>QPKB01000010.1:24963438-26163438 GCA_003546025.1 Camphora micrantha
GAGTACATTTATACATGCTGGGATCATGCATTCACCACTTAGAGGAGTTTTTTTTTTCTTTTTCTTCTTCTTCGACATGTAGGAGGGTACTTGTGGGTTTTGGAGTAGGGTGGGTGCTTGTGTAAACAAAGGACTTAAAAACCCTAGGCACCAAAAGAGGGTTTTTGTGCAAACAAGTGAATAAATGTAGTTAACATGGTTATTATGCTTTAAATGATTGATTCCATGCTTTTATTCAAATAGATACCCCATTTAAAGCTCATTTATGTTGTGTTGGTGGTTCTAGGGGTTTGGAATGGGCATTAATGGTGCTTGATGAAAAGGGACTTACAATGCTAGATTGGTATGATAAATAGGTGTGTTGGGCTGCCCTTAGAAGGTATTGGGAACCCCATTTGAGGAATGGGAGAAAGCGATGCAGGCCCTAGGGTTAGGGCTTGCGGGAAGTGCTAAAGCACGTGTTCGAAGATACAATAAAAAGTCTCCGCAGAGATGATAACGATGATCCACCTCAATGGGGAAACCCAATTCAATGAATCAACTCTAAAAATAATCTTTACAAAGCCATATAAATAAGAAAAATCAAATCTTTGGGCCCAAGAAACCTAAACAAACTAAGAAACTAATCAAACTAGAATCTTATCCTAATTACAATAAAATTAGAAACTTAATCCTAAATATAACTCATCAAATAAACTAGTAACTAATAACAATTAAATAAATAGAAAACATCCTAAATCTATTTGGGCACTACACATGTAGCCTTTGAGGTCTATCTGCATCATTCTCCCTGGCTTGGAAAGAACTCGACCTTGAATTTGGTAAATGTCCTCCTGGGTCAAAGATCAGTCGAACAAACTTCCGACTCGTTGGTTGAGCTTCAGCTTGTGCACTTATCTTGAAAACACTGAGCATAACACATCTTTTGATTTGAGAGCTGAATTGTGTGTGGATGTGCGGTTGAACCGTTGGATACATCATGTATGGAATTTGCACCATCTGATCACAATCTTTGACTATCCGCCATTCATCTCCAAAGATGAAGTCAATAGGAAGAGGATTCCATGGAGAGATAATCAGGGGAAAACACTCGGATACAAGTGATTTGTTCTCAACTAATGGTTGAACCTTCATTTGACTTCTTCCAATTGGGATTTGCAACAAGTTTTTAGCATTCGATTTCTTCTATATCTTCATGTGCAATTTGATTGACGTTGGAGATGCACTTCAAAATTCTCTTGAATTCCGATCTCTGCCTTGAAGTTAGTTTTTATCGTTTGACACTACTTGAGAGGATCGATGAGCCTTTCAGCTGAGATCATTTGAGCCAAATTTGCTTGATTGAGACTATAGCAAGTAAGTATCCCTTTGCATAATCTCTTGTCTAGTGCAATAATCATTTGTAAATTGCTAACTCTGAATTTCATTACCAAACAACTGCAATAAGTGCTTCGATTTGACTGACCGCAATTTGATTTGACTAACAATGTGGATAATTGAGAAACGACTCCGGTATATTTCCTCCATGGAATGAAGATGAAGACTCCACTTCTACTTGCTTCTTAGAAGGCATTCTGTTCCATCTGCAAATTAAATTTTAACTCACTAATGGGTGGATTTGCTCTCCATGAACGTGTAGGTGAAAGACAGATTGAAATCCAACAACGGATGACTCTGATATCACGAAAGAAAGATTCAACTGTTGGATCGGGTCAAATTGGCCGTTGGTCAAATATGCGTTGACTCGAACTTATTGCAGTGACTACGTCGGCAACTTGGCTTCTGGACCTTGTTGTAAATGCGGTTCAAACTGCACCTGAATCCGCGATCCAACTAGCCAAGAAATTAAGTATCACACGTGTCACGAGTGGCACATGGATTTTCACTTCTTGACCTCGTGTAGATGGAAGGAAAAATGGCTTGAAAATCCCTTTCTTTTTATGTTCTGCTCCATCGAAATAGCGAAACGAGAGAAAGAGGCGACGGCGAAGACGTGCGGTGTGTTTGAGGGAAGACCGATGGCGGCAAAGGGATATCGAGCGTGAGCAGTGGAAAAGGTAAGCTTGATCCTCTTCTCTGTTCGTTCCCTTTTCTTCTTTCTACTTCTTCTCTCTCTTTTTGTTTCCTAGGTTTGGGATTTGGTCGAAGAAGGGGATTGGGGGTTGGCGGGGGGGGGGGGGGGGGGGTGGCGGCGCTCTAGTTTTCGCAGTGGAGGGTAGGGTCAATGGGAATGGAGGACTTGGACAGCTGGCTTTGGTGTAAGTGGAAGAGAAGGAAAAAGGAATTGGTGGGTTTCGGTGGTGCTGTTCGATTAGGGAAGGTTTGCCTGCGTTGGGTGGGCCTCTGGGGTGATGGGGGAATTTGAAAAATAACGGGGACACACCTCATTAGGAAAACCCAATTCAATTAATCAACTTTGAAAATAATCTTCTACAATGCCATAAATAAGAAAAAAAAAAATCTTAGGGCCTATGAAACCTAAACAGACAAGGAAACTAATCAACTAGAATCTATCCTAATTACAATTAAAAATTAGAAACTTAATCCAAATACAACTCATCAAATAAACTAGTAACTATAACAATTAAATAAATAGAAAACTTTCTAATCTATTTAGGCTACACATGTGGCCTTTGAGGTCTATCTGCGTCAGAAGGATGCCCCCTAGATCCATCCCAAACCCCAGGTTCAATTTATGAGGTTACAGCTAGTCGTGGAGGGCTCACGACAAGCTATAAGCTTCAGAGAGGCCAACCATAGATGCACTACGGTTAGGTCTTGCTACCGTAATTCCCTACGACTAGTCATGAGGTGGTCCACGATAGTCGTAACCCCTCTCTGTTTGAGGGTTATTATAGATCCGAACCATGCCTGACAGGACTTGAACTTGGGCAAGCTCACGGCTAGCCGTGCAACTAGCCCTAGACGGCTAGCTGTAAAGACCCATGTAACTGTATTTCAGTTCTGTCTTGATGCACTGTTATCCTGAGAGTTGTGACTGACAGCCTTAGACTTACGGTGATCTTACGGCTAGCTGTAGCCTGTAGAGACCCACACTAGTTATAGGAAGGCTTACGGCTGGCCTGTCAATGGGCCAAGCCGGGCTTGGGCATGGGTTGTCCATTCCCGTCGACTATTGGATGGGCTTGGGCTTTGGCATTTTCATCAATGGAGACGTCTTTTTTCTTCTTAATGGTTGAAGCTCGGTAAAAAAGATGATAATGATGGCCAAATAAGGGGCGGACCAAATTTCAACTAGATCAAATTTCAAAGGTCTGGATACTAGATAATAGATATTAAGTCTTCAAAATGAAAGAGTGATAAATTATCAAAAATCTTCAACCTAAAAACTCAATAATGGATCCAGTCCAAGTATCAAATGAGTCCATTGCCAATTCATGTGTGGGTTTTTGGTGGTGTGGAGTAGGAAGTCATTTTGAATTCATGAGAAATGTGGAGGGAAGAGACATTTTGGAGGGAGATTTTAGAGGGTTCCCATTGAAATATATAAAAATTGTAAAATAAACATGGCGACTGGGCCGGGCCGGGCCTGAACGGGCTGGCATGCTCTGCCATTCCTAGTCTCATTTTGACTGGGCTTTTCAATAATTGTCCAAGTCCAAGCCCGCTAGGATCAATTTCTTTAAAAGCCTCTGTTTTGGGCTTGGCCGGGCTGGCCGGCCGGGTACTTTCATTTCAACGTGCTAAAATGACAGGTCTACTTACGGCTAATCATAGGCTATTTTTCCAAGATTTTGGATTTTTGAAAAATTGAATCCTTACCCAAGAACCATGACCCTTAGCCTAGTTAATTGATGAATATGATTGTGAGACCATTGGTAAGGGGGTGTGAAAGCTCGATATCTCTTGATGGGTCGCTTGTTCGGATGCGAGGCCCGTATTGCACTAAGTGAGCAGTAGAGCGGACCTTCGGGATACCTTTAACTTCAAAGGACCAAATCCATTGCCATAGGTCGTCTTGGAATTGTGTAGCACTGTGTCAGACGGTACTGACCCCACATCCCTTTTACTCATGAATCATCAATTGCCGGTTAGATTAGTATGTCCTATAGTACACAACGTGTGATGTATCCATCCCTCTTTCATTAGTATTTAATATAGCTTTATTTAATGTATGTTGGCTTAGCAGGTATTCATATGGATCTATATGGACTTAGGTGGCCCCAACTTTGGTTAGCATCTTCTAGGAGATGGTCTATGATAGATGATCGTTTGGGTCTGTTCTAGGATATCGGAGGTGATACCGGAACTACCCTTTGGTTTGTGATTATGGTTATGTTTGGGGATGATGACCGTGCGTGTGGAGTAGTTTCCTCTTTACTTTGCTTTGGTTGGTTGCTATACTTGATGAGAGACCTAGCTGGCACCGTGTTGTGTGTGTGTGTGGTCTTTGATCCTTCGAGTTTGTAACACTCCTGATTCATCTCCTATGGTTTGGGCCACCCGTGTTTAGGGCTTATTTGCATACATTTATTTACCATATGCAATATCTGTTGGTGGGAAGTTTGCCATTCAGCCGATGCATGTTTTTGTGGTTAGCGTGCAAATCGTGCTGTTTGCATTTGTTTTGATCGGGTACGGCCCAGTTTGCATTATGATTATGATCGGGTTAGTACGGATGCATTAGCCTATGTGGACTACCCCGTTGCCAGAGTTGTAGCTAGGGTATTGTTCTGCATGTGATTGCCTTAGTATTGTTGTCTATCATGCGTTAGGCCTAGGTTTCGCTCAATCGTTGCTCTTATGACCTATTTACTGTTATTATTCGTTATTGATGTATATTACTTAATTTATTTACATTCATTTACCTACCAGATTATTGTAATCTGACGGAAGGCTACAACAGGATTTTTGGTGCTTAGGTATCGGAGCTCCACCAGCCAATTGGTTGAGGCAATCCCGCGAGGGTTATTTCACGAGTGGTGGCGTAGACGACGTAGCGTCGTGAGTTGTCATGTCTAGTGCCAAAGAGCCATGCACCTTACCCTTTTGGATTTTGTTTATTTTGGGATTACACATGTATATTTTGTAGTTCATTATACTGGTATTTATGTGTATTGGCCTTGATAGAATCTTAAAGCTCTAATTCGCATTATTGGTAATTATAAGTTAAAGTAATTATTGTTTCACTGGTTGTATTTAACTTGTATTAGATCTGCGTCTATTATTTAGGTTATTTTGTAATATTTATATCTAAGCAAATCTCTGAATCATGAATTATAAGATGTGCACATTCTGGGCGATTTGATTATGATAATCGTGATCATCAACTTAATGCCTCAACTTATGGATTATTGATCATCAACCGGAATTGGGGCGCACAAAGCTGTAAAATTAAAGTGATATAGCACTTTTTAATTAGGCTGGGGATGATTGTTCGGTTAGGATCCAATCGAACTCTCGGTGCGTGACACAAAAATCTTGAAGAAAAACATGCACACTTACAGAAGAAGGATGAGTCAAGTAAGAAACGAACGATAATCAGTTAGTCATCGAATCGTAGTGACTAATTAGAAGTATCAGTTTTAACACAATTGGCAGTCTTTAGCGGGGAATAAGTAAGAACAACATGACTTCTTCCTCTCAAAACTCGCATTTACTTGTTTGCAAATATTAAGTTAGGATTCTATATGGATCTATCACCTTACACTTTAACTGACTAAAGACTCTGACTATACTATTGATTGTCGATTGGATTTCACAAGCTTAGGCTCCAGAAGGTTGTGCTAGCTTGACAGGAAACGAATAAATCTCTGTCACTTGAACCCTTTTCTTTTTCAATGACATTAAACAATTTCCATCTTACTGAAACTGAAATTTGTGATGATCTATGATAATAGCAAAGAAGATTCAAGTATAATGAATTGTTTTCTCATAAACATCGATAAGCAATGCATGATCTTTTATTTTTGTCACTACAAATGCATAAAGAATAAGATAACCATGCACTCTGACAATATCTTACTGGTTGCGGTTCAAGGTGGATAACTAAATGCATCCACAAAGGGGAATGGGATTTAAAAGAATGAAAAAAAAAAAAAAGATTAAAAAAGGACCTCTCAGTTACAACCCTCTAACTCTAGTTTAGCTGCTTTTGCCATTAAATTTGTGCTTCAGATAGTCCATAATGGTCATACATCAGATTACCGTGTGAAGCCAGTGCATTAATAAGGGGAGAGTGCATGGTCTTCCTTTATACTGTATCTTACAAGGTTCTCTGTACACAAAATAATAGATCTTGGAGCTGTGTTGTTCTTAGTTTCAATGATTTCTTTTCACTCTGTAACTTATCTCTATCACATGCATATCTTAGCATGCCTGTGAATATATTCTCTTCAGGAAACACAGCTCTTTCAGAGAGCCTTTTTCTTTGTGTTTTCAATCAGAAAATCTATACCCAAGGGAGTTCAAAATGGTAAACCAATTATGCCCAATCCAACACTGCCAGCGACTAACAGAGAAATGAGATCTAGGATTTGCATGCAAACCTGAATTGATGTCAGTATACTTGTTGTCCCATCAACATTGAGGGAGTCTCACTCCCAAGATTCGTCCACAAGAGGTGCAAGGTGGGAATTTTCTTTATCTCATTCTATAATAAAATCCCAAGCAGGCCTGCATAAAAATAGAATAGCCCATCCAAAGCACAGAGAAGTGCAACCTTGCTCAATGGTGGGAGAATTGAAAACTTTAAGTCCCATTAGTTTCAAAGCATCAACATCTGAACCCATTAAGCTAACTACATAATTTTTTTTTTCTTTTTGGAACTTAATAACTAAGATTTCATTTTCAATGAAATAAAATTTTTACAAGGAAGCAAATAATAATTAAAAAAAAAATCAAAACATGAAGGACAAGTATTATATGTTTGTCCAAACCAAGTGAGATGAGTCCTCATTCCTCAATGCAGCAATGATTTCTATGAAACATGCTGTTTGAGCAGAGTGCAAAACTTGAAAGGATAAGAATGAGACAGAGACCAGAACTCTAAAATTAGCAGAAACTCTACATAGGATAGATCAAATAATTTAACACAACACAAATGAAGTTGATTTTCCATTCATTTTTACAAATAACAAAACATAAGACATGTTGGAGCTATAGAATGGTATAAATAATTACATACAACTTAGAGAACTTACAGGCACAAATTGCGAATCTTTATATATTCCCATTGAAGTTGAAATCCATATATTTTTTTCATTGTACGACAAGGATCCATTACCTATATTTAATATACATGAAAATGGGATGTGAGAAGAGTCATATATTTTTAGGGCAAAAAAAATGTTTATATCAAACAACATGGTGTACAGTGTAGAAGATGAAATTACATGCCCTTTACACTTTTACTCTCTCCCCAGATGATAAATCACGAGACATGACAGTAAAACTGTTTTATTATACTGAAGAAAGGTTAGTGTTGAAAATAATATGGAAATCATCCATCAGGATTAGCTTTTGATTCTGATTTTTGGAAGAAAGAACTGCCCTAAAGATGGGTTATGAAATGCTTGTATGGAATTTAAATAAGCCTCCCATGTGGCTATTGTTCACAATAAAGAAGCCAAGATGCCATGGTGGTGGGAACCACTCTCAAGTTGCCTTTTTGGAGAGGATCAATGTGTGAATCATGGAAGCATCAGAATTATCATTAACCATCAGTGCGAGCTCCTCACTAAAAAGAATTGAACAACAGAGAATCTTGACTTCTCACTTGTCTTGCTTTTTGTCACTTTCAAAATTTCTGAAATTGATCTTTTCATAGGCATGTCAGATATTTCCTTCTCATATAAGTTCGTAACATCATCAATAGATATCTAAAGACTTCTTATTTGTCTTGCCTTTTGTCACTTGACTCACTTCCACAACTTCTGAAATTGATCATTCTGTAGGCATCTTAGATATTTTCCTTCTCATAGTAGTCTGTAACACCATAAAGAATGCCTTGTCCTCCAATGACTCTGAGCTCTCATCCCTTTTAGCCATCACCACCATAAGTCAGTAAGCCATTATCAAGGGAATAATTCCAAGACTTTGTTCGGCGATCTCTATATCTACTTGCCATAACAAATAATTGGTCTTTGTCATTAACCTCAATCCAACTACATCCTGGCCTCTTCCTTACTCCTCTTTCACTCATAAGCCTCCTCACAGCAGCTGCATCATCCCAACAACCTCCCACTGCAAAAACATTTGACAACAATATATAAGTAGAAGAATCTGAAGGGCACAGCTCAAGAAGGCACTTAGATGCACGCAATGCTATATCCATGTTCCCATGCACTCTGCAGGCACTAAGTAGAGCACGATATACTGAAGCTTCTGGCTTTATTGGCATGTTTTCAATGAAGGATTCTGCTTCACCAAGGTAACCTGCTCGACATAGAAGATCAACTACACAGGCATAATGTTCCGCTCTAGGAGCTGCCATCGAATTGCCAAATCTCATCAAATCAAAATATTCAAGCCCCTTATCAAGCCATCCAACATGGCTACAAGCAGTTAGGACTGACAAAAAGGTGGTATTATCTGGCCCAATACCTATCCTCCTCATTTCTTCGAATAATTCTACAGCTTCACTGCCATACCCATGTTGTGCACATCCTGATAACAGCGAATTCCATGAAACCAAATTGGGCCCACTCATTGAAAAGAAGACCTGCTTTGAATTATCAATCATGCCACATCTTGCATACATGGAAACAAGCCCATTTTGAGCATGCAGATTTGACGCATAACCAGTTTTCAGAACTAGAGCATGGGTTTGCTTGCCTTCTTCCAGAGCCGAAAGGATTCCAATGGCTCTAAGCACACTCGCATATGTGAAGTAGTCCGCATCTATACATGCCTTCCTCATTTTGGAAAAATAACGAATAACTTCCAAGTCATTTCCCAGATGAGAGAAACCTGCAATGATCGAATTGCAAGAGATTTGATCAGCAGCAACAAGAGGGCACATCTTACAGAAATCCTCCATGCTTCCACATTTCGAATACATGGTTATCAGCGTAGTCACCACATATGCATCAGACTCCAAACCTTCTCGAATCACTTGACCATGAACTTGCTTTCCATGATCCAAATCATTTGAACTGCAAAACGAACTGAGCAGGCTACTATAAGTCACATTATTCAATCTGACACTCAAACGCCTCATTTGTCTGACTAGAACCATTGCCTCGATAGGCTGCTGATGCTGTGCATACCCAGTAACCATAGAAGTCCACGTAACAACATTTCTCTCTTGCATTTCATCGAAGACCCTTCTCGAATCATCTAAAAATGAACATTTCAAGTACATATCAACCAGCGCCGTCCACACTATGACATTGGAGCAAAACCCAAATTTTAAACCCAGACAATGAACTTGAATACCCATCTCTCGCATCTCTAGCTGCGAGCAGGCGACCAGAACACTAGAGAACGTGGATGGGGTTGGAGAAATCCCCAATTCAAGCATCTCAATAAAGACTTCAAACGCTATAACAACAGATTCCGACTGTGAAAAACCGTAAAGAAGGGAATTCCAAGTAACCACATTTCTCTCAGGCATTTCATCGAATAGATAGCATGCATCACACAATCTGCAACATTTACAGTACATACCTATCAGGGCGCTTCCAATGAAGACATTGGCTTCTAACCCGAGTTTTTAGAATCGCCGCATGAGCTTGTTCCCCGGCGGAAAGAGAAGCTGTTTTTCGCGCATGCAGAGAGAAAAGTGCTGAAATCTGAAGGTTGTGGAAGAGACCCGTTTCGATGCATTTGAGCAAACAGGTGGAGCGCATTGTAATTTGACTCGGTGTCATTTGGCTGGGTGAGTCGTTGAGTCAAGGGAAGAGAATCGGTCTCCGGGTAGTCGGGGAAGGTGGGTGCCGTTGAGAACGGCCAGGAAGTGGTTTTCGGTGCGGCTGCTGGTGCTAATATGCGCCGTAGGTGATGAAAAAGAGAAGGAGGAGTGCATATTCTCACCATATCCTCTTTGCTGCTGCTGCTGCTGCTTCTTATTCTTCTTCTCCTTGAAATTCATTTCCTCTGTTTGGCGTCTGTTCGGGAAGCTTTGGATTTTCGCACGAATACATGCAAGAAGACGTATCATCAATTTCTTACCCAGTCCTGCTACCTGTCCCGAATTCGGGACAGGCTGGTGGACAAACAGCCCCCTAGGGGGCTACCTGTCCCGAATTTGGGATAGGCTGGTGGACAAACAGCCCCCTAGGGGCTGTTGGATCCCACAGCCCACTGGGATCCAACAGCCCCTAGGGGGCTGTTTGTCCACCAGCCTATCCCAAATTCGGGACAGGTAGACTTTCTCTTTCTTACCGGATCTATGCGAGAGTGTGGTTACGGGCAAAATCTCATGAGTCATGACTCGGAATTGAGTCGTCCAAAATAAAATAATATAAAACCAATAGACGAGGGAAATCTCGGCATGAAAATCTGGGCCGGGCTCGCAAGGCTGGGCCCTGTCGTGCCCGGGCCGGCACAGTCCATGATTGATATGCAGGCTGTGTTGTGTCGTGTCCAACCCTTGGGGTCAGCCCAACATGACCCAGGGCACGGCACGGGTTGGGCCCCAGTCGGGCCTGGCCCGTGTAGCCCGTGGGCAGACATCTGATCCCCCTCTCATTTTTTTATTTTTTTTAGATTTTTTTTAATCTTTTTTTTTTTTTTTTAAATTGGACGGACACAAAGTCACAAACTTGGACTTAAAGACTCTTGGTCTTGGACCAATTTCATTAAAATAAAGAAATTAAGAGAAATAAATAAGTAGAAGAACACTATTGATGTTTTAAAAAAAAAAAATACATCAAATAAATTGTATTTCCTTGAAATTTAAGTTACAAAAGTTTAAAAAAAATTACAAGTTTGAACTTGGATTAATATATATATATATATATATAATGAAATTCAAACCTTTTGACAAATGAAAAAATAATTACAACTTTAGAAACCTATGATCGATACATTCTAAAAGATAAATTACAACATTGAAAACTTATGATACATTCTGAAAAATAAATCACAACTTTAAAAACCTATTATACATTCTAAAAAATAATTACAAGCTGAATGCCTATTATACATTCTAAAAAAAATTATACTATGCTATATGTAATGCCGATAGCTCGTCTTCTATCACGAATTCATCATCAATGTGTTGTTCTCTATCCTCTGTTTGATACCAATCCCGTAAGCACATACAGGTCTTAACGGTTTCTGTAAGCATAGTCCTCATGGGGTTAATAAGGCCTCCATTTACACTAAATGCCTCCTCTGATGCAATTGTTGACGGTGGTATTGTTAGTATATCACGGGCTATGGCGGAAAGCACAAGAAACTTAGTTTCGAATGATTTTCACTATGCCAAAAGATCAAAAGCATCTTCTTCATCATCCGAGATTGAAACATGATCGCTCTCCAGGTACATTGTTAATTCATTACGGTTGTAAGAGGATCCTTCGGAAGAAGATGAGTTACTTCCGTGAGATTTCCTCATAATACTCTAAATGACCTTCTTTTTCCCTTTACGTACTTGGGGAGGGCCTGTTGGGACCGTGAGTGCTATGGATCTACCTAATCGGGTAGCATAATCCAAATAAAGTGTTTCTAATTGTGTTTTAACTGTAGATATATCATTTATATTTGTTGTATTCATGTTAGAGTTTATTTCATTAAGAATGGTTTCTACAACTTTTAATTTCAATCTAGGGTCTAATGCAGCAACTATACAAAATGTTAAAGGAGCTATTCTCCAATATTGTGAAAACTTTGCCTCCATTTGTACACACACATAAGTTGAAAAACTTGAAAATCTCTATACTTTTTAAAAGTAAGACTTATTTCATAAAAATAGGTTAAAGCTTAATTTGATGTGGGATAATATACCCCGGAAATAAACACATAAGTTGAAAAACTTGAAAATCTCTATACTTTTTAAAAGTAAGACTTATTTCGTAAAAATGGGTTAAAGCTTAATTTGATGTGGGATAATATACCCCGGAAATAAACAATGTTGCATTATGAAGAACTTCTAAAAAATCTCTTATTATCTCAAGAAGGGTCCATCTATCATCACTATAAAATATTTTCATGTGTTAAATAAAGTTGACAATATTGATTTAGTGCCATTTTATAGGCACATGCTTCTTTTAACATTTTATAGGTAAAATTCCATCTATGCTTTACATCTTATGATATTTTCTTTGGTATTAGACCCAAATTTACACATATATCCCTCTACCATTGTTTTCACGAGGGAGAACAAAAAATGTATCCTACAATCCATTTAATGCTCTCTAAATCATCTCTAATAGATTTTACCCTTACTTGTACGATAAGATTTATGATGTGGCATGCACATCTATTGTTAAATAAATCTCCATTTAAATCAAGTTGAATCGCAGGTTTTAGTAAATATGTTGCGACATTGTTAGTGCTTGCATTATCTAAAGTTATAGAAATTATTTTATTTTCAATTTTATATTCTCTAAGCTTTTCAAGGATGGTGAACCCTATCCTTGTACCAATGTGTGAGAACTCTAAAAAAGAAAATGAAATCATTCTTTTCTGCATCACCCAATCACTATCAATATATTGTGATGTGATTGCAATATACCCTAGATTTTGTTTAGAGGTCCATAAATTTGAAGTTAAAGCCATTTTTCCAGGTATATTTCCAAAAACCTGTTTTAAATTCTCTTTTTATTTCAAAAAAGTTTTTATTGCATCATTTCTAACAGTAAATCTAAATATTTTCTACCATGAAGGAAGAAAGGCAGACCTCAAAGATCTTTCAAAGGATCGGTCTTCGGCAAATGTAAATGGTAATTGGCGAACTATTATAAACTTAAAAAGTTAATATTTAGCATTAGTAGGGTCATAGTTGGAAACTCCTAAATAAATAGATGAATCTATTTGAAAAAGTTGTGTTTGGATGATCCCACCTCTTACCGCAACGTTAGCGGTATTCGTGTGTTTGGGCACACACTTACTCATGTGTCTATTAAAGTGGCCAGTGGAGCTTGATGATTTGGCACTGAGGAGATCTTTGCAATATTTACATTGTGCATTTTCATCTGTTCCTCATTTGGAATTTGGGACATTAACTTTAATAAAATAAGACCATACAGAAGAAGTCAATCTTGTTTTTCTCTTCTTTTTAGTTGTAGAATCCGAACATATAGGCTCTTCACCACCAGTGGGTTCGGGTTCTTGGGGATTATGACTGTCGACTTCTATGCCCTAGCTTTGATCTAAATGAATAAATCCAGGATCTTTCTCATTTAGAGAGAAGTCAAGGTTGAAAGGTTGTAATGGTCCAACCATTAATCTAAATAAAAGATTAAAAAAAAACTTAAATAAATAATTATGTATAATGTGTTTTTTGTGATAATTTATATAAGAAATGGGAGAAGATGAGACTTAATATATAATATTACTATGTATATTATTACTAAATAAAACTCAAAATTAAAAATAATAAATACCTTTATGAGAGAGGGAGAGCTAATGGATAAGTCATTCTTAGTTGAATCCTCCACTTTAGAGAAGTCACTCTCACTCTTCACTTCTTAGAAAACTTTGTAAGGAGCTTAGACTTTAGAATGAGACTTAAGAGAGCTTAGAGCCTTAAAACTTTTATCCGTGCCGTGCCGTACTGTACCTTGGCCTGGCAGCCCTGGCCCAGCATGGCCTAGGTTTTGCTCTCGGGCCGGGCCGAGCCAGCCCGTTGACTAAGTTAATGCCCAGGCACGGTTTTTTTGGGCCGGGCTGGGCTTGGGCAGCCCGCCCAGATTTACATGCCTAATCCCGAGTCATGTTTTTTTTTTTTTTTTTTTCTTTAAGTATTTAAAAATTAATTTATTACTTATAAAATATAAAAGCGGTATTTACCAAAAAAATCCCACTAAAAATGAAAACCACAACTGAAGACCCTAAACTTTTATAATTTCAGAGGATGACCTCATGCCAAAATCCTCTTTTGTTTTCTTCCATTTATGCCCATCATTCGTTGATGTCAACACAACTCATAATCCATAAAAAAAAAAAAAAAGAAGGAGAAGAAGAGAAGAAGAAGAAGAAAACTCGAGGAGATCGTCTTTATCCTTCTATCCAAATAAGATCTATTATACCTACTGCAACCTGATACTCATTAGAAAAAAAAAAAACCTTTCTTTCTCAATCTTTTTTTTTATTGTTTTTTTGTAGATCTATTAGATATTTTTTTAGAAATTCTTCATCACTCATTTTTTTTGTTTGCATCATTGATGTAATAGCCTCTCTCCATCTATTAGTTTTTTTAATCTGTGTTTTTACTTTTTTAAATAAGAAAAGGTGAAAAGGAGATTGTGAATTGATTGTTTGAGAAAGAAGAGGGAAAAAAAAGGAGCTAATGTCCTTTAAATGATGGAAAGTGAAGGTGTGTTGCCTTCCATGTGTTTGTTAGAATGCCTAAGTGATATTTTCTTAAACTTTTTTATGAATAGGCTGTCCTTTTTTCATTAATGTCTAGAGTTGAAGTGCATTGCCTTCCTTGTGCTTGTTCGAATGCCTAAGTGACATTTTCTTGAATTTTTTTTTCAATAGGGAGTGCCCCTTTTCCATTGATGTTTAGAGTTGAAGTGGGGGAAGATGCATTGAGTTTTCTTTTGAAGTTAGTCATTGGCTTTGTAATAGATTAAATGAGAGTGAAGACTTTATAGAGCATTGATAAAGCAATAG
The DNA here is from genome assembly GCA_003546025.1 of Camphora micrantha. Classification (NCBI taxonomy): domain Eukaryota; kingdom Viridiplantae; phylum Streptophyta; class Magnoliopsida; order Laurales; family Lauraceae; genus Camphora; species Camphora micrantha. The sequence goes on from QPKB01000010.1 coordinate 24,978,187, forward strand.
AGGATCAAAAGATGGCATGAAGAACACTAATGGGAGCTACATGAGTATGGCTAGTGTGACAAGTGTGTTATTTAATAACTTTGCTCATTTTATGACACTGTAATGGTTATTTTGTAAACTTAAACAGTCAATTTCTACTCTCGAAAATGGATAATTTGTAAATTTATAAAGATCATGTGATGTATTTGAGAATGGATTATTTGTGATTTTGTATATGATTTTTTGGGATTTGGAATGAATGGTTGTTGTGGGTATAATTTTGGAACATGCTGCATAATGGATGTTGTTGTAAATGGATAAGTTGCTCTTTACACTGCATAAGAAGCAACATTCAATAGGTTCTCGACGACATCAATAAATTCTCTGTTTTATAGAGTACATAATAAACTGCATTTTGTGGGTTTTTTGTCGATGTCAACTCATTTTTTGTCGACGTCGACAAATTCTCTATTCTACAAAGTACATTGCGAACTACATTATGTGGATTTTTGTCGAAGTCAACTCATTTTATGTCGGCGTCGATAAAAAAACTTGTCATACAGAGAGCACTATGAATTCATTCGGTAGGTTTTTGTCCAAGTTGACGAATGTTCTTTCGACGTCAATAAATTCTCTGTTTTACAGAGTGCACTGTAAACTTCATTTAGTAGGTTTTTGTCGATGTACTAATTTTCTATTGTACAAAGAACAATCATCAAAAATAACAACCATCCACAACAACACATTGAAAAACATGTTCCACAAATAAATTATAGACCACATCAATATGGAATATCAAATGAACAACTCGTTCCTCATCAATAAGCGGTTCCATATAAACTAACATGTTTCACGTTAACAAACTTGTTTCTCATTTATATATCAACAACCCATCTACATTTATAACCTCTTTCTCATTTAAAACTTAGCATCATTTACATAACATCCTCTCCCTCATTCATATCAACATCCATCTACATTAACAATTTCTTCATCACTCTAATCAACATCCATTTACATTGACAATCTGTTTCACCTTCAAAACAATAACCACATACATCCACATTCAATAAAAAATATATACAACAAATAAATCAACAACCATCCTTAATCTGAATATAGACATTAATGAAGAGCAACCATCCACCTCAAAACTTATTCCCAATTAAAATCAAACACTAACCACAATGACCATCAACAAGAACAATTGATCGTCCCAAAACAGGGTTTGTAAATATAATTTATACCTACCTACTATCTCTACTAGTGAGAGCAAAGATGTCAACCGGGTGTTGTACCACTGGCACAAAAGGGCTAAGTTGTGTTGGTTCCCAAATTCCTAAACTAATCCCAATAGAAAACAAAGTGTGGATTGATGGGTTTGATTCCTAAATTAACAAATTAAAGACAAGGTTTTGATTCAATAAGAGAAAAGATCTTAGGGTACAAATCCACTCTAACCTCACACAATGGCGAGTATAGACCTAAGGTTTCACTATCAACGTTAAAAAGACTCGTTCTAGTTACAAACCTTCAGAGTCAATAAATAAGAGATGTGGATGTAGACCGGGGCATAACTTATCTCTATGGCATAGATTATCCTAGATCTAACAACACATTCACTCTAGCATCGTTAAATGACTAGTATTTGAATCTACAATATTAAAATACCAAAAAGAGATATTGCATTAATAAATAAAATCCAATCAATGGATAACTTCATGTCATATAACCAAAAGCGTTCAAAGTAAAAACCCTAGAACCTATACATCACCACTTGAAGAGGATGTTGTTGAACCCAAAGTCTTTTGGCCTTTTTGTACTAATCTAAAACTTTGTTGTATGTATTGTTATGTTAGCCACCCTTTAGACACTGTTGTTTAGTTGTAAACAGCTTTGAAGGTTGCCACTAGTAATTCTCTCAGTTTTGAGATTTTCAAATGTAGAAGGATCATGTTGGAAACTCGTTAGGGATTGATTAGTGTAGTGTGGTGGTAGGGAAGCTATTTGAATATTAAGTATTTTTTAACTTGTATTCCATGTTTTGTAGTTGTGCTTACAATGAAGCATTTGGAATATGTATGTTGGTTTCTTTGGATCATGTAGTGCCTGTGCACATCACAATAAATTTAATGAATCTTTTTTCTAAACTAAGATCAGCGCCAATGTCGTCGCCTGACAGAATATGTTGCCAAACTTTATAGCTTAAATTAGTGTCGACGTCGTCGCCGAACAGTTTATGAAGTCTTGCTAAATGTTAGAATCATCGACAACATCGTCGCTCCACAGAATCTTGAAACGCTTGGTCTCATTGAAATGAGTAATAACGTCGATGCTCGTTGAAAAAGGGCAAAAAAAGAGAAAATTTTGGTGGGAAGACCGATTTTGTTTTATAAAAACTACTAGGGCCTTTTGTTGGGTAATGGCCATCTAAGGTGATTTTTTGGGTAAATTCCTCATCAATTTAAATTAATAAATTTATGAGGTTCTTTTTATGAAAAAAACTCCTATATTTTCATAAAATCTCAAAACGCCCCTATATTATATAATTTTACTAAGAGATCTCTTCTAACCGTCAAACTGTGCAAACCTAACTGCTTCCATCATCACACTCCTTTTTAACCAATTTACCCGGGCGTGTTTGGACGAGCATGTTTGGATGGACGGTGAATTGAAGTAAAGTGAGGTAAAGACTCACTTATCTAGATAAGAAGAGACAATGGGACATATCAAAAGCAAACAAATTTAAAATTTCCTCCTTGTTATTTTTGAATAAAATTTTAAAAAAAAACCTCATTCCTCTACTAAATGATAAAAAATTACATCTTTTTACGCAAAAAGTCAAAAAGGTTCCTTATCAAGAACTAAAATAAAAAAATCATCATAAGCCCTTTGTTTTTATGCTCTTTTGATTTGATGCTTTTTTCACCCTATTTCAATATTTCCCCATTCGTCACACATGAACAAAATCACTCAGGACATTTACCCCAGCCGTCCGTTGACATAACAAAGAGAAACGAAGCGTTGCTGATTGTTAGGGAGATATTAAGATGTTTCTCCTTATTCAAGATCAAGAGGAACTTGTCAAACCTTCGCTTGATGTGAAGTACAACTTCTCCATGTTTACGGACGGTTGGGGCTAGATGTCACCCAAGGAGCTTCTCTGGTTCATATCAAGTACCAAGGCGAAGTCAGATCCATCAGTGTTCAACTTGGAACCTGTAATATCCCAGACCTCGAGGATATAATTAGCCTAATTACATCCTCGAGGTCCGGGATATTATATTCCAATTAATTAGGCTAATTACATCCTTGATGTCTAGGATATTACAGAACCCACCCTGTAAACATAGTAATCTTCCTTCCTTCGTTTTGATCTGTAACAGAGGTTGTCTCTGTTTTGCAAGCAATAGCCGAACCAGAATCCTCTGCAGCAAACCTTCTTCACCTACGATTGATCTCCAGTGGGGATTCTCTTCTCCGGCGACGTGCAACCTACAGGCAAGTGCAGGTGCCCTTCTTCTCCGGGGATGGGCAGAACTGTCGGAAACTCCTCGATCTGATGCAGCTGCTTTTCTACGCAAACTGGAACAAAATTGCAAGACCTGTTTCTTCTCCAGTCGTTTTCCTACGACTGGTCTTCTTCTCCAACCTGTGCGCAGAAATCTGGGCTTCTTATTCTATTCATGCAACTAAAAAAACCAATTGGTCTTCTTCTCTGTGAGATTGCGATTGACAGATCTGAGGCGGTAGTCTCCTCTTTTATCTGCACACCACGAAATCCTTTTCTCAGCTTCCTCGCTATTCTTCCTCCATCTTGTTGGGCTCTATAAACAGAGAAACTCAAAGCTGCAGTAGTCGTCTGAATCCTCTGTAATCTTTGAATCATAGACCTTTTCCTCAGTGGCCCATCGATCATATCAGAATCCGATCAAATCTCTTTATGACTTTCCCGATCTGGCAACAACTGAACCAGTGAAGTCTGGCGATGGCAGGATGAAATGATTCCTAATTTCAGGTTAATCAGATATCATTTGACCAAACCTCAAAGCTCAACATCTTTCCTGTGGTGATAGGACCCCTAACAGCTTCAAGTTTCTAGAAAAAGCCTATGGTTGGTCCTATTTTATGTTTGAGAAGCTTCACCTCAAACTTCAGGTCATTCCAACATTGTTTGACCTAGTTTTGGCCTCTGGCGACAAAGCGGCGTTGTGCCAACAGAGCCTTCGGCTTTTCCAGGAAACCTGAAAACTTTGCTCCGCATTTTGCACATATTTCCATCAAGTGTGCTGCAAGAGTTGTTTCTTGGTGTGCAATTGTTTCCATGTTGGACTCCAAAATATCTCCAAGATTGCATGTGAGAAGGCTTCCCAAAAACTCATATTTTTGTGTTATTTTGTAGCTTCCATGGGTTGGACGTCCAAGGCATGTGGGACCCACCTTGGATGTCCAACATAGCTTGGATCTCCTCCTTGATTTGTTTCTTGATCTTCTTTCTATGTTTGCTTGAATTCATAGCTTGCTTTTTTGACTTTTCCACCTCTTTAGCAAACTTTCCATTCTTGAATCTCTTTTCTTGGTTTTGAATTTTAAACTTGGTAAGCAATGATCTCCTTCAAACTCCATGTGACTTGCCAAAAGAGAGGGGAAGAGGGGGTGCACCAAGTACGACGTCCACATTGGGATTCACGCCCAAGGTGGACCCCACATAGTTGTTTGTAATTCTTTTTCTTCATTATTTCGTTACTTCTTTGACTCCACTTTGACCTCTCTCAAATTTCATTAACGTAGGCCCCGATTTATGAATTGTTCCTACTGTTGGAAGTAGGTGGGCCTTGTGGACAGATTTTCAAAACTTTTGACTCACTTGATTCAGGGATCAAGTATCCATAAGCCCATAAATCATATCCAGGATGCAATTCCTCCCTCTCATCAATTATATATAACAATATAACTTATCTAAAAGATAGAAATCAGCAACACCATGCAACCAAAATAACCCGCAACCGATTGAGAAGCAGATTATACATTTGGAGCCCGGTAGTACTCTAATGGAGAAGAAGACAATCAGCTAGATCAAGAACTCTTCTTGAAGCAAATTAGGATCTCCAAGACTTTATTGTCTTCCACGCTGTGACCCACTATCAGATCTCTTATCTCAAGAAGATTGGTGGAAACTTCGAGAGAAAACCCAACTAGAAACTCTAAGGAACTACAAGAGAAAGAGATGAGAGAGATGTCAACAATTGCACACAAAAAGGGGCTGGACTTTTTTTCTCCTATTGCTAGACGTCCAAGGGTAAATCTCCTCCTTTAATAACCTTTCAAGCCTCCTCTTTTCCTAATTGAAATAGAAGTTCCACTTCCAAAACAATTAGCAGCTTTCTCCTTTTTCTAATTACTATAGAAGTCTTACTTCCACAACAATGAGTAAGTTGTTAGAAAAAGAGAGAGACTAAGAGAAAGAAGTTTAGAGGGAGAAGAGAGAGTTTTCTATTATCTCATTATCTGTGTGTAAATACAATAGGGAGATGCCTATTTATAGGCAAAGTGGTCACATAAGATAGAAACCCTAAATCTAACCATAACTCATCTTAAGTGGGCATCCACCCAAGATCCATATCTTATAACACTCCCCCTTGGATGACCACCATTCAATGACAGTTGCCTCATTAAAAACCTTGCTAAGGAAAACCCAGTGGGAAAAACCAAAGCGAAGGGAAAAAGAGTACAACATTCTTCAAGATCATTGAACTGGTGTTGGACGTGCATAATGCTACCTCGTTAAAACCTTAATTAGGAAAACCCAGTGGGACAAAACCTAGAGAAGGAAAAAGAGTACAGCACACAAATGTCCATGGGTAGCATACTTCAGGATGCTCCCTGATAAACAACTCCCCCTGATGATAGGAACCATTTACATAGTTTAATTATGAACTTTACGGATGCCAATCTCATATACAAACTTCTGGAATATTGATTTTGGCAAAGATTTGGTAAATAGGTCAGCCAGATTGATACTCGAACGAACTTGCTTGACTTCAATTTCATTGTTCTTCTGAAGTTTAGGAGTGAAGAAGAACTTTGATGCTATATGCTTAGTCTTGTCTCCTTTAATGAAGCCTTCTCGAATCTGTCTTATGCACGCTTCATTATCTTCATAGATAATATTCGGGATACCTGCAATAGAAGGTAATTGACAATAACTACGAACATGCTGAATCAAAGATTTTAGCCATACATATTCCTTACTGGCTTCATAAAGAGCCAAAATCTCAGCATGGTTGGAGGAAGTAGCCACCAAAGTCTGTTTAGTAGAACGCCAAGAAATGACGGCATTACAATTTAGAAACCCATAACCTGTCTGTGATCGACCTTTATGAGGTTCAGAGAGATAACCTGAATCTGCATATCCTACAAAACTGAAATTTTTATGATCGTAAGCATAAAATATTCCCAAATCAATTGTTCTACGCAGATGTCGTAGGATGTGTTTAATACCAATCTAGTGCCTTTGAGTTAGATCGGAGCTATACCTAGCAAAAAGATTTACAGAAAATGCAATATCTGGTCTGGTGCATTGTGCCAAGTACATCAAGGCTCCAACAACACTTAAGTATGGTACTTTAAGACCCAATACCTTTTCATTTTCCTCGATGGGACGGTATGGATCTTTCTTTATATTAAGAGATCGGACAACCATAGGGGTGCTTAATGGATATGCCTTGTCCATACTGAATCTTTTTAAAACTTTTTCGGTATAATTAGATTGATGGACCAACATCCCATTAGAATTTTTTTCGATTTGCAATCCGAGACAGAATCTCGTTTTTCCAACGTCTTTCATTTCAAATTCTTTCTTTAAATAATCAGCAGTTTCTTCAAGCTCTTCTGGAGTTCCTATCAAATTTTTATCATCCACATAAACTGCTAATATTGCAAATCCATTCAAGAATTTCTTTATAAATAGACACGGGCAAAATGAGATTGTTTTCATACCCCCTTTTAAACAAGTATTCACTAAGACGATTGTACCACATTCTTCCAGATTGCTTCAGGCCGTACAATGATTGCCTTAATTGGATTGAGTACGCACTCCTTGGCTTTGCTTCAGGCAAAGGAAATCCTTCCGGGATTTATAGAACGTGGTTCCGTGTCTCAATCATCATCATCATTTCTATTCCATCTCTCTCTCTTGAATAATTGTAAAGTATAGAGATCTCTTTATTATCCGGTACCGGTGCCTCTTCAGGGGCTTCCAAAGTCTCATCAGGGACTTCTATTATTCTAGAGAGAACGAATTTTACTATAACCTCTTTAGGAACGTTATGTGCCTCTTTAGGAGGAACCTCTTCAAGAGCGTTACTTGCCTCTTCGGGAGGAACCTCTTCAGGAGTGTTTCGTGCCTCTTCGGGAGGAGCCTCTTCAGAAGGGTTACGTGTCTCTTCGGGAGGACACGATGATGATTGGTCATTTCTCCTTTTCCATGGAGCCGAGTCCTTTAAACCTATAGGGCTGCCACGCTTCTGGCGTATCGCAGATTCTTTTGCTGCCGTATTTTGACTTCGTCCTACGGGGACATTAATCCTGGCAGGTGCATTCATAGCAGGCACATGAGATTTTGTCGCCTTTGCTGCATCATTAAATATATCAGGTAATCTATTTGCAATTTCTTGCAAGTGTACAATTCTCCGAACTTCATTCTCACAGTGCGAAGTTCGTGGATCCAGATGAGACAGAGTGGAAGTATTCCATGTTAATTCTCGTCGTTCTTCAGGAACGGGTTGTTCTACAGGAACAATACGTTCTTTAGGAACTATCTTATCTCCCCCTAACGGCGGAAATATTGTCTCATCGTATGGGCTCTTCCGGAGCATTCAAATATTTGCATAGGTCCAACTATGGTGGATACCTTTCGTGAAATAGCAATTCTGAGAAAAATTACTGATTTTTTATAATGGTGTGTGTTATGACACTATCTACCAAACATAGATTGTCTTCAGTTTCATGATTCATACCTTAAATAATGAATCAATATAACTATACAATCACATGATAAAACTGAAATAATTAAACCATTCACCATAAATTAAGACATTAATGAAGTTTTCGATCAAAATAATAATAATAATAATAAATAAAGTCTAAGAAACATGTATATCAAATGAACTAAAAGAAATTTAAATTTGTGATGTTCAAAAAATCATGGGTCTTCTAGACCATGCCAGAGGGGGGCTCCCAAAAGAATTAGGTTTAACCATTCATTCTAGGCAATTGGTAGTATGACCATCTTCTGGTGATCATACCTATCCTTCAGGGATTTCCATGGGCCTGCTGGGTCTTCCTCGGTAAGGTATTCATTTTTGAGGTCGGCATGTATGTGATGGCGCATGAATATGAGGGCTAATGCCTTTTCCTCTGGGGACATCTTGTTACCTTCCTTTATGGTCAATCCTAACCTTTTCGATTGCAGGTGGATTTTAGCATCCAATTGCCATGATAAGTAGTTGTTCCCATTTATGTTAAGTACTTTAAAGTCAATTGTAGCCAAATTTGACATCATGCAAGAACTTTAATAGAAAATATATATTAAGTTAACCGTGTGCAGATAATCAATAAAGTAAAAGAGAAAGAAAAAAAAATGAAACCCTAACATTAGAATTAATTTAGGAAAAAATTTAAATATGACAAAATAAATTGGCCAATAAAAAGTTAGAACATCAAGTTCTCAACTTTAAGAATCAGAACTGCTGGTTTTGTCAAGACTTCAGGCTTAATTAAGAACTTCAGGTTCATAATACATGAAATTAGAACTGCAGGTTCTGTCAAATCTTCAGGTTTGAAATAGAACTTCAGGTTCTGTTAAATTATCAGAACTTCTGGTTCTATCAAATCTTCAGGTTTGAAGTAGAACTTCAGGTTCTATCAAATTATCAGAACTTCTGGTTCTATCAAATCTTCAGGTTTGAAATAGAACTTTAGATTCTGTCAAATCTTCAGGTTTGAAGTAGAACTTCAGGTTCTATTAAATTATCAGAACTTCTAGTTCTGTCAAATCTTCAGGTTTGAAGTAGAACTTCAGGTTCTGTCAAATCTTCAGATTTAAAGTAGAACTTCAGAATCTATCAAATTATCAGAACTTCTGGTGCTGTCAAATCTTCAGGTTTAAAGTAGAACTTCAGGTTCTGTCAAATCTTCAGGTTTGAAGTAGAACTTCAGGTTCTATCAAATTATCAGAACTTCAGGTTCTGTCAAATCTTCAGGTTTGAAGTAGAACTTCAGGTTCCATCAAATTATTAGAACTTCTGGTTCTGTCAAATCTTTAGGTTTGAAGTAGAACTTTCTACTTCAGGTTCTATCAAATTATCAGAACTTCTGGTTCTGTCAAATCTTCAGGTTTGAAGTAGAACTTTAGGTTCTATCAAATTATCAGAACTTCTGGTTCCGTCAAATCTTCAGGTTTGAAGTAGAACTTCAGAATCTATCAAATTATCAGAACTTCTGGTTCTGTCAAATCTTCAGGTTTGAAGTAGAACTTCAGGTTCTATCAAATCTTCAGGTTTGAAGTAGAACTTCAGGTTCTATCAAATTATCAGAACTTCTAGTTCTGTCAGATCTTCAGGTTTGAAGTAGAACTTCTGGTTCTGTCAAATCTTCAGGTTTGAAGTAGAACTTCAGGTTCTGTCAAATGATCATATTTAATTTCATGGCCATATAATTTTATGGATATGAATCTGCAGGTTCATATCATTATTCCAACTTCTAGAACTGCTAGTCCATAGATTGGTGAACTTCACATTCAGTTTTTAGAACTTCTGGTTCCTTTTTGTGATCCATTCATAATATTGATAAATTAAAAATAAAATAAAACATGGAAGAGGATGAGCAGTAATCAAAACACTATGAATATTATAAACAAGCATTATAAATTGATTTTATGTATTCTAATAGATTGGATTTGAACTATGGTTTAGATACCACTTACAGTATATGAAGAAAACATATTACCCTTTTCTGAAATCCGCGCTGGGAAGGATTCCGCGATAGAAATCTACGCTAGGAAGGAATCTGCACAGGGAATCCAAGATGAAAATCCGTGCTGGGAAGGAATTCGCACAGGAAATCCGCGATGGGAAGGATTTCATGATGAAAATCCATGCAAGGAAGGATTTCGCCTTGAAAGTCCGTGCAGGGAAGGATTTCTCTCCTCTTTTGGGTAAGAAGACTCATTCTCTCTTTGGGTAAGAAAACTGAGTTTTCTTCCTTCTCTTTAAGCTTCGTGCTGATAACGTGTTAGAAAAAGAGAGAGACTAAGAGAAAGAAGTTTAGAGGGAGAAGAGAGAGTTTTCTATTATCTCATTATCTGTGTGTAAATACAATAGGGAGATGCCTATTTATAGGCAAAGTGGTCTCATAAGATAGAAACCCTAAATCTAACCATAACTCATCTTAAGTGGGCATCCACCCAAGATCCATATCTTATAACATAAGTATACTATTACCATTATTAGAAGTCCCACTTCAAATAGAAATAGTAACTTTCCAATTCCTTCATTTTTTGAGTTCAAGTAAGATTAGTATTTTTTCAATAACTTGGGCTAGCGTGGGGACCACTAGGGATTCCATAAAAAACTGGCTCCAACTGGGACACCGTGACCCCACATCTCATGTGCAATTCGGGCCCATAGTTAATTGCAAATAACATCGCTGTATAAATGCAATTGCACTCCAGTCTTAGGAATAAATTATAAAGAAGACCATAAACTTCTCAATTACCACAAGTAGGCCTCTCTATCAATATCCATGGATCAATTGGGTCAAACATGTCCCTTCTAATCTTAGATCTACATCTTATTATCCTCGAGCCCCAATTAATCACAGTGATCATCAGTACCATCCAATTAACTCTTAATCGAGATGAGTGTGCACTTACTAATGACATATCCATTATTAGTTGACATAAGACAATAATATAGATAGATTCCATCTTGACCATTGGATGTTCCCACAATCCTACTGCCACGTACCCAAGTCACCGAGGTGTTGACTTACAGTTGGCCTCACTCATTGGTAACTCAAAGCAAATGATTAGATAAAAACTTGAGTTCATCAATGTCTCAGGATTGAGAGCTATTGCTAGGGAATTATGAGAGCAGACATTAAACTTGAGACAATATTCCATAAGGTGCTTCTCATGGTCCTTCAATACATCCAATGTACCAACACTTTGATCCAGAATCTTACATTCTGATGATCGAGACAAATCACACTATCTCATAGTGATCAAAGTATTGCAACCTTATCAGATGAGATGCCCAGACTCATCACTGGTTGTGGAGATATTTAAGTATAAGATTTGTGACACATGTCTCCCGTATATGGATCTTATCCACACACATATATCACATCTAATATACTAATGAGACCCGATTCATCTCATGAACCATCATGTTATATATATTGGTCATGTGCATTAAGTAATAAAACATCATTCATCTTATGAAAGGAGAGCATAATATTATTGATAAATAAAGAAATTAATCAATTTATTACATCAACTGACGGATTGAGTACATACAATCTAACACCTACACGCATTGAAAGAAATAAATTCAGTCATAATAAGATATATACAATTCACATAGACCATGCATGGGACCTAAACATGCATAATGATGTACCAAATCGACCAAATTTCTAGAAATTACCAGATCAAGCATGTATATTTGAAATTAAAAACCTAGTTGGTGTGATGATAACTTGATGAAAAACATTGATTTCAAAAAATTCATGCAATTCAATGAGATTCGACTAATTTTGACCTAAATTCTAACTTGATGCCCAAATGCATGAAAATTTGAAATTCAATTTAATTAATTGTAATCAAGTCCACAAATTCACATAAAATGACGAATTATTGCCACAATTTTGTGGACTTATCAACCAGCTATCCATTTAGTTAAGGAATCGCAAAACTAAGTGAGATATACTGGCCTTATTTTGGATTGCCAGATCCCTGATGTTGAGACCCCCCGTAACAATTGGTCTCATTATTGTGGACCATGTAATTGGTACCGAACCCTCTCGATCACCATGTCCATTCCAAAAGAAAGAGCCTTGAGTGAACATAATATCATAAGTCAGTGTTTTAGGTAGAAACTAGAATCCTACCTAGTATTGTGGAATAGACATTAGAACCAATTGTAAGAGTATCTGTTTGCTGACCAAGGATAGATACTTACACCGCCTTCAATTAATGGCCCGATTCAGTCTACTCTTAAGGATAATGCCTATAGACAGACTACTATTATTAATGCCTATGGCTTCACCCAAGTTGGTGAAAGAGCTAGTGGTGCACTGTATTCCAAGAGTTGCCTTCACCTCTGTAGTGCATTGCCTGTTTGTATTGAGGCTAAAGGTAAGGCTAGATTTCATTAGGTTAGTCCACTACTTCGCTTCCTCCCCATACAGGGGTAGGATGTCAATCACCGGTTTGGCACATGCTTGAGAGGCTCTGATGAAGATAATGGTATCATTAGCATATTGGAGAATTTGTATTCTATCACCACCTGGGTTGATGTTGGGGAAAAGACCCGGTTTCCAGTGGGACATCTTTAGCATAGCCTTTGTTAGAGCCTCTCCACAAATAAGATAGAGATATGGTGAGAGGGTGTGATACGCTGGAGTCCCACATCGACTATAGAAAGGAAAGTGACAGGGATTATATATAAAGCTTGCACCCTTACCTTACAAGAGGGCTTTTAGTGGGTTGAAGCTTACCAGAAACAAAACCATGAGGTATGTAGGCCAAAGCAGACAATATCATGGATGCATGTATTGTCTTGGTCTGGTGTGAGTGGGCGAGTTTTTATGTGGACGAGCCAAGAGGGCTAGCGAGCTACAGGGACTAGCAGGCTACTGCACTGGATTGTGACGCCTTGGAGTCCCACATCGACTATAGAGAAAAAAGTGATTAGGATTATATGTAGAGCCTACACCCTTACCTTGCATAAGGCATTTTGGTGAGTTGAGGCATACCAGAAATAAAACTGTGAAGCCCATGGGTCAAAGTGGACAATATCATGCATGTATGTAGGGTGGATCGTTACAGGGTCCCCTTGATGCAGACCCCACTTTGGCATGGCTAGTTCAAAATGAAGTCCATCGATCACCACCCGGCACAAAACAGAGGTGACACAATAAAATCCTCTGAGTAACTAATTGATAAAGGCCCAGCTGCAAAAGGCACTCCTTGAGGAACTTTCATAAGAGCTTATCGTACGCATTTTGCACATCTACCTTAATTGCATAGTATTTTTTCTTTCTAGAAGATTGGCTCATCACATGGAGCAACTCTTTTGCAACTGCAATATTATCAGCTGTTATCTTCCCTAGTAGAAAAGCGTCTTGCATATCTAATATACAATTTTTAAGATTGAGACGAAGTCCGTTCACAAGTATTTTTGATATAATTTTATACCTAACATTGCATAGGTTCATTGGGTGGAACTCTTTTGGTTTTCTGCCCCCTTCATATTTAGGGATTAGAGCTATGTTGATCTCATTGGCACCCGATTATAGCTCACCCCTTTTAAAGTAAGCTCTCACCATATCAACCACATCTGGGAAAACAAGTGGCCAATAGGAGTCATAGAATATTGCATTAAACCCGTCAGGGCCCGCTGCCTTATCCCCTAAATGAACAGTGTGGCTACAAGTATTTCATCTTCTGATGTGACTGCTAGAATCGACTCATTGTTAGTTCTTTTCACAGCTTGAACAAAATTCTTTAGGAGTTGCAAAGGGATACAATTTCTAGAATCAAGTGGGGGTATATAGAGCTTGGACATAAACCTTGCAGTGGTGTGTGAGGTTCTCAGGAGGGTGGTAATTGTCTCCATTGTTATCCATAAGGTAGTGTATGTGATTGCGCCGGACGTTCATCTTCACTACCTGATGAAAACACTTGGAGTTTTGATCACCCACATTGAGCCATTTGACACGTGATTGTTGCATCCGGAACACCTCCTGCTAGAATTGTTTCAAGAGGTATTCTTTTTGGAGGGCATGTTCCAAGTGACGGAGAAAGTGGGAGTGTTGGTAATGTCTGCTAATATGCATGTCATTGACCTAGTTTTTGAGGCGGTTAAGTTCAGCAAATAATGATCCAAAAGCCAATCTTTTCCACGATGCCATGGTATCTTTTAAAGATTGGAGCTTACAAGAAGGTGATTCCGAATGCATAAGAAGACTTTGGTCAAAAGGAGTTACAATAAGTTCGAGCCTCCAAGAAGCTCTTGGCAAATAAGTGATATCATTTACATCCCTAATATTATGATGTTAATTTCATTTTATTTGGAGAACTTATCCAAAATTAAGGTTGAAGGTTCAATAAGGCCCCAAGTTTCTATTTCTTGTGTAAGTGCCAAGCAGAATATCGAGGGTGGTTTGACACACTCAGTGGACATGCTTGTGATGAAACACATGGGTCATAGGAATCTGGTGTGGACATATAAGTCCAGTAGGGGTGCTCAAGGAGGCCCAACTCGAGCCCAGACCACATTAGGTCAAGTTTTGGCCTTATAAGTACTCAAGCCAGGCTTGGATCTAAATTTTTACCTATTTAATATATATGCCGGTAAAAAAAAAAAAAAAAAATCAAAGCCCAGCTTGACTGGCTCCAATAAGTAATGCATATAATTTAGTGACTGATTTACTTAAACAAGCAATTAGAAAGCTCAAAAAAAAAAAAAAAAAAAAAAAAAAAAAAAAAAAACAAGAAGAAGAAGAAGAAGAAGAAGCTAGAAATAGAAATAGAAATCCTAGCCAACCTTGAGGTTGGGGGGGGGGGGGGGGGGGGGGGGGATAGGAAAGGGCCACCTACATGGAAAGGGCGTCCACGTCCATATTACCGAGAGGAATGGTGACTAAAATAGAAATGGTGGATAGGAATAGTATAAATTGAAAAGATTTGATACCCCCATCATTTCTATCTAGATTTGATATTTTTACCAAATTCTTGAACGTATGACCTTGTGGACTTCATTAGGAACGGTGGATAGGAACGATGGTGGCAAAGGGGATCATATTTAGATTTTTGTATTGAATTTGTACCTTTGACAACTATCATAATTTTGTGGACTTATCACCAGATATCCCTTTGGTTAAGGAACCGCCAAACTAAGTGAGATATACAAGCCTTTTTTTGGATCGCTAGATCCCTGATTTTTAGATCCCCCACAACATTTGGTTTCGTTACTATGGTTCATGTAATTGGAACCCAACCCCTTCGATCACCATGTCCATTCCATAAGAAAGAGCCCTGGGTGGATGTAATATTGTGAGTTAGTGTTTTATGCAACAACTGGTATCTGATCCAGTATTGTGGAATTGATGTTAGAACCGACTGTAAGAGTATTCGTCTGCCAGCCAAGGACAAATACTTACCTCACGATCGATTAATGGCCCGATTCAGTTTACTCTCAAGGACAATGCCATTTGATAGCCTACTCTCAAGGACTGATTTATTAATGCCCGATTCAGTCTACTCTCAAGGACAATGCCAATGAGTTAGTGTTTTATTCATGCCTATTAGGTGCAATAGCTTGTGGTGCACTATATTCCAAGAGCTGCCTTCACCTCTGTAATGCATTGCATGTTTGTATTGAGGCTAAAGGTCAGGTTAGGTTTCATTAGGTTAGTCCGCTGCCCCCTTTCTCCCCATATAGGTGTAGGATTTCGCTCACCTGTTTGGCGCATGCTTGAAAGGCTTTGACGAAGATGATGGTATTATTAGCATATTGGAGAATTAGTATTCTATCACTGCTTGGGGTGCCATTGGGAAAAAATACCCAATTTCTAGTGGGACATCTTCAGCATAGCCTTTGTTAGAGCCTCTCCACAAATAAGTTAGAGATATGGTGAGAGAGGGTCCCCTAACACATACGCCGTTTTGGAATGACGGGCTCAAAACGATGTCCGTTGACCACCACCCAGTACATAATAGAGGTTACACGTTAAAACCCTTCGAGTTACTGATTGCGGAAAGCCCAGCTGCAAAAGGCATTCCTTGAGGAATGTCCATGAGAGCTTATCATATGCTTTTCGCACGCTTTTCGCACATCTACCTTAATACACAATACGTTTTATTTCTGGAAGATTCGCTCATCACATGAAGGACCTCTTTTGCAATTGCAATATTATCAACTATTCTCTTTCCTGGGAGAAAAGCTCCCTGCATATCTGATATACAACTTTTAAGAATGAGTGAGTTTGTTCACACGTGTTTTTTTATATAATTTTATACCTGACATTACAGAGGCTGGTTGGACAAAACTCTTCCAGTTTAACGGCCCCTTCATGTGTACGGATTCGAACTATGCTAGTCTCATTGGCACGCAATTCTAGCTCACCCCTTTTAAAGTAAGCTCTAACCGCTAACCACATCTTGGCCAACAAGCGACCAATAGGAGCGATAGAATTTTGCATAAAACCCGTCACGGCCCGGTGCCTTATCCACACCAATGGACAGTGTAGTTGCAAGTATTTCATCTTCTAATGGGACTGCTAGAATCGATTCATTGTTAATCTTTGTTACAACTTCAACTAGATTCTTTGGGAGTTGCAAAGGGAGAAAATTTCCAAAATCAAGTGGGGGCATAGAAAGCTTGAAAGTAAACCTTGAAGTGGTGTGTGAGGTCCTCAGGAGAGTGGTACGTGTCTCCATTATTATCCATAAGGTAGTACATGTGATTGTGGAGGAAGTTTGTCTTCGTTACTTGATGGAAAATCTTAGAGTTTTGATTACCCTCATTGAGGCATTGGACACATGACCGTTGCTTCCAAAACACATCATACTAGAGATGTCTCAAGAGGTATTCTTTTTGGAGGGCATGTTCCAAGTGATGGAGAAAGTGGGAGTGTTGGTAATGTCTTCTATTATGAATGCCATTGATCCAGTTTTTGTGGAGGAGGGTAAGCTCGGCAGATAGTAATCCGAAAGTCAATCTTTTTCAGGATACCAGGGTATCTTTTAAAGATTGGAGCTTACTTTCGAGGGTTGTTGAAGGTGATTCAGAATGCATGAAAAGACTTTGGTCAAAAGGAGTTACAAAAGGCTTGAGCCTCAAAGAAGCTTTCGGCAAATAATAGATATCATTTACATATCTAATCTTATGATGTTAATATCATTTTATTGGAGAAATAATCGAAAAATTAAGGTTGAAGGTTCAATAAGGCCCAAAGTTTCTACTTCTTGTACGAGTGCCAAGTAGAATATCGAGAGTGGATTGACACACTGAGTGAACATGTATGTGCAACACATGGGTGATAGTAACCCGGTTTGGACATATAGGTCTCGTAGGGGCGAGAGAGTTGGGGGGGGGGGGGGGGACTCGTGCCTAGACCACGTTAGGTCAGGTCTTGGCCTTATAAGTACTCGGGCCTAGACCACGTTAGGTCAGGTCTTGGCCTTATAAGTACTCGGGCTAGTCTTGGATCTAATTTTTTGCCTATTTAACTACATAGGCCAGTCTAGGATATATATTAAGTGATAAAAATTTCAAAGCCTAGCTTAACTAGCTCTAGTAAGAAATACAAGTAATTTAGTGAATGATTTAGATAAACAAGTGATTAGGAAGCTTAAAGAAATGATAGAAATCCTAGCCAACCTACCTAATTGACTAAATCGAGGGGTTCAAGCTTGGTAAGTGTAAGGTGAGCCAAGCTCGGAATTGGCATGTATGGTCCATGTCAAGATTGGTTTGAATATGGGTCTATCCTTCTAGTTAGGTCGGGCCTGGATATGTCTCTACCCGTCCTGGCCTGGCCCATGAATATCCCTAGGGTAGAGTCATATGGGTGGTCACACAAGAGGGGTATTACCAAGAGAGGCCACCTACCTGAAATGGGGGGATACAGATGTGTCTCCCATTTGTCCTTTTCTTTCTTGTTATGCCAAGAGGACACCTACATGGAAAGGGCGGTCACGTCCACATTACCGAGAGGAAAAGTTACTAAAATAGAAACGGTGGATAGGAATAATATAAATTGAAAAGATTTGATGCCCCCGTCATTTCTATCTAGATTTGATAATTTTTTAGCAAATTCTTGCACGTATGACCTTGTGGACTTAATTAGGAACGATGGTGGCAAACGTAATCATATTTAAATTTTCTCATTGAATTTTCTGGCCATTATCACTGAGTTGTTTATTTAGTAGCCATATTTAGTCGTCTTCATGTTTATCTATTTCTTAAGAGATTTTTTTGTAAAAAAGTCCTATGTGTTTTCAAATAACCTCAAAAGAACCATTTTCTAATTTTTCTAAAAGCGTCATTGACTCGTAGTCAAACAACCCAAGAAGAGTTTTCTCTTGGAGTCCGGATCCCCTGTTTCAGCTTTTCTTTCTATCAAATCATGCCAACTATATAAAATATTTTCTTTTGTTTTTTCATTTCAAGAGGGTACATTAGTTGGCATGAGATTTTATACAGTTGGCATGATTTTATAGGACAAAACATTACCTCCCTCTTTCCGCGAAACAGGGGATCCAAACTCTTTCTCTTGTGCATTTCCTTCTAATGTGAAATGTTTAAATATACATCTATTTCTTCCTTATCATTTAGTATGAGTTAAAAGTTGATGTACATTTGTCCATGGTAAAATGCTTTATTAATTCTTTTCTCACCTAGCTCAAATGCAAGTGTAATACATATCTAGTATAAGCTATACTCTAAGATCCAAGGTCACATTCAAAGTAGGACTTCGAGTTCTAATTTAACGAAAAATCTATTAAAAATAACACCACCAACATAATCACCACCACATATAATTTAGGCAATGGATCAGCCCTAAACCTGTATTGGTGAAAAGTGTATGTCTAGCATACCGACACTTAACAAAATAACTAGAATGCCAAGTTTTGTATGAGGCCAACCTAGATCAGTGCCAACAATGAAGTATAGGAAAACTAAAAGGTCTTAATAGAGGTCAGGTAGTGCAAAAAATCAATCCCATGAATTCATCTAAGCCCTTTAATCTTAATAGTCTATGCTTTTTACAATTAAAGAAAATAGCTCATTTCAAATATCAAATGAAATTTGTATATGTAAAAAAAGTTAATAATGAGTAAAGAGTGTTTTTAATAAAAACAAAAATCATATAGGCCTTTGTAAATTTTTAAATACTAAGGGGCCTATGAGAAAAAAGGAACCCTTCCTTTTCGGTTTCTCCCATTTTAATAACAATTATAAATACCCCTGCCTCCCCCTCTCTCTCCTCTAGTCTTAGGCTGTTGCATGTTTGCAAGGAGGTTAGAAATCTCAGTTATCAGTGCCTGCAAACACAAACCTAAATGGAGAACTTAGGGGCTCAGAGTTTCTCAGTAGATATAATCAACACTTTACCAGACCCCCTTATTCACCACATCCTCTCCTTCTTAGACACAAAGCAAGCAGTTCGCACAGGGATCTTATCCAAAGGATGGAGGAACCACTGGAAATCCACACCAACCCTCAACTTTCACCAACACTACAACAATACCAACTCATCCAATGATGAAGAAGTCGAAGAAGAAGAAGACGATGATAGTGAGACTGAATACCAAGAAGATGATTATGAAACTGAAAGTGAAACAGAAGTAGAACAACGAAGAAACTTCATCAGCTTCGTGGAGCGAACTTTGGTTCTTTACATCAGCCCAAAGATTCAGAAATTCAGTCTCTCCTTAAAATACAGTGATCGAAGGTACAGTTCTTGTGTCGACGCTTGGATTCTCTTTGCAATACGGAGAAATGTTGAAGAACTTTGTCTAGACTTCTTCGACTCTTATGATGAATACAAAGTGCCTTCTGGGTTGTTCAATTGTGATAAGTTGGTCTCTTTGACCTTGAAGAGGTGCTTCATTAAAACTCCTATATCTGTATCCTTTAGGTCTCTCACTGTGTTATCTATATGGGATACAACCTTTAATGAATGCATGATGAAGGAGATATTAGTTGGATGTCCCCTGCTTGAAGATTTAGTTCTTGTGAGGTGCCGCTTCAACATGTCTTATGAGCTTTCTATTTGTTCATATTCTACACATCCTTCCACATTGATGCTGAAGCGTTTGACGATGAAAGCGTGTAGAAATTTTGGGCTTAAAGTTGAAGCCCCTAAACTTGAGATTTTGAATGTTTCGGGTTCGATAATGGGCAAGTACTCTTTCAGAAAATTGGCATCTTTGAAGGAAGCTAAAATCAGTTTTGGTTCTATTGGATTTGGATTTCATGTCGGATTTCCTGATTTGTCAGTTATAGATTTTCGCCATGCCCAAGCTCTTAAACTGTGCAACGTGTGTATTCAGGTATGCTTTTATGGTGTTTTAAGTTTCCATAGTTTTTAATAATCTTTAATCATTTAGGCTCGATAATGGTAATTTCATTGTGTTAGTGCTCTGATTAATTCAATTTTGTTATTAGCAAATGAGGCTTAAGTTCAGAATGCAAACCTAAACCTTACTATAGAAAGTGTTTTCAATTATATGATTTCTAGCTTTGTGCTTTATAGATAATCATGTGAAGCTAGCTTTGTGCGTATTGGATATGGATACAAATCGACTGGATCTGGGAGGGAACCATGGTGGATTTGAACCCAAATACATCTTTATAGATCTGGTTTAGATTTGGAATTTGAAGAGTCGCAAATGGGTACCCAATTATCCAAGTATTCAAAGGCTCTAGTTCTAAATGAAGTGTATAGAATGGATTTTTGAATCATGAGAAATTCGGATCAAGTTCTATTCGCATAGAATCTAGAGAATTTGGATTTGGAACCAAACCCTTTCATGTTCCAACTCAAGGATCTATATCCACAACAATTACATTCACATATTAAAAGCATAAATAGGCTTCTAAGTCATTTGAGTTGTGTTAATATTTGAACATCTACTTAGCTTTAATCCTATACAATTTAATAATTCTACTTGTAAATTAAAAGAAATATATACTGAAGCTGTTTTACCTTATTATATTAATCTACATTACATCTTATTTCGGATCCAATTTCAGAATCAGATCCCTTTTAAATTGATGCCAGATCGGGATACAACATAAAGGTTTCGTGTAGGATTAGGAATATGGGAGGTATTGGCTAGTTGCTCCCTATATATGAAATGATGGCTTAGATTAGGGCAAAGCTCGCAGTTCAATAGACATGGATGAAGGTCACTTCAATCTCATAAAGAAATCACTCTTTACATGAGTAATTTGCTTACATAAGTATTATTCTATGTAGTCTCAATTCATTTGCGGTGTCCTTAACTCTACGGTTTATCAGGTGAACTTTGATATTTTTTCTACTGGCGTATTTAGTAGGGAAGGGGTCATGAGTGAAATTTAGTCATTCGTAGAGATAGATGACTGGATGGCCCATTTATAGCTTACACAGTCCCATTGGTTTGGGTCTTAGAGGCATTTCTTTTCTATTTCTCCATTGAAAAAAGATGTGGGGGTTTTTTAGGCACATTTTTCCATTAATTTAGAAATTCAAAACCACTTTTTAAAGACTTGAATATCCATGATTCTATTCATCTAGTGAATTAAATATAAATGTGAGTACATATTACAACTTAAACTTATTATTCATAAATGAACACAGTAAGTCTTAATACTATAGCTTCCTAGAACTATATTTCTTTTTTTTACTTTTTTTTTTTTTATATTTTTTAAGCTTTGTTGAGCTGAGTTTAACTTGTCCTCGCCCAATTAAGATGCGCCGGATGAATCCTACACTTCGAAAAATACACCTCACACGCTTCCTTCTTGCCTCCTGGAGTAGTCACCGTCAACACAAACCGTAACCGCTTAGGCCTCCCTCCGATAACAACAGCAAAGTGTGGTGCAATGTATGAGTGTGTGGGTCCAAGATCAAACGAAACCCTAAATTCATGATCACAAACTACCAGCTTACATTCTATCTCGTTGCCTGCCTCCACAGCATCTTCCCGTGTCATTGCATACACGCACCCCACTACTTGAGGTTGATGATGTGGTTGCTGCTGTGGTTGCCTTTGTTTCCCTGGCCTTTGTTGAGCTAGTCTTTGCTTTGCTAATGCTTGCCTCTGTTGTGACTGTTGGGACTTCCGTCTTTGCACTATAGGGAATGCCTGCCTGATGGGTTGGGCCTGGATTGGTTGCCTGGCCTGTTATTGCTGCTATGGTGCCCTAATTGTATTGCCTTTGTTACGAGGGCAATCTTTCATCAAGTTGTCCATAAAACTACGCCCGAAGCAGGCTCCAAGCCTCATTATGCACTGGCTAGAGTCATAGCCCTTACCACAGTGCACATAAGAAACCGTCTTCTAAAAACCTCCCCTAGCCTTAGACTTCTTCCCCTAGGACTGCTGCTATGAGCCCTTACTGGTGGGAGCCTAATTGTTCTTCAGGTAATTCATTATTAAGTTCTGGTGCTACTCCTCAGATTAGTAGGCTCTATCTGCAATATCATTATACATCCCGAGCCTTTGGAACATGGTCACGTCCTTCTGAATTGAGGGTCTCAACCCTTCAATGAACTATCAACCTTCTTCTCCATAGTATCAATAGACTCCAGAATAAAACAGGAGAGACGAGTGAACTCGTGGATGTACTCTTTAACCGTCAATTGAGAATGAACTTTCTCCATAACTGAGTCTTAAAGGTCTCCCAAGCAACATTATTTGCCATCGTCCGATAGGGAGGACGGACACTTGTCCACCATGTATTTGCGATATCAAGGAACATCGAGGTAGCTAAAGTCACCCTCTGCCTTCCGGTGCACTGAAGTTTCTCTCGGTATGTACTATCCATTCATCAGCTTGTAGTGGGTCCTTACTGCCTGTGAACTCTAAGGCTCCTCTCTTCCTAAACTTCTCATATTGAGAGTTTGGGCCACTTTCCCTGGACTGGACTATATTGGGTGCCAACTGCCAACTGAGCTTGCCTTTCCATCAAGTTAAGGATCTTGGTTTGCATTGCTGACTTGGCCTCGTTTTGTCCGAATAGCTTCTCATTTGTAGCCGTCTATTGTTTTGCGATAGCCTGAAGAAGAATACGGAGCCTGTCATCACCCACTAGAGGTGATGGAGGTGGTAGATCTTCGTTTATCTCTAAATTCGGTTTAACGAAAACTTCATCCACTGAGTCATGGCTGCTACTGGATGCATATCAGGAATTTGGAGTCTTCTTTGTAGGCATTTTATGTAAAACAATCTTAGTTAGCTCAAAAAATAATAAACATCCTAGCCAAGACATCTAAGTAAACATACACCCCCATAGCATCCTATCGTATGCTCACCACATGCCCTAAGATTCTAAGTCTTTTAAATCCTTAGAATTGTTCATGCTCTAATACCAACTTCGTACGTCACGCCCTAGGCTTGAGATCACACGATTTTTTAGGCACAACACGTTCGCAAGGGGATTCGAGTACTCAACTCATCATACATTTATCCCCATGCATTAGTTCCCACAGGACTTCACCTGTTAGGTCATGCATTCCATCATGATTAAGGTACATTTTGATTTCATGGAAGCCCATTTAACATAACATCTATAAGTACATCCAAGTATGATATCCAATAAAACATCCATCCATAACATATTTGAACAACAACTAATGAGAGCATAATCAGTCCATGAGATAGTATTTAGGATTTAAGTTTAAAGTTAGAGAGAGAAAGAGTAAAAGAAAGAAGTGGAAGCATTAGTTTAAGTTTACACAATCCATAATGGCCATCCGGGCCATAGGTCAAGGGTCAATAACGTGTCGTCCAATGCTCGGCATATGGATGTCTAGAAGACATCGTCAGGGGTCCACTTTGCTAATTTTCGAGGAGTCTCTTTATCCTCCTCAATCTCCTAGGCAATGGTGTCTGGTATCTCACCTGTAAAGCCAAATATAGCATCATTAGACATAAAGTTAAGCAAGATAAACAAATATAAAGCTTAGCATATAAAAAAATGATAATAAAGGACAAAAGATCATGAGGTTAATACACATAATCTAAGCATAATCAATGCATGGATAAGCAAGAACAATAAGAATCATGAATAACATGTTGACTTAGCAAATTGGCATGTCCACATAAGCTGTATCCTCCAAACTCAACCATTTACGTGGATAAATACAGAGCATGAAAACATAGCATAACATGATGGCACCACTAGGAAGCATAAGGCCTCACAAAACTATATTATAGACCTGGAGCACCGGTAAACTCCCATAACATAGCCTAGACTGCAACTAGTGCATAGGATTTACTAAATCCACACTCAGCCGGGTTCGACTGCAATAGGATCGAAGCCAAGTGGTGTCGACTCAAGGAATAGAGTGTAATATATGAAACTTATGTATATCATGGCATAAACATAGTCATAGGGTGAAATATGACTTAACAAATGTATATGAGCATGAAAAACATAAAAGAGACATGAAACATGTTACCTATCAAGGTACATCGTGCAAAATGAGACAAACATGGAAGTAGGAAGTAAGACATGCTATAATACTAGGAAAGTAATTCAAAATGCATGCATAAAGATCATATGACGAATCAAGGGTAAATAATGAGCCAGCCCTAGGGTTTGGGAATGCCCATTGTTTTCACTGTCCAACTCTAGGGCCTTCGACATCTTCAGCTACATAACCCATGGCATTATACTAATTTATGGACATCGAATGCCTTAGGATAACACATTTGGTTTGGGATACACGAAACCAAGCACAGGCTTCCTTGTAGGTGTATGATAGCTGAAACAACACCCACATAGGTCTAGGAGTCCGTTAGGCATGTATTTGGGGTTTAAAGGTTCCATTGCTAAACCCAAACTAAATATGAAAACCCACCTAAAAATCCTAGTTTTCGCGGTTGTTTCGAGGTTAACTCGCGGTCGATTGCAAGTTCTCATGGTGGCTCCACGGTCGAACGCAGGGTCTTCGCAGTTAGCCAAAGGCTGACTGCTTTGGAAAGTGGGTGGAAAGTCAAGGTATTGGTTATGTGACCGTGGGATTCAAGTGTTGAGTCTACGATTGACTTACGGTTAGCCGTAAGAGAACTTATGGCCAACTATAGGCTAACCGTAGTGCAATTTTTCTGAAAAGTCACATTCTGGAAAGTTGACCGCCCGCTTCCCCTGTTTCTGAGATCAACCGTGAAAGGTCTCACGGTCGACCGTGGCTACAAACTTTAAAATTCTGAAGCTCGAGTTGTTCTGTCTTGAGGGGATTTCTTTCCCTTTCTCATTTCAAGCTTCAGTAACTTGTTATATTGTGAAGCATAGAACTTCCCAAACTCATTAAAGAAATATCTACAAAAAGGTAGGAAATTAATCATACACACACTATCACCAAAAGAGAAAAAGACATAAGGAGCCGATCGAGTAGTCCCACACAGAAGTCATGTACGGAATCATTAAAGAAGCTTGCATGCATGAATTTAGAAAGTCTGACTTGCCTTCTACTGATGCTTAACGCTATTCCCATGAAGTCCAAGCTCCCGCCCACTCTAGTAATCTCCACAACCTCAAAACCCCAAAGCTACTACTGAAAAAGAAATCATACACAATAATGGGTTGAAATGGAGTTGAATTAGCATGCATGCAATGAATCTGGGTTCATATGATTGATTCCATGCAGGAGAAAGTAATCTGGGTGAGAAAAGCTTACCAATTGGACAAATGGGGCATTGGACAAATGGGGCTTTGTAGTGGAGAAGAAGGTTTATGGAGGATTAGATGGAGGTAGAAGATGAAGCTTTGGCTGAGCCTCCCTTACCTGGTTTGAGGGTTAGGAGATGGTGAGAGGAGAAGGAAAAAATAGTAGGGAAGGAGTTCCAACTACATGAAACGGGGAAGATGAGGGTCCACTAAGGATGGCCAGTTTTAAATGAAAAAGTTATGAAATTTGCATACAGGTCTAGATTAATAAGAGAAATATCACAAAAAGGCTTTTGGGATGAAATTGGGTCAAAACGGGTCCAAATTGGTCCGGCCAAACACGAAAATCGAAGTACACAATATGCATTACCCAATGCACCCAAACTCACGCCGAAAATGAAAACACACGCAATGAAACCCATAAACTCAAAATTATGAAATGGTCGTACCTTGTCATGGTCAAAACCCAACAAATCTACCTATCCAACCACATTAACATCCAAAATAATCAATTAAGCATCTAATTAAGATTAATTAGACACTAAACACACTTAGGAAGAGTCGAGGTGTTACAAGGGTGGTAGAAGTGAGAAAAGTATTGAAACAAATGAAGATAAAAAAGGCTACGGGTCCAAAAGACATTCCGATAGAGGCATGGAAATGCTTAGGAGAAGGTTGGAGGATTTAGTTAATTACTAGCATGTTTGATAAAATATTAATGACAAAGAAAATAACTCTTGATGGATGGAGAAGAAGTACTGTAGTACCTATTTATAAGGACAATAAAGATATATAAAACTATACTAACTATCGTAAGATTAAACTTATGAGTTTTATTATGAAGTTATGGGAGAGAGTAATCGAGCAAAGACTTAAACAAAAGACCAAAATACCTGAAAATCAATTTGGTTTTATGCATGGAGATCAACTATGGAAGTTATCTTCTTACTTGGATAATTAATTGAAAACTATGAAACGAAGATGAAAAATCCGCGTATGGTCTTCATTGATAAGGAAAAAGCATACAACAAGGTACCTAGAGATATAATTTGGTGGGTTTTAAATAAAAGTGTTCTAAGAGGTTATATTGAAGTTATTAAAAACATGTATGAATGAGAAGTAATGAGTGTGAGAACTGCCCGTAGAGAGATATGTGAGTTTTCAGTGACCATAAGTTTGCATCATAGGTAAACTCTAAGCTGTTATCTATTTTCATTGATTGTGGATGAGTTAAGTGCTCATATTCAAGAGGAGATACCTTAATATGTGTTATTTGCAAATAATACAATATTAGTAGATGAATCGCGAGATTTGTGGATGCAAGATTTGAGAGATGTGGGAGGCTTTAGACTCTCAAGGCGTTAAAACAAGCCGTGCAGTAATAGAATATATATGGATTGCAAGTTCAGGGGGCATATAGAAAAAGTTGAAGCTACGTACTATGAGAGTTGAAGCACATGAGACATCATCAAAAGATTCCTTTCGTTACCTCGACTCGCGAATTAGAAAGAATGGGGAGATTGATGAAGATATCGAACATAGAATAAAAGCGGAATGGTTGAAGCAGTGACTTGCTTCTAGAGTGATTATCTACAACTCATCAAAGAAATTAAAAACAGAGTAAAATTTATGTAAAATAAGCCCCCATCAAGGAGATAAAGGAAGAAACGGAAAAAGAGAAACATCGACACAATATTAAGATTAATCCATAAACAATATTCAAAATACTCTCCCTTTTAAAAAAGAAAGTAAGGAAGGAAAAAAGAATCAAAATGTAATTTTTGCTATTCAAACTACCTTTCGGAAAAGGAAACTCTAATGCACTGGCCATTTAACTCTGGTCTACTCCCAAGAATCTTAGTATCAAGATTTAAGAACTCAATTACCAATCCATCAACTTTTAATTTGTAGATATAATTTGCATTCATCTTGCAATTACCGTTCTGCATAAAAAAAAATATTGTATTCTTATCTCCCTCCATAAGCCATGTTGAAAATGCTTTTGACAGAAGAAGGCATATTAGCACTGTTATCTGGTGTTGTGGAACTTGACTTAAGCATGTTTAAGTCTTTCTCATGAGATTGCAACACTAGCGTTTGTGTGATACTGCTGTCTTCGACATGATATAATATATTTGGGAATATATACATGGGATAGCCTCTTGTGAGCAGTGAGGAGTGGGCTCCATCCAAGGAGAGTATTAAAAATATTTATGATGTCTATACTATGGCATCGGATGTTTTGGTGGGACCGGTTTACTGATGAAGCTGAATTTTAGTATCAAAGCCAATTGACTGTGAGTTTGAATCCTAAGATAAATGACTCAGGATAAAAGTGTGCGTGTGGCTAAAAGTGTGCCCACTGTATTTCTATTAATTTTTTCCTGTTTTTCATGGGTTGCAAAAGTTGACTTCAAAGCTCTATGCCAGTTTCCTTGTTCTCTTATTTTATATCTTGTGTTATCTGCAGGAAATACACTGTCCCTTGTTCAACAGATCCCTTTATTTAGTCCTCGGCGTGGAGCGTCTTACCCTACTAACAGGGTTACAAAAATATGAACTCCCAGGGGTAGCCTTTTTGTTGAGGAATTCACCTCATCTTCATACTCTCGTAATAAATCTGGTCGCCACCACATGTATTTACGTAAGTAGTACCTTTCAAAAAAAAAAAAAAAACTATAGTTAATTGTTGTTTTTTTTTTTTATTCACTGTTGTCATTGTCCATTTGCATCTCAATTTAAGCTCCCTATTTGCAGTTTGCTTTTAGAGGTAGGGTAGGCGAAATCCCTCCCCCACCACAAACTCTACCCATAAATAGGGATGTAAATGGGTACCCGATTTTCCAATTATCCGGAAGTTCCGACCCGTTAAAAACCGAGTCTGGGTCCTTATTTAGGCCCTGATTAATAAATGGGTCCGGGTCCGATTCCACCTTGGTTCGGACCCGTGGACCCGAGACCCAACATATTACCTCAATTTTTAAAAATCTATCATAAAAACCATGTTCTTTTAATATGATTCTCTACCTAAACCCAGACCCGGATTCAGACCCGTCTCCTATATGGTTTTGGTTCCGGTTTCGGAGCCAAGAGACAGGTTCCGAAACGGTTCCGGGTCCGAATCCGATTCCACCTTCTCCTTAACGGTTCCGATTCCGGGTCCACCATGGACTCGGACCGGAATCGACCTATTTACAACCCTACCCATAAACTACCTAAATTTGACCCGTATAACCTGACGCGTATCCTACACAAGTCAGTCAAGGGTAAAATAAATTTGACCCGTAGTATAATAGGATGGGTTAGGGTTGACCCACGTAATTGGCATGACCCATGTAAACGGGCGGGGTCAGTGTCTACCTGCATACTCTAAATTAATTTAAGTAGTTTGGCAGTATAATAATTTTTTAACTATAAAGATTTTTTAAAATTTTTTTTGCTTATAACTAAACTCAAATGTAATGGATTGGGCTTCTTCCAAACTTCTACATATTGGGTTAGCTAAGGTTGGGTTAATTGAGTAGACCCATATTAAATGAAGGTTGTGGGGGGTCATACAAGTCTGACCCAGATTGGGTGCAGGTTTGGGCCATCTGACTTATTTTAAAAAGGGGTCGAATACGGGTTGAACTTCAACCTGTAGCAATCTATGTTGTGAATTCTGGTAGTGTTTATATCTTGACCAAAAATGGAAGATGTGAAGTCAAAATAATCTCAATTTTCAGGAGGGGTCGTTCTGTCCGGTCCAATTATATCCTTTTGATGAAAGAGATTACTGGGCGAAGCGACCATCGACATTCGCATCTTTGACATATAGCCTCAAGACTGTGGAGATTACCGGATTTATGGGAGAAGAAAGCGAATCATCAGATGACGTTGCAGAGTTTTTTGAGAAACAAGAGTACAAATTAAACTTCATTAGATTTTTGCTGGAGAAGGGAAAGGTTTTAGAGAAGATGACAATTCGTGTGGCTGAGAAACCCCATTTTATTGGGGACAAAGAATGGCGAAAGATGGTGCTCAAAGTAGGTAGAAAGGTGAAGGCTATGGATAGAGTGAGCACTGATGCAAAGGTAATGTTCTTCTCAATCTAGCTAGTAGAGCAATGGAGTCCTTTCTTTGTTTCAGATTTTTAATCAGTACTCTTTGTTTAATTTCCTGGATATGACAGGAAAATTTATCTTATATTTTGGTTGGATTATTTAAGTAATGCCTGTTGAATCTTACAATAGGACATATTTTATTTTCTGTTAAAAGTGTCTTGACTGTTTTTGGGAAATAAAGTTTACAGGGAAACATAATTACTCCTAGTCTTTTATATTTTTTATTATCAAGTTCTGTGCATGGAGCACACAGATGCACATGCAGATGATACAGGCTGATCATTCAGCAGCCTCCCTTACCTTGATGAATCATTTCATAGATATTCTATAGGTCAGCTGGAATTATGTTGACCATTCTTGCAATGAGGAAATTTGACATGAGCATGCATTTTTACTTCAAGCGGTATGGGAATATATACGCTTTGATTTATCATATATCCAGATACTTCAAAATGGGGATCGAATGAATTGTATCATATCTGATACTTCACTTTTCATATGAAGAACTTCTGTCCTTTTCATATTCATTATGTGTCCATGCCATATCCTGGCATCACAGGTTATGACAAGGAGGAATGAAGATATTTTGCAAGCTTTAATGGCTAACTTTCTTGTGGTTTGGGATTTAGTTTCTTCATATTATATTTTGTGATTTAGTTTCTTAAAGTTGTATGCATTGTGTAAGAATCATATTGTATGAGCACTGAAGCTAGTTGTTCTTACTAGGAGAATGCACTACAAATGCTGACCCTAGATTGATGTTTAAGATGTGATGATGATAATATATGCGGTCAAGCTTGGTTGTTCTTATGAGGAGAGAATGAATAAACCTAATCTTAGTTGATCAGAACAAAGATAATGATATGATATGAATGACCTTAGTGAATTTAGGCGTGCGACCGATACGTTAAAATCATTACTTTTAATATTCCAATAAGAAGATCAATAAAATCTCCTAGGGAATTCAAAAGTAATTTTGGAAAGCCTAAAGATCATTTAGAAAACTAAACATCAGGGGATTTTATTGTTGCGTCATGTCCTTTGGAAATGTCCTTTAGTACACTATAGAACAAGGTTGTGTTGTAGTGTGTGAAGCAAGAGTGTGTGCGGTGAAGGCTGTCCAAGTGTTTTGATGTAGGAAATCTCTTGTTATCTTTAAGGTTTGAAACCAGTGTTTTGTCCATTTGATTGGGCTTTTATGGCCCTTTGGTTGTACAACCCCACATACACAAGCGCACACACTCCACACCTACATATTTCTACAAATTGATATCAGAGCATTTATTTAAATTAGTATCAGATCTTGTTATCTATCAGATGCTCACACAGTGACAAGCTGTAGCATAGGAGGGGCATAGAATGGATTCCAGATGGACAATGGAGAGAACCGTTTAGTCTTAAAAGGTTATTTTAGGCCATCTAGTCTCCATGAACCCTTCCATTGAAATGCTGGGAGTTCGTTGTGGGCCCCACAGGGTGGGCCTTGCGAACAATGAGATGGGCTTTTTACAATGTTCATTCCTGATCATGAAGCGTTTATCCTCTTGCAGTATATATAAATTTTTTATCACTGTTTTATGTTAGGGGTAAACGTGCAGTATACATAAGATACCTATTGTTGAGTTGCATGAAATTACCAGAAACTAGCTGACTTCTGGTCTTTTTTCTTTCTAATTTTTTATACACCCCTAGGTCACATTGACCTTGGACGGCTATCAGATTAATGGCCCAACCAAAGCCCAATCTATTTATTTGAGTACAAAATATCAATCTCATGAATCCTAAGCATGTTTATGTAATGTCCGAGAAAACTGGTTTTGTGGACATTTTCCATTCCATTGATTTCTTTTCCCTAACCTCCCTTACTGGGGAACACTTTCCCCGGAATTGCAGAGAATTTAACTCATTTTTTGAAAGGCAGTCACACCAATTACGAAAAGTTCTTTTTAAAAAAGTTGTCAACTTTTGCTAACCTTTTCTATGGAAATGAAGCTGCACAAATTCAACCTAAATTCTTAAGTCGAATTTGGGACTGAGTTGATACGTTGAGTAGTATTTATGGTCCATCTCAAACCTGGCCCTTTATTAGTCAGGTTAAAAATATTGTCATGATGAACTCAAATTGCTTGGTCGCTGTGATCAATTGAGTCGGCTGATCATTTTATTGCTTGCCTTCCTTAGTATATGCTTATTTGATTCTTAAGGATTTGCTAGGAAATTTTGCTCACCATATTTCATGGTTAGATCTCTGAGTGTCAGCACAAGTCAAGCCCAGTGCAGGCCATTAGCAAACTTTATAAATTCCTTTTTGCTAATAATCTTACACCAGGCTAGGTTCGACCTTAATTTAAACATACATACCCATATGTTCCAGGCCTGGTTAACAATGGGAAAAAAAAATAGGCTCATCTCCATCCCACGGGCCAAAAAATTACAGACAATTAATCATGTGGGACATGTTCAGGCTGGCTCATCCAAAGAGCAGCCCTAACATTGAGGGGAGGGATTCAGCCCCCAGTCTGAGCCTCTGAGGGTTAAATTCATCTCTAATATTATGAGTTGGAAACCTGACTGCATTGCTGTAGCCAAAGTCTAACTATGGATTTCTTAGACTATGGCCCCAGTGATGAAGTAATAAGGGAGTGAATCATATGTTTTTCATGTAATCAATCTCAATGTGGGCCCAACAATTGTTAGTTCAAAATTTGGTCCACATCCAATACAAGTAGATCTCTCTCCCTTGAGCTGTCTGGATTTTATAATTGGGCCTCTTTTATATATTTATAGACAGCATATAAGATAAACTTCGATTTCATTGAACATACATGGATGGAATCAGGATTTACCCACAGTGAACATGGTTAGATCAATCATGGTCTGCCACGTAACCGTAGGCAGCCCCTGCTTTGGATGGAGCAGGATGCCCACGTGATGTGGCGGACCGTGATAGGTCCACTCACGATCGCCGCGAGGTAATAGGCACAATTGACGTGGATTCCACATCAATGCGGTGAATGGGGGGGCCATCTTAGCAACATGATTAGAAATGGAAAGGCTAATATTCAAATTCAGACTTCATAAAATCTTGGACTCCCTGGGCCCTTAAGGATTATTCCAATCCAAAGGGTTGGGACACCCTCTGTTATTAAAAAAAAAAAAAAAAAAAGTTGTGCAGAAATCCAATTCCATGCATGTTATACTTACAGTGCCCATTTAAGTAAAT
Organism: Camphora micrantha; assembly: GCA_003546025.1. NCBI lineage: Eukaryota > Viridiplantae > Streptophyta > Magnoliopsida > Laurales > Lauraceae > Camphora > Camphora micrantha. The sequence continues at coordinate 25,011,168 of QPKB01000010.1, forward strand.
GTCTCACAAATCTCATATACTGTGGGGCTGATCTAACTATGTAGCTGTCTCACAAATCTCATATACTGTGGGGCTGATCTAACTATGTAGCTGTCTCACAAATCGCATATACTGTGGGGCTGATCTAAGTAAGTAGAAAGTCCAATGCAATGTCAGATGTTATAGGGCACACCCAAATTACAAACGTCATAAATCTCATATATTGGGAGGTCCTTCTAACCAAATGTCATCAAAATCGTATAATGTTGATATAAATATATTAGATATTTCATTAATATTACATTACTAGAATATAATATAAATGTCACTATTATATAAATGACATATTAATGACTTATAATATCACGTATATATATAAACTTTAATATATATATATATATATTGAAATTATGAATAGTATTAAATCGGTCACTTTGTGCAAATTTGCCAAAGGTTAGGTCAGACTCCAGTTTAGACCCTCACAAGACCCTCCTTCAACGGACCCGCATTAGGTAATGACCTTTTTTTATTATGAATAATAAATTAATATAACATATGATATTACATTAATTATATATATATACTGGTATGAAACTTTAATATTAATATTGATGCAAGAATAATATTAAGAGGATTTTACGGGAAAAATCCCGAAATATAGTCATATATCTCGAAAGGTCCTCGCAAATTGTGTAGCACCAATGAGGTCCCTCAAACCTTATTTCCTTCTTTTTTTTTCAACTTTGATAGGAGCGAAGTTAGCATCGCTCGTGTCTAATGTGGGCGACGCTAGTGTCACTCGTCAATGTCTAGCATCGTTCATCAGTGCATCTCCTAATGCACAATTTGCTAGTGGAGGAGATGGAGAAATATACACAATTTGCTATATCGTCACTCATCAGCACATCTCCTAATTTTTAAAGATGTGTGGGCAATATCTTACTAAAATATATTACCTACTACTAGTTGTAGCTCTGCTAATGAGAGCATCCAGTCCCTATATTAATCACCTAGTTTTGTGAGTCAAACCCAGCTTTGAAAAATAGCCAAAAGGATTTGTGTCAAGCCATCAATCTGGTTGTGCATGTCGGTTGGGTGCTTGAAATATCAATGGTCTGCATGTCTCCTTTTGAACCTTCTACCAATAGGGATCTGATTCCAGTCATTCAATTTCTAAACTTCCGTTCCCTCTCATAATGCCCCTCTCCATTGATTTTTTTTTTCTTCTTCTTTATTGTTTAAATAGTAGAGTTGGATCGATCTATCTGTTAAACAAACAAACAATCAGTGCAAGGGTCTTGATTAATGGGCAGGAATGGATCTGATAGATTATTTTTTTCCAAGAATAAGTCTGATAGAGTTAATGGGTGTTGTCGGAATTAGTGTCTAGCCGTTGAGGCTTGCTGTCATTGGTATGCATTAGGCCAATAGCCGTTTATTAGTGTAATTCTTAATAATGTGTAGGCGATATCCAAAGGAGAGGAAGAAGACATTAGGAGATGTGCTGATGAGTGACGATAAAGCAAATTGTGTATATTTCTCCATCTCCCCCACTAGCAAATTGTGCATAATTAGGAGATGTGCTGACGAGCGATGCTAGTGTTGCCCTCATCAGACACGAGCGACGCTAGCGTCGCTCCTATCAAAGTTGAAAAAAAAAAGGGAAATAAGGCCTGATGGACCTCATTGGTGCTACACAATTTGCGATGACCTTTCGGGATATATGGCTATATTTCGAGATTTTTCCCGTAAAATCCTCTAATATTAACATATAGACTAGGAAAAGCCTACATATATAAATTTCATATTTGTGTGTGTGTGTGTGTGTGTTTGGTAATATTATCACTTGTCTGAACTTTAACATATATTACATCTTTTCTTTTACAAGCCTTTTTAATCTACAAACATCAATGTTAATATTAATATTATATTGGAATTAATATATACTAATATTGTTGGGGGATTAATTAGGGAAAACACACACAATCAATCAATAACCACAAACAAGCCACAACACGAGATTTACGTGGTTCGGCAATTGCCTACGTCCACAGGTCTATGAGCATTCCGCTCGATACACAGGGGCGGAACCACCCCCCGCCCCCCAAAAAAAAAATAATTGAAAACCCCCTAAAGTAAGTGCTTTGGCCATCCTATGTGTGGCCATCCATTAATGGATGGCCCGTCCTTCATTTAGAGATTTTTCAAACATAGTTTTGACTTTAGAAAAATGAAACAAAAATGTTATTGATTTTGAGGAAATTTTAAAATGAAAAAAAAAAAAAAAAAAGAAAAGAAAAGAAAGGGAGAACAAATAAAGAATACTTGATAGAGATTGGAGAAGAGATTTTTCAATTATCATTCTAATCTATCTACACTTGCCCTAAATCTTATGCTCCAAGAGAGGAAGAAAAGAAAGTACATCTTTTTGTTGGAGATCTCATAGACTTGCTGGGATTTTGTGGTATGAATAAAGAACAAGAATGACGGACCCACTTTCTCTTTTATTAATCTTTTTTTTTTAAATTGCATAGATATATTGATTTCAATACATGTCATTATGTATTTTCAATCTTTGTTGGTCATATTGAAATCTAATTCGCTTAAAATCAATGAATATTTGCATTGTAGGTATTATTACATAATTGTTTAGCTCAATCGGAGTTTTATCCATTGTGGATAAAGAGATATAATTTTATTTTTTTATTTTGATTATTATTATTATTCATGTCAGAAAAACCTGATTGAAGAAATTTATTTTAAGGAGATGAAAACTAGTGCAACCATGCTTTTTAATGGTTCAGATTTTAGATATGGGATGCGCTCTCTCTCTCTCTCTCTTCTTCTTCTTTTTTTTAGTTTTAAATAATAAAATCTTAAATTGTGACTCACAAGTTACATGCAAAAGAAATGACCAATACCCATTTTGAGATTGCAGAAAAAATCAATATTGAAACAATAATTTGTGATTTTAACTCAATGAAAGAACATTGAGTACAACTTCAAAATACCCCTGACCCTGAACCTGGTCATTGGTTAACCTAATGAACCAATCCGGTTAAACCGGAATACAAGACATAAACCCAACAAAATTTCATTCCCCTATCGGCATAATGTAATAGTTGGTTTGATATATATACACAAATGAGGTTAGTATGTTGAATTCAAATTGTGTAAGAAGAGATGTGCTTGGACGTCCATTTGCCAATAGAATTGTGCGTTCTTTGTTGATATATGTAAGTTTGCTCTTCTCCTCTTTTATCTTTACTATGGCCTTTTCTGTACTGTCTTCATATTTGAATCTCTTCCCCTGCCTCAATGTTTCATGCCTTAGAGATGAAACATAATGTCATGTTTGTAATTCTATGAGAGTCTGCCGTATGGGGCAATATGTTGAGTACGTAGCCTAACAAAATGAAAAATCGACATGTGCAATATTCTCCCAACATTGGTTGCATACTGCGAGACCATGGTGAGAGCGTGAACAGATAATAGATAACATATTCAGTACCACAAGGATTACAAATATGGCCATCAGAACAAATATCCAATGTGGCACTGGTGCACAAATACGCCCTCAAAACAATACTATACTACGGATAGTTTAACAGGTAAGAGTTTAAACCCACACTCAGCCAGGTCCGACTACACTAGGATTGAACCTTAATGGTGCCTAGAGACGGAGCTAAATAGGGTTGAGAAGGGGAAATTGCCCCCTCTCAACTTGTTCCTTCCCTTTAAATCAGGATACAGATATGGATATACATGTTTTGATCATATCCTTTTGCCCCTCCTCCTTTTACTCGTGTTTGCCCCTCAACAGCCTTTCTTCCCTCATAGTAAAGAATGAAACTTTTAAAATACATAAGGGGATTTTGGTTTTTTCTCATAAAAAAGACAACTCATCCAATAAGGTATGCATTATGTTTTGATTTTTCTCCCTATATTCTTTCTTTTTCTTGTCCATTATTGAGACTAGTGTAAGTCCCCGACCCCTAATTCTCGAGATTAGAGTTTAATCGAGTTAGTTTTTGGGTTAGAATAACTTTTTCATAGCTTTGGAGAGTTTTTAGAGCAATTAAACCTAGCTTGATACCCGTAGGGTCCTGTGTGATTTCATTAAGCAGGTGGGTTGTTCGTAATTTTGGGATTCTAGCTTCTAATATGTGGGTTGGCGGTCCATTTAGTCCCCAAATTCGGACATGCAAACCATGAAGCCTTTCTTGACTTGTGATTTGGGGGCTTTTGTGTAGGATTTTTGGGGCATTTGTAGCTAAGTGTTTCCAGCAATGAGGACCTGATTAGAATAGTGTTTGGGACCAATTTGGAGATCAGGCAAGTGACTGATTTGGGTAAATTTGATATGCATGGTTCATGGTTTGAATTACTCAAGTTCTATTTTATTGTTTGCATTACTTCATACTTGGTTTTCCTTCATGATTAGAGCTGATTACACGACTGATTTTGGGAGTCTTATTAGTGTAAGATTTCAGCTTCACCACACCCCCCCCCCCCCCCCCCGCCGCGGTTGATCCGTGCTAGTAATAGGGAGGCCTGCACATTGTAAACAGTGGTCGGACATGGCCCTGTTGAGCCCGACCAGTTCATAAAACTGGTCATGTTAGGGCCTGCTTGTAAGGGATTTCAACCTCCATTCTTCCACCTATTCTTCCATAATTTAGAGGGTTTTAAACCTTGATTAATGCTTTGATTTAACCTTTGTTTTCCCAATTTGATTCTCCCACAAATATGATTTTACAGAGATTAGACATTGGACTGTCTAACTAATGAGGCACGTTATTGACCGGACTACTTGGAACTCTACTCTAGCCTATTGTTAAAATAATGAGGATGGAAGTGTTTGTTTTATTCACCGTAAAGAGCTCTTAAATAAGTTACATATGAACAAATTTTCCCTTGATGACAGGGATTTGAGATAATCAGTTACAACAAGATAAGATGTGATAAGAAAAGATCACCATAGTTTGGATTAGATCTGATACTCACCTCAAGTTGGACTGTGAATATCAAGAACACCCAACTTGCAAATCAAACGCTAAAATTGGTCTTTACCTAAAGCCTTTGTAAAAACATCTGCTAATTGTTGTGTAGTATGGATATAGGAGGTATGCAAAAGACTAGATTGAAGCTTTTTACGAATAAAATGACAATCTATCTCGATGTGCTTTGTCCTTTCTTGAAAAACCGGGTTCGCAAGAATGTGAAGGGCAGCTTGGTTGTCACAGTATAAAGTCATTGGATTTGGATGTGAGATACCAAGGTCGCAAAGAAGATATTGAAGCCATTGCAATTCACAAGAAGCCATCACCCTGTATTCAGCCTCAGCAGAAGGCCGAGAAATTGTATGTTGTTTCTTGGTCTTCCAAGATATGGGACTAGAGCCAAGGAATGTACAATAGCCAGTGGTTGAACATCATGTGTTAGGAGAACCGGCCCAGTCAGCATCGCAAAATGCAGTAACATGAAAAGAACTATTAGAAGATAGTAATATGCCTTTTCCAGGAGATCCTTTTAGATAACGCAATAGCCGGAGTGCAATAGCCGAAGCTTTTACGAATAAAATGACAATCTGTCTGGATGTGCTTTGTCCTTTCGTGAAAAACCAGGTTAGCAGGAATGCGAAGGGCAGCTTGGTTGTCACAGTATAAAGTCATTGGATTTGGATGTGAGATACCAAGGTCACAAAGAAGATATTGAAGCCATTGCAATTCACAAGATGTTTGAGCCATCGCTTGTATTCAGCCTCAGCAGAAGGCCGAGAAACTGTATGTTGTTTCTTGGTCTTCCAAGATATGGGACTAGAGCCAAGGAATGTACAATAGCCGGTGGTTGAACGTCATGTGTTAGGACAACTGGCCCAGTCAGCATCGCAAAATGCAGTAACATGAAAGAACTATTAGAAGATAGTAATATGGCTTTTCCAGGAGATCCTTTTAGATAACGCAATAGCCGGAGTGCAACACTGATGTGTGGACTCCGCGGAGTTTGCTTAAATTGACTTAAAATATGAATTGGATATAGAATGTCAGGACGAGTAATTGTTAGGTAAATAAGGCGGCCAATCAACCTTCTGTATTGGGTAGGATCTTCAAGAGCTTCACCATCGTTGGTGTGAAGCTTGAGGTGCTACTCCACTGGAAAATCAGAGGTACGACAGCCAAGAAGACCTGCGTCATTCAAGATGTCCAATGTATACTTTCGTTGACCAAGAAGAAGACAACTTCAATACCAAGGAAATACTTGAGAGTGCCAAGGTCCTTGAGATGAAATTGGGTCTCTAAAAAAACTTTCTAGGAAAGTATTGCCTGAGGATCTGTGCCTTTTACTAGGATATCATCAACATAAACGAAAACATATGTAGAAGACATTTGGGTTATTTTGGTAAAGAGCGAGTAGTTGGCCTTGGACTGTGAAAAACCAGCAGCAATGAGGGCATATTCGAAACTTTGGAGAACCAATTACGCGAGGCTTTTTTAAGTCCATAAAGGGACTTGTTAAGACGACATACCTGCTGCTCCCCCTGTCGAGAAAATCCTGGAGGAACTTTCTGTTGTGATAGTGTGTGCGGAAGCGTACGATCAACAAGCAAATAAAATCAAGCCACAAAAGGAAACAAATATTTACGTGGTTCGGTGATTTTACACCTACGTCCACGGACAAAGCTCGTCTTCTTCTTCTTTACCAATCAAAGTTTTTTCCCTTACTTAGGGTTACAAACAAAAGAGATAATAAATAGTTTTAACATAGACTAAATTACCCCTCAACCCTAATACAATTTAATTGGGCCTATAAAACGAGCCAAAACCCAACAAATCTCCACCTTGGCGAGATTTGCAGGTCACAAACATTTTCCACCTTGGCATGCAATCACACGCCTTCAAATGCGCCCGTAGACGCTATACACCCGAAGGTGCTCAAACTCGCAGGATGTTGATCAAGTCCAAGCAATGCTTAAACTTGACCCCAGTCACAACCTTAGTCAGCATATCTGCAGGGTTATCAGCTGTTGCGATCTTCTGAAGAAGTATATCTCCCTCATCAACAATCTCCCGTACAAAATGATACCGTACGTCGATGTGTTTCGTACGTGAATGATGAACCTGATCCTTTGCCAAACAAATGGCACTTTGACTATCACAATGAACATTCATGTGCTCCTGAAAGATCCCCATGTCATCAAGCAAACCTTGAAGCCAAATGACCTCCTTAATGGCCTCTGTCACTGCCATGTACTCTGCCTCAGTAGTTGACAAAGCAACTGTAGACTGTAACGTTGACCTCCAACTCACCGGTCCCCTTGCAAGTGTGAACACATAACCTGTAGTAGACCGGCGCTTATCCAAATCACCAGCGTAATCGGAATCCACATATCCAACCACATGCTGACTAATACTATCATCCTGCTGAAACACCAAACCAACATCCACGGTACCCAGAATATACCTTAGGATCCATTTCACCGCTTGCCAGTGCCCTTTTCCTGAATCATGCATATATCTGCTTACTATACTAACAGCCTGTGAAATGTCGGGCCTAGTACACACCATCGCATACATCAAACTACCAACAGCACTTTGATAAGAAACCTGAGCCATGTAATAACGCTCATCATCTGTACTAGGAGACATAGCAGCGCTAAGCTTGAAGTGAGAGGCAAGAGGTGTACTTACAGGTTTTGTTTTAGCATCCATACCAAAACGCTGTAGTATCTTCTTCAAATACTGTTTCTGCGACAGACAAACCTTGCCTTGCACCCTGTCTCTCTGAATTTCCATACCAAGTATCTTCTTGGCTTCCCCCAGATCCTTCATTTCAAATTCAATACTCATCTGAGTCTTCAATTTTTCAATCTCCACCTTGCTCTTAGAAGCTATAAGCATATCATCGACATATAAGAGCAAATAAATGAAGGTTCCATTCTGTAATTCGCGATAGTAAACACAATGATCAAAAGAACTCCGTGTGTACTTCTGCCCAATCATAAACTTGTCAAATCGTTTGTACCATTGTCTCGGAGATTGTTTCAAACCATACAACGATTTTTTCAGTTTACAAGCCAAATGTTCTTTATCAGCAACCTTATACCCATCTGGTTGGGTCATGTAGATCTCCTCATTCAGGTCACCATGCAAAAATGCAGTTTTAACATCAAGTTGCACTAACTCAAGATCAAACTGTGCAACCAAGGCTAACAAAATACGAATAGAAGAATGCTTTACAACGGGAGAGAATACCTCATTGTAGTCAATGCCTTCCTTCTGTGCATAGCCTTTAGCAACCAATCTAGCCTTGTACCTGACACTTTCCTTTCCTGGAGATCCTTCTTTCATAGTGTAGACCCATTTGCACCCAATTGCTTTCTTCCCCTTAGGTAACTGTACTAGCTCCCAAGTGTCATTCTTATTAAGAGACTTCATTTCCTCATCCATTGCAGTCTGCCACTCTATACTTTCTGAATGCCTCTTTGCTTCTTTATAGGTAGTAGGAACACATTCTTCAACCATTGGAAGTGCATATGCCACCATGTCAGTGAATCGTTTAGGTTTTCGAATATTCCTTTTTGATCTACTAGCTGCAATAGAATCTGCTTGTTCTTGTGGAGGCTCATGGGCTGGAGTCTCCTCCTCATCTGTATTATCATCCTCTGACTCAATTGGGATGACATCAAACTCCACCTGCTTCGATGTACCATTGGCCTTGCTCTCCTCTTGAGAGTCATTTTGCTTGTTCTGTTTCCACATGGCAGATTCATCAAAAGTCACATCCCTGCTCAGAACAAGTTTTTTTGAAGTTGGACACCATAGCCGGTATCCTTTCACACCACTGCTGAAACCCAAGAATATAGCTTTCTTGGCCCTTGGATCCAACTTATTCTCTGTGACATGAAAATAAGCAGGACAACCAAATATATGTAATTTATCATAATCAGTAGCGGGTTTTCCAGACCATACCTCAATGGGTGTTTTTCCATTAATCGCAGTAGAAGGTAATCTGTTAATGAGATGACATGCATAAGCAACTGCCTCACCCCAAAACGCTTTGCCTAATCCGGAATTAAACAACATACACCGAACTTTCTCCAATATAATGCGGTTCATGCGTTCTGCCACCCCATTCTGTTGCGGTGTCCCACTAACTGTAAAATGCCTCACAATCCCTTCATCTTGACATACTTGCAAAAATGGATCAGACTTGTACTCACCACCGTTATCTGACCTGAGCCTTTTTATCTTTCTGCCAGTTTGTGTTTCAATCATTTTCTTCCACTTCAAGAACACATTCAAGACTTCATCCTTGTGTTTCATGATGTACACCCATACTCTTCTGGAGAAGTCATCAACGAATGTAACAAAGTAGTGCATACCTCCCAAAGATGCCACCTTAGTAGGACCCCATACATCCGAATGAACATAGTCTAGTGTGCCTTGAGTCCGATGGATTGCGGTGCCAAACTTCACTTTTGTCTGCTTGCCAAAAATACAATGTTCACAAAATCCCAACTTGCAGGTCTTTGCACCTTGCAACAAGCCTTGCTTAACCAAAACCTGCAATGCTCTCTCCCCAGCATGCCCTAGACGCATGTGCCACAATCTGGTAGTGTCTGTAACAGTCTCATTCGAGCTATCAGATACTGTTGATGCTCTACCAACAACTGTACTTCCTTGCAAGAAATACAAATTACCTCTTCGGACACCCTTCATCAACACAAGTGCACCATAAACAACTTTTAAAACTCCACCTTCCATAGTAATCTTGAAGTCTTTGGAGTCTAAAGCACCCAATGAGATGAGGTTCTTCTTCAAATCCGGTACATACCGAACATCTGTCAAAACTCTAACTGCTCCATCATGCATCTTCAAACGGATTTTTCCTATCCCTTTTGTTTTGCAGGCACTATCATTGCCCATCAAAACTGTTCCACCATCCAACTCTTGAAAGCTGGAAAACCATTCCCTGTTGGGACACATATGATAGGTACAACCCGAGTCTAAAATCCACTCATCAGAATGGCATACCAATGAAGAAACAGTCAAACTAAATTCAGAATCATCATCCCCATTGTGTCCAATGTTTGCAACAGATTTATTTTTGTCCTTATTTTTCAACTTTGGACAATCCTTCTTCCAATGCCCCTTTTTGTGACAAAAGGCACATTCATCTTTTGCAGGTGGTTTTGATTTTCCTCTCGATTTAGAACGAGATTTTCTACCAGATTTCCTATCATCTGATCTGCCTCTTACTGACAATGCATCAGATGATGAATCCTTGTGAGTCTGTTTGTCATTCTTCCGATATTCATTATTCATCAAAGCAGCAGACACAACATCATATTTAACCTCATTCTTCCCGTTGATCAAAGTGTGAGTAAAATGATCATAACTATCGGGAAGTGAATTCAGAAGAAGTAATGCCTTATCCTCATCATCAATTTTCACATCAATGTTCATTAAATCAGCAATAATCTTATTAAAATCATCAAGATGTTCGGTCATAGAAATACCTTGGCGATATTCGAAGCGGAAAAGTTTCTTCTTCAAATAGATCCGATTCTCCAAGCTTTTGGTCATATACTTTTCCTCCAATTTCTGCCACAGTTCTTTTGCAGAAGTTTCTCTCATCACTGAGTATTTCTGATCCTTCGCAAGACATAATCTGATGGTGCTACATGCCTGACGATTGATCTTCTGCCATTCCTCATCTTTCATATCTGAGGGTTTATCCTCCAGAGCAATTTCCAACTCTTGTTGGCTTAGAACATCTCTAACTTCACACTGCCACATACCAAAGTTATTGGTTCCATCAAACTTCTCGACTTCAAATTTTGCATTCGAGATGGTGGTCTTTGCCGATGATGAACTTGCCATTTTTTTTATCTGTCAAACTATCAATCCACTTCGTTCAGATTGTAGACCTCGTCAATACGAGTCCAATAAAAAAAACGGAGCTCAATTCTGAGTCCGGATGGCTCCGGAAAATACGAAACAATTCTGGCCGTCCAATTGGTCAAATTTGTCTTGACCGTACAGATGACACCAAGATGACATCAGCAACTACTGCTGGCTGCTTTCTGCTGAACTGGGCTTCTTCGAAGTGGGTCAAGCTGACCTGGAATAGGCCCAACCTGGACTGGCTGGCTACTGGGTTTCTTCAGCAAACGGGTCGGGCTGACCTGACTTGCACTCAACCCGAGCCCAGGCCCACCTTTTCTTCTCCTCTATTCTTGTTTCTGCAACAGAAACCCACTTCACAGAGAAACGTCCTTCCTCTCTCCGGCCACGAGATGACGGCAGGAAGGACTACGGCGACAAGCAGCGGTGGGCGACGAATATTCCGGCCACACGCGACACGCGGCGGCGGCGGGAGCGATCTCCCTTTGATCAATAAAGGGCGTGGCCCACTTCTGTGATCAGGTTATCAGAGACAAAAAATAAAAAAATAAAAAACCTTGTCTTCTCTCTAATTTATCTAACCTGCAAGATCCGACCAACGACAATTCCCAAACTGCGTGGCTGCTGTTCCCTGTTCCAAAATAGAGATCGACTTCGTCGACCTCGGTGTGAGGTCAAGCCCTTCTCCGAGATCCTATCCGATCTGCACCGTTGATCGCGTACCACAACTTGCTCTGATGCCAATTTGTTGTGATAGTGTGTGCGGAAGCGTACGATCAACAAGCAAATAAAATCAAGCCACAAAAGGAAACAAATATTTACGTGGTTCGGTGATTTTACACCTACGTCCACGGACAAAGCTTGTCTTCTTCTTCTTTACCAATCAAAGTTTTTCCCTTACTTAGGGTTACAAACAAAAGAGATAATAAATAGTTTTAACATAGACTAAATTACCCCTCAACCCTAATACAATTTAATTGGGCCTATAAAACGAGCCAAAACCCAACACTTTCATATAAACTTCTTCATCTAAATCACCATGTAAAAATGCATTATTCACATCAAATTGACTAATTGTCCATTGCTTTGCAGCAGTAATTGCGAGTAGGCATCAGACAGTAACCATCTCCGTAACCAGAGCGAAGGTTTCATGGTAATCCAAACCTTCAGCTCGAGTGTAACCTTTCGCCACAAGGCGTGCTTTATATCTCTCGATAATGCCATTAGCCTTAAATTTGACTTTGTAGAACCATTTGCAACCAATAGGTTTCCTATGGAGAGGTAGAGTAGTAAGAGTCCAAGTATTATTTTGCCCAAGAGCCTTGATTTCTGCAGCCATTGCATCACGCCAATGAGAAAATTTCACAGCTTAAGAAAAAGACTTGGGTTCAAAAGTGGAGTTAAGAGCAACAAGAAAAGATTTGTGAGAAATGGAGAACTTGTCACAAGAAAGAAATTTGTGTAAGGGAAAGTGTGTACCAGATGTTGGAAGCAGAGACTGGATGGGGTTGAGTGCATGAGTAGCCGAAGAGCAGTAATAGTCTTGTAAATAAGTTGGCTTTCATCGCTGATGAGCAGGACGAGTCGAAGAAGGATTAGTGTCCACAGAGAAGCATTTGGAGAGGCTGGTTAAGATGTTGTAGGCAGTGCTGGCTGGATGAGCTGGACGATTGGCTCGGTGGGCTAGGCAGATTGTGCAGACTGTGGTGTTGAAGATGCACGTGGTGCTGATTCCGTAGTAGGTGTTGATTCTGTAGCAGGGGCTAATTGAGCAGTAGGTGTTGTGGGTACAAATGTTATACTGGTGCAGAAGGTGCAGTGGCTGTATATGGGATATCTGGGAGAGGCAGCAGAAGAACAGGTTGGGAAATGTTAAGAGAGATTATTGAGTGAGGTATCTTGAAATAGGAATGTAGTCTCATGGAATGTGACATCTCTAGAAGTGTAGATGTTGCCAAAGGCAATGTCATAAACACGATATCCCTTTTGTGCATATGGATAACCAACAAAAATCCCCGGATGATCTCGAGGATCAAATTTGGTTTTTTGATGGTCGGTATTGCGAGCAAAACAAAGGCATCCGAAAACACGCGGTGAAGAGTAATTTGGTTTGGTTTTAAGGAGGACCTCATGAGGTGTACGGCCAGAAAGAAGAAGAGTTGGTGTTTTGTTGATTAGAAAGGCTACAGTGAGGATACATTCACCCCAAAAAGATAAAGGCAAATTGGCCTGAAAACGAAGGGCCCGAGCAACCTCAAGGAGGTGTCGGTGTTTCCTTTCAACAACCCCATTTTGTTGAGGAATGTAAACACAATTGAGCTGATGGACAATTCCATGTTCTTAAAAAAAACCTATGCATTTCATTAGATAAAAACTCATTGCCATTATCGGAGCGAAGTTGTTTAATCGGACAATTATTTTGAGTTTGAACAAGAGCAACAAAATATTTAAGATGAGATTTAGTTTCATATTTATATTTTATAAGAAAAATCCAAGTGCATCTACTATAGTCATCAACAATAGAGAGAAAATAATGTGCGCCAGATAGAGATGGAATAAAAAAACGACCCCATAAATCACAGTGTATCAATTCAAAAGGAGCATTAGATTTATTAGTACTAGAAGGAAAAGGGAGGCGTGATTGTTTGGCAAGTGGACAAATGCTACACTTGCAATTATTCAAAACAGAGATAAATGGCAACTCCTTGGATAAATCGACTAGCCTAGGTTGTGATAAGTGACCCAATCGCCAATGGCACACATCAAAGGAAGAAGAAGAAGAAACCGCAAGCATCGCAGAGGAAGATTGGAGTATATACGACCATCATGCACTTTACCCAACCCAATCATCTGCTTCGTGACAGGGTCCTGAAACACACAGTGGTCATTAGAAAAAAAAAAAAAAAAAAAACATTTGGCAATCAAGAGATTTAGTGAGTTGGCTGACAGACAAGAGATTATATTTAAAGGAAGGGATGTAAAAGACATGATGAAGTTGGAAACTGTCAGAAAAACATATAGTGCCGGTGTGTGTAACATGAGCTCAGCTGCCATCGGGTAATTGCACAATGGAAAGAGATGTACATGGGGAATATGTGGAAAATAAAGAAAAGGAAGAACATATATGATTGGAAGCACGTGTGTCTATGATCCACTGGGTGGGAAATGAAGAGGAATGGACATTACCTACCATATGATTTGGAGACTATGAGATACCTGCAGATGCCATGGCAAGGAAATTCTGATGTGACTCTAGAGCATTTGAATTGGTAGACTAAGACTCAGAGAGCAACGAACCAACATCTTGAAGTGGAGTTGTAGCAATGTGGTTAATCCAATATGGTTGCGAAGGCTGTCCCGTGTTTTGCTTTCGTGAAGGATAGCCATGCAATTTATAACATTCATCTATGGTGTGACCATCACAATGATAGTAGCGACAATTGCGATTGGAACGTGTACCAATTTGATCTTTAGAATTGTTACCTTGATGCCGGTTTGAATCAGGTGTAGATTTCTTGGCAACTAAAGCTGAAGCCTCGGTGGAAGTGAAGTGAGAAGAGATGAGTTCCCGATGTTTTTCTTCTTGAGAGATAAGGGAATAAACTTTGTTTACCGAGGGAAAAGGTTCAATAAGGAGAATGTGACTCCTAATAGAAGAGAAGGACTCATGCAATCCTTGAAGGAACTGCATCACCCGATCCTGTTGAATAAGTTCAAATGCAAACTTAATAGTTCCACATGAACATGCTGGGAGAGATGTAAGGGAGGATTGTTCGTCCCATAATGCCTTGAGACGGGTGAAATAAGTGGAGACAGAGAGGTTGTCTTGATGCAGTGATGAGATTTGTTGCTTGATCTGAAATAGCCATGGGGCATTGGGTTGATGAAATCGATCAGATAAAACATCCCAAACATCTTTGGCAGAGTTTCCATAGAGGATGCTCAAAGCAAGGTCAGGGTGTAAGGACCGAAGGATCCTGCAGGAAGTAACAAGATCATTGCATCTCTCCCATTTTGGAAGTTGAGAAGAGGAAGATGGTTGTGAGATTGCACTTATGACAAAACCAAGTTTATTCTTGGCAGAGAGAGCCATTCGCATGGCTCGTACCCATGTACTATGGTTGTTGCCGGTCAGAGATGGAGAAACTAGGACAGCCGTGGGACTGTCTGAATGATGAACATAAGAGGGATTGTCCCTAGGATCCTCATTAGTGTCTTTATTGGTAGTAGTATCCTTGCTAGCCATAAATGAATGCAGTGATTATATTGCTGCTGGGTAGTTGTGTTATGTGCTAATGGAATAGTGGGTTTCCGACTGCCGAGTACTCTGATACCATGTTAAAATAATGAGGATGGAAGTGTTTGTTTGATTCACTGTAAAGAGCTCTTAAATAAGTTACATATGAACAGATTTTCCCTTGATGATAGGGATCTGTAATAATTAGTTACAACAAGATAAGATGTGATAAGAAAAGATCACCACAGTTGGGATTAGATCTAATACCCATCTTAGAATGAAGAACGAGAGGAACCTTGTTTATGCTATTTTATTACAACACCGATTGCTCCACTTGGTTGACCCAATTATACTTTTATGTGCTAAATAAGGGATTGTTTTTACTAATGTGATTTACTAGTGTGCGGACTTAATTGGAACTCAACTCTAACTTATCCTAGACTGATGGGTAGGTGGATAACCCATGTGGTGCCTAACCTGTTCCATCAAATTGACGTTGTGCACTTGGGAACTTGGGATGTCGCTTAACTTTGGGAGCACCAAAAGACGATGAAAAATCCGACATTCAGTCTCTAAGTGCGTATTAGGCCAAATGATGTAGTTTCAACATGTCAACAAGATGCATACTTGAAAATTGACCGTTAAATCTAGATTCGCCCGAATGAACCTGGTTTACTTAATTATAATATTCGATTTTACCCATTTTAAACTTCATCCTCATGTTTGACCGACTCACCTGCCAGTTTTTTCTATCGCCATTCAGTTTTAATTGTTTTACTAAAAATAACCAATTTTTCTATTTCGAGTTGTGGTTTTTACTTGTTTTACATAAAATAGTCAATGTTGTGATTTTGCATGCCCCGTCATTTAGCGTGTAACCTATATGGACTACTCATCGTGCCCGCATGTACACGCGCGTTTATTCTTGCTTGTGGAGTAGTCCCCATTTTCATGACGGCTTGTATGATGGGATTTTTATATCATATTTTCATGGATTCTCAAGTCGGCACCACTGAGCGTGAGCCACCTCGTCAGCCTAATCAGCTGGCTTGGGGTCCTCAAATTACATGTTCCATCTGCAGATTGGTTTCTTGAGTGCTCTTGTTACCCAGTACTATGGGCGGCTTTCTTACTAGATGCCCATCTATATTGGGTTATTTATGTATATCATGCTTGCTCCGACCACCTCATGTGGCGGAGGATTCGGTGATGGAGAATATAGCTCCAAGTTGTTGCCAGTTATTGTGTCATCAGTTTGTTCATGCTTTCTCATACAGTTTATTACCTGATTTATGTCCTAAAATGTTTTTAGTCATATGCGCCATGTTTTATATGCACGTCATGCTTAATCACTATCTTTTATTCCAAAACCATGATTTATCATGTTTTTCTATTTTACACTTCTTTTAGATACTTGCATCTTTTAATCAAATGCCATGTTTTATCACACGTTAATTAATTAATATAATGCTAGTATATTTATTATCTATCTCCATCACCTGCCAAACCATCGTATCTGATATACTACACTTTAGTGCTCCAGGTGGCAGGTCCCTAGTCCTGAGCTGGTGCTTGTGCTGTTGGCTATGGAACCATAGGTTTTGCAGGTTTGTAGTGCCGACGATGTCACATAGACTTCGATCTTGGCACTGGAATTATGTCACACATTTGGGGGTACTATTTGTACCAAGCTTGTTATATGTGTATTGGCTTTTATTAGCCTTTTCTTTTGAGATTGTAAATTAAAGTACCTTTCTAACTTGTAATTTGAACATGCTTGGGTAATGAAACATCATGTTACTACTAGCTCTGTATGATTTTTATGTATGAATTGTTCGAGTCTAAGTGTGTATGAGCCTTGTTATAACAGCTTTATGATGAATGGTTGAGTGCGACACGAACTCCGATTGCCACGGGCTCTAGATCGCAACGCCACGTAAACTTCCACGAAAACATTATTGCTTGTTTTGGAATTTAGATATCCTCACACACATTGATCCTGGGAGAACTATAATCTTTACTAAATCCCAAATCACACACCCTGAGGTCAAACCGCTGCAGGAGTCCGATTTCGGGGAGTGACAACTAGAATCCTAATCTTCTCAAAGTCTGAAATTCATAATCACCACTGATTTAATTTATTAACAAATCTTGGGTTTTTGACATTTCACTTCAAAATCTGGTTTAAGTTAAATCTAGTTTAATTCCTAAGTAAGAGATTTTGGATTGCTATAAATAAAGATGCTTTCAAAAAAAATTATACTAATTACACATCAAAGGTTCCATCAAGGTTAGTGGTTTTATTAAAGTTTTAGAAAGGATTTTGGCTTTAAACAATGGGCCAAAGATCAAGGCTATTTATAACGTCAACCCCATATTATGATCTAGGCAATTATTTAATTTAATCTTAATTAAAAATCATGTGCTCATGAGTAAAAAAGCAAAGATTTTGGAATTCACTATTCTTCTCTAGTCTTTCATTTCCATTTTTATCATTGTTGGATATAATTAGGAATCTAATTTCATCTTTTTTATAATATTTTTGGTGTATAATGTATTAACTAGTCCATACCTTTTTGTACCGCCCATTATAATATAATAACAATTTTGAGGTATACTGTAATAAAGCTCCTAATTCTTTCTCAAGGTTCTCACTAAGAGAAACTTTTCCCCTCGCTAAGAGAAAATATTCTTGACTCCGTCACTGGTGGTACCGACTGGGGATAAACATAATTAGGTCTGATAATGTATGCACAATGTGTAACATAAGGAAATACTCCAACCAAGCATAATAGATCATATCCATAAAGAGTAATCCATAATTCAAGTAAATTG
Source organism: Camphora micrantha (assembly GCA_003546025.1). NCBI lineage: Eukaryota > Viridiplantae > Streptophyta > Magnoliopsida > Laurales > Lauraceae > Camphora > Camphora micrantha. The sequence goes on from QPKB01000010.1 coordinate 25,029,129, forward strand.
GCATTGTGAATTTTATCTCATAAGGTCCAATACATGAATCATATAACAGGAAGTGTAAGGCATGGAACATAAGAAGCAAAGGATGCATGAACAAGTCATGCGAGTAAATGGAACTCAATATAAATGCATGCATATTAGATTGATGTTGAGTCACGAAATAGATTACAATCCATTCCTGAGGTCCGGATTGCTTTTTGGCATCACTATCCAACTATGTATATCCTTAAGGTGCCCGATGTCTGTAGGCTACCTGATGTCACGCCCCGAGCCCGAGACTGAACCCATCTCGAGGCGCGACAAACGCCCGTATGGGAATTCGAGTCAAATTCATTGAAAATATGTCCCCACGAACGGGATTCCCACAGGATTTCACGTGTGAGGTAATAAATTTAATCGTATTAGGGTACCTTTTAATTTCATGTGAACCTATATAATTAACCAAACAGGCATCCCTTTATATTCACCAACCATGTCATATTTGAATTATAATCAAGAGCATAAACAGTCCAGAGAGTGAATGCTTAAGTTCAAGTTAAGGTTAAAGAAAAGAAAATGAAGAAAAGAGTAGTGCAAATTAAGTATCAATTAAGGCTTATAATACCAAAGAAAGTGCAAATCTAAAACAACTAATCATCATGACCATCCAGGCCCTAAGTCTAGGGTTAAGTGACGTGCACGAATGCTCAACACAAGTGATGTCTACTGGACATCATCAGAAGTCCACTCAGCTAATTACTAGCGAGTTTCTTGCTCCTCCTCAGCCACCTGGGCAATGGCATCGAGGTCTTCACCTGTAACGCCAAGTGTAGCACCATTAGACTAGGCTAAGCAAGATAAACAAATATAAATCATAAAACATGTGACAAATGAATAGTTAGATAGACATAAATCACATGAGGTCAAGTATGAACACTAGGCAAATCTGAGCATGAATAAGCATGAGACGTACTAATCATAGATGACAGTTTACACAATAGCAGAACTAAATGGCACATCCACATTAGCTATATTCTCTCAAATTAACCATGTAGACATGAATGTAAAGTGAGAGCAGAAACAGAACAGAACAGAACAACGTGGTGCCACTAGGAGACAGAGGGCCCAAAACTCTCCATCATAGACCTAGGGTGCATGTCAACCCTCAGAATATAATCACATCTGCAGAGGGCCAGAAATATATACTAAACTCACACTTAGTCGGGTCCGACTTTAATAGGGTCGAAGCCAAGTGGTGCCGACTCGTGGAACAGAATACACTAAAACAACAGAACATATACAGAACAGATTATATCATGGTACATAATTCAAAACTTATCAATATGTAACCGATCAGAAGCGGAAACAAATATAATATAAATTGATACATAAGCAAGATATACATAACTAGACAGGAGTATGATCAAGTCCTACGAGAGTACTAGAACGGAATGCAATGCATGTACACAAATCATAGATGGAATCAAGATATGAAGCAAGCCAATCCTATGGTCTTAGAAACGCTTGGGGTCTTCACCATCCAACTCGGTGTAGTACTAAGGATTCCGATGTTAGTGGCCTACAAAAGAACCCTTGGCATTACTTAATTTGGGCACCGAATCCCTTAGTATAACACATTTGGTTCGAATCTCAATTTCAAATAACACGAGGCCCCTTGTGGGTACACGGTTGCTCAAGCCGCATCCACTTAAATCACAAGTTCATTGGGCATGATAAAAGGTTCAAGGTATCCATCCTTAAGGTCCTACTACCAAGCCAATTAATCTAAACATGCTACGGTTCAACATTTGGCCCACGGTACCATCCGATTGTCATAGTTTATATAAAATCCAATATCCACTCATTCCCCGAATTTCAAATCAAATATATGTAGGGACCATTGCATTCTACGCTTTAAGAACTTTCCAACGGTATGTACACCCCCGAAAACGGACGTACGGTTAAAACGATATAGTCATTGGAAGTTGACATAAAATTGTCATACATCAAGTACGCTCGAGCAGACACAGAGAGGACAATCACGTGCTCGAGCGGGCAGTCAAGAATTCTGTACTCGAATTATGAACTTCCCTGCTCCCTTCCAAGGCCAACCATTGCCTCTCCCCATCCTTCAAACACCATTTAATGCACAAAATGAGCCTCCAAATTAATATGCTCATAACATCATCATTAACCGAACATTAAATCAACAAAGATCAATCCATTTCTTATATCAAAACATGAAAAAAAAAATCCATTTTGAGCAAGGAAATAGGTAATCTAACATGAGGAAGCATATTCAAAGGATCAAATAAAGAAGCATGCATACAATCATATAAGTTTAATTTTCCTTGGTGCTATAATTCGAATCCTACTCAAATCAATCCCTCCTAGCAAAGCCAAGCTCTCCAAACTCAAAACCCCCAAAAATGCAAGCTCAAGAAGCACCTAAAATGGTGAAATGAAATGGAATGAGGGAGAAGAAGATGCATGCATGAATTGTAACATTCTATGACTAAAAGAAATCAAGGAGTGATTAATAGAGAATGAGCTTACCAAAAGAACAAGAAGATGGAAAGATGGAGGAGTGCTTGAGCTTAGAAGAGAAATCAAGGAGTGATTAATAGAGAATGAACTTACCAAAAGAACAAGAAGATGGAAAGATGGAGGAGTGCTTGAGCTTAGAAGATGAAATCCTTGTTGGAGAAGATGAAGAAGATGAAAATGCTTTTACCAAAACCCACGCACAGCAACTAATTCAAGAAGATGATAGAGATAGTAGAAAGGGGAAGGAGAAGAAGAGTCTCAACTAAAGTGAAGAAGAAGAGGAGAGAAAAACCGTTGGGGATGGGCTTAAAAATGGGGGTTTTTTTGGGTTCTGCATGCAAACCCAAATTTTGGGTCGAATTGTCACAGAAGGGCTTCCTATTAGTACTTGGGCCAAGGTGGATCCGAATTTGGGTCAGTTTGGGTCTGAATGACTCGGGTCAAAACATGAAAATTAAAGCCCATGTTATGCTTTATGCAATGCACCCAAAACCCATAAAAATCTAAATCCACACATAGACCAAAAACACTCCAAAAGTCATATTCTACCTAGTCTATGGTCAAACCCAACTAATTCTACCTAATCAATCCCAATTACATTCAAAACATCCATTAAGCTCTTAATCTAAGTTAATTAACTCAAAAGCGAAATTAACGTAGGTCGGGGTGTCACACCTTAACCTTGGTGTTACTCGAGCTAATAGACATCAAATGCCTTAGGTCAATAACTTTAATTTAGTACAGTCATACACCGATTACCAAACACCCATGTAGGTGTTTATCAGCTTAAACATCACCTGCAATGGTCTCTTAATCTATTAGTCACTGATTAGGGTCCATAAGTTCCAATACTAGGGTCCCAACCTAGGTCTGAATTAAGTTCCTAAAAATCATGGGTTTTACGGTTGCTTCACGGTTAGTTGACGATTAGCCATGGAGGCCGTCTATGATTAACTATGAACTACTTACGGCAAGCCTTAGTGTTACAACATGAGAATTAAGTCTCAGGTTAGGGTTTCTCGGCTCCTAAAAGGTTAACCACGGTTAGTCGTAGGGCAACATGAAGTTAGCTCATAGTTAGTGACAAGTCCATAATTAAAATTAAATGTCAATGTCATCATTTCATGTAGATTTTGGACTTATTTAGGGGTAAATCACTTGAATTTCATGAAAATATGCATGATGTTTTCAAAGTGGATTTTACGAGAAATTGGTTTAATTTTGGAAAATTACATATTTAATGGAATTATTCCTTTTGGATCAATTATCCGATTATCCTCTTGAATAACTTCAGTTTTACACACAAACTCACTTTTTTTTTTTTTTTCTCAACATTGTGTGGTGCACAAAAATATGAGCAGGATATGTGCTGTATTCGCTTGCATCCATGCGTGTCAAATGAGTCCCATGCATGTTGGAATAAGTGATAGAAAGCTCAAAGCTCGGCCCAATAAATAATGCATGTAGTTTAGTGACTGATTTACTCAAAAAAAGTTATTAGAAAGCCCAAACAAGTTACTAGAAAGCCCAGAAAGACGATAGAAAACCTGACAACCCGTGGGGTGGGGGGGTTGGGTTGGGTTGTTTCAGGCCAAATATTGTAAGGCGAGAAGTGGGGGGGGTGGGGGGTGGGGTTTAAGATACCCATGTTGAGCAAGGGTTGGACGTGGGCCTGCCTTTCTAAAGTCTGACACTTAATATCCATGTTGAGCTAGGGTTGGATGTGGGCCTGCCTTTCTAAGGCTAGCTAGGTTAGGCCTGGAAATGTCCCAGATCAGAGTAGCCTAGCCGATGAATACTCCTAGGGTGCAGTCATATGATTGGTGATGCATAAGCACCAACACACAATAGGAAACATGCAAGCATGTCTCACATTTGTTCTTTTCTTTCTTGTTTTGCCGAGAGAGGCTACCTACATGGAAAAGGGGGGCCACGTCCATATTGCCAGAGGAATGGTGACTAAAATAGAAATTGTGGATAGAGATCATATAAATGGAAAAGATTTGGTGCATCCCTTGTTCTTATCTACGTTCAATTTTTTTCAGCATATTCTTGCACGACCAACCTTGTGGGCTTAATTAGGAAGGCTGGATAGTATCGACATATAGTGAAAAATGCTGTCGTAATTAAATTAAGTCATTGAATTTGGACCACGGAGACCATTATCAATAACTTATATATTTAGTTTCCTTACTTAGTCGGTTTCATGTTTATCTATTTCTTAATTAACATGTTTTTTCTAGAAAACTCATGAAGTTTCAAATAACCTAAAAAACGCGCAAGTTTTTCCTAAATTTTTCTAAAAGCCTCGTTGACTTACGGTCAAATAACCCAAGAAGAATTTTCTATTGTGCATTTTCAGTTTAAATATACAGCTAATCTTGTTCTTGTCATTTAATGAGTTAAAAGTAAAATGCACATATTTTTCCATGATAAAATGCATTCTTCATTTCTCACCTAGTTCAATTCTAAACTCAAATGCAACTCTAATACATATCTAATAACAATTATACCCTAAACCCTATTATATATGGATCCAAGGTCCCATCCAAAGTGGGACTCCCAAGTCATAATTTAATGAAAAGCTAACAAAAATGACAGCCACCACTACCACTGGCCACCACATATAATCTAGCTAGGCCATGGCCTTTTAATCATAAGGATCTATGTTTGCTACACTTGAACAAAAATAACTCATCATTTCATATATCAAATGAAATTTGTATATGTAAAAAAGTAGGTAGCAAGTAGAGGGTGTGTTTTTAATAAAAAGCAAAAATGTTAGGAGTCTTTGTAAATTTTTTTAATACTAAGGGGCCTCTGAGAAAAGGAACCTCCCACTATCTCCCCCTAGTCCTAGGCTATTTTGCATGTATGCAGAGGAGCTTAGAAATCTCAGGTATCAGTGCCTGAAAACATAAGCCTAAATGGAAGACTTTGGAAGTGAAAGCTTCTCAGAAGATCGAATCAGCTCTTTACCAGACTGCCTTCTCCACCACATCCTCTCCCTCTTGGACACAAAGGAAGCAGTCTGCACAGGCATCTTGTCCAGCAGATGGAAGAACCTCTGGAAATCCTCCCTGATCCTCAACTTTCATCACCAACACTACTCCAGCAACACCAACTCATCCAATGATGATGATGATATTAACGAAGAACAAGAAGAAGGTGATAGTGAGATTGAAAGCAAAGAAGATGATAATGATAGTGAAAATGAAGAAGGTGATTATAAGATTGGAAACGAGAATTTTTTTTATGAAAGTGAAAATGAAGAGGAAGCTGAAGAAGAAAGAAACTTCATCAGCTTCGTAAAGCGATCTCTGGCTCTTCATAACAGCCCAGTGATTCAAAAATTCCGACTCTCCTTCAAGTACAGTGATCGAAGGTTTGGTTTTTACGTCAACGATTGGATTCTCTTTGCAATAGAGAGAAATGTTAAAGAACTTTCTCTAGACTTCCTTCACTCATCACCTCATGATTATGAGGTGCCTTCTTGGTTGTTCAATTGTCATAAGCTGGTCTCACTAAAATTGAAGGAATGCTCCATTCAAACTCCCAAATCTGTATCCTTTAGCTCGCTCACGACATTGTTTATATCGGATACGGAGTTTGATGAATGCATGATCCAGGACATATTGGTTGGGTGTCCCCTTCTTGAAGAGTTAGTTCTGGTGAGATGCTACTTCGAACAGGACTATGAGCTTTTCATTTGTTCATCTTCTCCTGATCCTTCTAAAATGATGCTAAAGCGTTTAACAATTGAAAAGTGTGACAATTCTGGGCTTAATGTTGAAGCCCCTAAACTTGAAATCATGAAGATTTCAGGTTCGCTGATGGGAAAGTATTCTTTCAACAATTTGGTATCTCTAAAGGAAGCTCAACTCGATTTTGATTCTATCGAAAAGGACAACAATTTTGGATTTCCTAGTTTGTCGGTTGCTGAGTTTCACAATGCCACAGTTCTTAAGCTTTGTAGCGTGTGTATTCAGGTATGCTTTAATTTATATGGTATTTTAATTCTCCATAGCTTTCTAGTAATCTTTAGTCATTAGGCTTGATCATGGTACGTAATTTCATAGTGTCCGTGCTAGATTGGATGGATTTTTGCTTTTAGTAAATGAGACAGGAAAACGTGGAGATGTTTATAGAGAAGATAGATGAGACAAGTGACTAAGTTCAGGATGCAAACCTAAACCTTCATATAGATTGTAGTTTCAGTCACACGATTTCTAGCTTTATCCTCTATAGTTGATCATGTGAAGTTGGCTCTATGGGTATTGGGTAGGGATGCAAATCGATCAGGTGTTGGATGGAACCAAGGTAGATCCAGACCCGAGTCCATCTTTATAGATTCGGTTCAGATTTGGAATCTGGAGAGTTGTAAATGGGTACACAATTATCCTAGTATTCAAAGTCTCTAGTTCCGGTTGAAGTGGATATGGAACTTGTTTTTGGATATGGAAAAAACAAGATCGATTACATTCACATGTTAAAAACATACATAGGTTTTAAGGGTCTAAAGATTTAGTTATATTCATATTTGAAAGTGTACTTAGTTTTAATCCTATGCCATTTAATCCTACACTAATTTTCCTAGGTAAAGCATTTGATCACTCCATTGTTCTTGTTTCAGATTTTCTTGAGATGCATGTATAAATTAAGAAGCAATGAACAAAACAAATTGAATTATAGAGTGCCAACATACTCATGGTTGAGTCATGGTTGAGTGGTGTTGGTTGACACCTATGTATCACACACATGCCCAAGGACCGATCATTCGATCTTCAGATTGATAATATCATTCATGGCCATGAGGCCAACTCTAGCAGACTGCAAAGAATGCCATCAATCTTGCAAATCCACTAAACCGCCCAAAGGCTTCCCCACCGAAAACTTGCGTTGAAGTTGAACTTTTTAACACAAAGCTATCTTGTACAAATCATTATCATGATAAAAAAAATCATCCTAACTATGTTGGGGTTGACCACTTGAATTCTGCTCCTCTAATCCAATCAATCATGATTTGTGGTAAGTGATGATTTTACTTGCAGTGCATACCAAATATATTGTAAATGAAGGTAATCTATCCAATTCCCTAAAGCACAAGAGGGTCACCAAGGCCAATCTTCTTTTATGACTTCCAAGGCCCTCACAGTTAATTTGTTGGCATTGGATATGAATATAAGGGCCTCCACCTTATCTCTCATGGTAAGGTAAGAGTATCTCTCAAAAAAACACCTCCCATATATATATATATATATATATATATATATATAGCTTAGAGGGCCTTATCTTTTGTGGGAGAATTTTAAGAGTGACTTTAGTTAAATTACCAACTATTTTCTACAAGAAATAAATAATTACAATTAAGGGACTATTGCTATAAATCCAAATACATAGGAATTGAATGAATAGAAATTCATGGTCAAATGAGCTCCATTGAAGGATTAAAACAAAGGTGAAGGAAATGGTACAAGGTTTCTATCTTATTATAAGGTAGCAAAATAAATGAAACCTTGACTTTTCTGGGTTTGAAACACTAGGCTAAAGGCAGGGGTATTCATTTCCTGTCCATCCTCAATTACCTTTTTATTAAAGGAAAGGTTATTTGATGGTCTTTTTTGTTTATTCACCTTTAATTTGGTCTTCATTTTTAACCACTAATGGTATGAATTTCTATGTATTCAATTTATATGTAACAAGCAGGCCCTAAAAGGCCATTCATCATTGGTCAATCTCTATTAATTCATTTTTGCATTTTTTTTTTAGGGGCAAATCAAATTTAATAATGTCATTGTTAACAATTAGATTTCCAAACTTTTTGCTAAAAAGTTTTAAAGATAACTCTTTAAATGGTTCTAACATAAATCACTTGAATTATTTATATTCTGTGTCATTTCCAAATTCCACATACGGCAGATTTGTATATTAACAACCATACATGTAACTTTAGATTTTATTAAAAAATAAATTAATAAATATGATCTATTTCCATTTGACTTTTCTTGTTTTGGTAGGAAAGCTTACTTGTATTTAATTTGTTCTTAAATGAACCAAGTTTCATTAGGGAGAAAATTACCTACAACTTATCAAAAAGTGAAAAAAGTAAACATTGTGTAGAATAAGCCTCCATCAAGGAAATTATCAAGAAGATTAAAGTCAAAAATGGGGAAAGGAGAAACATCTATTTAAATATTAAGATACTAATCCATGAACAATCAAAATAATCTCCATTTCCAAAAAGAAACCAAAAAAGAACCAAAATACTTTGGCTGCTGGAATCCCCAAACAACTATCCCACAAAAGGAAAGCACTATTTTGTAACCTGTTCTACATCACACCTCCATTAAATTGGATTTATTTGTTATACAGTTGTTTTCTTTGAGCCTCATCCATTTCCATCTCCAAGTTCATCTTATGAACGGATTCTACTGAAAGGGAAACTAATGCACTGGCCATCCAACTCTTAGAATACCAAAAATCTTTGTATATATATTTAATAACTCAATTGCCAAAAGTCCATCAACTTTTAATTTGTATAGATATAATTTGCTTTCACCTTGCACTTACCATTCTATTAAAAAATGCTGTATTCTTATCTCTCTCCTTTGAGCCATTGTTGCAAAATGTTTTTGAGAGAAGTGCCATATTAGGTTATCTTGTATAGATGGAACTTGATCAAAGAGCATATTCTTATAAGTCTTTTATGAGATTGCGGCATTACTGTCTCAAACATGATATATTTTGGATACATGGGCCCGGTCTCTTTTGAGGGCACCCCCTTTAGAGGTGGGCAAAGGACCAAGATAATCATGGTGATGTGGGGATCGAAAGATCTGAATGAGACTAGAGGTATACAAAATGTCAACCATTTCATATCATCCTAGCCTTTTGATTTATGGCGCCCTCCAGTATGATAGTTTCAAAAGGTTTTTTTTTTTATATGTTAATTCAACAGTAACAGTTGGATAAGTGTCGGATTTAGGCTTATGATAATTCATAAGAGTTGTAGTGAGGATGAGGGGGTTGGATTGCGTACTCATGGATATTGGTGCTTATGAGAGAGTGCTCGTTCGAGGAAAATCAGGTGCTTTCATGGGCATGTTAGTACGCGACTAGATTCCGCTTGCTTTCAAGGGTGTGGAAAATCTTGTCCATTTTCTTAATTTATCATAAAAGAGAATCTGCATATTGATTTTTTTTTATTTTTTTTCATGTTATGGGTTGCAAAAGTAAACTTCAAAGTTCTATTGCATTTTTGTTGTTCTCTTATTTTCTATCTTGCGTTTTTTGTAGGAAATACAAAGAAATTCCCTCGTTTTTTCCTTCAAGGCCAAGCATCTTACACTACAAACAGGGTTACAAAAATATGAACTCCCAGGAATAGCTACTGTGTTATGGAGTTCACCTCGTCTTGAGACTCTTGTAATAAATCTGGTCTCCATCTCATCAAGTTTTTTTGTAAGTACTATAGAACTTTCAAACAATTATAGTTATTGTTGTTTTTCTTGTTCTTGTCCATTTGCATCTAAACCATGAAGCTCCTTATTTGAAGTTTGTATTCAAAAGTAGGGGTGGAAAAATCCAACCTGACCTATAAACTTGACCTAGAGCTAACTTGCATTTGACCCACATCACTCAACCTACATCCTATAGGAGTTAGTCATGGTTGAAATAAATGGGTTGGGTTGGGTTGGCCAGCTTTACTCGTATAACCTAGGGGTGTTCAAGGGCCGAGCTAGCCCAGGCCTGGCCACTTAGGGCAGGGCTTCGATCAAAAATTTTTGGCCCATTTTATATATGGGACAGGGTTGGATCAAGTCAGAGAAAGTCTAAAGCATGGCCCAGTCCTACCCAAACAAGTAATACATACAGTTTATTGACTAAGTTACCTAGTGCCATTTTTTGGTCCCGGGTCAAAGGTCATCTTTCCAAGTTGACCATCTAGTTCAAACAAGGAGTCCTGGGAAGGACTTGGGGATACTGAAAACTGGCTGGATTCGGAGAAGAAGTAACTAAGAGACCCAAAAAGTGATAGAAGGCCTGGCCATCCCAATTGACTAAATCGGTGGGCCCGGGCCGGACACTTAAGGCCTATGATGGGACAATGTGGGCCTGTGCTTATAGATGCCAGCCAATCCTGGATATGCCTCAGCCCATCCCGGCCTGGCTCATGAACACTCCTTGTATAACCCATTAAAATGGGATGTGTCAGAGTCGCACAACCCACATGATCTAAACCAATATAAACAATCTGCCAGTTTAATTTTTTGTACTATGATCTTTTTGTGACCTCCATTTAAACTCAAATATAACCTCAATGCTTGAAATGGATTGGGCTTGTTCCAAAGTCCTGGTTAAATTTGTAGACCCCTGTTGCATGCAGATGGAGTCAGGTCGGGTTGACCCACATTGGGTGCAGGTTGCAGGGGTTATCTGACCCATTTTAAAAATGGATAGAATATGGATTGAATTGAACTACCCAACTACTTTGCAACCCCTGTTGTGAAATCTCATTGTGCACAATCTTTACAAGAAAAGAAAAATCTGAAGTCTAAACATTGCATTCTCAATTTTCAGACTGAGGAGGAATCTCAGATGCTACATGGTTTTAATGAAAGAGAATACTGGGACAAGCTAGCAAACCAATTCACATGTTTGACATGCACCCTCAAGACTATAGAGATTACCGGCTACATTGGACAAGAAACGGAATTATCAGATGATAGTGGTAACAATATAGTTACAAAAGTTCTTCAGAAAATAGATAACAAAATAAAGTTCGTGAGGTTTTTGCTGAGAAATGCAAAGGTTCTAGAGAAGATGACAATTCATATTGATAAGCCCCATTTTGTGGAGGAGGAAGAATGGCCAGAGCTGGCGCAGAAAGTAGCTCAAGACGTGGAGGGTAAGATTAAATTGAGTAGTGGTATACCAGTAGAACTCTTATTTATGTAGAGCACTGGAGTTCTTTCCCTGTTTAGTTGGTACTCTTATTGCTTAAGGGTTGTTTGATTTCCTGGATATATATGACAGGAAAAACTATCTTTTAATCTTTTGGAAAGTAATGCAGGTTAAATTTTATTGTAGGACATCTTTATTTCTGTTGTTGTCTGATTGCTATTGGGAAATGAAGTTTACAGGGAAATATTATAACTCCTTGTCTTTTATATTCTTTAGTAGCAAGTTTTGTACATGTAGCACACATGCACATGCAGATGATACAAGCTGATCATCATCTTCAGCAGCCTCCGTTTCCTTGATGGATCATTGCATAGATATTCTACCCATTTAATTGGGTGGTTTTTGAGAGAAAGTGGATTGTTCAGATAGGCCAGCTGAAGTTATATTGACCATATATCCATCTCTTCTTTTAATAGGAAAATTTGACATGACTATGCATTTTATATTCATGGTTGTGACTTGCCATATCCTTCGCTTTTATATGGAAAATCTCTGTACTCGCCATATCTGGGCATCATAGGTCATGACTAGGACAAATGAAAACATTTTTCAAGCTTTGTGGCTGAACTTTCTTGTTGTGGTTTTCGATTTGGTTTCTTAATATTAAGTTTTGGGATTTGGTTTTTTTAATATTTTATGCATTATTTAAAAATGATATAGTATGATTGTTGAAGGTAGTTTCCTTGAACTAGGAGAATGCATTATACTGAACTAACTTTTGCTTAAAACTAACAAATGTTGCATATGATAATGATGGTGATGATGATGATGATATATGGTGAACCTTCTTTTGTTCTTATGAGTAGAACGCATTAATCTAATCCTAAAGATTCATTAGGGCTAAGTTGATCCGGATTACGACCATGATGGTATGATAAGATTTATGAATGTCCTTATTGTATTTTTGGCTCACACGATGGGTCACATCCACACAGTTAGAAGGTGACAAAGGACGGGCCTATTGAATGGATTGCAAATGATAACTTTAGATTCAATGACAGAACCATTTTAGCCTGATGAAATCAAGGTGTGATTTTAGGACAGTTAGTCTCCATGACATGCAAGGACTAAGTTGTAGGCCGCACAGGGCAGCCTTACTGGACATTGAGATGGGAGCTCTACTGTTGTTATTGCTTCATGAAGTCGTTTGTCCATGCAGTATATATCTATATATTCTCCCAAAGTCGGACATGGGAGCAGGTCAGGTTTACCTCGGAGGGCAATGGCTATCAGCCCAATGGCCCGACCGAACCCTACCCATTCATTATTTGAGTCGGATTCGGGTTAGAGTTGAAGCATTGAGTAGTTTATGTTCTCGGTTAAACATGCAGAGATGGTTTTGCTTCTGATGGGCTTCCCCATCAAATAGCCTCATGCAAAGTAAGGGTGTAAACTCTACGTATAATCCCATTCACTTTCCTCTTTATAGTCGATGTGGAACTCCGGGGCATCACACCTTCTTCTAATTCCAGTTTCTGCACACAGCAGCGAGGAGCGATCTGGTCTTCTCTCTTCTTCGGCGAGCAGTGTAACAAAGCTCTCACTCTCTCTCTCTCTCTGGGTCGTCTTCGTCGATGAGACCGAGAGCCCTACGCTCCTCTATCTTCTCCAGCACCGATGAGAACCCAAACAGATCTGAATCGATCTCTTCTGCATACATGTTTCCAGCAGCATTCTCCGATCCGATATCCCTACAAACAACCGTTGTCTTCCTGGCAAAATGAAATAGGCTTGGGGATGATGAGTAAAGGTAAGTAGTTTGGCTAAGATTCTACGGGTTGGGTTGTGTTAAGTGGGTTGACTCACAGTGAATCGGGTCATGGGTAGCATAGGTTGGACCGCATCATCAATTTTTTAAAAATGGGTCAAATATGACTTGGACTTTAACCTATAGATCAATTGAAACTAAACCAGTTGGACCCATAGTCGAGTATAGAACACACCAGAATGTGGACCTGGATCCAATTATCAATTGGGTCCCAGATTACTGGATTTTGGAAATGGAGATGCAGGCCTGCAGGATACTTTTGGACCCATGGTAACAGATGCAGCATATTTCCTATTCAAAGTGCTGCAAAAAATCAGATGAAGTGAGCAGTTTGCCTTGCTGAAAGAAGGGCTTGAACAGCAAGGCCCATACAATTTTCTCAGTGCAGGTGAATTGTATCATGAAAGATTGTCTTTCATAAGGAATAGAAAATAATCCCAAGGGGTAGCTCAGTTGGCCAAAGACTACGGTTTGTACTTGGAACTTGTAGGTTTAAAATTACACTGCCACACTGGGACTACAGGGGAGTTTACCCGGCTTCCCTCTGGGCACGGAGGGATTAGTCCAGCCCAAAAGGTTGGGAACCCTCCGATAGTCAGCTCTCCTAAGCTCAAGCTTAGGATAAGGTAAGCTCAAGCGTGTGGTGGGGCCCACTTGAGGACCCGCATGGGGATGGAGATAGGGGGGATTTCAAGGACTCTCTGGGATTCTCCTCTGTACAAAAAATCAGCCCCAACCGTGATTTCTATCATCTCCATATGGACCCAAAAGTTTAATGGTCAATAGTCCATTTGGATCGATACATAGCTGATCCAACGATCTAGTAATTTCGGATTTTACCAAAAGTTGGTGGACATGTGCAATTTAAGAGGGTCATGTATTTGGTTCATTTGGATAGACCAAAGATGGGCCCCACAAGCATGAGCTTACGAAATTTTCTCCTAAGCTTGAGCTTAGGAGAGCTTTGCTCATATATATATATATATATATATATATATATATATAAATAAGGAATAGAAAAGGCGAGCAACTTTAGCATATATTTTAGTTGGTACCCCATGAACCTATAAAAATAGAAGAGGGGTTAATTGCCTTTTGTCATTCGATGACATGAGAATGTATCTTCTTTACCTTTTTTTTTTTTTTTTTTTTTTTCTGTTAAGGAAAAAAAAAAGCCTTCTTGTCATTTAATGGCAAGATGGAAGAGGTGTTTTCTGAAATTTTGGTACCTTTTGATTTGACCAATCTTCTTTTCTTCTCTCTTGAACTAGTCACTTTAGCTCACTTCACCAGTAAAGTGAAGTTTCCATACAGGATGGTGTCAACATAATCCATGTGTTAACGAATTCAAAGTTAGACTCAAAAGCAGTTTGGATTTGGTTGAGTCCGCTTTTGAGGCCAAAGCCTCTCAAACACCTAACCCACCTCCTTTTTCTGGGTCCCGAGGGCACGCACAAGCAACAAGTCACATAGGAATTATGAGCAACTATAATATTCCAGTGCATATGGTGAGGGACAAACTTAATGGGGCCCACCTAGGCACCCACTGATCATGGGACTTGTGGGGGATGGAAAGATACACCTTGGATGAGACCATATACCAAATTTAGAGTCAATCCCATGCCTCTAACTCCTTCAACGGTCCAATCCATTTGGATAGGTGAGAATTCAATGGGTTTAGTATACTTAAGGAGGTTCCATGTGTGTGGGTGGTTCGAATGTGTTATGAAGTCGACGCTACCATGTTGTCCCTCACCATAACATGGTGAGGGATGGATGTACATGAATATTTCCCCCACTGCATTTATCTAAGTTTTACTAGTCAAAATAAAGACAACTACAGAACTGAATATCTACTCGCGGTATATGATATCTTTAAAACAAACATTGTGAAATCCAGAGGACTGTAGTCAACAGGTAAGATGTTTAAGAACTCAAAACAACTGAAACTCAATGTCCAACTAGAAGGAAGAAAGAAATCCAATGGATATCTTAAGTCACTCATTTATGGACTACACACCAATTACATAAAGTGAAACAACCAAAGTAGGTTAAAACGAAAAAAAGAAAAAGAGAGAGAGAGAGAGAGAGAGAGAGAGAGAGAGAGAGAGAGACAAAGAAAGAAAGAAAAGGTAGCTACAAACCAAAACCAACAGATCTTCAGCATTCTATTTGTATAAGAGTGACAGTTCTGCACATGAAGAAGCTCTAGGAATAGCATTAAATTTCTGAGATACCAACAGTAATATCTTTGACCATTCTTCCCCTTCAAGAAAATCAGGTTTATCACAGAACTGAATAGTCATTTTCTTTAATGCCACCGCATTTGTCAGGAGAAACCTCACAATCTCTATTTCTGTATCTTGCCTCTCAAAAAAGTTACTGACAACGTCACGGTTAACAGCAGATGTATCTTCTTGAACCATAAAGCCAGCAGATCTACATTTGCGTCCCATAAAGCCCAATATCTTGACAGTCATGAGGCGATGTAACATGCAAGGGAATAAAAACTTAAGCCGCTCCCAATATTCATTATCAAAATCATTTTCAGGAGGCCTCTGATCTGACTGAAAATTCATATGGTTTTCACTTCAGACTTCATATAATACAAACTACAAACCAAGGAACTTGAAAACTGAAATTGCAACAGAGTTATATTATTACAACACTATGGTACTTACATTGGGAAAAATGCCAGGAGTCAACTTTATAATGAGATTCTCAAGATCATGTGAATGCGTTAATAAATTGGATATGCCTGGAAGTTCCGACCTTTGTAATTCAGACTCTAGTATAAGACACTTGGTCTTGGAACTGTAAGAAGGCTGATATCTTTCCCTCAAAAAGGATAATACCTTCACACAGCAGAAACTATCAAATAAGAAACAAGGAACTTAACATAAAATCTTAGATATTGACTTACTATTCAACACGAGATACATTAACATATGTCAACGATGTTTTTCATATGACTATATCATAGTCTTAATTGTCATTGACTCATCGTATTACACCGTTATGTATGGAAAATGAATGGATTTTGAATAACTACCTTTTCTTTTTCTATTTTAATTTTATAAAAAAATTAAAAAAATCCCTACGATTCGCTATAAGATTCAGAATACACTTCAATTCATCCTCTCGGACGATTTGCAATATGATTCTGATTTTAAGAGATTCATCCTCTCGGACGATTTGCAATATGATTCTGATTTTAAGAGAGAGAGAGAGAGAGAGAGAGAGAGAGAGGAAAAAAACAAGCCAGGTGTCAAGCCCTTTTGTAGCTCCAGGCACAATGTGCCAGCCTTGGCACGAGTCTAAGTTTGTCATGCACACCTCTAATAGAAAACAAGGAAATAAGACAATATACATGATTATCCAACCCCCCCTTTTTTTTCTATTTCTATCATTGTCATACCATTATTAATTATTTTAATAAATGCCATTATCCCATTTTTTATTCTGCGTCATTCATGACTAATCCTTTTTTATATAATTAGTGAGAGGACTCCAACCCATAACCTCATGATCACGCAACGAACACCTAGCATGTATGGACCCATTTAGAATAGAAAATAAAAGAGTATGACAAAATGAGGAACAAATGGATAGTATTGTACCACTACCATCTTGATGATTCAAATTTAAAATAAATTTTAAAATATGGAAATAATTAATAAAAATTCTTGTTTCCAATGTAAACCAACAATAGTAAAAGACTTTTAGTAAAATGTAGGAATGGTTTCTAGTGAGAAAGAAATGGATATATCTAGCTTTAACAAAAATTCATATAATGATAACTCCAAAATAGAATCAGCAGAAAAGAATAATAAAAATAGAAAAAAGAAATCATGCAACGCTGTGACAGTGACTTGGCTATATATAGCCTATTGCAGTAAAGAAGGGAGAGAGAACTAATTAAAAGTAAAAAAAAAAAAAAAAAGACCCCGTGACTTGCATCTGACAGTTCAATCCCAGTCTATGGGCTGTAATGTTCCAATCCTAGGTTTATAAAGCCAACTAAACACAAATTATGCTTAGTTGTAGCGGTGAAGGGAGGCAAACAGAAATACAAGATGACGATGACAATGACGATGATGATAATGATCATGATCATTTCCCTGAAAATCGAAATCATATAGAAAATTATCCAAGGCATCCAATCAAACTGAATCAGTAACCGTAGGATTTTTTTTTTTTTTTCATAAAAAAGAAACATATATTAAAATCCTAAAAAATAAATATGGTAGCAATTTCGTAATCCATCACTGTTTCATGACTTTCATCCATCGTAGCAACAATATGACTGATGATTAACATTACGAAACAATCATTTATGGAGAAGATCACCGACATATATAAATATATCATACATGATAAATGCCAATAGTTAAATATGTTTAACCAAATCAATGTTAGAAGAAAATATATACATGTTACATCTTTCTCTTTTTTTAGTTCTCTTCGAACCCAAATCATCAATGTGAAAGTGTTACCTGAAGTTACAGAAGTGATTCATGAAAAAAAATGAAAAGGAAAAAAAAAAAAAAAAAAAAAAAGGAAAAGGAATGTAGGGTGAAACACACTCCAAAGTCAAATGCTTGTCTCTAAAACCACAACAAAAGAGGATTCATTGATCACTAAGTAACATTTCAAAATTTTGAAATACCACAGAGAAAAGGAGAGCCAAAAAAAAAGCCTGAAAGTAGTGACAGTTATTGCCATTCCACCTTTTTTTAATGGAAAGATTCATTAAAAGCGAGCAATACAAGAGAATTATACCAACAGGCGAACACAGCAACACAAAAAAACAAGACACCAGAACAACAATAGAGACAAACAGAACCAGAACCCAAAAAAAAAAAAAAAAAACACATAAGAATGGGAGAGAAAACCCTGAAAAAAGCAGCCACTGAAACCTCTTTCAAAAGTCAGCCATTCCACCTAGATGAATTGTTCATGGGAGTCAATACACGAGTGTTGAATCGTAGAATTCACATTTGAATCCTAAGAGTTTTACTTGTACATGGTATTTGTTTATTGATACAAATCTTATTCCCTAGGTTTTGATATGAATCATAGAAATGGTTGCGGATGTGAGTCACAATAGCCGTATGAACTAAAGCTTCCACATTCTATTGTCTGCTTTTCTTAGCCTCAATCGATACCAGTTGTTACTATTGAATTCCTGTCTTAGATGTGCATTATTGAGTGCCCTCTAAAAATTTCTTCCCAAAAGTTTCGTACTAATATAATAGAGTATGAAATTTTCCAGTTGACAAACAAGGATCAAAACATGGGTTGCAGTGGGCATATCAGCCAGTTACCAAAATGATACATATTGGGTGATACATATCAGTTATCTCTGTGAATCGAAAATGATAAAAAAAAAATTTGAAAAAACATAAAAAAATAAAATTTGAAATTTTGGGAAATGTTACAATTTAATTATTTTTCATTAGTAACTAAGATAATTGGGATATCGAATTCCTCATTGTCCACAATATTTATGTTTGTCATATATACTAAGTCAGCAACTAAAACAATGCTACTAATCAAGCAGCTTCATCAAAATCTCATCATTACTATGCAATTCATATAAGAATTTACAAAAGGGCAAAGAGTATAAATGCATAATTATAAATCATTCATAGCGATTGGAGATATCATTCAAAAATAGTAGTCCAAAAGTGGCAACCTACCACAAACGGATTTCAGACAATGGGCCATATCTAGCCCAAGACTCATGGACCAAGACAAGGTCCATTGGACCCAAGCCCACGCCGATGCCCACACCTGGCCTAATAGGCCCATTCCATCTGTGTGCAAGGGAAACTAGACCAATAAAGCAATAAGTCAATGTATCCTTTAATATCTATGCTAGGATTATTGAGCATCTTTTATTATTTGGGTTCCTATTTTATTAGTCTAGATTCAATGAAAGTTATGTTTTAAGGAAATGAAATCCATGTAAGACCTCCCATGTATTAACAATGGGACTTCAATAATATTTTAGAACTCCTCTTCTCTTAGGCTATATCCCTTAGGTACTTGTGTTTTCATGAAGGTGCCTATGCTTGGGTGGATCCTTCCACCAATCAGGCTGCATCATAATGTTAAATAAATATTTAAAAAAAAAAAAAAAAAACCACAAAACCTTCAAGATTGATCTATGGGACACATAGATCTAGAAATTAGAAAGAATTTTCAAGTGATTTGGCTGGTCTATCATGAAAGAAATTGATTTTTTCATTAAAAAACAAAAAATAAAAAAACATTACATGAAAAAGTTTAAATAATGCACAAAAAGAGAAATCTTTCATCAAAACATGCATAGCCATGTTGCTATCATGCTTCATGACAACTTAGACCAGAAGAAACAAAAATACTAAATGAAAATAAAAAAATTCAATACGTTGAAATAAGACCCTGAGAAAAATCTAGCGGATCAGCTTCTATCCAGAATCTGTTTTCAGCTTTAGAGTGTTTTCTCACTCTTAAAAAGACTGAGAAGGGATGTTACCAACTGCTCAAAGGATCTTGGACTGAAAAAACAATTGGAAAAGGTTTTTAAGAGGTCGTCATACTGCAAAAAGGGTCGAACATTTTGTATCGTCTGATATGTATTGGCATGTATCGACTGATAATGTCGATTTATCAGCCGATACGGACCACTTCAGATGAGAACGGAAAACATTTAAAACCATCAGATCGGACATGGCCAATATATAGGCAACAATATGTATCAGCCAATATTTTGATCCTTATTGGCAAAAAAAAAAAAGCACGCAATCATAACTGAGGTCCTTCTCATTAGGTGCATTTTGATGTCTGGGTCCTTGCTACTAGATGTCAGTATTGCATATCTTTTGATAAATGATTTTCCTCATGCTACATGTGGATTTATATGATGAATAGTCAACACTTCTTGCGATGATTAGAAACTTTGACTCTAAAGTCCAATTTTTAAGAAAAAATAACAGTGAAAAACTCACTTCCACGACCTTGCTGTCTTACCTAAAAATAATGATGAATTACCTCTCTACTATCATCATCATCATCACCAAAGCCTTGTCCCAACTACGTTGGGGTTGGCTAAACAAATTATGTTTCTCCATTTCGATCTATCTTATTTACCTCTCTACACAAATTACCTCTCTACTAACCTCACCAAACAGAGTTGCCAAAAGGAATAATCATCACTAGCTATAAATCACAAGAGCCCCTTACTCAACGCAAAGGTACCAAAAAGCTATGGCCCTATGAAAAATTCCCATAAGTACTTTACTTCTCTCATTGGCTGAATACTTTCCCAAGAATTGTAATGACAATCTCCCATTCGCGTAAAGTCATCCAAAACATCATTGTTTCATGTACCACCTCAGCTGCATTCAGTTGTTCACAAATTTTTAAGACAAACTACATTGGATCCTTTAAGTACTAAGTGTGTCTTTGTTGGTTGTTCAAGTTACAACACTCTAGAAAAGACATCAATGTTTCCATACTCCTACTGAAAAATTATTTAAATAAATGGATACCACATTCTATGTAAGCACTCTAAACTTCTCAAATGAGGTGACAGCATTAGAAAACAAGAGACCAAAACATCCACGGATGACATTAATTTTCCTATCCTTTTTTCTGATCATTTTAGTCCCTACATATAGCAATATCATTATTTTTTTTAACAACTTTCCAGAAAACCGCGTACTATGAAAGTAGGGGCAAGTTGACTAAACCTGAGACAACTCCAAATCCTCCCACCTTTCAACTGCACAATCTTCAGGTAATTCTCATCTGATGATCTTGATCTTCCAGCTCCAGGAGCCATTCACGAAGGAGCGTCTGCCTTAGAGTTTCACTCAGCATTCAATCAATGAATTTGTGTCCCTTGAAATGTACCCTCCTAGAGTCCCATTCATGGTATCCACTGATAATCGTTCCTATAAACTAGGAAGAATCAACAGTGCAAACAGGCTGTGAGAGAGAGAGAGAGAGAGAGAGAGAGAGACTTGACCCCCTTACAAAAAAAGGGAAAAATAACTAATTGATAGGTTTAGACGCAAAATTGAAACCAAATGGGAAGATTGACTACCACAAAGCACGGCTAACTGCTGGAGGGGTCACTTCGCCATATGGATAGATGATCTTACGCCATTTGCACCAACAGCCAAGATGAACTCAATTCGACTACTGTTCTCACTTGTAGTAAACCATGAATGGCTCTTTTCATTTACATATCAACCATAATTAAATGAACTTTGTGTAAATTTCTAACTCGTACTTTTCGGCTTTTTCCCTTCTAAGCTTCTTTTTAGTGATTCTCTTTCAATCCTAATCTAGAAACCCCTATCTTGAAAATCCATGCCATCATCTTTTTCATCAAAAAGAAACACCCAACTGCTTGAACGATAACCATCATCTTCTCTACCATTGTTACCTCTTGATCACGAATAGCATTCAGAAAAATGAAGGGTTGGTGTGGTAATTTTTTGATTTAATTATTTACTGGCTAGGATTAAAGCATCATTTTGTTTGATTAATTTCATCAGTTTTTTATTTAATCATTTACTGGCAAGGATTAAAACATCTTTTTGTTTGATTATTTCATCATTAGTACATATTGTAATTAGGGCTGAAAAGGTGAAAACCCAAGAGAACTCTTAAAATATATCATAATGTAGCGGGCATCTCCCCCTCCCATTGGATGTTTTCCCCCTTTATTTTGTGATTTGTGCAAACCCTAGCAGTGATAAGCCTTCATACTTAAGAATCAGAGCCAAAAAGGTCCTCTGTTGTTAACACTGCATGTTTATTTAGCAAGTGAAGACCCCTCTAAGCCTCCTCTAGTAGACATCCATGAGTTCCAAGCTTGTAGATGAGCACAAACTACGAGCACATATCTTCTGGAGTGACTCCAAGGATGATGCCTTGGAAGTGTGGCTTCGCCATTATGATTATACTATTGTAGTCCAACGACCATCTTGGATGCATGTGGTACTCGTGTTTAGCAAGTGAGATTCATGCAGCAACGTGTTGGGCTTGTGGTCCAGGCTCAACCCATGGGTCATGGACGTCGTGTAAAGCCAGTACACAAAGTAGGATAAATGCAAAATATCTTCTTCCCCATTTTCTTTTGCATAGCTTTTTGTTTGGTTTGTGTTAAACCCATAAATACCCAAGATTGTCTTCACAAGATACCATGGGCAATAGTGAAACAAATGAAATACATAATTAAATATTTAAATTATTTATTACCGTCGTCGTCATCAATTCATCATAATCATTGTTGTCATAGCCGCCATCATCATCATTAATTAGCTTAGTTGGGCAACTGCTCAAGAGTGATGCATTAAACTAGAAGACTCAGGAATCGATCCCCGGGCACGTGTGTGAGACTAAGGTGCCAACACCACTCAACCATGAGGGTTAAAATGCATTATGGAAGCAATAAATCATAAATTATTAAATAAAGGATTGCATTTCTAATACTAATAATTCAAAGGAAACTTTAAAGATGAGGAAAAGGGTGGTTTGTTATGAGGAGTTATTAATATATTAGAAAATGAATAGTTTCTTGATCTGTCTTCCATAGCATTTACTGACCTAAAAGATTGAAAAGATGATCTAGTTATAAATTGCAAATATCAAAAATTACCAAGAAACTCAAATATCAGTGACACAATTTTTGGCATTCATTTTCCTATTAAATGTCCGTTTCTTGTGCTTAGTAAACGTCCATTTTAGAATACCAATCAAACTGGTGTAATCTCTTAATTCGAGAGTATTTCAAGGATGTCACCATTCAATGGTTTAAATCATAAACAAATGGACTTAACATACAAAATTACTGCATATGAATTTTACAATTTCCTAGGGCAGAATTTATGGTTCTCTCTGTTGTGTTCAATGCTTCTTCTTATATATGATAGCAGGAAATAATTTATTCAAGAAGTCAACATGGAAGAAATTTGTGAATGTCCAACGAGAAAATGTTGGCTTCAATAACATGCATGACAACTCAGTTCCACAAGCAGCACTAGATAAAGGATTTGTGGAATAGGTATTTACCAAAATCATCCTCATAGGGCATCACCGGCAATCCAAATTTATGGATGTGATTGGATAACTGGTTTTCATTCTGATTGTTCATTTCATTCTTCTAGCATACATGGATTTTAATGTCCAATGGAATAACAATCAGTGGACAAATAATTATCACAACAGCACAGCACAAATACTAACTCTAGACCACTGGGTCAAGACCACCACACGACAAAATAATAATAATAATAATAAAATTGACTCTGGCAAGAATATCCATCAGGTAAGTGTTATTTCAGTATCATCTCTCTCTCATCTGATCACACAGTGCAGAATTTAAAAGGATACATCACCAATTTCTCCAATGCAGCCAATCACGTGCAAAAAAATCTCAAGTAGAAATCGATGAACATGTGAATGAAACTATAAACCAGATAAAGGTGTTTGGCTTCTTTACTTTAGCATCCAGAAATCATTGTTTTTTCATCGACATTTTCTAATAAAAGATTTCCATAGTTTTTACATCTCACATTAGCCATCCCTATACATCCTATACCCAAACAGTGCAAATTAAGTCTAATAGAGTAGAGACCATTCAGGAGAGGTAAAAATCTCAATGACAAGAAACTACCAGGAGATTAGTTGCAAACAAAACTGTCAACAATCATACCTTAATACAGCAGCTGGATAGTCCAAGTACTTTGACATTGTGAAGATCTTGAAGCCACAGCTCAAGACTGTGAGGAGTTTGGGATTCCAACTGCTAAAATAGAAGTCAAGATAGGCTTCTCTTAAAGGTAACACATTCCTCAGAGAGTTGTTGTATACTTTGACCCCACGAAGACTCAAGATTTCAAGATGTGGGGCATGAACTTCAAGACCAATTTCATCACCAGATTGATTACTGCAGCATGCTAGGGTCAAACGCTTTAGTCGCAACTCTGAAGAAGAAGAAGAAGAAGAAGAAGAAGGTAAAATTCGGAGCCGCCCAGAACTTAATTCACATTTATCTAAAACTAGCTCTTCAAGCAGAGGGCACCCATCTAACAATGCAGGAACAGATCCAACTTCCAAACATATCCATGATAAAGTAAGCGAAAGGAGCAAATTAAGGCATACATACTTAGGAACTCCCACAGAGCACCCATCCAGACTCAGAGAAATCAAACACTCACATTTGAATAGCCAAGAAGGCAAGTTGTATACCCCATCATTTTTTTCAGGGAACACTAGATGAAGTTCTTTAACATCTCTTCTCACCACAGAAAGAATCCAACTATCTATAAAAGAATCGAACTTTTTACTGTAATCGCAGGTGAGAGAGAACTTGTCAACCTTGGGAGCAACATGAAGAACCAGGGAACGCTCCACAAACTTGATGAAATCATCAGCATTATCACTAACATCATCATCATCATCATAAGTATCATCATCATAATCATCATAATCATAATCGGAATCAGAATCGGAAGCGGAATCAATATCATTATTGAAGAAATCAAACCAATTGTAAGGTTGATGGGGATCTTCTTCTTCATCAATAGGGTCGGATCCTTCGAGATTTTTATAGTGGTATTGGTCGAAATCAAGAGAATGGATGGAAGTCCAAAGGCCCCTCCATCTGCTTGACAAAATGCCTATTTGGACTGCTTGGAACACGTCCAAGAAAGAGAGGATGTGGACAAGGAGAGAGTCTGATAAGGTGCTGATTCGATCAATTACCAGTTCGTTGCTGCAGCTGGAATCCATGAATGCTGAGGGGATGATGGTTTTTTTCTATCATAAAACCCTAACTAAAACCCTAGAAATGAAAAACCGAAACTCTGTTTTCGATACAAAAGCAAGAAGAAGAGAAGAAATGAGAGGGAGAATGACAAAATCGCAACGAGATCGGGCGGGACGGATCGGACCCTGTGAAAGACGGTTGGTTACTACATACAATTACTTTTGGCTCATTTTCATTCAAAGTATAAAGAGGATTTAAAAAAAAAAAAAAAAAAATTTAAGTGGTGAGTATACCAAACACGAAACTTGAGCTGGTATAATGTATTAAATAAGGAATCCGTATAGAAAAAGTAACTTTTTTTACCATTTTTTCTGTGTAGTCGCATTCGATTTTCTTTTTCTGTGTTAAGGGTCGACGGTGACCCTCGCTATAGCAAGTAAAAGTCACATTCTATTCTGAGCAGGCATAACCTCTTAATCTTCTTCATTCTTCTTCAAGTGTTCGAATTTTCGATTAAAGGAAGAGAGGACTAGAAGATCTGCCACTTAAAGTTAATTTTTTGGTAAATTTCTCATAGAGGATCCTTTTCTATAAAAATCTCTTGCAATTTCAAATCCAAATTTCTAACGTGCTATGGTTTTGTGCAACATCACGTGAAACAGATTTTGCTAAAATGGAAAAATGGATTGGAGGAGCAATTCAAAAGCTAAGATCCACTCTCATTTGTGCTTTGAGCTAGGAAAATCATGCCCATACAAGAAAATACCAATGGCCTAAAAAAAAGCTACCAACAAAAAAACCAGAGATGAGGAAGAAAACATCGTACGAGCAGTTCACATGATGCACAACCAATCGACAATATTTAATAGGGACCGAACCTTTCTTAAATTGACCAACCCACCAACAACATTTTTAGGGCTGATTGGCAATTTACTATGTTAGATCTTCCAATCATCTCTTCCTTTAATCGAAAACTCAAACACTGAAGGAAGAAGGAAGAAGATGAAAAGGTTATGCCTGTTCATGGTCGAATGCAACCCTCACTTGTTATAGCGAGGGTCACAGTTGACCCTCAATATAGAAAATGCAGGTTGAGTGCGAAAAAAAATGGTGGAAAAAGTTACTTTTTCTGTACGGATTCCTTGTTTGGTGTACTACTCGCTAAAGTTCTATGTTTGGTGCAGTGGCCTCTTAAAGTTATTTTTTTGGTAAAATCCCTAAGTATAAAAGATTTGCACATTTCTTTGAAGCTAAGTGATATTCATAAAAAAAATAATAATAATGATGAAAAAACTACTCTTGGGAAAGCTTTTTATTTATTTTAGTAATTTTTTTTCTTCTCCAAAACCAACCTATAAATCACTTTATGGGTCTCATTGTTCAGATGTTAACAGCGGGGTACCTACTTTTATAGTACAATCGTCCCTATGAGAATCTCAAGAAGGTCTTGGAGTTCTTTTCTTTGGATTTCATATGTCTCAATTTTTAACTTGATTTTGATGATTATAACCATTTTATGAAGTTAGTTTTTCAGTTTTGATGATTATAATCATTTAATGAAGCTAGTTTTCCAGCAGGGGCGGCCCAACAAATCCGGAGGCCCTAGGCAAGAATATGAAAGTGGGCCCTATTAATAGGCAATAATTATTAAAATATATTCATTTAAAAGATATTTTTCTAGGTTTTTGAGACGCAAAAATATTGATTAAATTTTTATATTCAAGTTTTGTTAATATATCTTTTTCAATAGATAATATAGCTAATCCATTTAATCTTTCTTGTGACATAGTTGATCAGAGATAAGATTTTATTAATTTAAGTTTCGAAAAACTTCTCTCCGCTGAAGCAACTATTACTGGTATTGTTAACAATATTCTAAAAGCTATACATGCATTTGGAAAACAATCTAATCGTTTTATATAAGTTAGGGTTTCAGCTGGAGTATTAATTTCAGATTGTAGAACTTTTCTTAATACAGTCAATTCTTGAAATAAATCTAAACCATCAATATCAGAAAATAAGTCATGCTTCAAAAAAGTTTCAAGGTTAAGACAATAACTTTTCAAACTATCATCATCTAAGGATTTTAATTTTTTAAAACAAAATAGAGAACCAAAAATATTTTCATATATTTTGAATTGTTCAAATCTACTCTTGATCGAAGAAATAGCTAGATCAACTATAAATAAAAAAATACTCAATTCTAAAAGACTCTTCAGCTGATAGTGTTACTGCATTCTCAATTGTATCATCAAATTGTTTTTTCCTAATTATTTTGCATTTTTCTCGAAATACTGGTTCTATTTCCATTTCAAGTGCAATCTCTTTTGATGAAATCAAAGCAGAGTAAAATCCATTTTCTCTATATGATTCCAAAAACGAAATAAGTCCTTTTAATTGATCAATAGCAACATCAATATGCATGTCTTTGGATTGTAAATTTTTACTAACTGTATTAACAGCAAATAATATACAGTCCTGCAACTTGGACGGATTTTGGGACCGGTCCACGGATCAGATGATATTTGATTTGGGACTTTGGGACCGGTCCACGGATCGGTCCCAAAAGTCCGTCCAAATAGAATTTTTCAATAATATATCATACCAAATATTCATACCCAATAAAAATTCAAAGTTTTCACTCTCATATGTAGCTAAGCATGTGGCTTCACTCCTTGTTTTAGGATCTTCACTAATTTTTGCTAATTGAATTAAAGCATCTTGTATTTTCGGAGTCTGATACTTGATTGCTTTAACACTTTCGATACAACTTTCCCATCGCGTTTGAGATAATGATTTATGAGTTAACATAGATATATTATCTTGTAAAAATTTCCATCGTTTAGTTGAAGAAGAAAATAATGAGTATATACGTTGTAATACTCCAAAAAAAGATATGGCTTTAGGACAAGAGTTAGCTATATCACAAAGTACGATGTTAAGATTATGACATCCACATGGTGTGTAAAACGCTCTTGGATTTATATCTAGTAGTCTTTTTTGTACACCTTGGTGTTTTCCTTTCATATTAGATCCATTCTCATACCCTTGTCCTCTTACGTCATTTACATCAAGTCCAAGTTTTTTAATTACATTTATAAGTTCGTCAAAAAGGCATTTCCCAGAGGTATCATCTACTTCCAAAAATTCTAAAAAATATTCTTCTATTTTTATTGAACTTGTTGAAATATCTACACATCGCAGTATAAGAGTCATTTGTTCTTGATGACTTGCATCAGGAGTACAATCAAGTATTACTGAAAAATATTTTGCTTCTTTAATCTTATTAATGATTACACTTTTAATTTCAGAAGCTAACATTTGTATTAATTCATTTTGTATCTTATGCTCGAGATAATGATTATGAATTTCACCATCTTTTATTCGTCGAACATGCTCTTGCATTATTAGATCAAATTCCGCAATCATTTCAATTAAACTTAAAAAGTTTCCATTGTTGTCTTGATATATTTTCTCATTCTTCCCACGAAATGCCAAATTATTTTTAGCAAGAGTTTTTACTACAACTAAAATTCTTACAATTACTTTTTTCCAATACTCATTCTCTTTGTTAATTTGTTCTTGAATATTTTCATCAATAGTTTTATTTTTTGACAATCTTATTTCTAAATCAACCCATGAATTCATGTTAGTGATATGCTCATTAGTTGTTTCACGAGTTTTGAGCTTATAACTAAGATTTTTCCAATCTTTAGTTCCTTCATTAACTAATTGACTTGTGCTAGGTTTTGAATTGAATAACTTACAACAAAAGCAATATACCTATCTAAATCTTTTGAATATATTAACCATTTTCTATCATGCTTTTCTCCGTTTGACAATTTTCGAGTGTAATATGTAATAGAAAAATGTCTATTATTTTCATCATTAGGAAAGTCTAAATCATTTTCCCTAATAGGACCTCTTTCAACTAATAAGTCTCTTAATTTTGTGTCAATATTTTTCCATTGTCCTGGATCATAGATATTTATTGGAACATAATCTAATAGTTCACTAACATGTTCACATTCTTTATCACTTTCTACTTCACTAACAAGTTCACATTCTTTACCAATTTCATTTTCTTTTAAATCTTTTTGGCATTCCATTGATTTTGCTATATTATCTAATAGTTCAATCGTTGAATCATCATTTGAATCTTTTGTTGTAGTTGGTTTATCACTAATAACAAACTTATCGAGTGCTCCTTTTTGAGATTCAATAAATTCATCTTGTTTTCTCTTCTTTTTACATTTTTCACATCCAGAATCATATCCTCGAGTAGACATACTAATTATATAACTTGCAGTTATTACAATGAAAAATTATAACACAAAATTTATATAAATTAAATTAAAATAAAATAAAAGTTAAAGAACAACACAACCTGATATTGTTGGCACTCAGCTCCTTATCTTGAATCACTACCTTCTTCGGTACTGTTGGCAGCAAGGTCTTTTTGTAGCAACAGCCTTTGAGCAAAAGGCGGAATTTTAGTTTTGTAGCAACAACCTTCCAACAAAAGTTGTTCTTTGTTCATATTCAAACTTCAGAGAGAGAGAGAGAGAGAGAGAGAGAGAGAGAGAGAGGTGTTCTTTGTTCATATTCAAACTTCAGAGAGAGAGAGAGAGAGTGGCGTTAAATCTTGAACAAAAAAAAAATTGCCGTTAAGATTTAACGGTATACTACAAGGATAATGCTCTCACTCTTCTTGTTATTAGTCCCTATTTTAATGCTCTCCTATTTTAATGCTCTCACTCTTCTTGTTATTAGTCCCTCCTTGAAAATTGAAACACACGCATCCATTTTTTTCTCCAGTAGTCTCTCAAGGTT
Organism: Camphora micrantha; assembly: GCA_003546025.1. NCBI lineage: Eukaryota > Viridiplantae > Streptophyta > Magnoliopsida > Laurales > Lauraceae > Camphora > Camphora micrantha. Next base: position 25,058,987 of record QPKB01000010.1, read on the forward strand.
TGTCACATGTCTACAGCTGTAGAAGTCTAACAAGACTGCAGGAGAGAGAGAGTGAGACATTATCCTTGTTGTAGAAGTCTAACAGTCTACTACAGCTATGAGCAATTTTCTAGGTAAGTTTGGGCCTATCAATAAAATGGACCTATCAATAAAATTTGGGCCCTCTCAATTCTCAAACCAACCTATCCAAAATATATATGCCCATAACTAAAATTCTTAACAGGGGGCCCCAAAAATTTGCAAAAATTGGGGGCCCTAGGCCTAGGGCCGGCCCTGTTTTCCAGTCATTTGGGATCAATACAAACCTTTATTTGTTAGCCATTTATGCATAAAAGGTAGCTAAAGTGGGGCCCACTAGATCATTTAGATTGGACGATCATTTATCTTAAATGATTTATTAAAGAGAGAATCTGAAAATTAGAAGAAAAAAAAGTTGTTTTCATCATTTTTCAAATTATTTTTATGGTGGGGACTTGATTTAAATAAATATGAAGAAATTTCATACTCTTTGAAACATTCAAATCTTCATGTACTTTTTTGTAAAAGAGCTAAAAGTTTTATACTTCTTTGAAGTTTTCCCCATTATACTATATTAAAGCCATGGGTTTTGAAGATAATCTTTACCATAACTTATGATTTTTGACCGGGAGTTATGGGAATTATAACTCCTCACTTCCGATATGCAAACACAATCTGCTCCACTTCATGTAACCACCTCTTCTTCTCACTTTTCACTTCTATGCAAGAACTTCATTTCTATCTCTAGCATGATCACCAAATCATTGTCATGATTATTTGGGGATTGATTTTGCATAATCTAAGTTTTTCTTAATAAATCATTAGATATAATTTTCAGTTATTGGTGAACATGCTCGTGTTAAGCATGGGTTGCTTAGCTAGTGCTTTATTATATTGCATCTAATATAATGGAGAATGTTCTCCTACGATCAGATTGCATGCATAGTCTTGCTCTATGCTACCCACTTGGGCTAGCCTTTGATCAGTACCCTTTTTATACCCTTTTCATCCCATGATTTGGGATAATCACCAATTTTATATGCATGGAAACTTTAATCATCATTGGGTTTGTAACCTTTAAACATAGTGGAAGCACGGATATAATTGGGTTGGCCGCTACAAACACGATCAGAATTGCATTGGCTTAGATCAAGAACTAGATACAAAGATCTGTGGTTGTCTACAAGATATTAGCCACGTGTGATTCACTCTTCACGATCCAAGGGCAAGAATAGACACCCTGAATGAAGATGCATGATGATGATGGACAGCTCAAGTATAATGGAAGGAAGAGGGAAAAGGCTTTCATGAAAGGTCTTTCACTCTTCCTTATGAGTGTTGAAATAATCAGCAAACACTCTCTCTCACATCTATATATAGTGTTTTGGCTTATTGGGCGATAAAGCTCTTAATTCGAATTTGAATAGAGAGATGATAAGGATAGTGAACCTCCTATTCGGAGACACGTATCTATGTGAGCCACATATCTTCTCGTAGAAGAACATTGTTCATAACACATGAAGACAGGGGTGGACCTATGCTTTGCCGCCCCAGGACGGATCTTGAAACTTCCCAAAAGTCCAATGGGCCCTACATCATGGCCAACATGTATTTAAACAACTGCCCCACGTATGCAAATGTCTTGTTGGCTTTGAGAAATATGTTTGTAACCAGTTTTTTCCCACACCTATTCACCTTGAATTTACAGTGATCTTCCATAGGCATTGATTTTGACATAAAAGTTTGAGTGAAACAGGATAACATAAGTTTGAGTTGATTTTTTACATCAAAAATCAATGTTAGCAGATGTAGTTAAGTATTTTGTGTCTATATGTTTAAATATAATATATTTTCTCTTTTACTATTATTTAGGTGAAAATGTTCTATAAAAAAATTGTTAACTTTTTCAATTGACCATTATCAACAACCCCCCCCCACCCAAATAAAAATTCTGAGTCCGTCATTGCATGAAGAAACACTTGGTGCTGTTTAGCAATTTTATTTTTGCATTTATTTGACTTAAAATTGACTTAAATAGACATTGACTGCTTTCGATTATTTGGCAAAGTGCTTATGGGTGTCTGATTCAAAGAGAGAGATTAGGCTGAGAGTAGGAGAGCAAGGATGGCAATATATCAGGCTAAGCATAGGTTGACCTGCTCCATGCTCGACTCGACCAGTGACAAGTTTTGTGGTGTTTAATGCCAAACTCGCTCAATGACAATTACGGGTCAGGTCAGATTTGTTAATGGTTGATTGTTTATTGACAGGATTTGGATTTTGAACACACAACTTGTGGGTTGAGCATGTGCACCTTTAAAAACCTATGCTAATGAAGTTAAATATACAAATCTTACAATGAAATAAATAAAGTATAGTAATGACAAACGAGGCAGGTTAGGCATAGCCAAAACTCAAATCCGAATGGAGTTAAGAGTTCAAGAAAAACCTAATCCGATTTGAACTTGACCAACAAACTACCAAATCTGCCCCTAGCGGATCGGGGAATTGGGATGCGTCCCCATATAACTTGGCCCATTGTCATCCCATCGTACATTAGATGACTTTGTGCATGTTTGGGAGTTCTGATTTTTCCCTCTATTTCTCTATTTCTCTAAAATAGATAGAAGTTTGAAAAAAATAGAGTGTTTGACACCACCTTTCAGCCTCTATATATTTTAGAGAAGTAAAGGCAATAGCTCTACTTTCCACATCCCCCTTGATGAGGTAGTTGGGAAATAGAGGGAAAAAAGAAGAGGCGGAGTTACAATGTTTATGCATAATCACGCCTAGTCCAACGTTTTCAATTTTTCTCCAAATTTGAGAGGCCCAATCAAGATCCCGACGTTGAAAATGTTCATAAGGTCAAACACGGCCATGTAACCAAATTTCAGCATTGAATCACAGCCAATCTCAAGATATGTGCCACGGACCGTGAGCCATTGGATATAATTTGTTATGATTTGTGGGCCCCAAACACAAAATCAAAACCGTTAGATATGTTTGGGAGGCTGAAAATATTTATGTTGTCAATTTTGATCACCTAATACGTTGTGAATCTCAAGATATGTGCAAAACAAAAATAACCATTGATGTATTATGCTCAATATTGCATTTGTCCATGAGCAGTAAACTGTTTCAATTTTTTTATTATTTAGAGGCGTGTAAAATAAGATCTAAACCGTTTGTAATGTTCACAATATCAAACATGGCCATGAGACCAAATTTCACCCGTTGGATCATCACCAATCTCTAGATATATGCAAAAAAGGTGAACCAATAGGTATAATTTTGTAGATTATGTGGGCCCTAAATACAAGATCCAAACCGTGAGATCTATTTGGAAGGCTAAGCACATCCATATAATCAATTTTCATGGCCTAATACCTTGTGAATCTCATGAAATATGTGGAAAAACTCTCAACCAACGATATAAAAATGTCTATTTAGCATATACCTTTGCATTATCAAACACCTCTTTTTATTTTAGCCACTTTTTTCTATGGCTCTTATTTGTATGGGTCTGAATGGTCTTTAAGAAATAGACTAGTGGTCCCAAACATGGCCTTTGTGCATAGGGATGTAAATGGGTAGCCGATTCTCAAATTATCAGGAGGTTTCAACCCGTTAAAAACCAAATCTGGATCCTTATTTAGGCCCCAATAAGTAACTGGGTCCAGGTACGATTCCACCTTGGTTCGGACCCGTAAACCAGAGACCCGACATATTACCTTAATTTTCGAAAATCTCCCCTAAAAATCATATTTTTTCAATATCATTCTCTACCTGAACCCTGATCTGGATCCAGACCCGTCCCATATATAGTTCTAGTTCCGGTTCCGATTCCGGAACTAAGAAACCGGTTCCAAAACGGTTCCAGGTCTAAAATCGATTCCACCTTCTCCGGTTGACCTGGACCGGAACTGACCGTTTACAACCCTATTTGTGCACCTCAATGAGGGGCCTTTCTGCAGCCAATGAAAGTGGTAACCATTCCAGCTATTCACTCACCATTTTTAAGAGAACGTGGAGGAGACTCGCCTTTTTAAGAGAATATGAGGAGATAAAATTGGATAAATAAGACATGTACAAGATATCAAGCTATGAAATAGGGTATTTTAATTTGAAAAAAACAAAGAAGTTCGAACATTCATTTGATTCCAAGTTATAGTTATGCCATTCTTTTCTCTTCTTTACCTTGTATGATGGATCACACCTTTTGTTAAATCTAGGCCTTAAACACTCGCCTGCCCAATAAATTGATATTATTTTCAATTTAGCACAACTGTTTGGTTAAATCTAAGCTTTTCACATTCACCAATCCCCCGTGAATTGGTATTGTTTCCAATTTCATATCAATCTGACCAATAGATGTCATTAGATTCGATCACGAAAAATAAGGGTGCGTTTGGCATCTTACCATTGGGATGTTCCCATGTTCAGGCAACGGAAAACATGTTTGGTAGGTGCAAATCACTATTTCGAATTTTATTATCACTCGAAAGAATCTCAAAATCTTAACCCGCTGGTATAAAAAAGTTGAAAAAAGAAAAACTTTATTTTTTCTTTTAAGAAACAATTTGTCTGCATAGTTGTTTCATACTCATCTCCAGCCTTTTAAAGAATGTCATTTAAAAACTCCAATCCTCTCACTTATTCTAAAGATAGGCCACATATTTACAATCTCAAAAATGGTGACCCCACTTTGTAATTCCTAAAGGTGGGTCACACAGTCACAAACACAAAAGGAGGGCTCATATTATAATTTGTATAATGGCGGGACCCTATTATAAGGCCCATGTTATAATTTTTAAAGGTGGACATCACATTGTGATTTATAAAAATGGGTCCCATGTCCACAATCACAGAAGAGGTGGCCCCAGTTTATAGTTCTTAAAGTTAGGTCATATGGTTCATACACAATTGGACTCATAGTGGATTATATATCACGCTCATATGTAGACCCAAATTTCCTCCTCTTTTTTTTTTTTTGAAACAAGGAGATTTCATATTCAAAGCCCATCAAGAAGAGAAGCAACCGGGCAAGGAGATCTTAACCAAAAAAAAAAAAAAATCAGTTGAGTGAGTTGGGAACGAAAACAGTTTGCCATGCTTGAACAACAAAGCCGAGACTATTTTTACTCAGAGCAAGTGAATTCAGGGTATAAAAGAGCCATCTGCACATGCACCTTACATATAGATGGAACAGAAAAGGTGAGCAACTGTAGTATGCATCAAACCTGGTACCTCATGAACCTTTATGGTGCCAAAGCAGGGTTAGTCCCATGTATAACTCCTTTTTGGTTGGGTGAGCTTTTAGGACCAAGTGTCTCTCAAAGGCCAACCCGCCTCCTTTTGGACTGGCAAGTCACATAGGAATCATGAGCAGCTGCAGTACATTTCTCTAGAATTACCACTCAATATCACCAAAGACAACTAAAGTCTACTAACAGTCTATGATATCATTAAAACCACCATTGCAAAATCCAAGGACACAAGTCAACAGGCAGAAATTAAAGAACTCAAAAGAACTGATACTTGATGTTCAACCAAAACGGTGAAAGAAATTCAAGGGGTATCTTAATTCACTCTATACACCATTTCCACAAAATGAAACTGCCCTCACAGGTGAAAACAGAAAAGATAGCTACAAACCAAAACCAAGAGATCTCCAGCATTCTATTTGTACAATAGTGACAGTTCTGCAGATGAAGAAGCTCTAGGAATAGAGGTCAATTTCTGAGATACCAACAATAATATCTTTGACCATTCTTCCTCTTCAACAAAATCAGGCTTATCACAGAACTGAATAGTCATTTTCTTTAATACCACTGCCTTAGTCAGGAAAAATCTCACCAGCTCTATTTCCTTATCTTGCGTCATAAAAAATCTTCTAAGAGTTTTACGCCCAACAGCAGAAGTAAATTTTCGTCCCATAAAGCCAGAGATCTTGACAGTTGTGAGGCGACGTTCCACGCAAGGGAATGAAAACTTAAGCCGCCCCCAGTATCCATTATCAAAATCATTATCAGGTCTCAGATCCGGCTGAAAAATCATTTGATCTACACTTCAGACTTTGCATAATCCATAGTACAAGCCAAGGAACTTGAAAATTGAAATGTCAACAAAGCTATTAACAATATTACTGATATTATTATTAGACAATGCTAGGTACTTACCGTGAAAAAAAGGCTTGGGGACAACTTTATAATGAGATTCTCAAGATCATGTGAACGCCATAATAAATTGGCTATGCCTCGCAGTTCCAAGCTTTCTAATTCAGACTCCAGAATAAGACACTTGGTCTTGGAGTCATACGAAGGCCGATATAGTTCCTCCATAAAGGATAATACCTTCACACAACAGATGCAATCAAATAAGAAACAAGGAACTCAACATAGAATCTCAAAGTTTGACCTACTATTCCACACAAGAAATACAATTTATCAATTCCTATATCTTATTTTAAATTAGAAAATGGGGCACCATTTTATCTATGGAAGTTACCATGAGGTGAAGAAAGTGAAGTATTAAAATACCTATGAGAACTCCTTTCACCATCTTACGGTGAGAACTTCAAGCAGGCCCAACTTCTGGCCCCAGACCCCAGGGTTTGCAATTTGCATCCACAGGATGGACTGGACTGCTGGATCAAGGGTCAATTATCTTTAATATAAACCCGTTAATCTTGTGAGCAATGGATCAAGGGGTTAGAGGCATGAGATTTACATCTTAAGAGGGTTTTTTTTTTTTTTTTGTCCGAAGTTCAGCTATAAGCTTTTATGTTATTTCTATCATAAAAATGCATTAACTTAAAGCAATAAAAGTACATCACTACAAAAATTTTAAAAGATTTAACAGTAATAAAACATTTAGATTCCTGCCTCACTGAAAAGGTAGAAAAAAAAGGTCGAGTTTGGGAAGGGACGAGGTAGACCATATAAGGAACCGATTAAATTTGGGGCCCACTTGATGACCCCCCTCCCCTTCACCAAACGGACATCACCATTGAATAGATGGGTAAATTCTTTTAAGGGGTGAAACTTGTGGGTTGTTGATCAAGGGGGATAATCATGTGAACCCCCGCCACCATGTACAAATATGGCCCACCTAGATTAATCAATCCCCCCAATCCCATCCCCAAGTGGGGCCCAACAACAAGGTGTACTCCCGCACCTAGTATTTGCATTTTTCATGAAATTTAATCCGACAGTGATTATTGTTAATATTAGTGCCAAATTAAAGTGTTAATTCATTGAGGAGTTAGTGAGTGTGAGAAGGTTGGATTTGTCATGGGGTGTCTCATGTGGTGGTAAAAAGATTACCTCTCACGCAAGATCCTGAGAGGTACTTCCTAGTAGAACATAACCCTATACATACATACATACATACATACATACATACATATATATGACTCAAAGAAGTCAAGGTCTTTTTCAGGGAAAGAAAAAAGGAAGAAGTCAAGGTACAACGAACAAGCCAGGCATCAAGCCCTTCTAGAACTCTCCATGCACAAGGCACTTGCCTTGGTGGTGTTTTCTTCCTCCCTTGTTTTGGCTTCTATCACTATTGCCATACCATTATTATTTAAATAAAGGCCATTTAGCCATTTTTCATTCTACGTCATCTATGTATAAGCCTCTTTTTTTTTTACATATTTGGTGAATGACTAGAACTTGCAACCTCATGATCACAACAATGAAAACTTGGCATGTACAAGCCCATTCATAATAGAATATAACAAAATTGACGAACACCACTACCATCTTGATGATTCAAATTTAAGTAATGCATTACAGAAACCAACAATAGTAAATTTTAAAAAAATTCAAAATAATTATTAAAAATTGTAACTTCCAATGTAAACCAACAAAAGTAAAACTCAGAGTTTTAGTAAAAGGTAGGGATGATCCCTAATGAGAAACGAATGGATATATATAGCCTTAACAAAAATCACACGATGATAACTACAAAAAACAATCAGCAGAAAAGAAGAGGAAAAATAATGCAATGTTGGGAGAGACTGGGAGTCACTAGACTATAGCCTATAGCAGTGAAGAAGAAGGGAGGAGAACTAATTAAGAGAGAAAAATATATAATAAAAAAGACCTTGTTACTTACAGCTGACTACAGTTCAACGCCGTCTAGAAGCTGTAATGCTCCAATCTTGTCAATTGCACATGGATGGAGAAAACAAGAGTATTGGAGGAGGAAAACGTGTCCCCTTTAGGGTTGTAACCTTCTCATTATATAGGGATTGAATACCCTATTATTAGTATCTTCATACAAATCAACTTCATAAATTATAGCTAACATCCTAATACAATTAGAGTTCCTAAGTTATAGCTAACTTTCTACTAATACAATTAGAGTTACTAGATTGACAACCCCGCTCAAATTGATGCGGGGGAGTCATAAAGCAACAATTTGGAAACCAGAAACTGATGTCGAGGCCGAGGAAGTCCTTTGATGAAGATGTCAGCAAACTGAAGGTCAATAGGGACATGAGGCAAAGAAATGACATCACGCTTCAATTCATCCCGAATAAAGTGACAATCCACCTCAATATGTTTGGTGCGTTAATGAAAACAGGATTCTCAGTGATCCCGATAGCCCCAATATTATCCGCATGCAAGGATGTAGGGGTGGGTTGTGCAAATCCGAGTTCCGAAAGAAGTCCCCGTAGCCATAAGATTTCTGAACATGCGGAAGATTTGCCCTATATTCCGCCTCTGTAGAAGATCGAGAAACACGTTCTTATTTCTTGCATTTCCAAGAAATTAAAGAATTACCAAGATACATGCACCAACCAGTAGTAGATCGACGATTATCCTGATAGCCCGCCTAGTCAGCTTCTGCATAAGCGGTCAACTGAAGAGGATTATCCTTGAGATAATATAAACCATGATTGACAGTGCCCAACAAATGCCGGATAATACGCTTGGCAGCAGTCAAATGAAGGTGTCTAGGAGATATCATGAATTGGTTCACAAGATTGACGGCATAGGAGATGTCCAGTCGAGTGATGGTGAGATAAAAGAGGTTGCCCACCAGGCGACTATAGGTATGTGGAGTAGGACGAAGATCACCATCTGGGGCCCAGGTGGAAATTCTTCCACTAACAACCAAGGACGTGCCTGCTGTTGGTTACCAAAATTGCACTGTTTCATATTTTTGGTTGTTTCATACATCTGCTACTTGATCTGTTGTTTCTGGTTGATCTGTTGTTTCTGGATACCCAAGGAGTATCATCAGTCAATGCCTGCTGCCTTTGTTTATCAGATCTGTGAGTAGATCAATTGGTGGGGCCCACATACAACACCTTCCATTGACGACAGGGTCGTCTAACCTTTTTGCACCTGTTCTGTGCACAATTCTCCATCAAGTCCTTCTGTTGCCTCTATTCACAAGTTGTCTGCATTTTTTTACACACTGGTTGTAATGGAGAAATCTGATATCGCCCTAGTTCATTTCGATGGGAAAAATTACACATCGTGGGCCTTCCAGTTTCAAATCTACTTAGAAGGAAAAGAACTCTAGGGCTACATGGATGTTTCCGAACCTAAACCGGAGGATGATGACAAAAAGATCTCAACCTCGAAAACTAAGGATGCTAAAATCAAATTTTGGTTATTGGGCTATGTTAAACCGCATTTTATCCGCAATTTGAAACCTTGCAAAACTGCCCGTGAGATATGGAACTACCTTAAAAAGATTTATCGGCGAGGCAATGCTGCTCGCCAATTTCAATTGGAGCTTGACATCTCTCAGTTTACCCAAGGCACCCTATCCATCCAAGAAAATTACAACGGGTTTCAAAGACTATGGTCTAAATATGATGAGATCAAATTTGCCACTGTGTCTGAAGCACTTCTACCCAAACTCCTTCCATTACAGCAAAATAGTCATCGAGACCAGTTTCTCATGAAACTTCGTCCGGAGTATGAGACTGTTAGATCAAACTTGATGAGCGGCAACTTCTCTTCCCAGCTTAGATGACTGTCTTCAGGAACTCCTGTGGGAAGAACAACGTCTGGTACCAAAACTTCTATGGAACAACTGAGATCTACTGAGGCTCAACTTGCCTATGCTACTACTACCACCAAACCTCCTCCAAGGGACATCAGTAAAACTCAGTGCTGTAATGGTTAAAAATATGATCATTATGCAAAGCAAAGATCTACATGTATTGTAAAGCCATTAGTCACATTATTAAAGAATATTGGAAGAAGGGTCGCAATTCTACTTCCCGTAACCATGGATCAAAATAGCGTAGCGGCCGCTATATCGGGCGTAGCGGTCTAAATGGCCTTTAGTGCCGTTCACATCCGTAGCGGCCGCTACGCCCGCTACAGGGTGTGAAATTTTCCTACTTTTCAAAAAATTTCAAAATGTGTAATGATGCTTATTTCTTTTCTTTTTCTCTCCAAATAACATTTTTATGCAACTCTTCTACCCTTTTATGTTTAAAAAAGCACCAAAAAGCACACGATCTCGCCAAATTATAGTGGATATGGAGAGTTCTTCTCAAGATTTCACAGATATACAGGACCTCATACAATGAGGAGACCGCTACGCCCCCTTACCTCAGTTACTTTTGCAAAAAAAGAACATTTTCTCTTATTTTCCAATATTCTAGATATTCTACAAAACATTTATGATTTTTTTGACGATTTTTTCAAATCGCACCACTACGCCGCTACGTAGAATTTTGGCGGAGGGCCGTTACACCCGCCGCTACCGCTATTTTCATCCTTGCCGACAACTATACGCCGTTAGCTCCTAGTACTTACATGGTATGATCAATGGTCAGATCAGAGTATGGGGATGGAAGCGTAGACTATTTTCGCAACTATTGGAAGAGGTCTCACTCAAAACGGATCAAAATCCACAATTTTGAACGGCTGTGATGAAATCTGTTGGACAAAACTGAAATACCAAAATATATGGTAGATGGCCTAATTCTGATGATAAAAAAATGCTAGAAAAATCACCATAAATAAGAGAAATACCAGGTGACCACACTGAGTTGCTTCCGCAGATGTTGTGATGATGATCTGAAGTGGGTCACGTCGGATATGAGATGATCTGAGATGATCAGGGAGGATCAATGATGATCTGAGATGTACTGAGGGCTTCCAAACCTTAGAAGATGTCGAGGATGATCTTACGGATCGTTGGATGTGGAAGAAAATAAAGCCCTAGGCTCTGATACCATGTCAGTTGCACATGGATGGAGAAAACAAGAGTATTGGGGGAGGAAAACGTGTCCCCTTTAGGGTTGTAACATTCTCATTATATAGGGATTGATTACCCTATTATTAGTACCCTCATACAAATCAACTTCCTAAATTATAGCTAACATCCTAATACAATTAAAGTTCCTAAGTTATATCTAACTTTCTACTAATACAATTAGAGTTCCTAGATTAACACTACTGCAGTGCTACCTGCTGCTAGCTGTTGCTGCTCAGCTGTCCTTGTAACACCCCTTTTGCAATAGTTGGTCAGGTACGCCACTTTTTTTTCTCTTTGTTTTTTCTTTTTTCTACTTAAGCAGTGCATGTTCTTTTTTCTTCTTCTTCTTTTTTTTTTCTGCTTTCAGCACTAAATGGGGTTTGACCTGACTGGCCGAGTCGACCAAAACTCGGCCCTGGGCGAGTCGGGTCCCGAGTACAGGTTTTCAAACCTTGATGTGGACTAAAACTTCAGAGGGCATGTACAAAGAGCTGAAACTACCGTAAGCAATGAAGCTCAAAAGATACCAAAAAAGATATTCATTTCGATACATTGGCTCGATAATTAGTAAGGACGGAGAGATTGAGGAAGATGTCAAACATACGACAAAAGTAAGATTGTTGAAGTGGAGACTTGCTTCTAAAGGGAAAATTATTTGACAAGACAGCAATTAGACCAGTTATGACCTAGGAGTAGAATGTTAGCCAATCAAGAAGCAACACATGCACAAAATGTGTAACAAAGATGACAATGTTGAGGTGGATGTGTGGTAAAACTAGGAATGATAGAATAAAAAATAAGCATTTAGGGGTAGCACTAATAGGTGATAAAATAAGAGGAACCCTCCTGAGATGGCTTGGACATGTCCAATGCAAGCCAGCAATGGTGCCAATGAGGAAAAGTTTTATTATAAAGGTTGATGGCCCACCAAGGGTAACGGGTAGGCTGAAGAGGCCATGGATGTTAGTAGTGACAACAGATATGAAGCAGTGCGACCTATCCAAGGCTTTGGCTCAAGATAGATTAGAATGGAGAAACATAATTCATGAAGCCAGCCCCAATATAGTTGGGACAATGCTTTGATGATAATGATGATGATTCGGCTTTTCTCTCTTCTAGACTATCTCAGCCATGTCTTTATTCCATAGGAAAGGTGAGGACAACAGGATTTGGGCATCATCTCAAGATGGAGTCTTCTCATATGCTTCCTTCTTTTCGGTCATTGCAGGGAATCCCTATCTAGTAACCCTAACAACAGCTTGTGGAAAATGAAGGCGCCTCCCAGGGTGTTAGCCTTCCCTTGGTTAGCCCTTCGAGAAAGGATTCTCAATATTAATAACCTTTGTCGCAGAAATGGGAATTTGGTTAATACTTGCCCCATGTGGTTCCCGGATGAGGAACCAATCACCTCCTTCAAGGTTGTGAAGTTGCTCATGTTCTTTGGAATTCAGCTCTTAGCTGGTTTGGGTGCAATTAGTTTCTCCCCCAATCCATCTGTGGTCTCTTCGAAGCATGAAAATTGAGCTTCAGACCAAGTAAAGCGAGGTTGATGTGGAAGACGTCTTTCCTAGCAGTTTTATGGATTATTTGGAAAGAACCAAATTTCATTCCTGTTTTGTTGCATTTTAGTGGCCTTTTTTGTACTCCATGTGGCCTTTTTGCAGCCAAGGTGTTTTTTCTTTTGCTTTTCTGTTTTGCTGCTTCTCCTTTTGGGGTTGTCAATATACCTTACTTGCACCATCTAGACTCTCTTAATGAAAGTCATCATTTCAAAAACCATATATATAGTATTTGCTTATCCTTTATTGATGATTTTTCTCATTCTGCTTATGGCTTCATATGATGAAAAATAGAGAGAGAGTCTTTCACATTTTTCCAATGCTTCAGCAATGATTAAAAACGTTGATGCTAAAATCCAGTTTTTCAGAATTGACAACGACGAGGAACCACTTCCACAAGCTGCTTGTCTTATCTAAAAACAATGACATTAAACACGAAACTACATCCCCACTCACCTCACAAAAAAGGGTATTGCCAAGAGGAATAATCATCACCATTTATAAGTCACGAGAGACCTACTCAACATGAAGGTACCAGAAAAGATATGGCCCTACAAAATTCTCACAACTACTTTTCTCATTGGCTGAATACTTTCTTAAGTATTAGAATGACAATCTCCAATTCAAGTACAATCCCAAAACATCACTGTTTCATGTGCCACATTAGTTGCATTTGTTATGTTAGTTTTTTAAGACAAACTATGTCAAATCCTTGAAGTAGAACTAGAAGTGTGTCATCATTGGCTTTTCCTACACCACAAAGGATATCAGTGTTTCCATACTCCTAGTGATAAATTATGTCTATAAATGGACATCACATTCTGTCCAAGCACTCCATACTTCTCAAATGAAGGTGACGGCATTAGAAGACGAGACAAACATCCACAGATGACATTTTTCTTCCGATTTTTTTTTTCCTGATCATCCTAATCCCTACATATAGCACTATCATTATTTTGAACAACTCTCCAGAAAAGCCTCCTATTCTCAAAATTTATTTAAGTAGGGACAAGTTCACTAAATATGAGACAACTCCAGATCATCCCACCATTAGAAATGACCAATATTCACGTGATTCTCATCTGATGATCTTGATCATCCGGTAACCATTTGTAAAGGAGCTGCTGCCTCATAGTTTCACTCAGCATCCAATTAACGAATTTGTGTCCTTTGAAATGCATTCCCTCCAAACAGTCTTTGATGGCATCACTGATGTTGTTCTTCCTAAAAACCTCGAAGAATCCAGAGAATAGAAAGAGGGAGAAATAGAGAGTTTTCGATAGGTTTATACCGTAAAATTCCAACCAGATGGGAAGATTGAACATCACAAAGCACAGTTAACTGTTGGAGTCATCACTCGATCATATGGATAGACTATATTAAGACCTCTGCACCAGCAGCCAAGATGAACTGAATTCAACTACTGCACTCACTTGTAGTAACCATGTATGGCCTCTTCGTTAATCAAATATCAACCACAGTTAATTGTCAAAAGAAACTTTAAAGTTGTAGGACATGTTGGTTTGTTAAGTTATGAGAATGATAAGTATATCAGAAAATGAATAGTTTCTTAACCTGTCTTCCATAATATTTACAGATCCAAAAGACTGAAAAGATGATCTAGTTATATATTATAAATATTGAAAAATTACCAAGAAATCTAAATAGCAGCGATGCCATCATTGGCATCCATTTTTCTACTAAATGTCCATTTCTTGTGTTTAGTCAACATCATTTTAAAGCATTAATCAAACTAGTGCAATCTCTCGATTTGGGGGTTTTTCAAGGATTTCCCCATTCAGTGGTGGGGATCATAAATGGCCTTAATCTACCAATTTCCTGAGACAGACCCTATGGTCGCCTCTTTTTTGTTCAATATATGTTAATAGCAGGGAATGACCAATGCTAGAAGTCTTCATTGGATAAATTGGTGCATATCCAGTGAAAATTTTTAGCTTGAACAACTACTTCTGAGTGACAACCCAACGAACATCTTAAATTTAACAGTGGCATGTTGGCAGGTTCCAGACGCAGCAGTAGATAAGGGACTCGTGGAAAATGTATTTACCAAAATCACTCTTATTGGTCATCAGTCATCACTATTCATCTGAATTTACAGATGTGATCGAATCAGTGGCTTTCATTTTGATTATTCATTTAGTTCCTCTAGAATCTAGACCAAATGGATTGCAATGTCCAATGGAATAAAAAAAATAGCAGAGTCCACCCACATGACTAATGACATGCCCCATTCAACATGTTTGTTAGGTCACATGCACAACTAATCATCACGAC
Source organism: Camphora micrantha (assembly GCA_003546025.1). Lineage (NCBI taxonomy): Eukaryota > Viridiplantae > Streptophyta > Magnoliopsida > Laurales > Lauraceae > Camphora > Camphora micrantha. Next base: position 25,074,097 of record QPKB01000010.1, read on the forward strand.
AGCACAACACAAATATGAATTCTAAATTAACTGGGCCAAACCACCACAAAAATATAATAAAATAACAGTAAATTGGAACTGGCTAGTATATCAATCAGGTAAGTGTTATTCCAGTATAGATTGAAGAGACCTTCGCATTTGTCAGTCAAACTGCAACTCTCTTTCTAATATGATCATACAGCTAAGATTTTAAATGGAAACCTTACCAATTTCTCTAATGTAGCCAACCCCATATGAAGAATCTTTTAGATATAAATATGTAAACATATGAAAGAAACCCTTTTCTAGTTGAAGAGGCTTGGCTTCTTTACTTTTGCATTCAGAATGCAGTTTTTATTTTTTTTTTTTTTTATTCTCTTATAAAAGTTTTCATATTTTTCATCTCTCATTAGTCATCATCCATTAATAGTCCTACTTATACAAGTCTATGCACATAGATGTCAGTTAAATGGAATCAAGTATAGAACACTCTTGAGGCAAGTAAAAAGCTAAATGAGTAGAGAAAAAGTCTGCAAACAAAACCACGATCAATCATACCTTAAGGCAACTGCTGGATAGTGCAAGTAATCTGACATGTTGAAGATCTTTAAGCCACGATTCCAGAGTGGGATGGAATTTGGGATTCACTTTGGTACAATAAATGTCAAGGTAAGCTTCTCTTAGAGAGATCAAATTCCTTAGAGAGTTCTTGTATAGTTTGACCCCACAAAGATTCAACATTTCGAGATTCGGGGCTCGAAGTTCCAGACCAATTTCATCACCAGATTGATTGCTGCAGCATGTTACGGTCAAATGCTTTAGTCGCAGCTCTGAAGACGGAGAAGAAGGTAAAATTCGGAGACGCCCAGAACTTAATTCACATTTATCCAAAACCAGCTCTTCAAGCAGAGGAGACCCAGCTAACAATGCTGGAATGGACCCAACTTCCATTCTTATCCATGTTATGGTAAGCGAAAGGAGCGAACTAAAGCATACAGACTTAGGAACTCCAATCGGGCATTTGTGCAGACTAAGGGAAACCAAGCTCTTACATTTGAATAACCAAGAAGGCAATTTGCAAATGTGATCAATACATACAGGGAACTCTAGATAGAGCTCTTTAACATCTCTTCTTACTGCAGAGAGAATCCACCCATCTAAAAAAGGTTCAAACTTTTTACTGTAATCGAAGGTGAGAGAAAACCTGTTGATCTTGGGAGCGACGTGAAGAACCAGAGAATGCTCCACGAACTTGATGAAATCATCAGCATTGCCACCAGCATCACCATCATCAACATCAACATGGCCGAACCCATGACGGAATCCAAAGCCAAAATCATGAGAATCATCAAACTCATTGGAACGAGTAAAATCATCATAATCGAAAAACCCAGTGTAGGCTTCAAAGTGCTCGACAAAAGGGTTGTATCCCTTGTAGTTTTTGTACTGGTATTGGTCGAAATCGAGAGATGGGATGGCGGTCCAAAGGCCCATCCATCTGCTCGACAAAATGCCTGTTTGGACTGCTTGGCTCATGTCGAGGAAGGAGAGGATGTGGAGAAGGAGAGCGTCGGGTAAAGAGCTGATTCGGTCGATTGGCTGTTCGTTGCTACTGCTGCTGGTGGAAGCCATGACTGAATGATGGGTTTAGCATCAACCCTAAAACCCAAGAGAAAAAGTGGGGGAAACCTCTGTTTTCTTTTCGAGGCTGAAGAAAAAGGAGGGATGAAATGAGAGAGAGAGAGAGAAACCGCAACGTCGTGTGTATTGGGATTTTAAACAGGCCGGGAGTCCCGGGACGCGTCAGCACTGCACTCCAAAATGTGGACCTTTCTGGTAGAAGCACGAAGTACCTCGTATAGAGTTTTAAAAAGTTGGAATAGACATTGGTTTTGGTAAAAATAGGCATGTTAATATTAGGGTGCACAAAAAAAAAAATCACTACACCCACTAAATTTATTCGGATAAGATCGGTTCGGTCATTGTTCAGATTTTTTTCAAACTGTTTAAATCAGTTTGGTTTTTAATTTAAAGGTGCAGTTAAACCGCTCAAACCAAATCGAACCAAATCAATTATATAAATATATACCATTTATAAAATATATAAAGGAATATGAAAAATTACTTGAAGAAGACTTAAACCATCATTCAGTTACTTGAAGTCCAATATCTCTCATCAATTAAACTGTCATTTTTTATTTGTAAAATAAAAATAAAAACAAAAAAACCGTAACGGAACCGGTTCCTTTCAAGTCGGTTCGGTTTGAGCACATGGTCGGCTCGGTTCGATTTGGAAAAATAGAAAATCGATGGGTTCGGCTTGGTTGATGGTTTTCCCTTTAAACCGATCTGAACCGCTCATGTGCACCCCTAGTTAATACTATGTAATGTGAATATAATTTTTTAGTAATACTATGTGATGTGAAAATTATATTGTTTGTAATTGTAGGGATGTTAAATCTATAGGATTTTATGTAAAAAAAAAAAAAAATCACATTAGATGCACACTATACCAAAAAGGCATTTTTAATTACACTCGCACGGAAGTGGTCTACGTTTTTTTTATGGGGAGAGTCGATATTGACCTTGGCAGGTGGAAAAAAATAATTTTCCGTCATCTTCCTCTTCATCTCCCATTCCAATTGGGAAGACCAAATGAAGGAAAAGGTCCATATCAGTTTGGAGATATGATTTTTTAGATAACACGAGGATTCTCGCCAAGTAAGAATAAGAGATTTGCAGGGGATTTCAGTTTGGGATGAAGAAGAATAGGACATTGGATCCCCATAAGAGGAGATTTGCAAGGATTCAAGTATGAGATTTGAGATTGAGTCTGGGATTTACAGGAAGACTGCTTTCGTTGGAGGGAAACTAAATGGGCTGTTTTGGTATAGGAAGCATCTAAAGTGTTTTTCTTTTTCTTTTTCTTTTTTGTAAAATGGTCTTAAATCTAAGACATTGATTAATATATATTTATTTTATGTTGTATATTAGATAGAGTCTTTTACAAAAAGAAAACCTGTATTTTCATGAAATCTAAAAAAGGAACCTATATTTTTTATTTTTTATTAAAACCCCCTTTAACTAACAGTCAAGCTATACAATTAGTAAGGTTTCCTTTTGGACGATCTATTGGCACACAATGTTTCTCTTCTCCCACACACACATTTGTTTTTAAAAAGAAAACCCTTGTGAAATTACCTTTTGCCCACCCTTTCCCTTTATTTCTCCGCCACCTCCCCCTTCACCTCCAGCTCCGGCTGGTCCCTCTCCTCCCCTTCTCTCTCCCTCTCTCCCTTCCTCCCTCTCCCGACCCATTGTTTTCTCTCTCCTCCCCCCCCCCCCCACCTTCCCCTTCACCTCCGGCTGCAACCTAGACCAGCGCCGACTGATCCTTCTCCTCCCTTTCCCTCCCTCTCCCTCCCGGTGTTTTCTCTCTCCCTTTTTCTCCCTCCCCATCTCTCTCCCTCTCCTTTCCTTTCCCTAGCCGGTGGCAGATCGGACATCCTGGCGATTACAATGATAGCTGCGCTGCCTGATCTGCCACCGGCCATGGAAAGGAAGCAAGAAATGGGGAGAAGGGAGAGAGAGAAGGAGAGGGAGAGAGAGAATAGTGGGGGAGGGGGAGGGAGAGGGAGAGAAGAGGAGGAGAGGGATCAGCCTGCGCCAGTCTAAGTCGGAGCCGGAGGTGAAGGGGAAGGTGGGGGGAGAGAAAAGGGGGAGGAGAGAGAGAAAACAATGGAGGTGGATAGGGAGGGAGGGGAGGAGAGGGATGGACCGGCGCCGGTCCTAGCCGGAGGTGAAGGGGGAGTGGGGAGAGAGAAATGGAAAGGGTGTGCAAAAAGGTATTTTTACAGGGGAAATTTTTTTTTTATCGGTTGCCTTTATTTTTGTCAATGCAAGAGAGTTATAAAACATAGTTCTACATATTGGTGATGTCAAGTGTGATTCATTCATCAAAATCATTACACAATTCAAAATAAGTTGCAAACGTTTTCTTTCACTTTTCTGTAGTTAGTGAAAGATTTTGTTTATTTATGTTGTATTCGTTTTATAGTAGTAGAAAATACAAGTGAAAATTGTTGATGTATGTTGAAGATGCTAAGGACCCGTTTGTAGGAATTCTAAGATGAATTTGTGAAAGTTATTTAAATTGAAGAAACAAATGGGGATATCCAAAAATGGTCTTCAAATAGTCTCCAGTTCAATTGGATATTAATACCCAGCCGGGATTAGTAATTTTAGTCTTAGGAAAGTCGAGTTCCAGTTTGTATCTCTACCGAGTGCACCTTGTTGGAGCCCATCTAAAAATGAATTTCTATTTATATGCATTCTATACCATGCAAACAAATGGGCTAAAATAATTTATTTTTTACTTGCTTGATAATTCCACAAAAATAGGCCATTAGGTCATCGTTTTATATGCATTTGTGGACTTAATTGGGGTCAATTGTATTGAGTTGCACTCAATTTCGTGATTTCATGCATTTGGGAATAAAATTGGGACTTAGGTCTAAATTGGTCAAAATTCTTCATATTGCATGACTTTTGTGAAATGAGGGTTTTTCATAATCAAACTATCACACTAATTGGTTTTGGCTTCATCAATGCATACCTACTGTTTTTAGCACTATGTGCTATTTTTTAAAAGTTTGTCATTTTGGTGCATCAGGGGGCACGTAGGGTCCCATACTCCCATGCATAGTCAATTTAAATTCTTCACATATGATTATTATTGAAATTATTTAATTTTATTTGTGTAGGGGAGATTAAGAGTGGGACGCACATTAATGAAATTAGAGAGAGAGATAAAAGAGTGGTCAAATATGAGAAGAAGAAATTCAAGAATTAAAGAAGCACATGACACCTATATCGGGTCCACCTTGGGAGTGAATTGCAAGGTGGGATGTCCTACATGGTGGGTCCCCCTATGTTGGCAAGATGGAAGCTTTGGAAAGTCAAATATGGAAAAATTAAGATGGAAACTCGTGCAAGAAAAGGAAAATGAGATTTGGAACGAATCTTCTTTTATATGCTTCCCATCAGGCTAAAATGTCAAAATTAGATGCATCATACATCTCCAATATACCCGAGCTAAGATATGAGGATAACTTCTGTTAGATTATATGGTCTCAATCAAGTGGATGATGTAATAAATTAATTTATTTCTTTATTTTTCAATATAATCATGCTTTCCTTTCATGAGATGAATGGTGTTATATTATTTACTTGCACATAACCAATACGAATGATATGATGATTCATGAGATAAACCGAAGTCCATAACTATATTAGTTGTAATACATGTGTATGAATGAAAGCCACATACGGGAGACATATGGGAGACATGTATCGCAAATCTTATACTTAAATAGCTTCACAACCAGTGATGAGATTTGGCATCTCATTTAACAAGGTTGCAGCATTATGATCACTATGTGATAGTGTGATTTGTTTCGATCATCAGAATGTAAGACTCTGGATCATCATGCTAGCTAGTACATTGGATGTATTGAAGGACCATGAGAAACACCTTATGAAACATTGTCTTTATTTTAAGGTCTGCTCTCATAATTCTCTAGCAATATACTCTTAATCCTGAGATATTAATGAACTCAAGATTCTGTCTATTAATTTGCTTTGAATCACCAATGAGTGAGGCCAACTGTTAGTCAACACCTCGGTGTCTTGGGTACATGGTAGTAGGGCTGTGGGAATATAAATAGTCAAGATGGAATCTATCATCATTATCCCCTTGTGCTAATTAATGGATTTATCATTGGTAAGTGCGCACTCATCCCAATTAAGAGCTAATTTGATATGTGCCAATGATCACTATAATTAAGTGGGTCTCAAGGATAATAAGATATGGATCTAAATTGGTGAACATGTCCAATTGATTCATGGATATGGGATGAGGGGCCTACTTATGGTCATAGGGAAATTTAGGGCCTTTATGTACTATATTCCTAAGACTGAAGTTCAGTTGCATTTATATAGTGGGGTTATTTCCAATTAACTGTGAGTCCACATTGCACATAAGATGTGAGGTCGGGGTGTCCCAGTTGAAGCTAGCTTTTTAAGGAATCCCTAGTGGTCCCCACGCTAGCCCATTATTAGATCATTACTAATTCTACTTGAACTCAAAAGGAAAGGAAATAAAAACTTACTAATTGTTATGGAAGTGAGACTTTTAATAATAATTAGAAAGAAAAAAAGTTACTAATTCATATGGAAGTGAGACTTCTATTATTAATTAGTAAGAGGTGGCGGCTTAGAGCTATAAATAGAGGAGGAAAGGTGTTGGATGTCACCATGCTAATTCCACACTTTGGAATTCACGCTCAAGCCCTTGTGCAAGAGTTGCACATCTCTCTCCTCTTCTCCCTCTTCTAGTTTCTCTTCTGTTTTGCCTTTGAGGTTCTAGTTGGTTTCTCTTGGAGATCCCACCATTCTTCTTGAGAATAGAGATTTGAAGCGGGTCATAGCGTGGAAGATAATTGGGTCTTGGAGATTTAATTTGCTACAAAAAAAAGTTCTTCATCTAGCATGTTGTCAAATTCTTCATTAGAGCACAACCAAGCTCGAAAGGTATAATCTACTTTCTTATATGTTGTGGATTTTGTGGCTGCTTGTTGGCTGCTATTTACTATCTTAGAGATAGTGTTCTACTGATCATGATTGATGAGATTGAGGCCTTGGATCCTAGATGTGTTTTATGGCCTTAAGGGTACTTGATCCCTAAGTTAAATGGGTCAAAAGTTTTAAAAACCTATCCACGAAGTCCATTTACTTCCAACAACTCCATCACAACATGACTTGAGGTGGAGGATCTGTCGATTTTACGATACATGATATCCAAAAAAACTCCACTTGATTGATGGGCTTGTTGAGGGGTCACACCAGCCCCCTGATGTACTCATTTAAGTACAATAAAATTATAAAGGTGGTTGTAAATTTGTTCTTAAATTTTCAAAAGTATTTAAATTTTCACTTTTCATAATATTATTTATTTTATTAAGAAAGATTTGTACACCACTTAATTTTAACTTAGGATCTAATGTAGCAGCCAAACAAAATGTCATTGGAGCTTTTGTCTTTTTACAAATTTTCTTAAGTAGATCATGATTTCTATATTTTTTAAATCGTAAACTAATTTCAAAAGGAAAGTTTAAAGATTGATTAGAGGTGGGATAATACACCCTAAAGAAAAATAATGTAGCATTATAATAATAATAAAAACTTGTAATAAATCTCTTATTTCATGACACAACTCCCGATGTGGTTCAGTCATCATGTATACGTGTGCATGAACAACACAAAATCCATTAAAAACTTATTTTCTAGAAATAGCCTTATGTAATAATTCATACATTGAATCCCATCTATGTTCAACATCCAAATTTATTTTTATAGGTGATAAGTTATGCCTCGTACATATTGAGAAATATAATTGTCTTCTAGTTGCAGAGGAGAAAATATATCTAACAACATCTTTATTTCTTCTATTATAATAGAAATATATTTTAAACCAACTTGGGCAATGAGATTTAAGATGTGACATAGACATCTAGTTTGAAAAATAGATCCATCGATCAAATTTGAACGTGACATCATAGTTTTCATTAGGTCAATAGTCATTTTATTATTTGTTGCAATGTGTTACAACTAAAACTTTTTCCAAAATATCATATTCTTGAAGATTTTCTAAAATAAGGGACCCTATTCTTTGGCCAGTGTGTGGCCATTCAAGTTTAGAAAAAGTTATAATTTATTTATTAATAGCCCATTTTTTCATCTATGTTATAATCAATTATACAAAAAAAGCTATCACCACTTCTAGCATGGCATAAATATGTAGTTATATCTAATCTACTAGGAATACTTGCAAAGTAATTTTTTATATTTTCCTTTTCACTTAGCCACAACTTAATAGCATCATTTCTAGCAGTGTTTTGTAAAAATATTTTTAAATTGTGGACATAGGGCATTTTGGACACATTCTTCAAAAAACTCATTTTCAGGAAAAATAAAAGGGTAATTCAATTAGTATAATAATCTTAGCAAGTTATTGTCTAGCACTAACAACAGTATAAGAAAAAACTCATATACTACTACCACTAGTTGAAATTTGGGTCTGTACCCTTGACCCCCTTCCCCTTGGGTCCCCCCTTATGTTTGCATTCACAAGTATCCATATGCCTTCTCAAATGGCTCGTACCTCAACCTGACTAGAAGAAAAAATATTACCACAATATTTACGTTTTGCCTTTTCAATTTCTTTCCGTTTTTATCTTTAACCTTAAAAGTATCATATATTTCCCAAACTTTAGAAGTTCTAGGTCTATTAGATGTTCTACGGGCACTAACAGTTTCTACTTGGATGTCTTCTTCCACTAAATTAACGGAAGAATACTCTTGGGGAAGATCTCTTGAAGATCGTCTAGCCATATTAAATAAATTAAATTAAAAAAAGATATAGAATAATAGTAATAGAGATTTTTGTGATACTTAATATAAGAAAGGGGAGAAGATGAGAGTTAATAGAATATATTATAGACTATATAGAAATATGGAATCTCAAATTTACATGAAATAAATACCTCAAAACTTTTGAAGGCCCCTTAATCTTGTCTCTTGATGACTTCATCTTTGGTCCTCAAAAAACTTCTTAAAAATATAATGAAAGAGAGATTTGGATGCTTTGAGAGCGTGATAAATGAAAATGAGTTATCGAGTTTGGTAGTGAGAAATGAGAACGGTAGGTGGTATTTATAGATCTTTAAAATATCAAAATGACCTTCAATGCCCAAAATATGGTCATTTTATGGCTTGGTGGGCGGGTGTATGTTGCGGGGGGGGGGGGGGGGGCCTCTGGCGTGTCAATGGGCCAGACAGTCGGGCCCAGCATGGCCCATGTTGTGCCGTGCCACGGCACGTTGATTGCAGTGCTGTACCGGCATGGCCCATTTGATACATCTAGGCCATGGCCCATTGTTGTTAGTAGAAAAGTAGACTTACATCTATTAATATATACATTCATTAGCCTTAATCAAATGCACCACGGGATTCCCTCCGTTTGGGAACCTTACATGTAGAATGAAGTGAAGTAAAGCCTCATATCAAGAAAGAAGATAATATAAGTGGGTTATGAGTTATGATGGTATTTTATCTTTAGTTGTTTGGTAGAGAATCTTTTTAACTTCTTGTGTAAAAAGTGGGTCTTTTCTTGTCTTTTAGTGGAGAAAGGAGGTTGTATAGGGCTATCAAAGGGCTAGGCCTAATTCGAGCTGAGGTAAGCCTTTATCCTACTCTTACATGTGCCGGCCGGGCCTAAGAGTGCAAAACTCCTTGATAGGCCCTTATCCTACCCTCAAGGGCTAGGGTTGGGCCAGGGTCAAAAGAAAGGAAGATTCTTTTTCTTTAAAGAAAATAAATCTTTCCTATGCTACCACTAACTTCCAACTTAATGCTAACTATCCTTCTTTGTGCGGGCTAGGGATCGGTAATGCAATGCAAAAGGTAGCATGGCGAAGTTAAATTTTTTTTATATTGGAAAACTAGTGGTGGGATAAAATAATTTATATAATGTAAAATAGAAAGCATATAATAATAATTATATAAATGATAATACATATAAAAAAAATAGCAATAGTTCTTTATTTAATTATTCAATCTACTTTTAGAATATCTAAAAGATCAGCTAATGCATTATTATCATTGTGTTGCTACGAATGTATCCAATTTTATGCACAAATTAAGACTTCTACAATCTCGGATTTTAAATAACTCATATACTGATCAAGTACTTTTCCTCTTATATTAAATGCTGATTCAGAAGCAATTGTAGAAGCTGAAATTGTTAAAATGTAGAGAATCATTCTTAAGATAACTTGATATTTTTCTAAATTAACTTTCCACTAATCCAATATATTGAAATCTATAGTTTTATCTCTTGGCTCTTCCAAATAATAATCTATTTCAGATTTTTCCTCTAAAACAGTAGTTTGAATCATTTGTTCTTCACACATTAAAAGTCACATTCAAACTCAGTAGCTTTTTTTTTTTTACTAAATTAACTTTATCCACATTTGACAAATGTCGTGGAAGGTGTATCATAAATCACACAATGCTCTTTATAAAGACTTCTAAAAAGTTTAAGAGTATCACTTCAACAAATACCCATATAGATCCATGTAACTTTCTTAAAGCATACTCTAAATACAACAACTGACGTTAAGGATAAGGAGTAGAGCCATTTCCAATACTTTATTATACTGTTCTTAATATTTATAAAAAGATTCTTCTCAAGCCGTATTTCTACAAAAGATATCTACACTATCTAACTTTTGTACCAATAAACTATGTATTCTAATCAATTCTGGTAAAAGTAAATGAATAGATGGGTACTTACTTCTTAAAATCTTAAAGTAGCTTCATAAAACCTTTTCAAAGATTTACATATTTAATAAACAGAGGGTTAGGTCAGGTCCCCTTGGGCCGGATGAGTCAAGCCCTAACTCAACCCTTAAGATTGCGGACTTTTCAAAATGAGGCCCTACCCTACCCTCGGGCTTTAGGACAAAAAAAAAAAAGCACTCGCTTTGAGGGCTTTTGCAGGCCAAGTTCCCTCATCAATGAGTTGGATCGACAGCCCTAGATGTGTACTTTTGATGTGACCCTTTGTCTGAAAAATAAAGGAGTTACATTTATTTTACTTTACTAGTAAATTCCCAAACGGGCCCTAACCTATGTTTCGACAGTTACGAAGGAAATAAACCAATGACTGGAATCTTTGATCTGGGCCCCACAAAAGTGGGCCCCACACATACAAGATAGTTTATTAATTCAAAAAACAAAATGAACAGCTTGGATTACAAATATGGTGCCAACAAGAATAAAAAATAAAGGTAGTTGATGGGTCCCACAAAATTGCAATCATTGCTAGGGTGGACCCATACATTCTTTCTTGTGGGGGCAACTATGTAGAAAAAAAATTCTTGGGAGGGCCACATATTAAAAAAATGCTTGTAAAATTTAAAACATATGTGGTTTTTTCTGAAAATTTTGAGGGTCCATATGTAATTTTTTTTAAATTTCCTAAAACATAAGGAGGTTTTCAAAAGTTGAAAGTGATTTTGACAAATATTTAGCCATGAAAATTTTATTGCATAAACCACAATATTTAGACACCATTTTCAGACCTCATTTACACATTATAGGCACACTTGTGTAGCGCCGTGGATAATCAGATTCATAGACAACCTTCCCGCATTATGTGTAAAAAACAAATCTGATCCAAGATAATGTTTTTTTTTTTTTTTTTTTTGCATAAAATAATCAGGGAAATATCAATTCATTTTTCCATTTTTCATCCCCAAAACCGCACTAATCATGAATTTTACTATAACACAAAAAATAAAAGATCATTTTCCCTTTTCATAAAATAATTGCAAACAAACATGATGGAATCATATCTCAAGCAAATACAATGATGGATAACCATTACACATGAAATCCTTTTACAGGGTAAAAATCACTGCGAACAAACAACCCCATTTGGTCCCCTTATATATATATGGGAGATGCTCATGTGAGGGTATCTCTCACCGTACTATAAGAGATAAGGTGGGGGCCTTCACATTTAAGTTGTTGACATTGGATATGGAAATAAGGGCCCCACTATATCTCTCATAGGAGCATCTCCCTATATATATATATATATATATATGGGCTAGCTCTTCTAAGCTCAAGCTTAGGATAAGGTAAGCTCAAGTTTGTGGTGGGGCCCACTTGGGGACCCGCATGAGGATGGGGATGTGGGGATTTCAAGGACTCCTTGGGATCCTCTTCTCTATAAAAAAAATTTCTCCCCAACCATGATTTCTATTATCTCCATATGAGCCAAAAGGTTTAATGGTCAATAGTCCATTCAGATCGATACATAGTCGATCTAACGGTCTAGTAAATTCGGATCTGACCGAATGTGAGAGATATCACTCATAGGAGCATCTCCCTATATATATATATATATATATATGGGCCAACTCTCCTAAGCTCAAGCTTAGGATAAGGTAAGCTCAAGTGTATGGTAGGGCCCACTTGGGGACTCGCATGAGGATTGGGATGTGGGGATTTCAAGGACTCCTTGGGATCCTCTTCTCTGTAAAAAATTAACTCCAACCGTGATTTCTATCATCTCCATATGGGCCAAAAAGTTTAATGGTCAATAGTCCATTCAAATCAATACATAGTCGATCCAACGGTCTAGTAAATTCGGATCTGATCGAAAGTTGGTGGACATATGCAATTTAGGGGGGTCATGTGTCTGGTTCATTTGGATGGACCAAAGGTGTGCCCCACAAGCATGAGCTTACGAGATTTTCTCTTAAACTTGAGCTTAGTAGAGCCTTGCTCACATATATATATATATATATGTATGAGAGATGCTCCTATGAGAGCTATCTCTCACCTTACTATGAGAGATAGGGTAGAGGCCCTTACATTTAAGTTGTTGGTATTGGATATTGATATGAGGGGCCCCACGCTATCTCTCAAGGTGAGAGATGCTCTTATAATAGCATCTCCATATATATATATATATATATATATATATATAGGAGCCAGCTCTCCTAACCTCAAGCTTAGGATAAGGTAAGCTCAAGTGTGTGGTGGGGCCCACCTGGGGACCCACATGGGGATGAGGATGGGGGTAATTTCAAGGACTCCCTAGGATCTTACTATTTGCCAAAAATCAGCCCCAACTGTGAATTTTATCATCACTATATGAGCCCAAAAGTTTAATGGTCAACAATACATTTGGATCGATACATAGTCAATCCAACGGTTTAGTAAATTCGGATTTGACCGAAAGTTGGTGGACATGTGCAATTTAGAGGGGTCATGTGTTTGGTCCATCTGGATGGACCAAAGGTGGGCCTCACAAGTATGATCTTACGAGATTTTCTCCTAAGCCTGAGCTTAGGAGAGCCGTGCTTATATATACACACACACACACACACATTCAGTAGCGCCATGGATAATCAGATTCAAAGACAACCTTTCCGCATTATGTGTAAAAACCAAATCCGATCCAAGATAATGTTTTTTTTTTTTCTCTTTTTGCATAAAATAATCAAGGAAATATCAATTCATTTTTCCATTTTTCATCCCAAAAGCCACACTAAACATGAATTTTACTGTAACACAAAAAATAAAAATTCATTTTCCCTTTTCATAAAATAATTGCAAACAAACATGATGGAATCATATCTCAAGCAAATACAATGATGGATAACCATTACACATGAAATCCTTATACAGGGTAAGTATCACTGCAAATAAACAACCCCATCTGGTCCCCTCAAAAAGGTCTACTTACATATATAGACACACAGTCAGTGGCCTTAAGTCGATCGCACCTCGTGGTTCACCACTTCACCTTCCCTACTCACACCATATCATGCACCGACAGTTATACGAAGGAAATAAACCAACGGCTGTAATCATCCATCTGTTGTGTGGCCCCCACCCCACACCCCCACACGTACAAAAGTGGGCCCTCCAAAAAAAAAAAGTTATCATTTCATCCGGTGGCAAACGCTCGTGCGCTGCTCCTCAACCTTGCGATCCGTAGGCCGAGCCAACCGAAACGGACCTCAAACTGTCAAATTTCCTCCGAGCAAGAGAAACTGACATTATCACCCCTCCAATCTCACACCCAACTCCCCAACAATATCATATCCGTCAAAAGAACAGGGACCGAAAATGTCAACTCTCAACGTAGAACAATAAATATGGAAGAATGCCAGATCTCTTTGCTACTAGAGAGAGCATTAGCTGCTGCTTCTCCTCTCTCTCTCTCTCTCTCTCTCTCTCTCTCTCCACACATGCACGCAAAAACCCTAAAAATCGCAATCTCCACTAAACCCTAAGCAATCAACAAGACTTGAATTTTCGTCCCCTGATTGAGATTCTGCAAATTGCGATCTTTCCTGCTTCAGATCTGAGCCCCGATTTCGGTTCTTTCGTCGTGGAATCAGTGTCTGAGAGTTAGGTTAGTGTTTTCTCGATTCAGATCGAGATGCGTTTGGACGGTTTTCTTTGATTTTTTTGTAGATTGTGATTGGTTTCGTTGCGTTGAAAGAGGAGATGAGGCGAAGGGATGCGCCTTTTCGGAGGCCTCCTCCGAAGAGGAGGATCCCGTTAGGGTTCTGGTTGGCGTTGTTTGCGATGGCGGTCTTGCTTCTTATTGTTGTGTTCGGTCGCGATAGGCGGAGCGAGCAATCTGGACCGTTGATCAATAAGGTGAGATCTCTTTGATGGTTTCTTCCGTCGGTCTTTTCTTTTACTTGTTCTTGGGTTTGAATTCGAAGTGAATGTGAATTTGCTCTTTGTTCTGTTTCAATGTTTAGTTATTGTGATATAGCGGGATATTACGTGATTCTGCGTTGTGGATGGAAAGTTCTAATTTTGCGTTCTTGGATGGAAATTGTTGTTGAATCTTGGAATATTGTCCTTTCTGCGTTTGGATGGATTCATTCTTCATTGAAACATTGTGATGAAATGTTGAAATATTTAGCATAAGAAATCTTGATTTTAGTTAGATCTTGTTAGAAGAATCCAAGGGTTTGTGAATTTCAGTTTGAATGAGTAGTTCTAAGTAAGAAAGTGGTTCTAGTGTAAATTGCAGTCTTAGGGATGCATGCTGTTAAAGATTTATAGTATATTTATTAGTTTATTTTATTTTATTTTTTTGCTAGGGGATTAGCAAATTTGTTTAATCTTTTTCTGTTAAAGATTTATATATTTATTTGAGTAAGTAAGTTGTGGGTAAAGATTCTTAGATGCGTACTATGATGACATTTTGGTGGGAATAATTGGTGATTATGTTTATATCTTGGAGCATTTGGTGTCTTATTTTTACTGATTTTAAGGGATGACAAAATGGAAAGCTATAATAAAATCTAAAATGGCATAATCTTTTGAGAGTGGTTCTTTGGTTCATTGTTGGTGATTGAACAACTCAAGTTTCAGATGTTATTTTGATTACCTTGCTTGTCATAGAAAAAGAAAATGGAATCGTAGATGAATTTTCGCCGCCTTGATTAGTTATTAGGTGAGATCTAACAACATACATGTGGAAATTGCTTTGTTTAGTTTAGAATCATTTGCATCCCACATTTTCAAAGAAGTAATGACAACACTGTTTATTGAAAGAAATTAGAACAACTTTATGTAAAGTTTTGCGGTCCTTTAAAACAATAAATTGCTGGAAAAAAGGGCAAAAAAAGACACCCCACTAATCAGAATGATACAGTTTTGCAAGATAAAGCCATGGCACAGTTGGGACTTGGGGGTCCCATTGTTATGATCACAAGGTTTGCGACGTGTCATATTGCCGCTAAGGAAAAAAACAGGACACAATGTTACCGATCTCCATTTTAGTTTCTAGTTTTAGAGAAACCTACCTTTGCTAATGTATCCACGGTATCCTATTCCTCATTCCATTATGTCGAACATGTGCAGAGGACATGTCCATTAACAAGTTAAGCCAACTTTTGTTAGAGGAAATCACAAAGAAAAACAAATGTTGAGAACTAAGAAATTTTTCTAGTCAAATTTAATGGCTTGAATTACTTTGCATTGGAATTTCAATTACGATTTGTTAAAGGAAAATGAATGTGGGGGCATGTTGATGGGGCAAAACCATAACCAACTGATGCCGCGAAAGTTGAGTAATGGGAAGCCCATGATGTTCGCATCGGGAGTTGGATTAGGGTGACTAGTCTGTTTAAGAATATTACCTGGATTTATGAATCTGTGGGTAGAATATGGATCTCTTATTGATGCAACTATTCTTGAGGGGTTCCTTGCAGCCATTTAGAAAATTCATGCCACAAGTCAACGAGATCAGTTTCAAATGAAAATCCAACAGGCATATGAGTCTCCCCTAACCTGGACATACGCGTGCAAGAACTTCTTAGGGAAGACTTGCGCTGTTAATCTCAAGCAACATTGGAATAATAAAAGCACGCCTCAGGCCTTTTAGTAGTTGCTTACACCGTTCAAGGGAGATTACGACCTTGGGATATGAGTAAAACAAAGTGTTACTAGTGCAAGGAATTTGGACACATGGCAAACAATGACAAAAGAAAATTTTGCAGTTACTGCAAATGTTCGTGTCATATCATGTATTCATGTGAGTCTAGATGCTGTCCTCAAAATCATTTTACCCAAGCCTTTAATGCTATTATGCATACCTTGACCCAGCCAAACCATATTCCAAATACTAGGACTATCGTTCACAGTGAAAGTTTTGCCACTTGCCCAAGTACTGTAATCCACATTTGTCGCCCATCCACTCGTATCGCCTCCTGTGTAATCTTTAGCTGAGGCAGAGACCACACAACACAAGTGAAGGATGACACACATTGCTCTATCCATTGTAGAGAGAGAGAGAGAGAGAGAGAGAGAGAGAGAGAGAGAGAGAGAGAGAGAGAGAGGGGTTATTTTAGGAGAGAAGCAGTGGTTGGTTATATAGAATCAAGAGGCACAGTGAAGCAAGTAAAGCTAGGTGCCCTTGAGTTGAATCTACTCTTTACCTTTAAATAACGAGCAAGACTCCGGCCTTTTGGTTCTACAATTTGTTCATGGAATTTCTTTATGGGGGTGCCTTAATTCACACTCGATTCTTGAAATTTTTTGGTAGATCATCTCATCTTCTTCTCTTTTTTTCTTTTTTTTTTTCGTCTTTGCCTTCCACATGAGAGACGGTTGTTGCAATTTACAGGACTTGTTGGTTGGATCGCATGGTACATAACAACCTCTATTAAGAAGTTTACTCAAAATGCTGTTTAATTGGCCAGTAGCTAATTAGTAAAGATTTGTAGGGATCAACGTCTTTCATCGAATTTGAGGTCAGTAACTAGGAATGTGAACTTATGCCCTGCATGTGAAGGTTTGGGCTTTTCATCAGCTTCAATTCTTGTCAGAATCTGTCTTATTAGCTGCTTGGTACTTTTTTATTTTAATATTTTTAAAGAAAATATTTGTGCCTGGTCAGAACTTGAAAGGTGATTTGGGTGTGAAATACCATTATTGGAAGCTCCCTTGTGCTAGCTTTATATCATGTCAGTATCTCATCTCCCTGGCCCATGTTATTTCATCATTTTGCTCGAAATTAACTTTTCAGTGGTAATCCCTTCACATTACTAGATGTTTGGTACTTAGGTTTTCATCATTACAGCAACTTTCTTTGGATTATTGATGGCCAATCCCTACTATCTTGTTTCTTTTACTGAAATTACTATTTTTAGGTCATGGCAGGAGATGAATGGCCTAAGAGCACATGTACAATCTTCTGATCCTTTGCAGTTATTGGTGGCTTCCTCCATCAAGTTAAAAGTGGCAAAACTTTTACAGTACTTGGGCAAGTACTGGGACTAGGAGCCTCTTTGGTTGAATTGATGCAGTCCACAATTCTTAGTTTGCACAATGGGTTGTTGTGAGCTCTTGATTCAGACCAAGACATAGAGGGACACCTATTCTTACCTAACAGATGATAGATTATGGCAAGAAAGAAAATCAAATTGATATTCACGTGAGATATATCTCCATACAAGCAATTTGATGAGGCATCATCATCATCATCATCATGAATGAAAGTCCATCCCATCTATCTTGGATTGACTTTTTGAGTTTTACTTGACCACTCAACCCTATTGAAAGCCCTTTTCTCGAGAGCAATTTGATGAAACATCATCATCGTCACCAGCAGCAGCAGCATGAATTAAAGTCCATCCCATCTATCTTTCATTCACTTTCTGATGTTTACTTTACCATGCAACCCTATTGAAAGCCTTTTTCTCAATAGCTCCACAAATCTATTATGACTTTCCTCACTACTTCATTCATGGTCTATTGAATAGCTATCCATTTTCACATGTACCTTTGTGCAGTTACGTATTTTTTCAAATTAATAGAGCTTATTCCACTATCTTTCCATACCAAGTAAAGTCCATTTTGTGGAGTTGCAGCTTTGTGGCTTTTCCTGTGGTTAATCTAATTGGGAAGAATAGCCAGGTTTTGAAGAATATGGCTGATAAGGTGGAAGGTTCTGCTAGTATTGCATGAGCTACAATCATCTCATGGGTTGATTCTGCAAAAGAGTTTGTAGGGATTTTCTTATTGTGTAAATAGAGGTATCGGAAAGAATGGTATGGGTGTTGGCCAACACTCTAAACTCATTAGGGTGTCCATTGTTTAATGGGTGTGTTTTGATTTGATATAACAATACACTGCCTTTTTGTCATGCATTTATGGGTTTGATCTTTTTAATGATCAGTTACCATTTCAAAGAAGTAAACCTTTGAATACTAATGTCAACATAGAATGATCTTCCCAAAAATGCATTTGAATTCCATCCCACTCTGAAAACCTAGAATCATCAGCTACTTGCTTGATACATCCTTCAATTTCATAGTCTTTTCGCACCCTTGACCAAAGCCTATAGATACTTCACTAATCCCTCCCATATTCCACCTATTTTTTTTGGCCAAGTTTTGGAACAACCACATTTCTCCATTATGTGTCCCTTTAACCTCCATTTTATAATAGCGCCCAACTTTTCTTCACCATATTATGCATTTTGTATCCCTCATTGCCAATTGTCAGGTATACATCCTTCCCTTTTTTATGCAATCACGGGTCACGAAATAACCTGGTAACTGCTTAGGTTCTGCCCTGACAGCAGGAACTTGTGACTGCTGCTACTTGGACTTGAATAGAGTTAATGAAAATAGGAGGCTAATTGCTAGATCTCATGCATGATACCACAATAAATAGGGAGTAGATGGTAAAGAAGCAACAGAATGTAAAAAGGAGGCCAAAAGCTCAACTCCTTTTCAAATCGAAGAAGTCGACTGTACACTGACCTCCTCAGCCAATCACTGTTTCATATATATTCCATAAAAACCCTCATTGCTATTAAACAACTCATCCAGATCTCTAGAATAGGTAGTTTCCTACCTAATAGGACTCTTAGATACATTCAAACTTTCTAAGATAAAAGATTTTAGTCACCTTCATTTAGTTAATAGTATGGTCCCGTAGTTTGCTATTTTAATGTAACTATGAGTTAAATTATATGTAGTTATTCATATATTGGTAATTTTGGTGCTGTGTATGTGTTAAATGATCCTTTTATTTGCTACAAGAAGTGATGAACGTCACCCTAGCCTTTTAAGAAAACTAAATCACTCTAGTTGATTAAAGATACAACTAAATGTGTAAATTTTACTATTATTATTTGTTTTTCTTGATTTTTTAATTCTTTTTTGTTAATTTTTAAGATTGGCATGCTGCTATTACTCCGGCACGGGTGGCAGTGGCACTGACACCTGCTCTTGAGCAGCACTGGGATGTAAGACATTGAGTCCTACTCCCAAAAGAAAAACAATACATCTTCGAAAGGGTGATTTCTCTCAAATTTCCCAATAATGGGAGTCTGCAGAGAAGCTTTCAGTTAGTTTCGTGACAGACCAAGATAATTAAAAAGAACACATACGGACAGAATCTAAAAGAGATGAGATCATCCTCGAAAGCTGCCAGCTATGCAATAGATTCTTTCACATTTTTATCCTAAGACTGAAAGCTGCCTGAAAAGATCTCTGACACCCTAAGAACTTTCTTTATGTTCTCCAACGAAGAGCTGCAGAAGATAATACTGTGGTTAAAAATTTGCAAGTTGGAGATTCTCGTGCCCTCTTGTCCAACCTTTGAAGCCATGTATCAGATTGCTTCAGTTGCCTGTTGAAATAATCTACTTGGTCATTCGCCCCGTAATTGTGAATAAGAAGATGATAGGATCACCCTATCTTAAGCCTCTTGAAGAATGGTTATGCTGATCCATTAAGTAGAATAGTAGAAAACTGAGCTATAGGTATACATTGCATATTCATCGACATTACTTGAACCTGAAACTGTCTCTCCTAATTATAAAGGAAATGACCAATTCATGTCGTCACGGCCTTTCTGTTATCAATTTTACAGACCAGCCTTGTAACCCTTTTCTCCCATTCCCTTCAATCAATGAATTCATTTGCTTACTAGGATAGCATCCTGTGTTTATCTTCCATATATAGTCTCTGAAAGGTAAGATCATTTGTTTCACAACCTTCTCAATTTTGTTCTCTAATACTTTGAAAATGATCTTGTAAAGTTTGCCCGTGACGCTTATAGGTATACAACCAGTCACTTCGTCAGCACCTTTGTACTTTGGGATTGAAGTTAGAAAAGTTGCATTGATGCTTCTATTCAACCTTTCCTTTGAAAATGTTTCTGTGAAAAGTAAGTTGGCCTGAAATGCTTGAAGAAACAAAAAGTTTGGCCAACTAATTCCATTTCTTAGTTGAAAAAAATTGCTTCATAATTTCCTCAAATGGTGAGTCTAAATTTCCTGCAACTCATTTGAAATTTTGTCAAAACAAACTCCATCTAAATTTGGCATGAGGTAGTCTTCTCTGGGATGTAATTTTGGAAAAAACAAAAAATAGTCTAGCTAACTCGTCTTTGACACTCCTTTCTTCAGTTCTTGCTCCATTTAACAACTAGCTAGCTTTGAAATTGTTTTGTGACCTACAATCTATTCCATGGAAAAGAGTACTTCTATCGACATCTATAACTAGGATTTGGTGGTGATTTAGATCAAACGGCTTATTTTCTTCACAAAAAGGCACCAAACCCTTTTTTATCCCACTGGTAATTTAATAAGATAGAGATTTTATCTGGTAAGACTCTTGGCAACATTGGAATCCATGCGAATGGATGTGGAACATCTGCAGTCCCAAAACAAAAAAAGCAATCCAACTTATACATCATGCAGACCTGTTGCATATTTGATCATGCATATTTGCTATTATGATGGTTTGATCAGTCGAGTGATACGATCTATCTTGAAATTTGTGTGCCTGTAATATTTTTACCTCTGTTCTCATCAGAGAAGCAAATAATGATTAATCACTTATCACTGCCCTGCACCCATGTTGCAATCCATGTTTGATGGTTAACTTTAACTTCCTTCCATACAATACTCCCTCATATAAGCACTTGGCCTATGCATATTGGATCCATCCTTTAGATCTTTGGATAATGTTCAGCAATTTAGTTATGTAGTTTCAATAGACCTGAATTCCACTGTGACATAATCCCCTAACACCAACTATTTGGTCCTAAGTGAAATCTTTCCAAGCATTACAACCTCCAAGTAATACAAAAACATTACAATATAGTTAGGACAGGCCTTTGATGATGATGATAACCCTGGATTTCATCCTAGACACTTGGGAAGTGCCAAGATGGAGCTTCTGCAATCTTGCAAGTACCATGCATGTGAACATTCCTGCCAACAAGCTCCAGATTACCATTGCAAGTACCATAATCTCCGACCTGTCTCTAGTGCTAACCTTACTTCTCATCAAGAAAATTGATAGTTTTGTAGTGTAAAAGATAGATAAATCAACCAGTGGCACTCTCAAAAGTCTCATCAACGATGTGAATTTTTATTGTTTAAGTTGTCCACAAATTTAAAACAGAATGGTGAAAAATAAAACAAAACTAAACTAAGTTTGAAAGCTTTTCATTTTTAGGACAGTAAAGTTTGGATTGGTTTTTGGTTTATACCAGTGGGCATATGATCCTGAAGTTTTTAACAAATGAAGCCATGTGGACCATGCATTGTTAATGAGTTTGCCAAGAGAACTCTGATTAGCTCCTGGGTCAGCCAATCATTCTCTCATACAAATGACAGAAATGGTGGGCCCACAGTGGATGACTGAAGTGGAAATTTTTCACAGATTGCTGGTTGTGTGTTCACAGTCGTTTGGCCCTTTTGTTATTGTGGACGTTGTCCAATTAGAGGACCACTTCTTGGATGGTTTGTAACCTGAAAATTGCCATGGTATCTGTCTGGTCTTGTCATTATTGGATGGTCAAGAAAAGTTTAGAGCAACACTAAAATGATAAGAAATGGCCATTTGTGGAACTCTTTATCATTGGCACATATATAATATGACCTATTAGTTGGTCTGTCATCACGTTAATTATTCTTATGAGTATGGAGTTGCTAAAATCGGTATCTTGTGCATACTATTTCCAGTCTCACTGTAGAAACAATCTATTTTTCATATGAACTTGAAGACTTGACATTTGGTGCTTTGAGTTTGCTATTCCAAAATGCTAAGGCCGATATATACTATCGTCTTTTAGCAGTATTGAAACAGCATTTGTAATGGTGTTGACTTTGGAGGATGCTGTTTATTTCCATGTCAAATTTGATCTGCTCACTACTGTAATGCGATTCTGTAGTTCACATTTTGCTTTTTAATAATAGATAGATGACTATCAATACCCATATTCTGATGTAATGTTCTTTTAACTTAAAGCAAGAGAGAAAGAAATTATACCATTCTTTGTATCTAAGTATATTAATTAACCTTTTCAATTTTCTGGTTTTTGCATATTCTAACTTCACCATTTCAATTTCTGGTTATGGAGTACTTTGCTTTTTTGAACAGTGCAACAAATATGGAGTTCGTTGTACAGTGCTTGTTCTTGAAGTGCATATTAGATTCTGCAATTGAAGTTGTTAATTATTGCTTAGTGTTCCCCGGTTGTTACCCAGCTGGTTAGAGACATGAGATGAGTGTGTATGAGAGAGAGAGAGTGGATGAGTTCGAGTCTCCAATATAGCCACACACACACAAAAAAAAAAAAAAAAAAAAAGAAATAATGTGAAATATACACAATTTTTTTCGGGTTCTGATTGAGGAGTGATGTGTTTATAGAAATTTGGCATTTCTTCTTTCAGATATTTTTAATGATTTAAATTTCTTGAAATTCGTGGACCCTATTTTTTTCATTTTTCATTTTGCCTGCCTTGGGTTTTTCATTTTCCTCATCGTTCTTTTAGTTGTAAATTTCAATGTACACTCTTACCTATAATTTACTATCCACAAAATTTTAACACTCAAATTAACAAATGATCTGCAGAAATCTTATAGACACTCCAGCATCATGGAAGGATTAAATGTCACTGAAGAAATGTTGAGTCCCCATTCCATTACGAGGCAAATAGGTGAACAGATTTCTCTTGCGAAAGCCTTTGTTGTCATTGCCAAAGAGAGCAACAACCTCCAATTTGCTTGGGAACTAAGTGCTCAGATTCGCAGCTCACAGATCCTTCTCTCAAATGCTGCAACCAGGCGAACACCATTAACCATTGAAGAATCTGAAACAGCAATCCGTGACATGGCTCTTCTAATCTACCATGCCCAACAACAACATTACGACAGTGCAACCATGATAATGAAGCTCAAAGCTAAGATTCAGTCTCTTGAAGAGCAAACACATTCTGTGAGCGAAAAGAGCTCGAAATATGGGCAAATTGCTGCTGAAGAAGTCCCAAAGAGCCTATATTGTCTAGGAATCAGGCTTACAGTTGAGTGGTACCGAAACCTGAGTTTGCAAAGGAAGCTCACCGCAGGGAAGCTGGTTGCGGAAAAGCTCCAGGACAACAGTTTATACCATTTCTGTGTTTTCTCTGATAACATCCTTGCAGCTTCAGTTGTGGTAAATTCAACTGCTTGGAACTCTCACCACCCTGATCAGGTTGTGTTCCATCTAGTCACTGATGAAGTTAATTACGCTCCAATGAAGGCATGGTTCTCCATGAATGATTTTCGAGGAGTGACAATTGAGGTCCAGAAGATTGAAGATTTCAGCTGGCTCAATGCCTCTTACGTCCCAGTTCTGAAACAGCTGCAAGACGCGGAGACTCAAAATTACTACTTTTCAGGCAGCAGTGATGATGGGCGGACTCCAATAAAGTTCCGTAACCCAAAGTATCTATCAATGCTAAACCACCTGAGGTTCTACATTCCAGAAGTCTACCCATCATTGAAGAAGGTTGTATTTCTGGATGACGATGTTGTGGTTCAAAAGGATCTTTCTCTATTGTTCTCCATTGATCTCAATGGGAATGTGAATGGAGCCGTTGAGACATGCATGGAGACATTCCACAGATACCACAAATATTTGAACTACTCACACCCTCTCATACGCTCGCATTTCGATCCTGATGCATGCGGATGGGCCTTTGGCATGAATGTTTTTGATCTGGTCATGTGGAGGAAGAGAAATGTGACAGGAATCTACCATTACTGGCAGGAGCAAAATGTTGATCGGACCCTCTGGAAGCTAGGAACTCTGCCACCCGGTCTGTTGACATTTTATGGGTTGACAGAGGCATTGGATCCTAGGTGGCATGTGCTGGGATTGGGGTACACTAATATAGATGCAAAGACTATATCGGAAGGGGCGGTGGTGCATTTCAATGGGAACATGAAGCCATGGCTGAAGATTGGGATGGAGAAGTACAAGGGCCTGTGGGACAAGTATGTGGATTACTCGCATCGACTGCTGCAGTTGTGCAATGTGCATTAGTTTTGGGAAGGTGGCTGTTTAGGTCGTTCATTTGTCTTCTAATTGGAAGAGTCGGTTATCAGCGCCTGAATTCCTGAATTTTGTAATGGGGTATGCTTTGTATAACTTTTGAGGAAAGATCTACTAGGTGAGGGGTAAAATGGGGTTCTATTTTTCATTCTATCACAGGAATATCATTCATGCGTCTTCTTTCTTCCATACCTATTGTTTGATCTGCTCTCGGTTTGATCTGCTCTCGGAAAGGTGCATACAGAAACAAAACTGTTGATCGTTCTCCGCATTGTGATGCAGGTGGTGATCTGAAACATGGCTTTAGAACTCAGCTGAAACAAGTCTGATAGAAATATTACATGCTGCCTATCTGTTAGGACCTGACCTAGACCATTTTTTGTGGTATCTACAAGAAACTTGGGAACTTTTATGTCAAGTGTGTTTATAACTATTTTTTTTAGGCTAATGGTTCCTGTATGAATTATGATGCAACTTAATACATGAAGATTATCCACAGTTTGATCCCATTTCGTGAACTGTCTAGAACGTAGATTTCTCCAATCGTGCTAATTTCTTTTGGTGGGTGAAATACCTCGTCTCTTGATGCATCAGTGATTCAGTGGACCCATTGCAAGCCCACAGTGAACTAAGGATAGTCTTGGGCTATATACAAAACTAGACCCAAAGCTGGACCAGGCTGGTTAGCAATTGATCAACCTGGCTCGGTCGCGAGTCGAGTCCATCGAAGACTTCAGCCATATTGATAAGGCCCATTTTGGTTGGGGTGATAGGTGGAGAATTTTCTCCTACGATCTGACTGCATGCACAGTGGCCATTCTGTTGGTTTATAGATGCATTAGATTCTAAAGCCTCCCAATTTGATACTTCTTTTTTTTATTCCAACCGGGGAGGCCAAGGAAGGGTCATTTGTAACTTCAAGTCGTCTCCCAATATTATACTTGTTCATATAAAATATGGCCAAGCAACCATGATTTAGACGTACACATACAAATACTTGGGCAACCACTACGCTTAACATTGGGATTTATTTAGGTAGAATCGTCTAGTTTTTTTGTTTGCATAGAATACATAGGAATTTGAATTATTACGAAGTCATAGTCAAATAAACACGCATATATATTGGAAGGACATTTGATGATCATTTCTTAGAATTCGCCTTTGATATTCATTTCCTATCTTATCCTGATTTAATTTACATCAAAGGGAGGTTATTTGATGATAATTTCTTGAAATTCACTTTTAATTATATATTTTTAATCACTTACATAGATACAATATCTTAGAATTCTTTGAAGTTCAATTACATAAAAAAAACAGGCCCCTAAAGGTAAATAGAAAATCGCATCAATTTTTTTATTTTTTATTTTTTTACCTTTTTTTATTGAACCCTTTTGGATAATTGGCTAAAGGGTCTCCATTTACACCCTTCAAGCACACATATTGGTCCCCTCCCTAGTTTAGTATGTTTGGAACATATTGCTCGTGATGACTCTATCACAACTACTAAAACACTTTTGGGGACAATCCCACGAGCCTCTCGTGATAAAAAAAAGGACCCACTGAAAAGAACATAACATAAAATAAATAAAAACAACATAGATGCCACCTTTTGTGACTTGGATATGCAGTCCACGTTTATTTCTAGATTTCTATGCAAGCAAACTTCAGTTGACCCTCCCATTTTCTCTTTTGGAGGGATGAATGATTTTTTATAAACATAAAGATTAATTTGATGCCAAGAATTTTTAGTCTAGAAAGTTAAAAATAACCCCGAACTGCCCCTTTTAAAATAAATATTTTGATTTGAACTCAATTCAACAGTAAATATTACTAACGAACGGTCTACTCTTACTATAATTACGCCTAAGGAATATACAAGTGAGAACTAATTCTCATTTATTATATGAGAACTTTTTTGTGAGATTCAACTAGCAACCCATCCAAACCTAGCAATCAATAGGGAACCCCCTAATAATCACTAATCACATGGATTGGCATACATCCGAATGGATTGAACCGTTGGATTGATAGTTGAATATTTTTTTGGATATGAAGCCATTAAACTTGTGGGCCACGGATGAAGGGATTAGGGGCATAGGTTTGGAGTCAAACTTAATACTTAGAGTGGTTTCACATACATCTTTCCATCTCCCGGTCTCATCCCCAAATAGAGCTAGCCCACAATTAAAGCATCTAAAAAGGTTTTCATATATTTAAGTGAGAACTAATTCTGACCTAAATATTACCATACTTCTAATGCACCTTATCCTTGTTTTTCTCCTCTTGGAGAACATGATTCTCATCAACTTTAGGATGAGAATCCCATGTGCAAGGGTGGCCACCAAACGCATGATCTGACCCAAAAAGATTGCCACATGTTGAATCTGGACCGTAGAAGGGGGTGCCTTTTCCCTTATTTTTCCTGCTGTAATGTGGGGTCCAGTACTTGATTTGATTATATTGACTTTGTCATGCACGTGATGGCAGATTTAGCATGTCTGTGGTCGATACTGGATGCAAAGGCGCACGTGGGCCGAAAAAGCCTCTCAACCACAATGCATATATTGACTGAAATAACCTCTCATTTAAAAAGAGAAGCCCTTGTTTAAGTAAGAGGTAAATAAATAAAATGATTAACATGTGGGACTAATTATAATATATATATGATGAGTGGATGGAAGCTTCATGATCATCAAAGTCTTATCCTCTCAATTAGGTAAGGACCCATTTGCTTGCATAGAATTGAATTATGGAGAATACGAGAAAATGAATTGCAATGGAGAAATATTAAAGAGTTGATGGTACCTAAACTTTCATTAGATTTGATACCCCGGACGGATGAGTATTCAGTTTCCATCTCCTCTTGAATCATTTTTCATTAAAGAGGAGATCATTTGGTCGTAATTTATGGATCTTCACCTATACTTTTTCAATTTTAGTCATTTTAGAAATTTATATTGTTCTTTTTCTGTACCAAGGACTTCAATTCCAAGCAAACAAAGGGGCCTTGGATTTTCGCAAATTATGCTGATAAATCTTTTTTTCTTTTGGTATGATGATAAACACACGCACATACATTCTCTCCCTCTCACCTACACGCTAAGATATACAGTAACTTTCTATAATAATAATAAAAAAAAAGATATAGAGTTACCTTTCTAATTTATTTTTACGGTCTACAAAGCCCCTATAGAAGAAATTTATAATATATACAGCCCATGACTACTTTAATTTTGATTAGATAAAAAGGTTGTTCAATTGTTAAATTTATTTCTTATTTACCTTTTAGAATAAAATATACATAGAAAAGAATTGATGTTCTAAGAAAATGCTGAAAGGGAGAGAATTGGAGAGAAATAAATATAAATATATGTAAGTATAAAAAGATAATAAAAATATATAAAATAACCAAATGATAAAGAAAAAAAAATTAAAAACTAAAAATAAGCTATAAATAAAACCCAGAAATTAACAGACTATTAAAAGATTACAAACATTAAAATAAAAAACCAAAATAAGGGATAATCAAACTTTTCCTCATTATTATATATGATAAGTGAGTTAACAAGATGTTTAGTAATGGTTAAATACTAAGTGAGGTCTTAAAAAAAAAAAAGAAAAAATTGATGTCCCAGTTAGGGGGTTGAGACCCAAGAGAGAGCCCTCATATACATGGAAAGACAACTCAACGCAGGAAGAAAGCCCACACAATTAAAAAAGGGGTAAGCATATTCAGGGAGAAGAGGTGGTGACTTTAAGATGAAGTTTTGTAATGGGAATATTCCTTATGATAGGGGGGCAGTTCAGGTACATGCAGAAATAGGAAGACAAATATAAAAGCTCTCTCTCTCCTCTCTCTCTCTCTCTGAGAAGAAATAATCTTGCCATTCTGCACTGCTCTCTCTCTCTCTCTCTTTGTGAGAAGAAATAATCTTGCCATTCTGCACTGCTTGTCTAAAACATAGACAAGAAGAAATTATCCTGCAATGGCAAGCACTGCTTCTCTACCAAAGTGGCGACCCCTGATGCAAGAAAAGCCAACCTCATGGCCCAACGACCTCCTTGGTCTTACTCCCCCAACTGTAGCCTTTGTAGCTTTGTCCATCTTCCTCTGCATCTTCTTGGAAGTCACAAGGAGAGTGCCACATGGGCCTAATCGCATCCATCTTGCTCTCCATTGGGGTACTGGATCAAAGTTCTCCATGCACTGGCAGTGGCCGTTCCCTTCACAGCTGATCACTTGCTGTTGTAGCTTTCATTCCCATGTACTGAATGGTGTTTTGGATCTTGAGAATGAAGTGAGATGCATATGATATCTAATTATATGGTTTCTAAGAAGCTTATTTCATGTCCTCTATACTAATCTTTTTCTTGTTCTTCTTCCTCTTAGTGTGTGATATGCTTTCTTCCATTGAATTGGATTGTTTGAATTGCTCATTACTATAAACAAATCCTTCTTATTTTTCCAAAGATGAAGTGTTTTTCATTTCATTCATTAATTCAGTTTAGATTTTTTTTAAGTTCTTTCTATGGTCAAAATTTGGTTTTGGTCCATTTAGGGATGTCAGTGTGCCGGGCTGGCTGCGCTGGGCAATTTGGCCTGATCTACTCAGCTTGGGCAGACTTGCTAGGCCCTTGGGCCTTTACTAGAAACTAAAGCCCATTTTGCAAAAAGGGTCCACTCCTCCTGCTTGTGCTCCTATTTCTGAGAATGTAAGCCAAATCTGCCCTAACCCTTTTCTGTTTTCAAAGCCCTTATCTAGTGTAATCTCAAAAATGTTAACTATTATGGTTAACCTCAAGAGGTTGGCCAAGTGGTCAGGATCACGGTTCGTCCCTCTTCCGGAGCTAGAGGTTTTGGTATCGACCATTGGTTCCCCCCTTTTCAGGAACCGAAAATTGAGTCCACTTATACTATTACTTGGAAACCTTCAGTTGGCAAAAAAAAAAAACACTATTATGGTTGATCCTTCTCTCGTACGATACACTGTGGACAAGACAAGACCCAAAAGTATTTTGATCAATGATATAACCACATAATTAGTGACCTGAAATATTGGGAAATCTTAAACAAAAATAAATGTTATATGGAAGGGAAAGATAAATCATCATTTACATCTGAATGGAAAATAACAAACTCACCAGTTCAATTGTATTAATAGCAAACTTGCTTTAAAATTTGAAATTAATAGAAAAAAAAAATCAGAAGTATGCTTCCAATATCTCACACAACTTTTAGGCACATTTAGGGCCTGCTTGTTTGCATAGAATACAAAGGAATTGAATATATAAGAATTCTTGGTCAAATAAGCTCCACCAATGATTATTAAGATATAAGGGTGAATCATATAATAAAGTATAAATATAGATGACTAAGGGGGATTAGTCCCGCCAGGTCAAATACCACAGGGATAACCTTGTCAGCAAAAGGATAAAAAAAAAAAAAAAAAAAATTGGGACCCTGACTTCATAACTAGATTTCAATTATTAGGGTCATGGTTGGATATTCATTTTCTATCTTTCCTTGATTTAATTTTCATTTAGAGGGAAGGTTATTTGTGATGGTCATTTTTTGTTATTTGCCTTTGATTTTTCCTTTTCAAGCACTTATAAAATTACAATCCTACGAACTCAATTACATGAGACAAACATGAGTTCATTTTGTACTGTGGCAGGAAATGGAAAAGTAAAAAGGATGTTGCCAATGTGCTATTTGCTTGTTTGCATTTCATTGAGATTATCAGTTTCCATGGGAGGGGCCTTAGCGAGGATCTTGCATACATACAAGTTCAAATGAATCCTAAGCCCATGTTTGTGTAACTGCCTTTCCGTAAAAGCACCGTAGAGAAGGCGCGAGGTTTTTCTTCAGAAAAGATCTTGAATAAGTTGGTACAAATGCTTTTATGTAAGGAAAGCATCAAAATCAAGCAATTTTCCATGATCTCGCGGAAAAAATATTTTCACTGTGTGGGGGGTGGGGTTAGGAAACAAAAAATAAAATCTGCGGAAACAATGTTCCGAGACACAAAGTGCCCCTAAAGCTTCCATCTCTCAGTGATTCTCATCTTAGGCTTGAATTGGCTAGGCAGGGGAAGCTGAGCCCCATCTCACATAGGGTGAACCTTGCTGTTTTCTAGACACATGGGCCTGGCTCAGTAATAAATTTTTGGCTTATCCGCAGGCCCAGCATGGCCTGACATATCTAATACATAATCATATTAGCCTTAATTCATTAATTTGGGGTCGGCTAAAAGAATTCTGTTATATTTAACATAATTGGGCCTCAGAAATGGGCAAACGTTCAGGCCCACAGGCTGGACTTGAGTCTCTTGCTTAGGCCCATTAACAAAACAGCTTGGCTTTGAAAATCTTTAGCCCTGCCTGACTCTGAGTGCTAGCTATAGTTCCATAAGACTCATATGGTGGGGCTTGCCATGGCCAAGGGTGTGCAATTGAAGCTTTTTGACCATTGCATCATAATTCAACCATTCATCAGGGTGGGCCTTTTTAGTTTTTTTTTTTCACTTGTAAATCCATCAATTATTGCCTCTTTCTGGTATCACTTGATAGGTCCCACCAATTGAAGATCTGACACTCACAGATGGTCTCCTTTTCTAGGACTTGAAACAATGACAGTGAATCAACACATACTTCTCAATACCAAATGTGACTTGCAGAAAGCCATTTCATCTAATTCAAATTGAAATGTGACCAGCATTAATAATCCTAGGAGCCTGTTTAGAGGCTATCTAAGAATTCATATCCTGGGGATGTCTGTGAATTTCAAATGTTGTCCAACAACTCCATTCGCAAATGCTCCCCTCGAGCATTTTTAAAGTTAGATATATGAGAATTTAAAGAATTCTATAAGTCAAAAGAAGTTCAATCCACAAGATTATATTTTTGAAAACTTCATGAATATCCAAATGCTAGAGGACAGCCCATTGACATAAAACTAAAAGAAAGAGATTGATTATAAAAGAAAATCTTATACTAAAAGCTGGCATATCACTAGAACAAATCAATATTATCTTATTTTGTAAATATTTTCTGTATTTAATATATAAATATAAATACACACAATATATGTCTTTTTTTTTTTTATATATATATATATATAACTCAAATGGGCCTAATAAGAATCCACTGAGCTTAAACCCCCTAGTCCCAGATCTAGCCACTTAACAGTTTTGATCCTTAAACATGGATCCAGGTCCCACCGACCAGACCCAAATGCATGTCCTGGGCTGCCTAAATGGGTGGGGTTCCAAGACAGATCCAGGGCAGATGAAGGACCTACTACTCTTACCCTTGAAGCTTAAAATTAAATGTGGGCTGAGTTTTGCTTACTTGAAACAATTCTCAATGTGGGAAATGGCCAACTCATTTCCTGCATTTACTGATCATTCTGATGTTTTCTGGTTATATTTTCGATTGTCCATTCTCAATCAATTCATTTGAATGGTTAGAATCATTTTTTTTTGCTATCGGAGGGTTCCCAATCCTTTGGGCTGGACTAATACCTCCGAGCCTAGAGGGAAGCCGGATAAACACCCCTGTGGCCCCATAGTGGTAGCACTAGTGGACTCAACCTTCGATTCCTGAAGAAGGGGGAATCGGGGGTCGATACTAAGACCTCTAACTCCGGAAGAGGGAGGAACCGTGGTCTTGACCACTCGGCCAACCCATTGGGGTTCAATTAGAATCATCTGTTGACGTTGAATTCTGGGTGGGTGTGATCCTGTCTATGTTTGTAAATGAGTCAGTACTACGGTGCACCTGGACATGACTCCTACTCACCAACCCAATTGAAACCAGACTCGACTCAAAGCCCAAGTACAGTATTATATTATAATATGTCATAAACATTATATTTTAGTATATTATTATACACTAGATGTGGTACACTCTAGATCCGGCTGGACCCAGGCCTGATTATAAATCGGGCCAGAACTGTATACCTAGAACCAAGTTTTTAAGCAGGTTAAAAAAGAGAATACCCTTAACCCGGATTCTTGGGGTGGGGTCCTTCTCAGTAGTAGCCCTTTTTTTTTTTTTTTTTTTTTTTTTTGGGTACCCAAGCCAAGGGGGCTTGACCCAATGTAGCCTACACGTGGGGAGGAGAGCCCACACAAGTGAGAAGAGAAGAGCAGCCCACAAATGTGGGAAGGGCTGCATACCCGGGGATGGAGCCTTGCATAGCTAGTTGAAATGCGGGGTTGCCAACCAACTGGGCAACGGCATATTGTCGAGTCGGGTTCTGTTGAGTCTCCTAGAAGTAGGCATGTCAAACGGGCCATGCCGGCCGCCCCATCTTGCCGGCCAAGCAGGGCCAGCCCTACTTGGCCGGCCCACCAAGAAAAAACCTTGGCACAGCATGGCCCGCCATGGGCAGGGTTGGAGTGGGTTGGGCCGTACAGTGCCTCCATGCCTCTTTCATTTTTTTTTCCCAATTTTTTTTTTTTTTTTACTTTTCAGTATTAAAATTAAAAATTCGAACACAAGCACGGAAAATGACAAAGATATTTTAGTAGTTTGGTCAAACTCGACCTACTCCATTGAGAAGAGAGAACTATTTGGAATTTAACTTCTTAAAGGTTTCTAAATAGGATTACCTTCAAAACCTTATAATCTTTTTTAGAAAATAAAAATAAAAATAACGAAAAACTTATATATTTACAAATTACAATGAAGGAAAAAGTAAAAAATCATGTGTAGTCCACTAATGTATTCTATTGGATCATAATCTTCCATTGCTGGCAACTCTTGCTTCCTCTTATTTGCCAAATACCAGTCTCGTAAGCAAACACAACACTCTATCATTTCTTCAGTTAGATTAAATTTGTTCTTTTGTCATCCGCCACACGTCCACCTACACTAAAAACCTATTCTGATGCTACAGAAGATATCGGAATAGTTAATAAATCACGAGCTATGGCGGCCAACACCGGATAAATGCTTTCTTGTTGCTTCCAGCAGGCTAAAAGGTCAAAATTAGATGCATCATGCACCCATATTACACCGATGTCAAGATACAATAATAACTCCGTCATTGTATTACTTGAGTTTTAGCTGGATGTCATGCCCGTGGAAATGGAAGAATACCAAACATCTCACTCACTAACACCTGTTTGCTAGACTTCTGAATGGCCTATACTAATCCTAGTTGTACCCATTTGTTCATAATAAAATTGAAAAAGTGCATATAAATTTGCCCTTATATTTGAAAAAATATTTAAATCTATATAATTCATATTTTTATTTATTCCATTGATAAAAAACTGTACACCACTTAATTTTAACTTAGGATCAAATACAGCAACTAAAGAAAATGTCATTGGAGTCTCTTTCCAATATTTATTAAAATATTCTTTCATATTTCTAATAGTGTTACTCAGTAAAAAAATGATCTATAAATCTATTGAGTTGTAAAGTAATTTTAAAAAGCTTCATTAAAGTTTCATTAGATGTGGGATAATATATCTCAAAAAAAAAAAAATGTTGAAGTATAAAAGGCTTCTAATAAATCTCTTATATGGGCACATAACTCTCAATGTTCATTACTAATCATCAAATCTTTTGCATGAAGAGCACAAAATTCATTTAAAATAGTTTTCCGGTCAAGTGCCTTGTTTTCCGGTAAAATAGTTTTAATAACTGATACGCCTTGCCTCGTACATATTTGAGCATAGAATTGTCTTCTCTGTGCGGAGTAGAAAATAAATTTAGCAATGTCTTCAATAGCATCTATGGAACTTACAATATGCTTTAAACTAACATTTGCAATGAGATTTAAGATGTGACATACATATCTATTTTGGAAGATAGAGCTATTTATCAAAGTTGTAAGTGGCATCTGCATTCTCATTAATTCAATAGTCACTGTATTATTACTGGCATTATCTAAAGTTATAGATGTAACTTTTCCTTAATATTGTATTCATCTAGTTTTTTCAAAATAAATGTACTTATTATAATTCCATTATGTGGCCATTCAAGACCGCTAAAACTAATTAAGCGTTTATTAATAATCCATTTTACATCTATATTATATGCAGTAATACAAAGAAAACTCTCACCCCCTTTAGAACTCCATATATCTGTAGTTATGGCTATTCTACCGGAAATTTCTGCAAGGTGATTTTTAATATTTGTTTTCTCTTCCTGCCAGAGTCTAATAGCATCATTTATAGCTGTATTTTTTGAAATACTGTGAAATTGTAGTTGACAGTATTTCTGTACCATTTCTTCAAAAAACTCATTTTCAACAAAAGAAAATGGTAATTCGGATAATACAATTATTTTAACAAGAATTTTTCTAGCATTTTGTGCATTAAAAGAAAAAAGACCCAAACTGCTGCTGCTACTACTACCACCACCATCAGTAGTAGAAATTTGGGCCTGTGAACTATGCCTCCCTACCCTTGCATCCGCCAGCTTATGTAAGGATAAATATTTTTGCCTACGCCTTGACAAATGGCCGGTACCCAATTTTGAATTGGCATAATAAATCTTACTACAAAATTTGCATTTTGCCTTTTCAACTTTTTTTTCGTTTTCAATAACATCAAACCTTGTATATATATATATATATATATATTCCAAACTACTAAAGTTCTATTCCTCTTGGTTGATTTACGGAAATAATGAGGAAATGGGGGTGGTAAATCACGTACTTCATCTTCTACCTCAATAAAATCTTCTTCTACCCCTAAATTAATGGAAGAAGATTATGTGGAACATCTTCTAGCCATATTTCAAAAAGTAAAGTTTAAAAATAATAACAGTAATAGGCTAATAGCCTTCTTTTGTGATAATTAATATAAAAAAGGGGAGAAAATGAGAGTTAATATAATATATTACAAACTTATATATATATGGAATCTCAAATTTAAATAATATAAATACATCTAAATCTTTGAAGGCCCTTTTAATCTTGTCTCTTAATGACTTGATATTTGGCCCTCCAAAAACTTCTCAGAGAGAATAAAAGAGTTGAATGCTTTGAGAGAGAGCTAGGGAATGTATAAAGAGTGAGAGAGTTGTGTAAATTGGTGAGGAATGAGAATGTGATGGTTATGGTATTTATAGACATTGTAAAATTGAAAATGACACAAATCATAGCTTTTTTTTTTTTTTGGTGGGGGGGGGTAAAATGGACTTTTATATAAAATATGGCTGCCTTTTGCCGTTGGGCGAGCCTGGCAGGCTGTAAGAGTCAGCCCACATGCCTGGAAAGCCGTGCCAAACGGGCCAAACGTGCCTAGGTCCCTCG
This sequence comes from Camphora micrantha, assembly GCA_003546025.1. Taxonomy (NCBI): domain Eukaryota; kingdom Viridiplantae; phylum Streptophyta; class Magnoliopsida; order Laurales; family Lauraceae; genus Camphora; species Camphora micrantha. Next base: position 25,109,864 of record QPKB01000010.1, read on the forward strand.
GCCCAGCACGGGCCGTATCAGGCCACGGGCAGTTGACTCAAGGCCCGGCCCATTTGACATGTCTACCTAGAAGCAGCCATTTTGAACCCAAAAGGAGCTGGGCTAGAATATTAAAGTAGCCAACTTGAGCTTGACGTGGGTAGTCCAGCTCGAGCTTGGCTTACATTAAATTGAGTTTGGCTTGACAGTACTAACTAAACTCGAGCTTCAAATAACGCTTGATTAGAAACCAAGCCTAAGTCTACAAAACGCATGTAACTTATGGGCTTCATTCAAGCCTGGCTCAAGCGATATTAAGCCTTAAGGAAATCACATGGAGTTATTGTGGATAGCAACTCCCGCTCCCATAGCCCCTGTTAGGGATTGATTCTTATCAGGATGGGTTAGCCTTTCCTCTCCTTGCCTCTGGGCAAACTCAGCAAAAAACCTAAGTATTAAGGAAACTGTCCCCTTGTTACCATACATACGCACCTTGATTACCAAAACAGAATCAAGAGGAGGAAGCCAATCTTGAATGGATAAGGAATAATCTATAAAACATCCCAATTGGATTTTAGTAGATTAGATTTTAAGGCATCAAAGATCAATATTGAACAAGTGCGTGGCATACATTTTGGTTTTTCTGTTTTTTTGGTTGTTAGGGTTGTCACGTCATCAAGGTTCTTTAATTAAAGAGAGACTATCTCACCTTGATGACCTCATGAGACTTTCCATTTGTCACGCTTTTGCTGAGTCAAATGATGGCTTATCTTTCATCTATCAAATCCATATCTACCACACCCCACCCAATGAATGACCAATGACAATGTTGGCTCAAATTTCACTTCATAGATATGTTCCATCGAATTAAAACTAGCATTTATTGATAAACAAACAGGGGTACGTGGACATTTGGGTTAGAGTAAAGTTCAGAGGAAATATATAATTATGGGTATTCGTGAATAATGAAAGGGAGCAAGCAAAAGTAAGCCACACATGACTTTTTGTAAGGTTACAATACAAGAAAATCTAATACAGTCATCAATTTAAGATCATTTTATAAATTGGATTTTCCTTGATGACATAGAAGTTTATAATTATAGATATATTATATATATTAAAGCAAAGGGAGAGGTGGGGTGTAGGGGGTGCCACCTCACCCTTGAAAATTCTCTCCTTTCATAGAAATACAAAAGAAAATCATATATTGCTTTGGCTTTAATCGTGTGAACAATGCTTTGGCTTTAACGGTTCCTCCTTAAATCTCTTCAGTTAGATAATAATAACAATAATCTCAACACAATCCCCTCCCCAAAAATCTCTCTCATTGCCAAGATTTGAATATTAAATTCTTAACTTCCTATTATACATCTCTCCAATTAGATAATAATAACAATAATCTCAACCCAATCCCCTCCCCAAAAATCTCTCTCATTGCCAAGATTTGAATCTTAAATTCTTAACTTCCTATTAAACATCTCTCACTTTTCTGCGTATTGATTGTGGGACCCAGGTAGGTCACCGATTGTAGATCGGGTCCCCAAATCTGATAGAGGACCCAAGGGTGACCCTGATGGTGGTAGACCTGTGGGGATTGAGTCCCATTTGGCCCCACATCTAAGGGTACACAGCTTGAGCGTCCATCACAAAGTGGGTTTTTATTTTGAACATCAGGCCGTGGCGGGGCCCATTGGGTGATTGTTCACAAATTTGGTCCGCTCCAATGGCTGTACTAGGTTGGGCGATTTGGTTGGTGGGGACTGATCTGGATCTTGACCAGTGGGGCCACGATGTCAGCTATTTTAATCCCAAGTGAGAAGCTCGTGTTTTTTTTTTAGAAGTTCTGTTTCAGAACTTGCGTTAATGAGAAGAAGAGATGAGGCAATTCGGTGGTCTTAGGGTGTATGGAAAGTGTGTCCATCACTTATGTACAAAAGTTGGAATTCTATTACATTGTACACCTTTTCCTTTTAGTTTCTGGAAATTAGGAAAAGGACCTTGATTGCTTTATAAACTCAAATTAAACCTTTTGACTTATTAAGAATGTAATTATTAAATTTATTTATTGTAATTTTACTATGCTTTTATTACTACATTTTTTTTTTTTTGTGGATTTGATTATTTATTGCCTAGATTGGTTTCATTATGCCAATTTTATTGGGTTTTCCTATTTTGGGTCATATGTGGCCCACCATTTGATTTATATACATGTAAATATTTTTTTTTGTGGATGTTTGATAACCACAACATGTTATAAATTAAGCGTAGCCTATCCGGGTCTCAAACTAACCATAAACCAGCTACAATGTCAGACCCATATACATGTATACCAGGGTCACAACAATGGCTCTGCCATCTCTGACTTCGCATCCACGTGATTTTTTAATCCAATATTTCATATCATACCAAATCCCATATGTTTTTCTAAAAATTTAAATCAATTGAATCTAAGATTCGGGTTTAGGGTAACCTCAATTGGATTAGCACAACATTTCTTCTTAAAATTCTTTAAAGTGCCACTCACCTTGAGCCTAGATATTGCATAGATTTAATCTTCCTCTCCTAATATCTCCATCATTTAAAGTGTCACATCTCAATTAAAATCTAAATTTAAAATCTTATCTCCTAAAATTTCTCTCTTAGTATAATTCAAATCTCTCCTAAATTTTATTTTTTATCATTCAAGACTCCCTATAATCTCTCTTAATATCATTTACAAATTCAATAATTTGCAATCCTTCTTCTTCATTCTCTGGATACATATATCTTATTTATTTTTATATTAGTTTTTAGTGATTGATTTTTGAAGAAAATGATTTGTGGATGGTGTGCAATCAATGTAAAAAAAGAATTGAAAGTAATTAAATATACGCGAGGAGCTTATATTATTACAATAACTTGCAATAATTTTTTTAATGATTGTTTTGCTAACACTCATCATTATAGCTGTTTTTCTTCTTTGTCCAAAGACATGTCCATAATTTATTATTTTATGTTAATTATATTATTTTTTTCCATAAATATTGTTTTTGGTTTATTGTCACAACGTGCAATAGGAACGTACTATTATGTTTTTAATAAATTGCAACTCTCTTTTTTCTTAGATTTATACCTTTTCTATTAATTAGTTTTTCAAGCACCAAAATATCTTTCATTTTGGATTTTAAGATTATGCTTTATAGGTCGTATTTTTCATCTAATGTACTTTCCTATCAAGTTTTGAAGAAAGTTAGAAAATTAAGGATTAAGTAAGGTGGTTAATTTTAAAATAGAAAATTAAGGGTTAATAAGGTGATTAATTTAAAAATAAATTTAAGACTATGCCTTCTTAGATGGATGTTTAATTTCATGTCCTTAATAAAGTTAGAAAATCAAAGGGTTGTTCAAGTAAATAATCTAAAACTATGTCTTTAAAAATGCATTGATATTGTTTTTTATTGAATTATGTTATTTACAAAAGTGGTAGATATTTAATGTAAATATAATAGAATACTATAAATTTTAATATAAGTTATATATAGTGTTTTAGGAAAAATAAAGTATTCTAAATAAATTTTATTTGGGGCCGGGCTTAGCAAGGGGGTTTGTTGCTAGTATATATATATTAAAGCAAACGGGGAGGAGGTCTGTGAGGGGTGTCACGTCATCACCCACGTGAGTTCTCCTTTCAGAAAAATACTTATAAAAACACATAGCTTTGGGTTTAATGTGGGCCGCTACATGTTTATAAAGCTGGCATATTACTATAGAACAAATCAATATTAGTTTATTTTGTAAATATTTTCTGTATTTAATATATAAATATAAATACACACAATATATGTCATTTTTATATAACTCAAATGGGCCTAATAAGATTCCAATGACTTTAAACCCCCTAGTCCCAGATCTAGCCACTTCACAGTTTTGATCCCTAAACATGGATCCAGGTCCCACCCACCAGACCCAAATGCATGTCCTGGGCTGCCTAAATGGGTAGGGTTCCAAGACAGATCCAGGCCAGATGAAGGACCTACTAATCTTACCAATGAAGCTTAAAATTAAAAGTGGGCTGAGTTTTGCTAACTTGAAACAATTCTCATTGTAGGAAATGGCCAACTCATTTCCTGCATTTGCTGATCATTCTGATGTTTTCTGATTATATTTTCGATTGTCCATTCTCAATCAATTCATTTGAATGGTTAGAATCATTTGTTTTTTTTTTTCTTTTCTTTTCTTTTTCTCTCTTTTTGTTATCGGAGGGTTCCCAACTCTTTGGGCTGGACTAATCCCTCCGGACCTAGTGGGAAGCCGGGTAAACACCCCTGTGGCCCTATGGTGGTAGCACTAGTGGACTAAACCTTCGATTCCTGAAGAAAAGGGAACCGGGGGTCGATACTAAGACCTCTAGCTCCGGAAGAGGGAGAAACCGTGGTCCTGACCACTCGGCCAACCTATTGGGGTTCAATTAGAATCATCTGTTGATGTTGATTTCTGGGTGGGTGTGATCCTGTCTATGTTTGTAAATGAGTCAGTTCTATGGTGCACCTGGACGTGACTCCTACTCACCAACCCAATTGAAACCAGACTCGACTCAAAGCCCAAGTACAGTATTATATTATAATATGTCATAAACATTATATTTTAGTATATTATTATACACTAGATGTAGTACACTCTTGGCTGTATTGGTATTAAGGTCTATATATATAGATCCGGCTGGACCCAGGCCTGATTATAAATCGGGCCAGAACTGTATGCCTAGACCCAAACCAAGTTTTTAAGCAGGTTGAAAAAGAGAATATCCCTAACCTGGATTCTTGGGGTGGGGTCCTTTTCAGTAATTCAGGGTTCCTTTTTTTTTTTTTTTTCCCTTTCTGGGTACACCAGCCAAGGGGGCTGGACCCTAAGTAGCTTACACATATGGGGAGGAGAGCCCACACAAGTAGAAAGAGCAGTCCACAAATGTGGGAAGGGCTGTTGCATACCCGGGGATCTCGATTCTTACATAGCCAATTGAGATCTGGGGTTGCCAACCAACTTAACAACCGTCGAGTCAGGTTCCGTTGACTCTCCTAAAAGTAGCCATTTTGAACCCAAAAAGAGCTGGGCTTGAATAACAAAGTAGCCAACTTGAGCTTGACGTGGGTAGTCCAGCTTGAGCTTGGCTTACATTAAATTGAGCTTGGCTTGACAGTACTAGCTAAACTCGAGCGTCAAATAAGGCTTGATTAGAAACCAAGCCTGGCTTGGCTTGAAGTTGTCTTCACAACGCATGTAACTTATGGGCTTCATTCAAGCCTGGCTCAACCGATATTAAGTGTTAAGGAAATCACATGGAGTTATTGTGGATAGCAACTCCCGTTCCCATAGCCCGTGTTAGGGATTGATTCCTATCAGGATGGGTTAGCATTTCCTCTCCTGGCCACTGGGCCAACTCAGCAAAAAACTTAAGTATTAAGGAAACTGTCCCCTTGTTAGTTGTTACCATACATATGCACCTTGATTACCAAAACAAAATCAAGAGGAATTCGATCTTGAATGGATAAGGAATAATCTATAAAACATCCCAATTGGATTTTAGTAGATTAGATTTTAAGGCACCAAAGATCAATATTGAACAAGTGCTTGGCATACATTTTAATTTTCTGTTTTTTCTATTTTTTTTTTGGTTGTTAGGGTCATATAAATACTTATACATGCATGTTATGTGTGTTTCAAGTGGTTAATAAGCAGTGGTGTTATGTGTGTTTCAAGTGGTTAATAAGCAGTGGCGGACCTGGGATTTTGGTTTGAAGGGGCTAACAATGGTTAAAAGTCAGTTTCCTACTCAACTCTAATGTTTACAATAAAAATCTCCAATGTTTACAAAATTATACCCTAAATCTAGAAATTATATAGAGAGAATAAATTCAGAATTCTAAAGAATCTATTCAAATGATCACTTAATTTGCATAATAAATTAAAACCATTCAAATGATCACTTAATTTCTATTGATTTGAGGACTTTTCGAGAGAGGGAGAGAGGATTTCTGCCGTTTCTTTGAAGTTGAAGAAAGGGAAGGCCTCGATGGGTTTCTCAAGTGGGGCTGCGCCAATTGAGCCTAATAGCCCGTATGGGCCTTTTTCAGGTTGAGTTGGGGCTAAAGCCCCCAGACCCTTACAAGTCCGTTCCCGCCCCCCCCCCCCCCCCCCCCCGTTGATAAGGTCAACAAAATATAGTTATGTTGTGAGGGTGCGATAATTTCCAACAATATTACACCCTATTTAAACTAAATTTTAAAGTATTATCCTTTAAATACATCTATTGAATTGATATAAAAATGATTTAATAATGTTATATAACATTCACCTAACCTTTAGATTCTCATGTGCTCAAGTCAAACCCTTAGGCCTTAACTGAGAGCATAATAAGGATATGCCGAACTTGATTTGAATCTATTTTGAGCTCATGACATAACGAGCCCAGCTTGAAATCAACCCTATCAAGCAGAGCCAAGCTTGGCTTCTTGACAGCCGCCCAACCCTTGATATGAATGGCCTGAATTGCTTTGAATATGATGCCAATTGCTACATTTGCAATGGATGAGTAGCATAAAGATTCTTTGGTTTGTGTAAGAGCAATATGAGAGTTTAATAGAGGGCACTAGTATTTGGTCTCGAGTGACACTCAGAATGCGCCGGTTAAACGTTTTTCAGGCCAACCACCCCGGGTCAAGCCCGACTCACATGCGCGCATAGTGCCCATGGCAAAATGCTAAAAAAGTCTTTAGTAAGTATGGGAATGAAAACACTTATAAAGCCTTTTCAAAAGTTGGGTTTTAACAATGTAGGATGACTTGTTTTTCAACAACCTACACTACCCATAAAACAAAAGGACAAAAAAGCAAAATGACAAAAAACACTTTTTGCAAAAAACTCTTCTAGAATTTTTTGAAACAAACAAAAACCCAACACTGAATTCAGCCCTTGCCCTCCGCTTATCCGTTTTTGATGATTTCCTCGCTATTGTTAGGGCCGTACATAATGACTAGTTTGGCCGTAAGACCGAAATACCATACAATATATAATAACAAAAAACGTATAGCACTATTCCACATCCACATCCACATCATATCTCTTTCAAGACGCAAATGGTTATTTAATTAAAGATAGACTATCTCACCTTAATGACCTCATGAGACTTACCATTTGTCAACATTTTGCTGAGTCAAATGAAGGCTTAACTTTCATCTATCAAATCCATTTCTACCACACCCCACCCAATGAATGACCAATGACAATATTGGCTCAAATTTCACTTCATAGATATGTTCCATCGAATTAGCACTAACATTTATTGATAAACCAACAGGTGTATGTGGACATTTGGGTTAGAGTGAAGTTTGGAGGAAATATATAATTATGGGTGGCCGTGAAATATGAAACGGATCAAGCAAAAGTAAGCCACACATGACTCTTTGTGAGGTAACAGTAAAGAAAAATCTAACACGGTCATCAATGTAAGATCATTTCATAAATTGGGCTTTCCTTGATGACATAGAAGTTGACAATATTATTCTAATTCAAAATTTCTTGAAATTAGAGTATAAAGAATCCAAGTAATGGAAGACCACAAAAATATCTAGACTTTGTCAATGTATCCACATCAGTTATTTTCCCTGTTATAATAACTTAGTTTCTTAACATTCTCAACTTTGTATGATTAATTAGGTGGAAAGATTCGGATTCTTTGCCACTCTAAGTTGTCAATAGGTTCTCTTTGCGTAATTCCCTTATAATTAATCTTTTAGGGTGGTGGCATATTGGTGAAGCCCATTGATTTTAGATGATGTTACCAACTATTTGATCAAAAGATTTAGCAAACAATTTGCGATCTTTGTCCATTGTCAAATTAAATTGGATGAATCAAAATTAATTGGAGTGAAGTGCTTGATTTCTCAATTAGATTCACTTCCCTTCATATATATATTTATATATATATATATAATGGAAAGTTAATATTATAAATGAATGATCTATCTTTGTATATGAACACTGATTATCTCCATTCAAGTAGCTTATTTATTGATTTATAATCCATGAATATGGCCAGCAATTGGCGAGGTTGAGTTTACCTCTTCTGATAATGAGCATGGTCTCAGCCCCAACCTAAACCCAACCCCTTTACTAGTCGGTCGAAAATGACAATATGAATCCTAAATTCATTGGTTGAGTTAGGGCCAGCTTGGCTGGTTAAAGAAAAACCATCTGGATTAGTTGGGATGACGCCTTCGGTATGTATAATCTTTCAAAATTTTTTTTTTTTCTTGAACTTTCAATTTTTTTCTTTTAACATGGGATATATAATATGCTATACATAAACTGACAGTTTATCTATCTACCAAAAATCAGATCCAATGAATGTTGCTAGGCATCTGATTAAAGGTAGTAACTTAGACTACAAAAATGTAAACCCCTATCGTTATTTTACAAATCTGACTCAATTAGTTAGTCCAACCGGGTTTAATTGAAGCTGTTACCTTTATCGGTTAAGATAATTAAGGCGGTCACATTGGTTCAAAATTGATATGTACCATTCCAAATACATGGTGGGAAGAAAATTGATCTGTACCCATTGCACCAGCTCCCCTTAGTTTTTAAAATATCCGTGCGTCGTTTTTTTTATTTACTCTTCATTTTATAACTTTAGATTGAATGGTTAATAATGTCTAATTGATGAATTCTTGTTGATGGCTACCCTACAAAAACCATGTAATATTTATTTGGCCAATGGGCTCCTAACACATGACATCTTTCTTTCTTTTTTCTTTTTTTTGAAAATACCTGAAACTGTTGGCCAAAGAGAATAGAAGTTTTTTCTTGCTTATTCTGAAAATTTCAAAGATAGGGTAACTCGGTGAGCTAAAAGCACACTCTTATCTTCTTTGATATCTGCTTGTCTTTGAGCCACCTAACCTTTCTTTTTCTTTGAAAAGAATCACTTGATCCTCACTTGACTTCCTCCATTTATACACGCAAGAGGAAACATGTGATGCAGACACAACTCTAGCTTCAATAAATGAATTGCAATCGTCCTCTTTGGAGAGTCTAGCAAAATTTCTCTAGCAAGAGTCAGTTCATCAAATCATCATTTATACGTATATGAGAAAAATTGGTACCAACATATTAGGTGTCATGAATAGAGACGACAAACGAGTTGGATGGGTCAAAACAGGTAGGTTAACCTAGGTTCGCAAAAGCTTGAATCTCAAATTAGCTGTTTTCAACTCTCACCCGATGTGAGTCAACTCACACCTAACCTGTATAACCCACATAATTCCAAGAGTAGTTCAATTGGTCTAGGACCACGGTTTGCATCCGAAGGCTGTAGGTTCGAAACTGCACTACCACATTGAAGCTACAGAGAAATTTACCCGGCTTTCCTTTGGGCCCGGAGAGATTAGTCCAGTCAAAAGGGTTAGAAACCCTTTGATAGCAAAAAAAAAAAAAATGTATAACCCACATCCAACATTGGTCAACCCATTTAATTTGATTTGAATCAACCCAACTTATAGAAGTTTTGCCCGTGCTCAATCCATTTCAAGTATCTAGGTTGTGTATGAGTTTAGTTGTATTCATAGGAAAAAAGAAAACCGCCCAAATTTTTTTTGGACACATATCATATTAGATATTCGGGTTGGCTTAACTCGACCCATTTAAATGGGCTCTATGGGTCAACCCTAATCCAACCCGTTTTACTGTAGATTAGATTTATTTAACCTGTGACTAACCTAGTTAGGATGCAGGTCGAGTTATTTCTTGGGCCACATAGGAGTGAGGTTAATTTTGCCACTCCTGGTTATGTACTCAACCCCTAACATGATAATCGAAAATGAATTACTCTAGTACTTTTGGTTTTCCCTTTTATTTTTGTTTCTTCATTTGTACTATGTTCTTGTGTGTAAATCATGTGAATATTGCTTGTGACCTTGGCCATATTTTCCCTATCATTAGACCTTCACATGAGAGTGTTGTTGACCAGACATGACGAGCGGTCTCAGGATTGTGAATGGGCCACCAGGTTGGAGAGGTGTTTTTGGATTAGCTATGTAACAAAATTAATATCCATTGGATGTAAATGAGGTTACAAAAAGTCCAGCAGATCTCATCTTTGATAGATCAAGGGCGGACTAAGGAAATTCAACTTTGGGCCGGGGGCATTAAATTTTGGAATTTGAAGAGGGGTTTTAAAATTTCTAGAAATGGGTGGGGGCTTCAGCCCTAAAACCCATGTGCCTGGTTCCGCCCCTGCATCCGATCCACATGTCCAGGTTGTTGTTGAGCTGCTAAATGCATTCAAAATTCTTCTTTCCACACACTGTAAATTTTTCGTTATCAATATACCATGTGGTAAATTACTTACGCCACTTCTTTTCACACTTACCACCTCCCCACCCAGCCCTCTCTCCGCAGCACTGCTGGGGAGGGAGGGAGGGAGATTAGGATAGTTTAAAAATACGAGGTCTGTAGAAAGTAATTTTGGTACTCTTTCAATTTAAATTTAAAGTTGGTGTCCCAACCCCGATTATAATAAATGAAGTACATCCAATTGGGCCACATAAGCTCGAGTGGATTTTCAAGTGGGTGCCATCAATAGCCTCCTTTGCTTATACACGTGAGTCTCAACTACACACATGTACGGACCTTTTTCACCTTCACCAACCACCTATTCTTTGTTCGAAAAGTCTATCGGTCCCGGATTCGGGTTGGATCCAAGGGTCCCTAGGGGACTGTTTGTCCCAAAATCGGTCCCGGATTCGGGACCGATAGCAGGGCTCTTCTTTGTTTTTGGGCTAAAGTCTTCACCCACCACTTCAAACAAGACGACAGCAACTCCAAATTCCTTTCATTGTTTTCTTTTTGGTACACTCCATAACTACTACGATACCTATTAGGCTTTGACATTAAGAGATCCTGAGTTAGGTGTAGATTCTACACCCAACCCCTAGTTTGACAATCCTAATTGTTGGAAATAGATGTCCTCCCATTGTATGATATATCTCTAAATTTTACTATCATAGGAGTTAGTCTCCAGAAAAATTAACAAATTGACAATCTTATAAATATTCATTATACACCTTTTCAATTAGATGGTTAATCTCAAAGTGGGACTAACTTGTATCGGGATAAAATTTAGAGAAACACTATACACTGGGATGACATTTCTTTTTTAGCGGTTCGGATTTTCAATAGATGGTCCTCACTTTAGAGTCTGATACTTTACACATCGAGATGAGATTTCTTTTTAGTGATTCGGATTTTCAATAGGTTGACCTTACTTCAGAGTTCCACTCCATTAACTAAACGTTCCACTCAGTGAGTCTTAGAGGATGTGGACTTTGTGTGCACTACTATAAATCCTTCAAAATGCTATATATAAAAATCCACTCCGTTAAAATTTTAATAAAGGATGACATTGGTTTTCTCCTCTGTTCTTTTACCCTTATGTGGCGACAGTAATCCTCAATGATTTATTTTAGGAAAAATTTCATAAAATTATTAAATTTTGGCTTGTTTTCAAAAAAGTATATAAAGATTGGAATATTTTAAATGAGTATAAAAGTTTATTACAATTCTTTCAATCAAGTTCCCTCCCTCGGTAGTTTTTTTTTTTTTTTTTTTGAGAAATGACAAAAATACCTCTCTTTTGGTAGATTTTTGTCTTTCTTTATCCTCTAAAAAATTAGTCATTTGTTTTTTTTATTTTTTATTATTTATTTTTTTTAAATTTTTTTTATGATCATAACCATTTAATGAAGCTAATTTTTTATGGTAGATTTTTTTTTTATGAGACAGCTTCTTACCCGAGTGGTAAAGAGTGATAATTCTCATTTGGCTCTCCAGGGTTTGCCACTTTTTCCCACGTGCGTGGGCTCCTTTCCGACTTGAGTGAGATATCTCCTCGTGTGGCTCTTGATCGGGTTCTAACCCCCTTGGTTGGGTTAAAAAAAAAAGCTAGTTTTTTTTTTTTTTTTTAATGGTCATATGGAATTTGCTTTTCTAACATCAATACACAAAAGCTAGTTGAAGTGGCTCCACTAGGTCATTTGAGTTCGACTTGATCATTTATCTTAAATGATTTATCAAAGTGGCGAATTTGAAAAATGATATAAGGGTGTTTTTGTCATTTTTCATTATTTTTATGGAGACGACTTGATTGAAAAAATTATGAAAATATTTTATTATTATTTTTCAAAATATCAAAATCTTCGTTACTTTTTAGAAAATGAGCCAAAAATTTTACACGTTTTTGAAAATTTTCCTTTATTTATTTTAAAAGTGGGTCCTATTAATATAGTTAGAGCAATGTCCACAGAGACTCTGCTCCATCCTCCAGAAATGGGGCCCTCTAATATACTTTCATCCATAAAATAAAATATAAGTGAGTTATGATGATATTTTATTTTTAGTTATTTGTTATGGAATCTTTTGAACTTTTTGTCTTTTGACTTTTCTTGAAAAAAATGGAGGAAGTTTTGAATTAAAGTACTTTTGATGTGACATCTTATTTGAAAAATGAAGGCTTTACTTGACTTTTACTATATTAGTAAAGTGCTAAACTAGCACTTAGGGTCCATCCCGTTAGCTGATATTGAAAGAAAGTCTCTTAGTCCAACAGTCCAATCCATTTAGATCGGTGCAAACTAATGAGATTGTTGGCTATTATAGAGTTTGTGGTCCATTTAGATATATCATATGGTGGGGCTCACTAGGTGGTATTTACAATATTTTAAACACCATTTGCCCCCATCTTTATATTTAATAAATGCAATATATTCCTATGTGCACAGAGAACCCCTCTGTGGTCGAGCCTCAGGAAATCCGGCCTCCATTTGTTGTGATTCCCTCTATCCGAAAGCAACCGAAAGTAACTACAAATAAACACACTCCTGCTTCGGCGAACAACTCAAAGATCGATCGATCTCTCTTTCTCTCTCTCTGCACCAGAAATGGAGTTGGCGCCAGAAACTGAATCCCTAACCCTAGCCGTCTCTGAGCAGATTCGAGTTGACGGGACCCTAACGGAGGCATCGCTCTCGACTGACGGAAAGATACGGTGGAAGACGGAGAGTGGGGAGCGGAGATTGGCGATCGAGAGCGAAGTGTTGGGCTTCTCAGCCGAAGGTTCGAGAATTAGGGTTAGGGCTCTTGTGCAGAGAGAGGGATGGTGTTGTGGAGATGGTGGAGGAGGGAATCGGGCGAGGAAGGATTTGGTTTTGGAGCCCATGACAGAGGAGTCGAAGATTGCTTGGTGTGGGAAGTTGAGGGAGTTCATTGATTCTTTAGGTGAGTTTTTGAGAGAAATTTCAAAGAAATGTGATTTGGGAGGGGGTTTTTGTCATTGGGTTTTGATGGTTTTGTTAATTTATGTTGATGGGGTCTATTCTTTTTCAAGATTTCTTGAGAAAGTTGGAGTCTTTTGAATGAATTGGGAAATGTGTGTCCTTTTGGAATCAAAATCTCTCTCTATGTTTTTGTTTTTCTGAAGTTCATGGATGATCTTTTGAAAAATTAGTTCTTCAGCATTCTTTCTTTTTTAGTGCTTTGAATTGTTTTCTTTTCTTCTCTTTGGGGCTGGGTGTTGGGTTTTTATTAAAATATGATTATTCTAGATTCTAGTAATTTCCTTTTTTTTTTTTTTCTTCTTCTTTTGCTTTAATAAGTATGTAAGTGATGCAGTAGCAACACCACGTTATTGCAACAAGACTCGTGGGCAACATGTGGGACCCATGAAATTTTCTAATTTTAATTGTTGTTAGTTTTATTTTTAGCAAAGAATATAATTAGGATTAGTTTCTAATTTATTGTGTTTCTGTTTCCTAGTTTCTTATTCGAATGATTGTTCTTCCAAACCCTAATTGTGTTCCGGCACTTGCATCCTAACCCTAATCAAACTAGGAGACATAAAACACAGTAAATTAAAAACTAATCCTAATTATATTCTTTGCTTAAAAGTAAAACTAATAACAATTAAAATTAGAATTTCATGGGTCCCACATTTGGCCAATGAGTCTTGTTGCAATAACGCGGTATTGCTACCGGCTGCCGCATCATAAGTCATTACAATGTTGGTTGAAGTAGAACTGTGAAATTTAAATGTTTGGATTTTTTTTTTTTTCATGAAATATTTGAAAATCTAGAGTTGTGAAGTTGATCCAACCAGGTTCAGCCTGACATTTCAGACTACAAGACAGGAGGAGACAGTAATTAAAAAAAGTCTGGTCTTACTCTTCATGAATATCAACCCAAGTAAAAGAAGTAAGCCACAATAAGATTTTTAATCGCAAGACAAAATACCCTGATGTAGCTAGAGTATTCATACATCAAATTAAATAGTCGACCTGAAAGTTGTTCACATGAACCAAATCTCAAGTGCCAAACTAATAGGTTGATAAACCCCTCTTGTGGAGAAATCTCCACAAATGATAATAGAGTACCAAATGCCCTCTTTTCTTTCCAGTCATTGATATTATATTCCTCATAACATGCAAGAGTTATTACTAATTAGTGTCGCGCATGTGGGTTTAGCAGATTGACAGGTCCTAATTCTTCATTCATTTGTCTGTCCTTGACTGTTGCTGTACAATAGGATTGCCATGGTCCATGGTTTCTGATCTGATAATGATTGAATGGTCCTGTGAGGGGATGCGATGCAAATTGAAGATCCTAATGCTTCATTCCCTTGCCTTTGCTGTTGACCACTGTTGTACAGCCCTGGTTTTCCTTGATCCAGACTGTTGTTGTGATGGTCATACTGTGGGTGGGGGGATCCCATAAAATTTCATTAACGATGATGCATTGCTCCCGAACCTTTTCCGTTGGCGGTTTTCCACCCATAGCAATGATCTGGTGGTCTTTCCGTGGATTGGTTTGCTGCAATAAACCTCTCAGATTGAAGATCCTAGTATTTCAAGTTTTGGCCTAATGTTTAGGCCCCTGATTAAGGTGGTAAGATATTCAATCTGGTAGGCTTTTGGTCATTCCCCATGCAAAGTGGCCATCATATCAGTAATTTGAATCTTTAAAAGATTAATCCGACTTCTTCAGAATTGGCCAACTCAGCAGCCTGCACTTATTGTCTGATCAGGTTTAAAATGCTGCTATTCATCTCTAGAAAGACATGAGTTTGAGTTCTGTTTATTGATTTCTATGAAACATTTTAGTTTCCATATATTTAAAACCATCCAATGCGCATACTACATGTGTATGATGTAATTCAACTGATCTTTGTCACTTCTGTTGTCACAGATCGGCCGAAGAAGCTGTTCATCCTCGTGAACCCCTTTGGTGGAAAGAAATGTGCACTGAAGTTATTCCATAAACAAGTGAAGCCACTATTGGCTGCTGCTGATATCCAATACACATTGCAGGGTATATGTGCTTGTTCGCACCAATCTTGATGGTTTTTCCGATCAGTTTTCTATTTCTTTTACTGATTTTCTTGGTCTGTTTATCTCCAATGCTTTAAATTGTATTATCTTTCAGAAACTCAATATCAGCTCCATGCAAAAGAGATTGTGAATTCATTGGATCTTTCGAAATACGATGGGATTGTCTGTGTCAGTGGAGATGGTGTGCTGGTTGAGGTTGGTTTATCTACTCTGTTGCTTAATTTAAAGACACTAGTTATTAATTAGAAATCAAACTACTCCACTGAGACAATAAAAGCACTGACTGTTTTCATATGTGATGGCTGGCCAATTTATGCTGAGGGCTGACTTAATCATCCTCGAGTTGATTGGTGAATATCTGAATATTAACCGCTCAACAAAAAATTCGGAATATTAATCCATTTCTTAGATTCTCACTGTCTTCTTAGTGGTTGCTCTGTCGCTTGATGTAGATTCAACTTTATTTTTTTTTCACCTATAAGAAAACAATATTGTGGCGTGTGCTTTAGCAAACATGGATCAGATGTGATGATCAGGATGATTGATGTAGCAGGTCACCCTCTTTATGGGCCATAGCCCAGAAAAGGCCAAGTGTTTGGTTTATTGGAAGGGGGTAAAGCATCTGCTCATTGCTATTTTGCACACAACATTTGGACCACTGCCCGTTTTTCTGCTCATGTATGTATTAACTGCACTTTTGTGACTGCAAAGTAGATAGCTTGCATTTATTAATTGTTTCTGTTTGTTTTTACTCACAAACTTCTACAAAGCATGTGGTGGACATGAACACTCTTCAGTACTCTAAAACTAGCACACAGCTGTGAATTTTGAACCGCATTCCGGTTGGACTTCATATTTAAACATTTCCACTGGTGTTGCATTTTGGTGTTTCATTTTTGAGTTTTGGTTGGAAAAATATTACCAATTAAATGATGTATATTTGAAAAATGGATGTGTTTAAACCAAGAAAGATAGAATCACAAATGAGCACTGCTGAGAGCATTTAGGGTGGTAGCATCAATAGGTGATTAATTTAGAGAAACTCGCTTGAGATGGTTTGGACATGTCTTATGCAAGCCATCAACGGGGCCAATGAGGAAAAGTTTTTTTATGCAGGTTGATGGTCCATTAAGGAGAAGGGGTAGGCCAAAGAAGATATGGATTGAAGTAGTAAGGATACATCTGAAGAAGTTTAACCTATCCAAGGATTTGGGTGAAACAAAATTCAATGGAGCCGACCCTATGATGGTTGGGACAAGACTTTGATGATGATGATGAAGATGATACCTGGAAAATAGTAAAAAATGAGTGAACTATGTACATTTTTAAAGATAGATTATGGCCATCCTAGTAAACTAATTTCAAGTGAATACACTATGGACTTATATATTTATATATATAGGATTAATTTAAATTTTTTTTTTTGGGGAGAAATTCTCTATAGTCTAAAAAATATTTTTCCCTAATGCAGGGCATTTTTTTTTCCAAAATAACTGGAATGAAAAATTTTCATTTGCATGAGATTTGGCTGAAAATTAGAATTTCAGCTTGTTTGGCCTAAAACAACCAATTTTAACTTGAAATATAGATTTCGGCCAAAGTGGTCTGAATTTTGGACTGAATATTTTATGGGGAGTTGCTCAGTGATCGATAGCCCTAAGTGCAGGGCCGCGATGTAGTAATAATCTGGTGAGACCAGGTCGATCTACAGGGAGCAATGTTTTTTAAAAAACTTTCCAACTTTAACCTGTCCTAATTTAGAACTAAATCTAACATAATAAAGAAAATAATTAAATTACAAGAAAATTCCTAAAAGCTGAAAATTAAAAATATAACTTTCCAAATAAAAAAAACTAAACTAAGTAAAGAAACCTAATATATTCAACCCTATTCTAACTATAACCTGCAAAAGTAACAAACTCATTAAAACAACCAATTTAATATAAGATAAATCAAAACAAAATTTCCTAAATTAGATACTAATTACCAAAATTACTTTTTATGCAAATATGAATGATCAATAATGCCCTATATACTAACAATGCAATTTTATGCAAGTTTCTAAAAATCTCTGCATGCTTTAAAAAATTTTAAGTATGGAAACTCTTGCATAGGCCAAATTTCTCTGGACTGTATGACTATTCTAAGATGATATGAAACTAAATCTAATGGCTGGAATCAAAACTCTGATGATTCATGAACACAACAAAAAAAGAAGAATGGAAAAAAAGGACCTAAAATGAAAAAGATATGATCTCCTAAAGATGCCTACTTGAACTAGTCATGCTGCTGAAATCTGAACGCAGGCTTACCAACTACCCCTATTTGAGCCTCTGGTTGACACGGTTCCTGAGGTTATTTTTGACTGAAATTCTGGGGTTTCAAAGTCTAATTATCATACTTTAAATCTGCTATTTTTCGGACCAAAACATTCACGTTTACCTGGTTTTCAAATCGCACACTTTTGTAACACAGTTGGGTCAATTCTGCTGAAATTGTGCAGAATTTTTCACTATTCACATACCAAGTCCGAATTTAGTCTTTCTAATCAGTTGATAATCTTGTGATTTCAGCAACAAAAACCTATTCTAATGCAATTTCTAAATATGATACATCTAAAAACACTTTCCAACCATATATTATTGAATTAATAAAAATCGAAAGTTTCTACTAAACATAGAAAGATGCAAATTGGGGTTTTTAAATCTAGAATTTGTAAATAAAAAATAATCAGAATATTAACTTAAAATAAAAATAAAAGGGTGGAAAATAAAAAGCGGAAAAGTAGTACCAAAGATCTAGAAACTAGACAATCCTACAAATATTGACAGTGCGATAATGATGTCCTCTCTTCTCAGAGTAGGATAAATTTATGCAAGTGATTACTTGTTGTCTCTCGACTTTTAATCCGTTTATTTTATTTTCAATGTCCTAGATCTAATCATGTGAAATATTGTCTCTAATCAAAACACATAAAAGAACTAGAAAAAATAAAATTAAATCACTTACATAGAGAATATGCAGAATCAATGCAAGTAATGTCTTTATTCCTTGATCTTGAAGTACAAAAAATTAAGATTCTTCTCTCTTTTTCATTCTCTCAATATGATCTCTCAATCTATGTCTAAAGAATTAGAAGGGAGAAGAAGAAGAAAGGGACTTAGAGAGAGAAAGGGTGAATGGGAGTGGAAATGGAATGGAGAGAGAGAAAATCTCCAAGATTCTACACAAGAGTTATTGGATGTCCAACCCTTCCCATGACTCCCTTTTATAATTTTTGCAAATCTTTTTTTAGTAAAGAATCTCTCATCTTTAGGGCTCTTGTTTCCTTATGTGTTAAGATTCTTGCTTAGGCTCCAAGCTAGCTTCTCTCTTTGGAAAGACTTTTAAATTTGAGAGATCTCATTGCCTTATTAGGTTTTTTAATACACACACCTTCCTTGTACAATTCCAATAATATCTCTAAAAATTGCATGATGATGTAGAAGGAAGAAACTTTCCAAATATTAAGGTTTCTTACAATTCCCGCCTAAAACTGTAGCAGACAACTTCCTGAGGTCATATCTTCCTCAATATAGCTCTGATTTATGCAATTTTGGGCTCCACGGATATCTAATCGAAAAGAGCTTTCCAACGGTGGCTAGATTGTGTCGATCCGACACTCGGTTTGAGAGTTATGACCATTTTAAGTTGCTACCCCTGAAAAATCCGGGAATAATTGTGCACAAATGGAAACTTCTATGTTGGCATGCAATGGGGTGTGTGGGGCCCATGTTGGACGTCCAGGGCATGCTTGGACTCTTTCTTTGCTTGCTTATTTGACTTTCCTTTGGCCTCTCTTCTCAAATTTCATCAATTTGGTCCCATACTAATTTCTCCTACAAATTGAAAGAAACAGATTTATCATTAATTACATGTAAGAAAATAAACATGAATCATGCATGGGACCCTACATTCCTAATGATGACAAACTATCCAAAAATAGCACATGGTGCCAAAAATAGCAAGATATGCATTGATGAAACCAAAAGCCTAATTTTGGGCTGATAAATAAGGTGAGAAAAACTTAATTTCAGAAAAGTCATGCAATTTAAAGAATTTTGACAATTTTGACCATTTTTTCAAAACTAACCCCAAATGCATGAAATCATGAAATTGAGTGCAAAATTTATGCAATTAATCCTAATTAAATCCACAAATGCTAATGAAATGATGACCTAATGACATAGTTTTGTGGACTTATCACACCCCCCAACCACCTTTTTGTTAGTCCGTTAGCAAAATAAGCGACAAGGAATAAAACTCACTAAACTAATCCTAAAGAAAACAAACTAATGTAGAAAATAGAAATAAAAAAAACACCACTTTCTCTGGTACTCTCGACTGCATTTAGCTTATGTAGTAAGCCCTTAAACCCCTAGATTCCCCCTAGTGGACGAGTTGTGCCTCGTTAGGGTTTGGAGTGAATGTACCCACAAAATTCTTCTTTTCTTTTTTTCAATCCAAAGTAGAAACCTAACAAAACCATGGGAACTTTTTCAAAAGAAAATTTACTAAAACCGGATATTCTTGATTCTCGAAATTTTTTTAAAGGCAAATCTTAAATTAGGTTCACAAATCTCATCTTTTGGTCAGAAATTCTCGAAATCATGCTAAATTGATCGTGCACGGTGATACGTGCGTATACGAAAAAACATAGACATTAAATGATCCACAAAAAATTTCCGTGAAAATGATTTTTTATCCAAAATTCTGGGCCACCTAACCTTAGCAAAGGAAAACAGTTCTCCTCTCAAGGCCATCATGACGGCTTTCGCACTACTGTTTTTTCAAAGGCCGCACTTTTATATATATTATTATTTTTTCTTTTTTTTTTTACGCACACATGTGACTATGCAATGCCCAGGTCCCTTAAGCTTTCTAATTGACCCATGTAGCGAGCATTCGGCCAATGACTCCCAAGACAGATGTCTTTAGGGCATTAGGTATGTAAATACCCCAACGGGCTTACTGGCTCGGGTTAAAAAAGCTACGAACCCAAACTAGTCACACAACTGCTTTTTTTTTTTTAACACTTTTTTTTCTTTTTTTTATTTATTTTATTTTTTTATTTTTACGGTCCCCAACAATAGGCAGGGAGACTATGAAACTAAGGGTCGGTTTTCCATCATATTTTCAATCCAATCGTCAAAGAAAACGGAAATCATGACTTCACATTCAAATCCTTGAAAGTGTATACAGACTGTGTAAAAGTGAGGGATCAAAATTCAGCACTTTTCTTAAAACTCTTTCCTTAAACAAAATAGTGAACCATCTGCTCTTTTTTTTTTTTTGCCCAAAGCATTGAAAATTCCGAAATTCAAGATATCTTCGTTTTGTAAAAACCCTTTTGAAATTTCCCTTTTTTTTTAAAAAAAAAAAAAAACCCTAAAACCAACAGATATAGCAAAATTTTTGAAGAATTTTAGAAATTTTTCCTAAAAAAGAAACTAAAAACCAAAAACAAATGTGTAAAAATTCTGTCTAACAACTGACAAGTGTGCTTGTCCCCACCCCCCAACCTAGCATGAACATCGTCCTTGATGTTAAAATGAATGAAATGCAATGTAACATATGAAACATGAGGATTAAAAGTATCGGTGGGTAAAGTGAAGAAGTCACCTGAGAATTTGAAACTTTTTGGAAACCTTGTCCATGGTTAGACAAAATACACAAAAAGAAACAAGAAACAGAAAAAAAAAATAGAAGCTACACTACTGGGTACTCAACAAGGAATCCACCTGGATCCCAAACAAAATTTTCATCTACACATTGGACAAAGACTAGATGAGAATTTTCACCATTTCGGACACACATTTCTTGTCCAATGGTGAGAAGGTAACCACCATTAAAGTCTCCTCCTTTAAAAATGAACCATGTAAGTCTGAAGGAAGAGATTGCATAGATGAGCTCGGCGGTTCAAGTGATTCCCGTGCATGTAATTCCTCAAAATCGAATTTCTCAAATTCTTCTAGCACGGGTGTGGAACATGCGGTGGCAATGTCAGCAGCTGAATTTTTGTAAAGTGCCACACATGATTTTGAAAATTCAGACTCGAAGGTCGTCTAAAGAAGGCCATTTTCCTCAAATTTAGAGTCAAGGTTCTCTTTCGGGGGTGTGATTGCCATTTCCCATAATGATGGATCATTAAAAGCTAGGGAATGAGTAAGGCATGAGTCCAATGATTTCAAATTATCAGAGTCAGGAATTTGGAAAACATCCATGAAAGTTTCAAACCCATCAGGGGGATCAAAATGTATATTTTCTATTTCCTTCAAAACTGGAACGTCAAATTCTTGGAAATCAACAACACTTGAATCATTGTTGGGAAAGAATCAGAATCTACGAAGGACTCCTGGGAATCTTTCTCCAAAATCTCTCGGTGGGACCATCAATCGTTGGGGAAAAGGGATTACGGGCTTATATGGTTCAGAGTCAAATTGTTTTTTAATCATACCACCAGCACTACTCTCATCTCCACCCTTAGATATGGATTGTGCATTTTTGTGATCCGGTAATAAAAAGTGGTCAAGGTTTTTCGGATCATCTATTTGAATATCAATTTCACTACTAAGGGTGACGTCCTCTTGTATCATATGGCAAATTGAAGCTGTTAGCTCTCGTAGTTCTTGTTTGATGGTTTGATTGAATTCATTTTGGCTCTGAATAAATTCATTTTGATTCTGAATAAATTTAGTGATCATATCCTCCAAAGACTGCACCTCCGGGTGTGGTGGTGGGGGTACATATAAGCTCTCGGATGGTGTTTCATATGACCATTCAATTGATGGGGGTACATATGTCAAGTCCTGCACATATGACCCATCCGGAGTAGGTTCTTGGGGAAGATTGGAAAAATCATCCATGTGCCCATTTTCCCAATCATAATGATCATCCCATTGTGGACTATGCATGTTACCTATGTTATTGGAACAAGGCCATTGATATGCGTTGGCTTTATCCTCGAGTTCCCGCAACACCTCTATATAATAATCGGATCTTGTTGGACAAGTCTACGAAGATTGGTTGTTGTATCCACATCCTGCCTACACGTTCATAGAAGAAGAAGTGTTCACATGTGTGGGGTATAGATAATCACGCAAAGACCTTTTGGGTTGGTCATCTTTCATTACTTGCCAATTTGGCTGGAGATTATCATGTAGGCTCTTAGACGGTTGGGTCCCACTCAAATTCTCGTATCTTTCATATTCTATGGTGTCATTAGATGAACCTGAAGATTTTGAGAAACTGAAATTTTCAAGTGCCCTGTTGATCTGCGATTTCCTCTCTTGGAACATGGTTCAATTATGGAATCAAGTGGGTAGGGTGGCCATTTTTTTTTTTTTTTTTTAATGAAAAAAAAAACTTTTTTTTTTAATTTAATGGAAAAAAAAAAACTAACCTAGAACAAACACCTAATCATTCTTAAGGTTGTAGAGTGCACCTAGGCCCCCAACCCGGTCCTATGAAACCAACTTAGCCAGGTAAGCCCCCAGGAAAGTGGTGGGGTCACAGCGGTCCCGCTTAAAAACCACTTTCTTCGAACATAAAATGTCTCCCTTCAATGGGACAAGGCTTTCCTAGATACTGAGGTGATCAAGGAGCGCAATTGGTGCAACCTTGGGTGGGCTTTCCTTCCATTAGAGTGTGATACCAAAAATAAATCCTAAATAATAAATAAACAAAAAAGTTGGAAAATTTTGGTAACTTTTTGGAATTTTCTAAAAATCAATGATGTGAGTTGCTAACATTCCATGCACTTTCCTAATCCAAATTAGGGCAGTTTCAACATTCCATGCTTGC
Organism: Camphora micrantha; assembly: GCA_003546025.1. Lineage (NCBI taxonomy): Eukaryota > Viridiplantae > Streptophyta > Magnoliopsida > Laurales > Lauraceae > Camphora > Camphora micrantha. The sequence goes on from QPKB01000010.1 coordinate 25,133,098, forward strand.
ACCCCCTATTTCTAGCAAGATGCCAAAAGTAATGCGCAATTTAAATAGGAAAGTCAGAAAGTTACCTGTACTGGCGCTCCCCGGCAACAGCACCGAAAACTTGATCGATAGCCCCAAGTGCAGGGCCTCGATGTAGTAATAATTTGGTGAGACCAGGTCGATCCACTGGGAGCAATGTTTTTTAAGAAACTTTCCAACTTTAACCTGTCCTAATTTAGAACTAAATCTAACCTAATAAAGAAACTAATTAAATTACAAGAAAATTCCTAAAAGCTGAAAATTAAAAATATAACTTTCCAAATAAAAAAAAAACTAAACTAAGTAAAAAAACCTAATTTATTCAACCATATTCTAACTATAACCTGTAAAAGTAACAAACTCATTAAAACAACCAATTTAATATAAGATAAATCAAAACAAAATTTCCTAAATTAGATACTAATTACCAAAATTACTTTTTATGCAAATATGAATGATCAATAATGCCCTATATACTAACAATGCAATTTTATGCAAGTTTCTAAAAATCTCTGCATGCTTTAAAAAATTTTAAGTATGGAAACTCTTGCATAGGCCAAATTTCTCTGGACTGTATGACTATTCTAAGATGATATGAAACTAAATCTAATGGCTGGAATCAATACTCTGATGATTCATGAACACAACAAAAAAAGAAGAATGGAAAAAAAGGACCTAAAATGAAAAAGATATGATCTCCTAAAGATGCCTACTTGAACTAGTCATGCTGCTGAAATCTGAACGCAGGCTTACCAACTACCCCTGTTTGAGCCTCTGGTTGACGCGGTTCCCGAGGTTATTTTTGACTGAAATTCTGGGGTTTCAAATTCCAATTATCATACTTTAAATTTGCTATTTTTCGGACCAAAACATTCATGTTTACCTGGTTTTCAAATCGGGCACTTTTGTAACACAGTTGGGTCAATTCTGCTGAAATTGTGCAGAATTTTTCACTATTCACATACCAAGTCCGAATTTAGTCTTTCTAATCAGTTGATAATCTTGTGATTTCAGCAACAAAAACCTATTCTAATGCAATTTCTAATTATGATGCATCTAAAAACAGTTTCCAACCATATATTATGCAATTAATAAAAATCAAAAGTTTCTACTAAACATAGAAAGATGCAAAAATTGGGGTTTTTAAATCTAGAATTTGTAAATAAAAAATAATCAGAATATTAACTTAAAATAAAAATAAAAGGGTGGAAAATAAAAAGCGGAAAAGTAGTACCAAAGATCTAGAAACTAGACAATCCTACAAATGTTGACAATGCGATAATGATGTCCTCTCTTCTCAAAGTAGGATAAATTTATGCAAGTGATTACTTGTTGTCTCTCTACTTTTAATCCGTTTATTTTATTTTCAATGTCCTAGATCTAATCATGTGAAATATTGTCTCCAATCAAAACACATAAAAGAACTAGAAAAAATAAAATTAAATCACTTACATAGAGAATATGCAGAATCAATGCAAGTAATGTATTTATTCCTTGATCTTGAAGTACAAGAAATTAAGATTCTTCTCTCTTTTTCATTCTTTTAACATGATCTCCCAATCTATGTCTAAAGAATTAGAAGGGAGAAGAAGAAGAAAGGGACTTAGAGAGAGAAAGGGTGAATGGGAGTGGAAATGGAATGGAGAGAGAAAATCTCCAAGATTCTACACAAGAGTTATTGGATGTCCAACCCTTCCCATGACTCCCTTTTATAATTTTTGCAAATCTTTTTTTAGTAAAGAATCTCTCATCTTTAGGGCTCTTGTTTCCTTATGTGTTAAGATTCTTTCTTAGGCTCCATGCTAGCTTCTCTCTTTGGAAAGACTTTTAAATTTGAGAGATCTCATTGCCTTATTAGGTTTCTTAATACACACACCTTCCTTGTACAATTCCAATAATATCTCTAAAACTTGCATCATGATGTCGAAGGAAGAAACTATCCAAATATTGAGATTTCTTGCAATTCCCGCCTAAAACTGTAGTAGACAACTTCCCGAGATCATATCTCCCTCAATATAGCTTTGATTTATGCAATCTTGGGCTCCACAGATATCTACTCGAAAAGAGCTTTCCAACGGTGGCTAGATTGCGCCAATCCGACACTCGGTTTGAGAGTTATGGCCATTTTAAGTTGCTACCCCCGAAAAATACGGGAATAATTGTGCACAAATGGAAACTTCTATGTTGGCATGCAATGGGGTGTGTGAGGCCCATGTTGGATGTCCAGGGCATGCTTGGACTCTTTCCTTGCTTGCTTATTTGACTTTCCTTTGGCCTCTCTTCTCAAATTTCATCAATTTGGTCCCATACTGATTTCTCCTACAAATTGAATTTATTGAAAGAAATAAATTTATCATTAATTACATGTAAGAAAATAAACATGAATCATGCATGGGACCCTACATTCCTAATGATGACAAACTATCCAAAAATAGCACATGGTGCCAAAAATAGCAAGATATGCATTGATGAAACCAAAAGCCTAATTTTGGGCTGATAAATAAGATGAGAAAAATTAAATTTCAGAAAAGTCATGCAATTTAAATAATTTTGACAATTTTGACCATTTTTTCAAAAATAACCCAAATGCATGAAATCATGAAATTGAGTGCAAAATTTATGCAATTAAACCTAATTAAGTCCATAAATGCCAATGAAATGATGACCTAATGACCTAGTTTTGTGGACTTATCACTCAGTTCAGTACACTAACTGAACCGAGTAGTTCCATCCAATTTGGTGCAATCCTAATATGACTACTATGCCACCGGCGCATCATAGTAAGATACAGCAGGGACACTATCGACATGGCAGGGATACAGCTTTTAGACGTAAAAGTTGGAAGTAGTGGACATGAGAAGACACTTTATGCTGCCTATTTTGAAGCATCTGGGTATCATAGATAGTAAGAGTGTCTAATGTAATTATGCTCCAATTTTATCTTCTTTCTTCTTTCTTTTATTTTTCCTTTTTTATTGGCTTTTACGTTCTGTTCTCATTCTTGTCCTTATTAACTGTGAATTTGTGTAGTAGGTGGTGAATGGGTTACTCCAACGGGGGGATTGGGATGCTGCAATAAAAATGCCCTTGGGGATAGTTCCAGCAGGTTTGCCATCTTCTAAAATTTTAAAACTTCAGAATTCATTGTGACTGATTTTTTTTACACAACATGCTGGCATCCTGTGCATGATGTGTTCATTGCCTTTAATGCTAGTCGAATAAGTAGGTTATCTTGCCATTAATTTGAACTTCAAATATACTTTTTTGGATATAGGTACAGGAAATGGCATGATAAAATCACTATTGGATTCTGTCGGTGATGCATTTTCTGTCTCCAATGCTATTTTCTCAGTCATTCGAGGTCATCATTCATCACTTGCTTCATTTCGTAGCATTCATTCATTAATTAGAGGCGTCTCTCCATACTTCCCTATTCTTTGGGAAAAAAAAATACAGTTTTTCTCTCTCTGTCATGACTTTGTTTGCGTAATCACTGTAATGTGAGTTTTATCTTCAATTTTCCATGTGTAATTCTTAGTGTTTCTAGCTCTGCTCATACAGGTCACAAGCGCTCGCTGGATGTTGCTACTGTCCTGCAAGGGGAGACAAGGTTCTTTAGTGTCTTGATGCTTACATGGGGTATGCACACAAATAATTGTGCAGTTATTTTGGATATTGGTTACTTGGTTTTGGCATTGGCATTCATTTCTCTGTTCCTATTATATGTGTGTTACTGGATATTGTTGGAACTTGCAAGTTCTATTGTGAAAGTTATCTTAATAAATGGCCAGCTGTTCTTCCAGGTTTGGTGGCAGATATTGACATTGAGTCTGAGAAGTACCGCTGGATGGGAAGTTCTCGTTTAGAGTTCTATGTATGTATTATCACACTGCTCTCTCTCTCTCTCTCTCTCTATACGTTTGGTTGGGATTTGTAATTTACCTGTCGCTGTCTATTTATTATGTCTCTTAGTGCACGATTGTTTAAAAGGTATCAATAAAACTGGTACCCTTTTATTCTTGTCCTGCCTGACGTCAACAAACTCAAGGCCTTGCTCAAATTCTAGGCTGTTCTTGTAAAACACTCCAGTAATATGTACCAGGAGATGCCTGCAACCAATCTGACTCCCACCTCCCCTCTTCCATAGAATTCACAACCACCCAATCAGATAATGTGGCCTCTTGTAGAACATTCATTCAAAATAAAGTTCAGTCTCCAAGGAAATTTTCCTTGCTTTGAATCCAGCATATTACATTTTTTGAATTGCATTTCATGATAAGATAATCAGAGAATGGCCCTTTTTGAAATACTCTTGAGTGATGAATATTTTATACCTTGTTGGATTCTCTCATCTCAGAAGCTCAAAGAATACCGAAAAAAATGAAGCCATTTCTGTCAAATAAAGCAGCGTACTAGCACGTGTTGACCTTGATTTTCCTCTTGAAGGCAATCTACATTGAATTTCAAACTTTTTGCTCTGGAGGAGGGCAGATGCCTCCAACAACCACCATCCCGTCATACAAGCCTTCTAGTGACATTTAATATTGTCTAACTTATGTCATTACTCATTAAACTCTTTTTTTGCAACTACCCACTTCTTATCCACAACATAAGGAGATAGCATCCCTTTTCATTCTTTTTTCCTATTAAAGATTCTATTTGTTCTCTATAAGAATACCACAGCATAGCAATATATGCTAACTTCCACCATAAGATGAAAAGGTCCTTATTATCCTTGCTTGTTCAATTTGGTCCATATTATCCTTTCTGTTCAATTTGCTCATGGATTATCTCTGGACTGAAGCTTTTGGCATTTCATTAATTTTTGGGGATTTTATTTATTTATTTCGTTATTTATGTCAATGCTCTGGGAGTCCCATAACTTTTATATGCTTAGTCAACTAGTATGATGCAGACACTGTTACCTGAAAGTTCATGCATACTTGTACAATATGATTCTGTTGTCTCTCGATGGGACCAAATGATGGATGGAGTCTTCATGCATTCACCATGGATTCTTGGAGTCATCACCATTAGAAACGCAATGAGTCTTCACACAAAGGAAAACACTTACAATAATGAGAGGGAAGGAGAGGATTTTTCATTGAATTACAAAGAGAGATTATAAAGTGCTTATAAAGAGCCACAAATACTTATAAAGAACCTTATCCGAAAATCAATAAAAATCCCAAAAAATTGCCTCTGCGCAATTTCCTTGTGTTTGATTTGCTTGTTTCAATACTATGCATTTCATCCTTGCATCGTTGCATTTTTCATGTTTCCTTGTTCTTTGCTTTTGTTTTTCTTTGAAATATTTGCGGAAAACAATGAGCAGGGAGACGTGTAGACTGTTGTGCACTATTAGCAGGGCGAAGATGTCATGCACTCATATTTCCGTGCAATCTCCTCTTGATCTTTTTAATTATTCCATCACTACCTTTATCTGGACGAATTTTTTGCTGCCTGCTCAGTGAATTGATAATTACAGAACTAACCTAGGCGGCATTGTAGTTTTGATGGATGCTTGACGAATATTAACTTTTGATGATACTTCCAGGGCATTCTGCGGGTGATTTGCTTGCGGAAATACCATGGCTGCATATCTTTCGTGCCTGCACCTGGCTATGAAACTTATGGTGATCCCATTGACCAAAAGAACAGGTGGAGTCAAAAGCAAGATGATAATTCTGAAGTCCAGCAGTGTGGCTACCAGGGACCCATTACTTGTTTGGAGAATATGGAGTGGAAGATTATTCAAGGACCATTTATTTCGGTTTGGCTGCACAACGTGCCTTGGGCAAGTGAAGATACCATGCCTGCACCTAATGCCAAGGTTTGTTCTCTGTCTCTGTCTCTCTCTCTCTCTGCGTGCGCGTGCGTACATCCAAATCACCTTGATTAGATGATCAAATCCTGCAATTAGAGTCTCTCTTATAATTGACGGTTAAAAACAATCAGTCCCTTGATCCTATGTCTTTTGGGCCACAGGCATAATGCATCCCACAACGCCTCTTATTGCCCAACCATCCACGACCTTTTATGTAGAGTACACCACTATAATACTGTTTACTAAAAATCAATCTCTCTTTCTGATGGACAGATCCATGGGTCCCCATGGGTCGACCCTCCTTTGGGCCCAGCCCAGTTATCCTTATCTTATTTAGAGTTATTTTCATTTATTTATGCCCTTTATTTAGTTAAGTGAGATGTTTTAATCTCAACCGGAAGGATTATTAGATGGTTGAGATTAGATCTAGGTTTTCTGTTTTCCCATATTTAAGCATTGTAAAGCCTTCTAGGCTATTCAGTGAATGATTAATAAAATTTCTCTCGAGTGATTTTGGGGTTTCCCAAGTTATCTTTTCTTCTTAGCCCGTGATGGGGAGTTTGATGTGAGGCCAATTATCAGGTGAAAACGTGACCTATCCCTTCCACAATCCATCTCTAGTCCCTCCGTCTCTACCCGCCTGCACCTGCTACCCTGCTCCTCATCACTTTCCCTCTCGTTCTCTCTCATATATGTATATATTTATATATGACATATATAGGAGACAGGAGAGTAGTAATTTATACACTTTATTATAACATTGATATGGTGCACTTTTTTTTTTTCAAATTCGTATGTAAGGGCCCACTTTCACCATGTCAAACCATTGGATTTCGACCTACCCCTACGATACTGACATTCATCATTAGTTTGAATCGTTCCTTTGAATGTGATTGAACCAAATGGGGGTTAATCATGCCCCAAGGTGATGTAGATCTAGGAAGCTTGGAAGACCTAAGAGGGGCCACAACCTAGGATTTCCTGATACTTCAGAATAGGCAATGCATCATTTTATATCATATCCAATACATTGTTTTTATGCATAAAATCCATGTCCACACCATATCCACGTGTTCCTGCCGTATGATGTACCTGAATTGGTATAGAAGGATCCGCCCTATTGTAAGCACCTTTAAGCAAGCACAATTACTTCTATGATTCTATCCAAAAGAGTGGAGAAATTTGAATATTATCATAGAGTAATTTAAGAAATACACATCAGAGGTCCTTAAATAGATCTCTTGGGATGGTTTTTTTTTTTTTTTTTTTTTTTGGCACATCGATATCATTTCCTCCTTTCTTAAATACATCTTATGACTTTGACCTGAGAAATATAGGAAGTCAATTAAGAGAGATGCTTGAAGGTTATAATAAGAAAGATCCAAAAATATAATAGTTCTCAATTGGGAGGATTGGTTCTCCAAATGTACTTAGTTGGGCCTATTAGGCCAATCGTAGGGCCTGATCTTGGGGACCTGGACATTGCCCAGCAATTTTGGGCTGGTCCTGGCCTCTGCTATCCGAATCTTATTCTGTGGCAGCTCCTTTTGGCTGGATCTCCATAACTTACCATCCTGTATTTAAGCATGACAACCGACACCTCAAAAACAATCTCTCATGCATGGCTGAGTTACTCATGGGATTTAGGAATAAAGTTTTTTTTTTTTACAATGACATTGGCCAATTTCATGTGTCAAAAAGTGTCCTACTGAATCCAGATTAAAAACTAAAAGAGTCTTTTAGTTGGATGGAAATGTTATCAGAAAATGACGAAATGATGTCAATTTGACAGAAATATAGATGCATTAGATGAGTTATTTGATTATTTTGTCCACAGGGTCCTATATTATGCAATTCTAACTGGTACTGAAGCTAATGGACCATTTACTAATAAGGTATATTTTAGTTGAAGCTAAGTGTCCTAATCTGTTTATGTCTACCGCAAAATTGGGTGTTTTGTTAACATAAATTTTTTAGTTAATAACACCTTTTCTAGATATAAGAGTTGTTGTAATTGTTAAGAGAATGAATAGTTGGATTGTAGTAAAGTTAGCCAAGCCTTAAGTTTTTTAAAAACATATATTGACATCCCATTGAATAGAATTTTGATAGTTGTGTGAATCTTAGCTTTATTCATGAGCTTTCTAAATAAGCCCACATGGGAAGCTTATTTTATATTAGAAAAGAAAAACCTATATTCAACTCCCCTAGGTAAAAGGGTTGTGCCCTTGTGGGCTGAAACTGATGAGAATGTCAACAAACTCCTTATCTCTCATAGGACACAACAGAGTTTTTATTTGTGTTGATCATAATGTTTGTATGTCTTTCAGTTGCTTACCATCTTGTTATGTTTGTTTATTATTGTTTTTGCAGTTCGCAGATGGCTATTTGGATTTGATCATCATCAGAGATTGCCCCAAGTCTGCCCTTTTATCAATGCTGACAAAGTTAAGTGATGGAGATCATGTTAAATCGCCTTATGTCTTGTATCTCAAGGTAAGTTGAATTTAGAACTGTATTTATTTACATAATAGAAATCATGTTTTCTCAACATATGATATAATGGTTATAGCTGATACCTTTTTCTCCCTGTCCCATTGCTTGTATATGAGGCTTTGCTTCCTTTTTATTCCATGTTCTTGAAATTAATGAACTCCATTATCATTCAAAAAAGAAAGGAGGATCTGCGAAACACTTAAGGGCATTTGGAATCTTGAAATTTTAGAGCTTATTTACATTTTTGGTGTTTGGTAAACCTCTAGTTGGAGTTCTAAATGAATTAGAAGTAGAGGAAAATGCTTAGTGTCCACCTGTGAAGCATGGATACGTTAAAATGGGGGGCGAATCTCTATCCTGGGTGTATCGGACCCGGATACGCCATGGATAGCGGGACACGGAGTGGGAGAGGAGAAGAGAAGGGGAAAAAAGAGGAGAAGGGAAAGAATAGAAGTACCTCGCCATCTCCTCCACTGCTCCTACGAGATCATCACCGGCCAGCACCTCCACTCCTCCGATGAAATCAGCACGTTTTAAAGGAAAGTTGTTGTCATCATCATCAAACCCTAACCTGAGGTGAAAGGGTTAGGGCTGCTACAGTCATACCTGCAGTAGCAAAAAAAAAAAAAAAAAAGAGGAAAAAATGGTACATACCTGTAGCCTCTCCACCTTTGCCGCTGCCTCTGCTACATCGTCTGCTTCTTGCTCACTGAAAGAGAAAGGAAAACAGAAAAGGAGAACCAACGCCTATAAGGTTCTTTTCTCCTTTCTTTCCTTTTCTTTTTTTCCTTTTCCGGCTGAGAATGGTCGGAATCTGCAGAAATCGGCTGGAAGGGGTGGCTTGCTTTTCGTGTATTCGTTGTGTGCTGTCCACGGGACCAGGGATTAGAATTTATAGGCGTAGGAGGTGAGTCTCTTTGACACAGAGAGGAAAAAAAGAGCAAAAGGTGCCGCTGTGGTAGTCCACAGGACCATTGATGTTGTTCTTCCTCCAATGATAGGGAGGGAAGCTGAAATAAAAGGGTAAAGTTCCTGATATTATGTAGAATTACAATTCTTTGGAGTTTCTTATGTCTTTATACAATGCATTTTCTCTTTTAGCAAGCTGACCCAAGTATAGGCTATGTTGAGAGCCACACAGTGGCCTTGGGGACTACTGTTATTTTTCTTTAAAAAGCATTAAAAGAAACTTTTGAAAGGGTTTTTAGGGTTTTTTTTTCTTTCTTGTACATAATTTCGAGAATGGAATGATATGAAATGCTGATTTTCTGGTAAGTTTTGTAATGTTTAATGATGATTAAATCAATGAACGTGCATTTTTTATGGTTTTTTTGATTGAAATAATGTAGATTTTTATTACCTAGTCATATAAAAAATATTTAAAAAAAAAATCTACGTACCCCCGACGTATTGTATCCTACTTTTTTGAGAAATGGCGTATCTGCGTATCCGTATCGTATCGTATCCGCGTCTCGTGTCCATGTCCGTGCTTCATAGGCCCGTGGGCTACTCTCCCTTTCCCTCGTTGTGTCAAATTGGCTGAAACTGGGGTTGGAGTTAGGTAAATTGTATTTTCCCCCAATTCCGAATTTCTAATGAGGACCTATACTTGAACATAGACCCGGGCCCAAATGTAAATTAAAGATCCAAACCCAGACCCGGAATGGAGCATGAGTACTTGTATACTCATAATATACTAAATATATTTTTTTACAGACACATACATACATGCATAATATATGGTCAAATTATAGGATATTTGGGTCCTCATATATGGAAACCGTGGAAGTGAACCCAAACCCGAATTTGTTTTTGGGTCAGATATTGGACCTGTGCTCAATTTTTTATTTTTTTTTAGTATTTTTTGAGTTAAGACCCATTTCCATCTCCACACAGTGCTACTTTTTTCATGTAGTCTTGAAATATGGTTTTGCAAGTATTTATGATCAACTACTTCACTTATATGCCAACTCTCCTTTTTTTCAGGCTTAGGACTAGCAGTAGCACATGTTAAGACACAACACATGGAGGAAGAATTAGCCGAAGAGGAATTGAATGAGGCATGGGTTGGTTTAGTCATGCTTGGGTAAAACAGTGTCGGGGGACAGTTAGAGGGATAATTTAGAAATTAGTGCCCTAGATTTTGTTATTTAGTTATGGTAAGTCAATAATAGTGAGAAATGGAAGGGTGTGAGTTGGATATAGTATATAGGATCACAGTGGGTTGGCCAAAGTTCAGACAAGCGAGAGGAGTGCTATATGATCCTTGAGTGTTACCTCATCTAAATGAGCATTTTTGTAAGATGATATCTAGACTTGGCTTCTTGTATGGAGCTGAATGCTAGGGATGAGGAAATGAAAAGAAGCTAATTTACATGTGGCTGAAATGCACATGCTAAGATGGTATGTGAATTTGCAAGAAAGTGCAAAATAGGAATGAGTATGTAAGAGGAAATTCATGGGTTGCTTCAATAAATGAAAAAATAAATCATGGAATATTGTTTGAGATGGTTTGGACATGTATATAGAAGGCCAAACTAGTCTTTTATAGCTGAAACTTGCAATCGCGGTATCTTTTGATCCGTCCTTCGGATTTTGAAGTCTTTATGTTGCCGGAAAGCTCTCTTCGAGTTGATTTCCGTAGACCCAATGATAACCCTGATCTAATATGTTTTGAAGGAGATGTGAACCTGGGAAGATTCCCTTTTCTTCTCTTTCTAGGTGGGACAGTGGGTCTCATGTCTTTTTTTTTTTTTTTTTATCAATCTTGGGAATGGAAAGTGCATTTCCTCTTCCTAAGAGACTGTTTTGGGAAGGAAAGGTGCCTCGCTTGCCTAAGCCTCATTTCCCATCCTTTCCGTATTTATGCGAACACTTCGATCGGTTATGATTTTCAATTCGTCGGTTGGATTTTTGTCCTCCATATGTCGTTGGAAAGGTATTTTCGAGTAGATGTCCGTAGACCTAAATTTGTAGTAATCTGACTTGTATTGAGGACGATACGACCCCCGAAACGTGACAAGGATATCTGGGTTTTTTGGGGCATGGTGGTGCATGATTATGCTTCATTGGACACTTTCAACTTTCTTTGTGAATTTTGAAAATTTTGGCCTGGGCCGCCGTACCCATGTTGGATTGCGGTATTTTTCTGCCTATCCCATTCTTCCAGTCTCTATTTCTTATGTAACTTGTGTCATTTTCCTCATTTCGGAGTTACATACCCATTTTTTATAATCTCTTGCCTCGAGGGAGTCATTTTCCTTGATTCTTCATTTTCCATGGAATCTTTGGTTTTCCGCAAAATGCATTTTCCATGCTTTCAGAGATCTTTTCCTTGTTTCTTTTCTCCTTGTCAAATTTTCATGTCTACAAGAGAGGGATCTAGAGAGTTATGAGAACTAGTTTTAAGGAACTTGGAAAAGGAGGATAGGCAAATGATAAAATAGTGAGAAAAGACATGCTAGATGGAGGAGTTACAGTGGTATGGCTTCAAATATATGGTCAAATGGAATAGCAAGACTCACAAAGGAAACCTTAAATACATAAGATAAGGTCTTGATGAATGCAATGTTGTTGGTTTCTTCTTGAAGATTTGACAAGTCTGAGGGAGCAGAACCAGTGCTAAATATATATCAGTTAAAGAGGTGATACCTTATCTTGATGCGCTTTCTGGGAATGTAGTCAAGATTATAAGTTTTGTTGATCATGCATTTTTAACGTTTTTCTTTCCGTTCTTCCTGTTTTTTAAACCATTCAAGGAAGAGAAGGATGTTTAAATCTAAAAGGCATCCACTTCTAACTATGGATCAAAATAGCGGCCGCTACGCTATATCGGGTATAGCGGTGAAGATTGTTACGCTAAATAGAATTTAGCACTGCTCACAACCGTAGTGGCTACTACGGTCTGCTACGGGGCCACTACAGAGTGAGACAAATTCCCACTTTTTAATTTTTTTTTAAAATGCATAAGAAGACTTATTTCTTTTGTTCTCTCCAAGCAACATTTCTATGCAACTCTTCTACCCTTTTATGTTTAAAAGAACAAAAAACACATTATCTCACCGAATCACAGTCGATACAAAGAGTTCTTCTCAAAGGTTCTTCTCTAGGTACATCCTATTAGACACCTTATTAGTAGAGTTGTTTTTTTTCTCTAGTTACTCTTAAGTCTTAAGTCATGACTTCATGACATTGTTATATCTAAGTTAGCATAACTAAGCAACATGAATAAATGTGAAAAAAAAATTGATCATTATTATTTTTTATTTATACATTGATATAGGACCTCATACAATGAGGGGACCATTACGCCCCCTTATCTTAGTTACTTTTGCAAAAAAGAAAAAAAAAATGCATTTTCTATCATTTTCCAATATTCTAGATTTTCTACAAATTTCTTAGATTCTTTTGAAAATTTTTTCAAATCGCACCGTGGTGCCGCTACGCTACGTAACGCCCACTATGGAGCATTTTGGTGGTGGGCCGCTATTCCCGCTGCTACTGCTATTTTCATTCTTCCTTCTAACAGTTCCCCGCAAAATCCTTCTCCTTAGCCATGGTTCTATTTTCTCCAATTTTCCCTCCTTGCTCATGCATCTGGTTGGGTATGCTTCCAAGAGTGGAGGCATTTTGTCGGTTGGTGGTGGTGGGTAAGGTTTCCATGGTGGACAATCTTAAGAGGAAGGGCTTTGATGCAGAAGGGGGATCAAGATGTGCAATGGCGGACCTAGGATTTTCATATGAGGGGGGCGGACCCAAATACCTAGTTGGGTTTTGGGAGTGGACCCAGAATTTTCATGTGAGATTTGGCAAGTGACCCAGAATTTTCATCTAAATTTGGAAGCAAACCAACAATTTTCATATTCATTTTGGACGTGGACCTAGGTTTGACTTCCAAAGCAGATAGAAGACTTGTTTATGGCTTGGAAATCTCCAATCAGATCAGATAAAGGGAAAGAGATGTGGAAGCTCAGCTTTCTCACAGTTATTTGGCACATATGGAAGGAGAGGGATGCTAGATGATTCAAAGGAATCGCAATGAATAGAGAGTCGATTTGTGGGAAGATCAAATTTTCTGTGGCTCAATAGGTGTTAGTAAATCCCATCTTCAAAGATATTTCTGTAGACCAAATCATGTTCAATTGGAAAGATGTGGCTACCTTGTAATATTGGTTGGAGGTTACCTGTATTAATGTGTCCGTAGTCCTTTTTGTTTGTGGTAGGGTCTCTCTTCACGGTTCCTGCTTCCAAAGGAATCGTTTCTGCTGTTTCTCTTCTCAGTATAAGTCTCTTGTGCTGTTTGTTTTTAATGAAATTAACCATTCAAAAAAAAAAAAAAAGTAGACCCAGGCTATGGTACCCAAATACGGCAACTCACTCATGGTACCGGTGCAGACACGGTACGATACAGATACGGGTATGGGATACCAGAAGATACGGTAGGGATATGGCACAAAAAAAAGGGATACGGCTGTCGTATATTTTATAAAAAATAAAATGAAAAATAGAGGAAATCCAGCTTCCCTAGCCACCCACAACCTTAGCCCCTGCTCTTTGCCGAACCCCTTCCCCTTCGCCTCCATCCCCCAGACCTAGAGGAGAAGAAAAGAAAAAAGAAACAGAGAGAATAGAAGAAAAAAAAAAATGTGGCGTACCTGCACCGACGTCGCCACAGCCGACTCCCATCTCCATCATCCGCCACCATCAGGCGCGAAGATCTCCTCGCCTCCACCATCATCGTCGCCTGCCCTCTTCTCCCTCATGTTTCTCTTCTCATCAAGGGCAGATAGAGTACCTGTTTTTAATCTTTTCTCTGTCACGTGTCTCCCACTCCAATTTTTTTCTTTTATCTTTTCTTCACCATCATCTCAGTCATGTAGGTATGTTCCCCACTCCAAATTCAAATGAGGCAAGCATCACGTGTCTCCTACATCCCATAGTCCCACTCTTATTTCATAGTGAGGCAAGGCCCATGTGTCCCCACACCAATTTCAAGTGAGGCAAGGCCCATCTTGTGGGCTTGAGATCAAGTCCAGCTTGGCCCCAGCTATATTAAAATAAACAGCAGCAAAATAAGAAACTCTGTAATCTTTTTCTCTAGTTTGACAGCTCCAACGAAATAAAAAAAAAAATTCCATTTAAAATAAACTCCCAATTAAATATTTATATTTATATATTTTTAATAATGTCGTACGCATATCCGTGTCCTAAAATTTTGAAATTGACGTATCGGATGCTCGTTCCGGTGTTCCGTATCCGTACCCGTGTCCGTATCCGGGCATCATAGGACCCAGGTCTGACAGGGCGACTGCCCCAAAAACTTGTATGTAGCTCTGCCAGTGGAAATGCAGGGTGGGTAGGGAAGATGGAAGATGGAAGAAACTAGGGATAGGTCAGGCCTCACACCTGAAGTTGATAGGCCTCATGCACATGGTCTTACGCGAGTCTTTTCACGGGGAGGAGAGAGAAAAAGCACTCAATCTTTTTTTCATTAAACATTGTGAAAAAGCCAAAGAGGCATTACATTGATATATAAGCAAAGGAAAAGCCCTAAAACTAATCTCAACCTTCTACACACTTTGACGGTTGAGATTGAAATATCCACTTAAAGAACTTAAAAACATATATATAAAATGCTCTAACTAAAATTAAAATAAAATAAACTGAATAGCTGATGAATGGGCTGGGCCTAAACGCTAGTTGACCCACAAATCATGGGTCTGTCCTGCATGGCTTTGATTCAAACACTATAGTTGACTCTTATATTATGTGTGGGAAGGGGAAAGAGTTATATTTTATTTGTTCATTGCAAGTTATCTTCTTCACCATTCAAAAAGGGGAGAAAATTATCTTCTTTCATTTATAATAATTTTTTTTTTTTTTTGAAAAGATGTGGCTTCTAATGGTGTTCACCAAGCTCTTTAAAGTGACCAGGCAGATACTTGGTGGATGGTTCTTTCTAAGGTCGCAGTTTGGTACTCTGAAGCTCATTTGTTTTGCTGTTTCATGGTCTACTTGGAAAGAAAGGGCATGCAAGGATTTCAAAAATTACTTTTTTTATCCATAGATGATATTCTTGCTGCAATGCTCCCAAGAATTGACAAATGGGCAATGTCACAAAAATAGTTTGAGAATGTAAACCTTGACCACGTTCTTCACAATAGTGAGGCATGTATATAGCGAACCTTATTTAGTAGAATAAAATAGAAAGCTGATGCTTCCCTCTAGAAGGATGTCTAGAACTTATGTGGATGGGGCAGCTAAAGGTAAGCCTAGACTGACAGATATTAGAGGAGTGCTTTGTAACAATAAAGGAAGAGGTGCTGGTTGTGTTTTCTAAGTCTTTTGGAGTGAGAGTCTAATGGAAGAGAGATGCTGGCTATCTTGCATGGTTCAAAAATAGCTACATAGCGGCCTCATTATCGGCCGTAGTGGTTGAGGCCGCTATGCCATTTTAAAAATAGTGGCGCTACGGTCTAAAACCTAGTCAAATCAAGCAATTTTAATTTAAAATATTATTTTTCCTGTATTTTCACCTCATTAGCCTTTCCTAGTTGTCTCTAGTCTCTACCCTCATATGGTTCCAAATTACTAAAAAAAATACAAGATTAACTGCTACACAAGATTTGAGTTTTTGACTACTTAAGAAATTCACATTGTTATGCCGCTATGTATCGCTGCAACTGCTATGTAATGCCCAATACGTAATGTTTTGGCCATTGGCCTCTATTCCCGCTGCAACCGCATTTTGATCCTTGCTATCTTGGAGACTTTGAGGAGCTATTAATGGAGAGTGACTCATCCAATGCATTTTCTTGGGCCTCTCTTGTCAATAAGGGCCCGTGGAAGTTCCAATATTTCCATGATGGGATTAGATCTTTGTCATCTTAGCTTCCGGTGGTCCTTAGGCAGGTGAGTCGATCTACTAATGAGGTAGCAGATTCACCGTCTAAGCAAAGGGTGGATAGGGTTGATCCTTTTGTTGGACTTTTGCTGGAGCTTTTGTTTTTGCTTGGTCTATTTTGAGGGCCGTTATGGTATAAGGTTCTTATACTGTTATTCTCTTGTTTTTGTGTGTTTCTATTTCCAAATTTGTACTCATGTTCTATTTTAATACAAGCTTACCAAAATAAAAAAAGAGTTTTGGTGCAGTGCTACAATTTGTAAAATGTTGTGCTCTTGGTTCTTTCTTGTGTCTTCCTGAAATTTGTTCTCTGACTAGAAATCCAAGCAAAGAATTTCCAAAAAATGAAATTTGTGAAACCCTAGTTCCTTTTCTTCTTATGTTTCTGAGAACATTTAAAGAAAAAAAACAACAAAGAAAAACACCCTTTAGGCATGTTTAATTAAAGGAAAATCTGGATTTTTAAGTATGAACTTCTTTTCCCTTTTAAAGTAACTAATTCGGCTAGGTTGGGAATTTATGAAGGGCGGTGCTCTTGGTTCTTCTGAATTGTTCTCTTGGGTTTCCCACAGAAATATCAAAATACACAATGAGTGAAACCAAAATATCTTTCTTCCACAAAATTGCTGACACCCAACACAATGCAGGGCAAGCACGTTAGATCTCTGGATCTCTCTCCTGGAATAAGATTTATAAGGGATTTTACAAATCCTCCAGAATTTTTCCCTTAGAACCTTGGAAATCCAAAATGAATGAAACCATGGAAAAGAGGATTTCTCTCGGCATTTTTTTAATTCCAATGTTGTGGGAACAAGATATTTCTAGATGGCTGCTGCATTTTTCTTAAGAACGAGCCTTCATTGCTAGTGAGAAGGTTTCACTGGCATCTCCTAAATTTTGTCTCAATAGATCCATGGTTTTGTGAATCATACAAATGCAAATGTACGGGGTTTTTTTTTCATGTTTTTATAAAAGTCAATGAAATCTTTTTCGTCCCTGAGGGTGCGTTTGTGGAATGAAAGGATTACATGATAGAGAGGAAATTATTTTGATTTTCTGTGCATGTCATTGTTCTGTTGTTTGGTGCCACGCATTTTCCTTTCAGAAAAGGGAAAACAATATATCAATTTTTATGGATAGTGAGGATTTCATTTTCCTATGGGAGCTATAAGAATGTGCGGAACCCTCATTGCACAAGCAAGTTCTAACAGTTTTCCAGGTAATATCAAAGTGAAATAAATCTGGAGGATGAACTTATTGATTCCAGATATCCATGGATTACAAGTATCACTGAATCCAGATATTTCCTTATCCTAGAATTCCATGGTGCCAAAGAGGGGTGAAATTATCTTTGGATTCTTGATGAAGTTGGTGTGTTCCATTCTCTCTGTGGATTTAGTAGGCTAACGTATTTTAGTATGACTCTAGAGTCCAAGTTATTGGGCATGTTTTTATATGTAACTAAAAGTTCTCAGCTTGCTTGGACTTTGACAACTGAATTCAAATGTCAATCTCATAGAAATTTGCAAGTCTTTTTTTGATTGATTGATCTGTAATCACAAATCAAGAGGCAAGTCTTTAATTGATTGGTTGAGTTGTAATTGCTAGTGAAAAAACCAATTTAAAGTTCAGTCTTCGCAAGACCAAACACCTGTAGTTGATTTTTTTCTCATTCTTTGTTCTGATAAATTCGTGCACGAACACACACCTGCAGCTGAATATATTTTTTATTCTTTTTTCTTATAAATTTGCAGGTGAAAGCATTTCGATTGGAGCCTGGACAGCGTGTTGGGGAACCCACTAAAGGGGGGATTATAGATTCAGATGGGGAGGTTTTAGCTAGAGGGGAAAGAACATACAAGTGCGAGCAAGTGGCCATGATGGCCTATGGTCCAATCCAAATGACTGTAGATAAAGGTTTAGCGACCCTGTTCTCCCCAGTGTAATAATCCAATTATTGGCATTTATTTTTCTGTTAATTGATGAGCATATCCTGAATATCTGCTTATAGATTCACTAGCGTTTCATTATTGAATGTGTAAAAAAGCTCAATTGTAAAGCTTAAACAGGCAAAAAGATCTGATCGGAGTGTAATCTATCTCAATTTGTAAATCAAGAAGAATGGTGATTCCGCGTATCAGAATCCTTTCTTAAAAAGGCTTGCCCATATGTAATTGCAAAGATGTTTTTCTGATTGTTACATGAATCTTGTTAAAACAGGAGAATTTTGATCCCACATTCAAAAGAATGGAGGCTGATAAACTGATGACTCAAATGATCAAGCTGATTGTATTTGAACAAATTTTCTTTGGTTCAATTGTCTTGCTATGAAACTTTTAATCTGAGGATGCTAATCTAATTCACTTGTTTTGCTCAGGGAAGAGTTGTGCTTCTTTAGCATGTCAGAGCTGCGACACTATGGATGTAATGAGATCCAATAGAATCAGCCCAACCAGAACAACTTATTAGCATTACAACACCCACCTTTTTAACCACCCTAAACTCTAGAGAATTTTACAGGCCCCTTCAGCCTTGATACTGTTTTTACAAGACACACTTGACGTGGACGATTCAAGAACCTTGACTCATAAATTGTTAACCAGAATAACATAAACCTACACTTAAAAGCCAGTAGTAACAGGCAAAAACATGGACACCATAATTTAGTTTTAGTGATGGTTAAGTTTCTTCACTTGGGGTTGAGTTATGCAGAATATGGCAGCTGTATAGTAATTAAAAGCTACACTTTTTATTCTCTTTTCTTAAACAGCTAGTAAAATATGATAGTGTCCAAAATTCAAGGGAGTGTATGGAATTCTAAACGGCGAAGGGCCTATTTGTTTCATGCAATTGAATACATAAGAATTTATACGTCTTTTGCTTCTAATAAATGTCAGTTTACAAAATAACCATCAAGTCAAGGAGATGTGGGAAATGAATACCCAGCCACCATTATAGTAATTCAAATTTATGTCCTTCATGCCTCACCTCATATTTTTCAACTCTCATTTCTTTAATAATCTATTAGGTGGATTACATTTGACCATGAATTCATACGCATTCAATTTCTACGTATTCTATGCAAATAAATAGGTCCTAAAGATTATGGTAACCTCACGGGTGTATTCTGGAAGAGGTATGAGACATTTATACTGTTGTTGTTGAAGTTTTTTACATGCAGCCTGGTGTTCTTTCTGCACAAATGCAGCGGCCCTTTAGCCATGATTCAAAAACTCGCCCTGTCCCAATTTTTTTTGGGCTTGAGTCTGTTTTTATTGGATTGGATCTTAAATATTTGGACCAGGAATGAGTATGTAATTCAGACTTTGTGGACTTAGACCAGACCCAAAGTAAATTTGGTATAATCTTACATTATATATGGTTTATATGAAATCATCTTGTCTGCCTAATGAGGATTGTTAATTCCTAAGGCCATGCCACTTCACCAACTGGATGGCTCTTAGTATTATCAAATGTAATCTCTCCTGTCAATAAGCAACTTTTATGGTAATATACTAGAGGTTGCAAATGGGTCGGTTTAGATAAAAATGGGTCAAGTTGACTGCAGATATCTTTAGGCTAAAGCCCAACCAGTATCTGATTCAACCCCACAAGGGAAAATTTTTGGGTTCTGCTCCTGTGGCAACAACACTCACCAAGATGTGCCCATGCAGGAGTTATCTTCTCACACACAATGCCATTCAATTAAAGACTTGCTTTATAGGCTCTATTGGCTGTCTGATGAAAGGTGATGGTTTTGCCTATATTAATATGTGCTGTCCGTTTAGATGTTCTTAGATTACATGGATAGTATCACTCTATTTTCTTTTAAAAATTTTTAGTTGATTTCTATCAAAATTTGACTTCTGATTTTCTTTTCTTCCTTTTAGTTTACAGTTTTCCATGAAAAAGGTTATGTTGTAATTTTCTAATTTAGTATATTTCTGGGACCTTATTTTGGGATTTTTAATACTTGTCAAAAACTACTTGTGGAAATTTTATTTATTTATTTATTTTTCGTTTGATTCACATAGAACCGAGAACGCTTTATTTCCTAACACTCCATTTTTTTTTTATGATATTTATACTTTCGTTATTTAGAATAAATTTTTTCTATTTTTGCATTAAAAACACGATTTTGTTGATATGACGCTATGTTGGGCTAAAAAGTGCAACTTTGACGATTCTAGCTTTCTCTTTTTCTTTTTAGAATTTTCTTTACTTTTTAGAAGATATATATATATATATATAAATATTTTAAAAACACTCTTTTTTTGAAAAATTCCTTTAACAGTATTTGCCTTTGCTGGCTGAAAAACATGATTTTGATAATTCTATATGAAAATAAAAAAAAAAAAAGGTGATTTGGACTATGGAGACTACTTTATTTATTTATTTTTTAAAAGATTTTCTAGGAAATGATTTTGACAATCTTAGTTGTTTTTGAAACAAGCAGCCTTAAGGAAAAAGAAGACTGAATTTTTTTTTTCTTTACCAATATATAGACTTGGATATTATTGCGGGGCAATACGAAATATGAAATATTTGCTTACTATGATACCCAGATACTTGTACAGGCCTAATGTATTTGTTTTGGACCAATACAACAATTGTATTGGTATTTGATATTACATCAATACTTGCAGGTTACAAGTTTAGTATATACTACTTACCAACTCATTATTTTATATAGTTCTTTTATCTTTCTTATACTTCTCAATATTAAAAGTATTAGGAAGGTGGATAAGTAATAATAATTTTATTAATTTAAAAGTGATCTAACAAAAAAAAAAAAATAAATCCATATCCATTAGATTAACTTTACATTTGATAGCAGAGATTTGAGCAAATCCTGCCTGCTGAACCTCGAATCTCTCAAATTCTTGTTAGCAACTCTTGCCACTTAAATTATTTGATGCAGTTCTTCTAAAATTTGGAGCAATATTAGATGGAGGTCTTTTAACCAATTTATTATAGCTGCATCTTGAAATTCTTTCCATCACATAAAATAAATTGAGTAATTCTGCAAACAAGGTCAGACAAACATTTGGAATTTACAATCATGCTGAATTGGGTGAATGATATATCCATTCAGAAGTACTACTTCTTTTTTTTTTTTTGGCTGAACTAATTCCTTCGGGCCCAGAAAGAAACTTGGTAAAACCTCTGTGGTCCCCAGGTGGTAGTACTGGTGGACTCAACCTTCGGTTCTTGAAGAGGGGGGAACCAAGAATTGCTGCCAAGAACTCTAGCTCCGGAAGAGAGAGGAACCGTGGTCCTAACCATTCAGAAGTTCTACTTATCAAACTGCTATAAATGTATCAGGCAACTTACAGTCCAATTTTAATGAATGAATTAATTGAAAATGGATCACTGATTAGATGCTTTTAAAATAAAATGATTTCAAGCTTTCTTAGGAAAACAAGTAATCATGTCTAAAAGAATCATTCCTGGAAAAGTAAATCATATAGAGCAAAATCAAGTGCTCCTAACTTCCCCACATAAATTAACATCATGCATTTCATAAAAATACTCAAAATATCACTATAATGTCCTTCATCAAATGAAATAAATAACATATATAAGAAAATTTAAATTGCTCCCTTACAAGATAATAATAATAAATAAATAGAAAAACTCCACAACCATAGAAAAGATGCATGCTGCTGCAATGACCACACCTACTAATAAGAATAGTAATATGGAGAAAATACCCTCACACCCACATCAACAGGTGCTATGCCTAATACTAGAATCACCATAGAGCATGACCCACTATAAAAACAAATTAGAACAAGAATTATTAGTAAAGGAGGTAGTAATAAGCTGACTGGTATGGAAGCATCCTAAGAAATGGTGAAATCAGAGCATCATGTGGGGTTTAAGGGCTAGTGGTTGTGTGGGGTGGAGAGAGGGAGGGGATGGTTGGGAATGCAGGCTTAGGAACCTCAGGCAAATGAGGCACTTCAGGCTTTGGCACCTCAGGCATGTGAGGCACTTCAGGCTTGGGTGCATTGGGCAAAGTGGGCTTAGGAACATCTGGCAAATGAGGCACTTCAGGCTTGGGCACATTGGGCAAGGTGGGCTTAGGAACGTCGGGCAAATGAGGCACTTCAGGCTTGGGCAGTCCTGGTAATGTGGGCTTTGGAATATCAGGCAACTGAGGAACTTGTGGCATGCCAGGCAATGTGGGCTTAGGAACATCAGGCAAGTGGGGCACTTCAGGCTTAGGCACCTCAGGCACATGAGGTACTTCAGGCTTAGGAATGTCAGGCAATGTAGGCTTAGGAACATCAGGTGAATGAGGCACTTCGGGCTTGGGGGCCTCAGGAGCATGTGGCATTTCAGGCTTTGGCGCCTCTGGAGCATGTGGCACTTCAGGCTTGGGCACATCAGGCAATGTAGGCTTGGGCACCTCGGGAGCCTTTGGAACTTCAGGCTTTGGCAATTCAGGCACATGAGGCACTTCGGGCTTGGGCATCTCAGGCAAGTGAGGCAATCCAGGCTCAGGGACACCGGGCACATTAGGCAATTCCGGCTTGGGCACATCGGGCAAATGGGGCAAAGGTGGCAATTTGGAGTCGGGTAGTGGTGGTAATGTAGGCTTAGGAAGCTCTGGAATGGTGGGCAAGGCTGGCTGAGGGATGTCAAGAAGATGTCGCGCCGCTAAGCTGACATCTTTGCATGATGATAACAGAAGAGCAATGAACAAATGCACAAGAAAAGCTGACCTTGAAGCCATGTTTGGGGATATGATGTCAAGGAAGAGCTTTTGAGAGTGTATCTATGATGAAGGACAGAACAGAACTGTGAGGAAAACAGATGCAACAATGGTTGGCTTTTATAGTGGTGAGATGGTGATGAGTCTTGGCATTTGGTCTTTGGTTGGTGTTGATTATGATCTTTGTGTGGAGATAAGAAAGAGCTAGAAGTTGGTGTTGTTGTCATGTTAGTTCACCTTCTCATCTATATCATTCATTTTTGAGTGTTTGAAGGAATTACAAGTTTACAACTCGAGGGACACGGAAGACTATTAAAAACTGGAAAGACGTAAGCTTGTGATAGTAGGCAAAGGAGTCAATAGAACCGTAATTTAATATTTGCATGAGGTGGCAGTGTGGCATCTGGAATTCTGGATTTACTGCAGTTTCTGGTGAAGAAATTTCTCAGCTCCATTTTCAAAACAGGGCACATGGCACGACTGTAGGGTCCACTGAATTATCAGATGAAAAGGGTTTTTGAAATCTAAACATTTGATAAAATTATTTTCGTCGGGGGCATGTTTGTGTAACACTTTTATGCATAAAAGTGGACGATTTTCCACGAAAAACTCATTTTATGGAGTTTGGCTGGGAACAATTCCATGGAAAAGCTTTCCTGCCTCGTCAGCATTTTCCTTGCTAATGCTGGAAATGAGTTTCTTATGGCAAGGTATGGGAAATGGATTTCCTAGGAAAACTTCTTCATTCTTTTTCTTACTTTTTCATTTTTTTTTCTCACTCTTTCATTTTTTATTTATTTAAATAAATTATAATTTGATGTTAAATAAATAATATACATGTTATGTTATTTTTCTTCAAAAAAATTATTTCACCAAATAAGAAAATTTGATTTTTTTTATAAGGAATTCACTTCCACACTAAACAACAATAGTACCAATTCAATAAGGAAAAAATTGGCACCAAACTTGAATTTCAAAATTCTATAGAAATGGTTTTCCGGGCTTTCTATTTCTATAAAATTTGTTGACGTGACAGTTTCTCCTTTATGCGGAAAAAGTGTGTACACAAACGTGCCCTAAAAAAAAAAGCCTCTCACCGTTGAAAGCTAGGAAAAGGAGAAATTGATAAAGAAAAGCCTTCGTCTTGGATGACATTTAGGAATCCTCAAGTAGTTAGGGCAATTAGAACTTACATGAGGTGAGGAACATTCCAATCTTTTGTGCTTATTGTTACACACTTTATCCTTAAGATGCTAAGGCTTGCCATATGCTTAGATTCATGATGATTTTTTTTTTTTTTTAATAGAAGGTGTGTCATCTCTTGAGCCGAACTAACCCCTAAAGGGTCCGGGGGAGCCGGATAAATTTCCTGTGATCCTAATGTGATAGTACAGTTTTGAACCCTCAATCTTTGACAGCAAACCATGCTTAAATTCAAGATAAAATCTTTTGGGGGTAACAATGCAATCAACAAAATTTTGGGGGAAGCAGTGCACTCGAAAGGGGAACGAAACCCCTTTGGCTGACCACCCAAGATGCGCCCAAATGGGCTGGCTGACCACCCAAGATGTTGGTGGACTTTTGGGGGCCTAGTTCTCCTGCAAGGATCTCCCTCGTTTTAGAGTGATCCTGATCGTTCATCTCACCTCTTACACTTGAATGCAAACCCTAACCCTAATCCTAACTCCACTGTCTCTCCCACTATCCACTATATATAACTATATAACCCTCTCTACAATTTCAGTACCCATATTGAAGCCTCTCTCTTTTCCCAAGCCCTTGTTTTTCCCAATCCATGATCCCTTCTGCTTTGTAGCCTCCTTCTTCCTTCATGGATCAGGTTTCATCATCATCTCTCTGTGTTTTCATATTTTTGTTTAGTGCAGTGATGATATCTATTGTGGACTAGAGTTTCTGATCTGGTTGATATCAACCACTTTTTGAAGACAAACCCTTGGCTGTCTGAGCACAATCAATCCCTCTCTCTCTCTATCTCTCTCTTTCTTTCTATAGCTTTTAATCTCAGGGCTTAGATTTTAGTTGCAGGGGTTGTTTATTTTTATATGTATATGGTTCAGGGCCTTTCTTCTTCGTTCTTAGGTATGTTTCCATCATCATCTCTCTGTGTTTTCATATTGTTGTCTCATATTTTGTTTATAGTGCAGTGATGATTGCTATTGTGGACTAGAGTTTCTGATCTGGTTGATCTCAACCACTAGTTGAAGACAAACCCTTGGCTGTCTGAGCACAATCAATCCCTTCCTCTCTCTCTCTCTCTCTTTATATATATATATATATATATATCTTTCTATGGTTTTTAATCTCAGGGCTTGGATTTTAGTTTCAGTCTATGGTTCAGGGTTTAGTGTTTTTAGGGGCTCATTTATGTATGCAGTTAGATGCGTCCATTACCAATACCATGGGACATAATATACACAGTTCCTCTTGGTGTAATGGCATGAACGCTAAATCTATGTTCTGTGGCTATCCTGACCTGTGGACTCTCTGTAACCGTGCCACCGATCGTGGAAACACCACATATATGCGCTGGTTAGTCTATACTATGCAGGCATTTGATTTAAGAAGATTCAATGGATGTGAATATTGGGTCACTTGGAAAATTGCAAAATTTTTCAGTTTTTCTGTCTAATTTTAGTTTGGGTCATTCTAAAATGTGCATCTGATTTAAGAAGATGCAATGGATGTGAATATTGGGTCACTTATGAGAAAGATTCAATGGATGTGAATATTGGGTCACTTGGAAAATTGCAAAATTTTTCAGGTTTTCTGTCTAATTTTAGTTTGGGTCAGTCTAAAATGTGCATCTGATTTAAAAAGACGCAATGGATGTGAATATTGGGTTACTTGAAAATTGCAAAATTTTTCAGTTTTTCTGTCTAATTTTAGTTTGGGCCACTCTAAAATGTGCAATTAGAAAAAAACAGCACAATTCACTTTTTTTTTTTCCATATGATCTACTTGTTAGTGGGTTAGATCTATGTCATTCAGTTTTTTCCAATATTGGATTTATTTGCAATGATGCTTTGCCTATGATGGGATTAAATATACTTTGAGTGTAATACCATGAAAATTATCATCTCTGAGGCATCTCTGTTACCTTCATCATCATTGGTTTCCTTTTTTTTTTTTCCATGTTTTTATGGGTTTCTTATTTACTAGTTAGTAAAGCCTTTTCTTATGAGTAATCTTCTTCTAGTGTTAGTAGTGTTCCTTTTATTCATTTTTTTTGCTTGTTTTTTAGTTACTCTTTGGGGGTCTTAGTTTGATACTTTGATGTAATAAAATTCCCATTTTGCTTAAGTAAGAAAAGGGTAAATGCAAGTGATGACAGAATAGACAGGGACATCAGCATTCCTATGGAACATGATGACTTGTCTTGGGAATCTCTCTGATGCAAAAAAATGAACCCAACTTTCAATTTATGTTTACCATATGAAATGTAAGTAATATGAAATGTATTTTACCAGTATGTTATTTGAAATATTGCAATTTTCTCTCAACTAAATGTAGTATAGGGCGTTTTGCTGTTAGATAGTTTTAGAAACTCTCCCAATGCTATCTACTTTGATTTCTCAAAATGGTTCAGAACAATCCAGAATTTCAGAAGTGAGATTTTGGAAAGTTTAGATATGTTGGCGTAGGGTATAATAGCAATTTGTTGTAATGAGGTCCTAGAATTTTAATGAGTTCCAATTTTTTCATAGAATTTTCCAACAAAATGAGAGATTATTTTGTGGGAATTTGCAGCTTCAGCCATTGAACACCCTTCAAGAGAATTGCCCACAATTCTTGATTACAGTTACAAGTAATTTTCATGGCTATGGTCAACTTTCTTGTTGTATCAGTTCAATTAGAGAAATGGTGTTGCCAATGATGTTTCAAATGCACGTATTATCGGATACAATAAATGACGATGCATTTTTTTTTTGTTGTCACTACCGCTGAGGCAGCCCTGACTTAAGCATTGAAAATGTATTTGAGCACTTGTGAATTGAAATCCTTTTATAAGCTTTGGAATCAGACCAGATCTTCTGAGCCCCAAAGGGAAATTATTTTGAATGATCTTTCCTTGAAATGGTTTTCAATTGAGGATTCTTGTTATTTGACAGTATAGATATATTCCTCTTTTAGTTACTGTGGTTTTGTAAATTTTAGCAATTGCAACATTTGGCCTTCCTAGTGTTAGCCCTGTGATGGAAATCTTTTGTTTGGAGTGGTTCCTTGGATTCCATTCAGAGCCTTGAAGCATTAGCTTCATCATTTACCATAACCGTTTTCTTTTATACTTTTAAAAGGCTTTGAATGAAAATCCTTGTGAAATACCATCGATGATTATCAGAAGCTATGAGATCTGAGGGCTTTCTCACTTAAATACAGTTTTTCTTTTGCAGGTTTCTATTGAGAATTCTTGTCTTTTTTATTGGAATTTTAGTTGTATGCTTGTGAAGCTTTTCTGCCTTCATCTCATGGCCTTGTCCATGTTGTACCCTTATCATTCATGCTGTTTTTCTTGTCCCTCGCATCCTAGTGTTCACAATCTTAGGACATTTGTAATGGCTTGTAATTTCAATGGGTGGATCCAGTTGTGGACTG
The DNA here is from genome assembly GCA_003546025.1 of Camphora micrantha. Lineage (NCBI taxonomy): Eukaryota > Viridiplantae > Streptophyta > Magnoliopsida > Laurales > Lauraceae > Camphora > Camphora micrantha. The sequence continues at coordinate 25,160,677 of QPKB01000010.1, forward strand.
ACACTCCAATTCAAGATTTCTCTACAATCAGAAACGTTTTTCTATGAGAAAGTTGCAATGGTTTTAAGGAACAATATTGACGTCAAAAGATTTTTTATTTTTTGACCTTGAAGTATGAAGGCTGGTACACAAATGCTCATCTGGGTCTGGTTCTTTTGTGTAAAATGCTCCTCTGGGCTGTTTTAGGATTTCTTATCTAGGGGAGCAAACGTGATACCCTTATAGTGGAAATCTTTGGCATTCTAAAAGTTAGATATAGAACTACCAAAAAAAGGGACCTTATATGTCGAGAAAAAGGCAATTAGTCAATATTGCACGGAAGTGATTTTTTGTGATCAATTTCGTTTTTTTTATTAAAGATTGCTTAAGATCTCGTGACGATGTTGCTTAATCGCAGAAATTTCATTTTTCATTCTTTCTTCAATTGTTTTTTTTCTCTTTTTTTTGGCAATTTTTTTTCCTCCTTTCTTAAACTAGTGATTTTTTTCTCAAATATTGGAGTTTAAATCTTTAATAAGATAAAGGAAATTTAAATTTTTAATAGAAAAACGGAAGTGGTCACAAGGATCCACTTTCGTGCAATATTGACTTGTGGCTTATTTTTTGGAGGGTTATTTTTTTTTTTGGTAGTTTTCTCTTACAACATTTTCATTTGGAATGCCTCTTTAAAGAAAAAGTAAGGTCTTTGGAATTCCAAGAGACAACACTTTGCTAGAAATTCTAAATAGAAAAATCTTGAAATCCTTGGAACTATAGAGGCCTTTGTTGGATCTCTCTAAATTCAAGCATTTCAAATGGGAGAGGGGCGATAAGGATTTCGTATTCCATTCCAGAGAGTGCATTCTAAGTCGATCTCCCTTGATGAGGGATGGAGATGTTGGGAGGCTTCTTGAGGATGGTTTCTCATTTGCATACCATTGTCAACCCCCAGCTAGATAGAGCTGTGATTTTGACCATACTCTCACTTCAAGGCACAAATCCTTAGTAAAGGAAACATATGCTACAAAAAATTGTAAAGCATCTATAATCAGACAAAAGTGCAGTGAAATATCCATCTTCAAAAATGGAAGAAAGTATTCTATTAATTAAAAAAACAGCAGAACAGCAGCAGAAGTGAAATATTCATCTTCAAAAAATGGGAGATAGAATTTTATTAATTAAAACAGCAGCAGAATATGCTTCGACCATGTGTAAATAATTTATTGATATAGTAATGTAAATTAAGTATCAAATCACTGAAAATAATAAGTGTTGTGTAAAGGAAAAGTAAAATTTTTGGTAAAATAAAAATGTGTTTGAAATAAACAAACTATTTGACTTGTGTTTAATGGAGGGCAGCCTGTGGTAGAAGTAAAATTTAATTTTTGGCAGCTAGGACTCTATGTTTTCACTTGTTGGGGGCCAACCAAAATGGATAAAGTAAAATTCTTGGCCATTGACTTGTGTCTGAGGATGCAACTTGGGTTGCCCAAAACCAAAGACTGGCCTGACCAAAATTGAAATTCAAGTTGGGCTTCCCTTGAATTTGGTATTGCTTGTGCCTGTATTTTGAAGCTTGCATTGAATTTGAGCTCTGCTTCGATTTGGGCTTTAGGTGCTTAAACTCGACTTGGGTACCTGACATATCCAGTAACAAATATACATATGTATGTTTCATGTGGTATATAATCTACGAGGAATTCTCAAAAACTCCCCTCGTCAAAAATGGGCATAAACAACCCCTTTTATTTGTTCATTTCAATGATGCCACTTCAGAAGTAATTTATATGATTGGATAGATAATGATATTCATGCCTAAATTCATTCACTCCCATTAATTGACATTAAGTTGAAAACATCATTTGGATAACCTCATAAAACTAGGAGGGCCCCACTAATGAAAATAATACAAATTTTTTTCACCCTTTTTTATTTTGCATAATGGGACACATCTTTGGATAAACCAAATCCGCCTTTGCATCCATCTAAACCCGATTTGACAGAGTACCCCATTAATGGATTTTTTTAGTGGTTCCATGAAAGTAAATCCCAGGTTTCCACTGTTAGGGCCCATTCGTAGACTTATAGCCGTATGTCTTTAGTTGAAAGTTGAAAATGTTTCTTATTGTGCTCTCATGAGAAAGAGAAAAAAAAAAAGGAACTAAAGAGAAAAATTAGGAGCTTAGTTAGATTCTTTGCTAACATTTATTTATGCCAATCCACATTAGCCACATATTCTTTTTTCATTCGTTAAACACTATGGGCGTTCCCCTTAATTAAACGCCTCATAATCTACATACTATAATACGTATTAAGTATTTTCATTTTCAAAATTTTATAACCTTGGAAAGAAAACAAATCAAAAGTGTGGATGTCATTGAAGTCCATTTTCCACCCCAACTCTAATGTTTACAAAAATAAACCCTACATCGAATAATTTCATAGTTATAAAGAAATATCATTCCAATGATCACTTGATTTGCATAATAAATTAAAACCATTCAAATGTTCACTTAATTCCTGTTGATTTGAGGACTTTTTGGGAGAGATGGAGAGAGGATTTATGCCATTTCTATGAAGTTGAAGGAAGGGAGGGGTGGGGCCTCAATGGGTTTCTCCAGTGGGGGCTGTGCCAAATGGGCCTAATAACCCTTATGGACCTTTTCAGGTAGACCCTAATGTCGGTCCACCTCTTCTCAGACTGACTCAGCCCCAATTGCAGTTTCCTACAAAATTTACAGGTCAAGTGGTATCATTTTTGTTGCATGCATTTCTGGGTTTACTTTTACCTACAATTTAGGTTGGACATAAGAGCTGGCAGTTGCCCAGGTGGTTGGAAACCCCACCTCTCACCCGGGTATATAATTAAAGGATCAATCCCTGGGTCTCCCCCCTCCTAGCATGTGCCTGAAGTGTGGTTGTCTTCTTCTCGCTTGTACAACTAAAGTACCTCTTCCTTTTTGCTAGATGGGTGAGTGCTACATAATACGTGATACAATTTAAATGCCCAGGAATTGATCCTTGGATATTGTGTGAGATGAGACACCCTTGTCACTGTGTTGTATCGAGTTTCTCAAATTATCCTCATATTTGTTTGGGTGTTTGTGGGCATGAGATTATTTTATTAAATATTATTATGACCAAGTTAAGCTAAAATTTATCTTTGAATACTCTTCTACAATCACACTAAATATTCATTTTTTTTCCAAGTATTTCTCCACACTTTTGTGAAACTTCGAGTACTTTCAAAATAAGAGTTGTTTTCCAATGGATAAAACAATGTAAAATAAGCACAAATATAAAAAAATATCGACCCATCTTGACCTATATGCTTGAAAACTTGTCGGCCTGACAATGAGTTGTTTTCCAAAGGATTTTCAATGAGGATGAAAGAAAAAGGAGATTAAAGTGGGGAAAATTGTTTGATTTTTTCTTCTTTTTTTTTTTTTTTGGAATTTTCGGATTTAATGGGCTAAAAGGGCCTCTATGGGTTGCTTGAAAACTAAAATGCCTTATTTCATTTCTCAAGTTTCTGTTCATGGATTAAACTTGTTTGAAAAGACCAACTCATTTATCACACTCCTCTAAAGCAAAGAATGTCAACCAAGCAAAATCGATAGGGTTGTAAACGGGTCCATTCCGGTCCAAGTCCATGGTGGACTCAGAACCGGAAATATTAAGGAGAAGGTGTAATCAGATCCGAACTTGGAACCATTTCGAACCGGTTTCTTGGCTCCGGAACCGGAATCACAACTATATATGAGACGGGTCTAGATTTGGGTCCAGGTCTAGGCAAAAATTGATTTTTAAAAAATCTTCTTTTTAGGAGAGATAAAGAAAATTGAGGTAATATATAGAATCTCGGGTCCACAGATCCGAATCAAGGTGGAACCGGACCCATTTACTTATCGAAGCCTAAATAAGGACCCAGACCTAATTTTTAACGGATTGGAACCTCGAAGAATCAAGGAACTATTTACATCCCTAAAAATCACCCTTTATGTTTGCCAACTTTATATTGAAATGCTAAAAACTCATAGTGATGTACTTGACTTGTTTGGTTGCAAGCATTTAGAAATATTTTATTTGAAGCATTTGGAGAATTCCAACATTGTCCCTCAAAGTAGAATTTCAAAATGCTCTAGGGCAAAGTAGCATTCACAAATTTAGAATTCTAAAAATTTTATTAGCCAAAAGTGACATTTTATGTGGCCAGCTCAACCAAAATCTTGGAATTCAAATCCAATCAAACTGATGCCGGAGAATGGAAAAAAGAGAAGGGAAACACAAGTGAATACTCAAAGATAATACAACTCACCACCTAATGGAGATCCACCAAAGGGACACAGAGTTAAAAACAAGAAGAAATCCTTCTTCTCAAAAGCCAAAGGTGGAACTTCATTCAAATTCTAGAAAAGATGCCCACTTCATTACACAACTAAGATTTAAATAAAGTAGTCTGGAACAATCCTCCAACCATAGACAATTTCCAAAACTAATTAATAAGTTCACAAACTTTATGAAAAGATTAAAACTATAAAATTAATTATGCAAGACTTGACTATAATTAAGAGACTTTAGGGAAGTTTGAAAGTCTTCTAAATAAGAGAATTAAGCAGCCATTGAAGTCCCAAATGCATTGAAAACATAAAACTGAATACAAAGCAATTTCTGCTATTGCAACCAAAATAACCCTCTATTCTCGGTCAAAACTGATTCTCCACAAAAATCTCCAGCTCCCAAGGCTTATACCATTTTAAAGATATGGAAGTTAGCGAACTAACAAGAAAAAAAAAAAAGGTGCACAAAAAGGAGTTTTGTAGAGAGAGCTATGGCTATTTTGCTGAAGACTATTTGGGTTGTTTGTAGAATCCGAGAACACTAAATTTGAAGTGTTTTTGCATTTTTCTTGGATTGGTTCTTCAACTTTGGTATTTGGGATACTCCGGTATCACAAGCAAGGAATCCAATTCTAAGAAACAACAACTACAATTTTGTCGGGAGTTCTGAACAAGGGGGATTCCCGTTAGAAATCCTCTCAACCATATGCCCTTTTCAAAATTAAAGAAGTGAGGAGCAAGGATAGAAGGTAAAGATGAAGATGAGGCCCTGATTCAACAATATTTGATTTAATAGAATTATAGCTAGGTAATCATTTCGTACACAAAAGGTGACTATTTGATGTCTATTGGCGAGTCTTTACATCATCATCCTCCTCGTCCAGTTCTTGTCCCAACCATATAGAGTCAGCTATATGAATTATGTTAGTTATCTCAAGATCCATGTCTCAGAATTATGTCTTTAATTGGGTCTTTGATTGGAAAAGTTAAATATCATCCACCCTTCCTATATCCAGAAATTCTTTAGAATTCAATATCAAGCAAACAAATGGGCCATAAATGACTCACTCTACCGGTGCCAATAGATTGAAATTAGAAAAGGTCCAAACCAACCATTAGTGTAAGCCAACCCTTAATTTTGCTAGTCAAACGTACATGTTGATCCAGTCATCTAATGGATAGTGAAATTTAGAGATGAAAATGGCCTGATGCTGGACCTGTATATTGAAAAGCATTTCTAGTTACCGGTGCTAATGCTTCGAGGTTTTGCCATGAATGATTGATTAGGTAAGAAACTTAATATGGTCGTGAGTTTGAATCCCAAAGGAAACGACTCAGCATTAAAAACAGAAAAGAAAAAACAGTTGTCACCGATTGTCACCGAAAGTGCACCAACTAGGTCACATCTCTATTTCCGCTAGACTTTATTAACGCTTCAGAGATTTTGGTAGGAATGATTAGCCAAGGAAATTTAATATTATACATGTACAATATCCGAATGGATAGCTGCACCCTCACCTGGAATTAAATCTAATACCTGAACCTGTTTTTGCAACCATATTAACAATGGATATTTGTTTTGTTTTCCATTTTATATAATACTTGCCCGCACATGCCAAACTCAAAAATTTGCTTCAAGATGTATGTAACCAAGATGTTGCCTCTCCAAAACTTTCTTGACAAAAGGGTATGCAGGAGAAGGAACCTCTTACAGGAACATGGTCCCTAGGTCCACTTTTTTTACTCTAATTTTTCACAAAAACTTCTACTGTATGAAAATCCTATCAAACTTTTTATTGTTTCTTAAGCAGAAATTTGAGAATCTAAAAATTTATGGATTCCCAATAGCTCAAAATAAAGAATCTCCAAGTCTCAGCAAACATTTGGGTTTTAATAGATCCAGAATTCCAACGGCTTTGGAGTGGAACTTGCATGACATCCATAGTCATTTCAGACAAGGGACTCAAATGTGGCTGCTGCATTTTATGGTTTTGTGAGACTCGGATACTGATGCCTTAAGCTCCAACCGTAATTTCTATCATCTCCATATGAGCCCAAAAGTTTAATAGTCAATAGTCCATTCTGAAAGATACATAGTTGATCCAATAATCCAGTAAATTCGGATCTAACCGAAAGTTGGTGGACATGTGCAATTTAGGAGGATCATGTATTTGGTCCATAATTGGATGGACCAAAGGGGAGCCCCACAAGCATAAGCTTACGAAATTTTCCCCTAAGCTTCAGCTTAGGAGAGCCTTGCTTTATATGTGTGTGTGTATAGAAACTCTACATAGTTATAATTATGTTCTTATTTTCTAAAGATGGGTCCCACATTTGATGTTTTATTAGTAATTAAGTGGGTCCCATATATGTATAGTATAGTATAGTATCTATATATATTGCTGAGCACTCTAGTAGATATTATTCTATAATTCCATGTACTATAATATCTATACATTTAAACTTGTATATACAAAGCATAAAAGTATCGACATAAATTTCAATATATATGAAACAAAGAATTTAGGAATGACAGAATTCAACATCATTTCAATTTCTCCGAAATCTATTGAAAATGAGTTCTGAAAGTTATACCATAAAGAAATGGGTTGAAGAATTCTTTCACAAATAAGAAACTCATTCATACATCGAATGATCAGGTGTAACACCCATTTCAGATTTCAGAATAGGAAGAAAAATGAAGTGCTTAAAAGTTTAAAATCCAGAAAAAGAAAATGCAAACAAGCCCCATTTTCGACAATTAAAACGCATCCATATTATCAAATATTACCAAACTTGTAACCTACATCATAGCAAGCTTATCTGAAGATTAGGTCAGTAGTGATTCACTAACTCCGTTTTCGAGGCACTGAGAAGAACTTCACCAGATATTCCCATTTCTTCTTCACCTAAACAAAATTTTCGAATTTAGTAGTTGGAACATAAGTTGCAAGCAACAGAAATGTTTAGAGTTCATAGTTTTCCAAGAATTGAAACACTCATCTTACTTTTAAGCTTTTCATTGCAGCAACTATCTTAGCCATAGTGGATCGACCACTTTTCTCTTTCTTCTCGATGCCCACTGATGGCCTTAGAGATTTTGGCAGCAAAGCCTTGCAGTCACCCATGCAGCTGGTGGGAGTTCTTGAAGATCTCTGGTTGCGTTGCACCAGGTTTATCGGCTCCTGCAAATTTAAATGAGTGTTACATGCTGATAGTATAGTATCTTAAATTTTTTTAGCTAACCATTTCTACTGAAATTTCGAGGTGGAAGTAGAGAGTGTATGAATATTTTCAATACTTCCCCTTCGGAGTGGAGCCCACTCATCAACAGTTTACAATTACGACCATGTTTGCTAGGTGGGGCTCACTGCAGGTCGAGTTAAACCTGTAACTCGCCAACTCACACCAGCCCCTACCCCATGATAGGTACAAATCGGATTGTTATTGGTATTCCCATTCTTCCATTGATTTAAATGAAGTATTGTACTATTTAAGAAAACAAAATCATTTTTTATATGTGATATTTCTTTTAACCCGACCCATTGCCATCCATATATACTTGTGGGGGTTGATCAGGATCGTTATTATTGTAGGTTTACTTGCTTTATTTGTTAAGGAATAAGAATAAACAACAAGTATTGAATGTGCTACGTGATCTATATATCTACTGTTATTGATGGAGGAGACACATGATCCGGTTGGTGTTGGCGTTCAGAGTTGGCTCGGCTCGAAAACATGATGAGCTGATTTTTATGGGAAATTTGCTAAAAAAAAAAAGAACTTGGCCAAGTTAGTTGTGTTGGGTCTTTTTACTCTCATGATGTTTGGATCCCAAAAACACTTTGGCTAGGCTTTATGTCCTCTAAAGAGATGGCTATTAGTGGATGGGCTTGCTTTGAGAGCAAGTTATCCATATAGGGGAGTAAAAAAGGCTCTTTTTTCTTGGGTTCTTTGTGGAAAAAAGGGAATAGTGAAAGAAAATGGAATTTTTGCATCTCTCTCAAGCTAGGGTTCAAAGAAGAGAAGAAGCTCAAGATTTTCCAAGGAGCAATAGGTTCACCCATCATTTTCCTATTTGCTTTGGAGGAGTTTTGTTTTCCTTATTTGAGGTATTCTCTTACCTTCTTTCTTATTGTAATCAAACATGAAGGTCGGTGATAATTGATATGATTGTATTGTCTTCTAGTTGTGTCTAGAGAAGACTTTTGTAGCCCCGATTGTTTTCAATAGTGGAAGTCATGCACTTTGGTCTTGTAGTTTTTCCCTTCACTTTGAAGGATTTTCCACGCAAGAAAACCCGTGTGCTCTTTTATTTCTTTTTCTATTTTGTAACTTTGTGGATTGTGATGTATTATCCAATACTCGCCAGTGGCGGACCCAGGATTTTTATTTGGGTGGGGCGAGAATATTTTAGACTTTGCTAGACTTTTTTCTACATCAACAATATAATGCATTTAAAAGAAGAAGAATAAAATAGTTAAATTCAATTTCTATAATTTCTATAATTCTATACGTGAAAGGCCTTTTGATTTGATGAATGAGATTGAATGGCCTATATTGTTTAATGGGGCTACGTGTAAAGCATCCAAAACACCCTCTTCGTTCTTATATGGGTTTACTCGTGTTTTGAGCAACATTGTGCTTTTCATTGCATTTGGACATATATTAAGAAAAAAGAGCGGAACATTACAGTGGAGTCCATTTACTTGAATCTAAGCCCTACAACATAAAGGTTTTAAAATATATACGATATCGAGAATCAGAATTATTCATACTGTTTGATTGACTTTTTCATAAAAAAATGTGATTAATATTATTTTACATATATTTATTTCTATTTTTTATCAAATGATTAATCCAATAGTGAGACCGACTCAAATAGAGATCTCCATACTAATGGGGCAGGGACGTTGGAATGTGGTATTGGCTTGATGGGTTCTTTAAGTTTTCATATTTTATTCTTTCTCCAAAGCATTTGTAATTTCAACAAAAAGATAGAGATAAAAAATATTTTGAGGGTGGGGTAGTCTTTTCGGAATGGCCAGGGGACCATTATCGATTTATGGGGTTTGCCTTAGTCACCCTAGGTTCTCATCACCTAGGTCTTAGGCCAATTATAAGGGCCCCATCATCTCTAAGTGGGGCCAATGCCTTCCCAATGTCATAGTGGTGGGTCCCATCCATCTCGGTCTGGACAGAGAACTGGCACACTAGGATGTTTGCCTCTGTGTACATGAGCATCAGTGGGACCCATGCCCTATGGTCCAGCATACGAGTTTTGTCCTCCTTGACACACCCAAATCTTGCTTTTGACGGCAGTTCCTTCACCTTCTTAGTCAATTGTGGTGCAACTGGTGCTGGATACTTGAGCTGCCATTACATACACAATTTATCCAAGGCAATTTAAAAATTGACCTGGGGCGGTAGGTTCACCACTGACTTGAGCTGCCATTACATACACAGTTTATCTAAAGGCAATTCAAAAATTGACCTGGGGCGGCATAGGTCCGCCACTGATACTCTCCATTGTGGTTGTATTATTCAATAATCTCCATTGATTTGTATATATATAGAAAGGGAAAGGTGTGGTGCTTCCCATCAAGATCCCAATAAATTTAACACGTCAGCAAACTCCAAATGACTTGGCTGAGTTGTGACATTTTATGATTAAAAGGTTTTGTTCATATAGGGCATAAACCCACATTATGATTTTCATGCCACAAAACACTTGCCAGTGCTTGATGATTTAAGCAAATAGACAAGAACTTAAATATATAGTAAAGTTATTTGAACCCTTCTACCATAGGCAAGGGAGTTTCCCGTTTCCTATGTTAATTTGGTGACCAAGGTTTAGACTGAATATATCTAATAGTTAAAAAAAAAAAAAAAAAAACAAAATTGTGATTAGTATTTGATATAAATAAATTAAATTATCAAACAGCCCCAATTTTTCTACAAATCTAACTTTTGAACTATTTTTATTCATAGACGCCAATCAACTGAGAAATTATACACACAATCTACTTAAAGCCACATTTTGAGAAAAATGAACTTTGGGACTCAATAATTATTAATGCTCTAATTTTTAATAATGTCTTCTATATCAATATACTATATAAGATTTTTTTTATTTTTTTTTGCATTTTAATAATTAAATAAACGTTAACATGACTTCCTTGACTTGCCTAGTCAAATCCGAGTAATGAGTTAACAACTATGAGAATAAGAAATCAGTACATATGATTAAATATATTAGTGGCTCTTAATAGAGAATATTGTAAAGAATGCAGGATAAGAGAGGTTAAGTTCATCTTAGATTAGATTAGATTAAATTTTACTTATATTACGCTAGTAATATTTTATGATTAGTTTATTGTTTTAGGCCAGACGCATGATGTGATTAGGTTTTCTATCACGGGCGTCATTAGGTTTTTTTCAATAGCGGATTACAAAACCATTTGACATGATCATACATCAAAGCGAGGGGGAAAAAAGCGAACATCCATTGCATCGACCTCAATTACGTAATAAGGATGATGATGATGATGGAGAATGGCCACTTACCTAAGTAGCGGCAGTTCTCGCTTGGTTGTTCAGGGTTTGGGCTACCTTCCCTCATTAGAGGCCTTTGATACCTCTCACGAGGTCTACTTCCCTCATTCAAGGGTTCCATAATCTCACCTGTGGTCTACTACCCGCTTTTGAGGGGGAGTCCTAGTCCCCTACAGCTAGGGTGAAAAAAAAAAATATATGTTGAGGATGAGGAGGAGGAGATATTATGTAAGATTCATATATATGATGCAGGTATATGAAATGGAAGAGCACCTGTGGCACAATGGTTGCATGCTGTGGGTTGTTGGGTGAATCCAAGGGAGATTGATTGGATGGTGTGGAAGCTGGCGATTGAATGCGTGCAGCTTCTCTAAGCTGCTGTGAATAATGAAGAAGATGGGCTCTCCTGTCATACCCACCTCCAACCCTCCCACCATTTATCACCTTCCCTCTTACATGATGTTGATGCCGTTTACGACTCGGGTTTGTCCTTAATTCCCTCCTTGGCCTCTCTACATACACACTCACCAGCACTGCTTTCTCACCACAACACAAACCCTACCACAAATGAACAATTCATTTACTTCAAAGCAGATGAATGAACTTAGATGAAAAGGATACGTGCGTTACCTTTGAGGGCATGAGAATTGGAAGAGAGAGAGATGGGTGGATTTTGGAAAGGAGAGAAGTAGTAGATTGACAGAAGCAAAAGAGAAGTGCAGTCTGCCTTGATTCGATCGAAGAATATAGAAGCCATATCATTTCATTGTTTTAAAGTATATATTAATTGACCCCACCATTCCCCTTGCAACCTTCATGAACATGAGAAAACGACACAGAATTGTCATGAATCATGTGTTGATGTGTGCCTCTTTTTTACCATCTCAGGTGAACATTATTTATTATTATTATTATTGTTATTATTATTTTTTCATGATAGATGGGTGAATGCCTGAGTGAGTGGTACACAACCTATGAGCCAACCTACCCGCCCAGTCTCTACAGATGTATAAGATAAGACACCCTTGCCATTGGATTGCTCGCTTTTCTCCCAGGCCGGTGAACATTACTTGATGCAATTTCAAGGGGTAGTTCGGTTGGCTTTAGACCATATTTTGCACCAAGAGGTTGTAGGTTTGAAACTACACTACGGGCTACAGGGGAGTTTACCCGACTTCCTTCTGGACCTCTGGAGGGATTAATCCAACCCAAAGGATTGAGAACCCTCCGATAGAAAAAAAAAAAAAAAAAAAAGAACATGAATTGATGCAGCTTTGGCTAGTACCTTCCAAATTGAATTTTCCTTTTAGTGAGCTCGATGGTCACACCCCAATCTAGGGTGGCAATGGGTCAGGTCAAGTTGGATTTGAGTTAGGCCTTCGAAAGAAATGAGTGTGAGCATGTAACAATTCTCTCTTCTTCATACTCTTTGTATTTAAATCTTGAATTCAATTTTATCCCTCAAATCTCTCAACACTTGTAGATTTGAGATATTTGCTTTCATTGTGCAATTATAAACCTTATAAATAGAGCTACAGAGATAAGAATGTGAAAGGATTTGGGAATTTTCATCAATAAAACTACTTGGAGGTGTTAAATTTTTTTGGAAGGTAATAAGTTTCTATTGGAAGGTAATAAAAAAAAAAATTGGAAGGAAATAATTTTTTCCCTTTTTGTTTTGTGTTGTTAATGAAATGAGCCCAACTTGAAATTGCCCCATATTTTAATTGGGTTCAGTTGTTTTACAAAACCTGAATTCTCAGGTCAAGTTGCTTGGTCAAAGTAATTAAGGTTGCCTCTACAGTGGACTAGGTTAGGTACTGACCAAGTCCAAGACCAACCCAACTTCTTGTGGAAAAGCTCAAGTCCAGACCCTGATAAAAAGTGGAATAGTCTGAGGCCCAAGAGAGGGCCGGATTAAAAAACCTAATCTAGTACATAAATCTAACTCTAGCCATGAAATCCGGTTGAATCCCAGAAGGAGGGTCTGGACTCGGACCTGGACCCAAACTCAAACCCAAACCCAGTTTCTGGCTTTAACTTATTTTCAAATTTGGATCCAAATTAAGCGTATATTGCTTTAGTACAAGTGGATAAAGAGCTAAAAATATATCTTTTAGCTATAAAAGTAGGACTACTAAATGGTATATAAATAAAGTTAAGTAGACTATATAAAAGAATATATAATATGAATATAACTCAAGTCATATAGGCCCTTAAAACCTATATAAATCTTCATATCAAAATGTAATCATCAAGTATTTCAAATCGGAACATACTAAGATCCAATTTTAGATCCGAATGTTTCGGAACCTATATGCACGGATCCAGTTCTGAATTCAGATTTCTCCAAGAATCAAAAATAGGTTTTGTACTCTCTTTATTTGAAATTGGAGACTGGGGATGTTTAGATGATCAAATACCAGTTTGCATCCCTACCTAAGTCCAAGCGTAGCTGATATTATCAGTATATAATATATAAAGAGCAAGGCTCTCCTAAGCTCAAGCTTAGAATAAAATTTCGTAAGCTCATGCTTGTGGGGCCTACCTTTGTTCCATCCAAATGGACCAAACACATGACCCCTCTAAATTACACATGTCTACAAACTTTCGGTTAAATCCAAATTTTTTGGACCGTTGGATCGACTATGTATCGATCCGAATGTACTATTAACCAAAAACTTTTGGGCCATATAGAGATGATAGAAATCACGGTTGAGACTGATTTTTTGTATAAAGGAAGATCCAGGGAGTCCTTGAAATCCCCAAAACCCCCATCCCCATGTGGGTCCCCAGGTGGGCCCCACCGCACACTTGAACTTACTTATCTTAAGTTTGAGCTTAGGTACATAATGGTAATTCTATCCAACCAATTACCTCTTGCAACTAGGAAACAATCTTACATCTTTTCATGGTCCACTTCCATCAAGCTATTAATTGGAGAAAAGAAAAAAGGACGGTCTCTATCTGGATTAGATTTTGAGCAAAATCAGCTCGATTTATCCCACTCAATGATTTAAGAGGTCGTTCGTTGCACCTATTTATATAAATATATACATAGTTCACGTGTGTAACAGTTACGCACATTTATATTTGTTTGGGTTCATTTACACATGAGGTAAGAAAAATAGTGTGAGAATGATGTAAAAATGGGCTGGTTTTCACACTAGATTTTTCACAACTCAACAAATAGTCATTTGTTACGCATGTCACTATTACAAGCATTGCTCGTACAATGAATCTGTCTTTAAAAACGAGCAGTTCATTTTTTTAAGGGTCCCGAAATGTCAATTTGCATCGTCCAAACTCTTCTATAGGGCCAAGATGGCTATGGGACCAATTTTCAGCTAGTAATATATCGTAACTTTTGAGATATTTGCATAAAAGGCCAAACCATTAGATATAGCGTTTTGCACTTCTGTGGGATCCATTTTTGTGATATAAACCATCCGAACTCATCAAAAGGTCCAAAACGGTTATGTAACCAAATTTGGATATCAAGAAAATTATGAAAAATACTGAAGAGTTGGATCACCCACCCATTTTCTGCACACTGTCGGAGCAGCCTTGAACCTAGTCCTTTTTTATTTTTCTATTCATGCGGGACCCTAAATGACCAAACTGGCCATGGGGTCGAATTTCAAGTCAAAATTCATCACAGATTTTGAGATATTTGCAAAAAGATTTAAAATTGACAATCTCTAATTCTGAATTCTATGGTCCAAACCGTCCAAACTCCTATGAATGCCGACTTTGGTTATGAGGTCAAATCTCATGCTTTTGTTCATCATATATTTTATGATATTTGTAAAAAAAATTGTAATTTTTTTGTGAAATGGTGAGCCATTAAAATTACTCAGATTCACATATGGAAAGGTGTGAAAATGATAAACAACTGAATTTATTTCACCTGTGACTCGGTTGCATATGAAAATATTTCATATGTAAGTCATTTACATATGCAAGTCATTTTTACATCACATGTGAAATTAAGAAACGACTCCAAGGACTCAAATGTCAACTGCGTATGAGTGATGAGCGTGTCAAATATGCGTGATTTCCAATTAGGTGGGTAGGCTCTAGGGAACATGAAAGGGTTCCATGATAATTAGCTTACCTTGTGTTAGACCCCGTTCCGAGTTAATTGAGATTAACTTTGGTTAAACGGAAGTGAAGTCAGTTAACTATGATTAACTAAATTAACAATGGTTTATGACCAAATGGAATTGAATTCACTTAAATTGAGTAGATTATGCTTAATGAATTGATAAGGAAGGAAATTGACTTAATTGAATGAGCTTTAGACTCAAGCTAAGAGAATTAGGACTTTTTCATAAATACGAATTCGTACGTATTTTTGCTCTATACGGAAACTCGTGATACCAACACGTGTATCTCGACGAGTACATTAACTTCCATAAAAGACACGAAGTCATTTGACGAGAATTAGATCAAATGGTCTTCCAATTGACTTAAATTGTAAATAAGAAGAAGAAATGGGCTTATGTGCAAATTGTAAGCTTATATAAGCTAAATGAGCTTTCAAGAGCTCATTCCATTCATTTCAAACCCTAGGCAACTCCCATCTTGTCTTTTTCTTCTTCTTTCTTCATTTGCTCTCTAGCGATCATCAAAGGTGAAGTGTAGGATTGATCCAAGTGAAGAGAATTCATCACCTTCATCATCTTTATCATCTTCTTCACCTTCTTCTTGAAATTCTTGAAGAGAAACCCAAGTTAAGAGGTTTTCTTCTCAATTCAAGCTAAGCAAGGGACTTTTGTGAATCAAGCTTCAAGCTAAGGCAAGTATATACCTATGTTTATGCTTGATATGTTGTTTTCCTTGAATTGTATAGAAATTAAGGGATTAGACATTAATGGATGTTTTTAGGGTTTTAAAAGTAAAGTATTCAAATAAATTTTTGGTGTTGTGATTTGATTAGATGGAATTATAGAGATAGAATAGACTTGTCAATTCCATATGTTAGTTATGTATCAGATTCAGGAGAGAAAGGAAATGGATTTGAATCCATTTCAGTACAGGTACAGAACCTGAGTTTTGTTTCTGTAGTTTACGCGGTCGACCGACCACGTGGCTCGGTCGACCGAGAATGAAGGATCAGATTCTCTGGAACCTGACGAAAATACTATTCCTATTTATTGTTTACAACTGCCGGTCGACTGAGCTCTGGCCAGGTCGACCGGGTACACAGAGGCAGGTCGACCTGGCTTGTTCAGGTCAACAGCATTTGCAATGTATGGGGTCGACCGGCCCTGGGCCGGGTAGACCGAGCCAACTGAGATTTCCTTTTTGAAATGGGTTTTTGCCCTATTTGTTGATGAATTTAGGTGGTGACCAATAGGTAACCATAATGATATCTAAACCTACATAAGTGTTAGCTAAGGTTATCTAAATGCACATATTCAATTAAGTAATGTCATCCATAGTAACACGTGCATTGATAACGAACGTTTCACTCAATTGTTTCGTTTAGATAAATGTTTAGAATTGACCTGTGATTACACGGAGTGATTAGGTTAATTAGAGAGAAATTTGGCTTTGCATATTGGTTTCTTCCAAGCTCTTATTGAGCTATACTGAACATTGAATTAATGAATGACTGAATAATGAACAAATGTAATGAATAATCCTACTGCAGTAGATGGATTTGGGAGTGTTCCGGAACTCCGTGGTGACACCAGTGCTCTCTGATCAAGACACTGGGAAGATCCCACCTTATTGGACCGAAAGGTCATAAACCGAAAAGTCAATGAATTGATAAGTCATCTCATAATTAATTAAATTAACAAATGAATTGAATATGAGAATTAAAATGAATGAATGTAAGATGACTTCCTTTGGGAAGAATCAAATTGAATGGAAACCAATGCTATTGTAGTTGCCAAACTTACGATTGTTGATACTGTTTTTGTTTTATACAGAATATTGAATTACAATGGAGTTGTTTAGATTGACAGGAATATCATTGTGGCATAAATCTATATATACATTGTTGAACCGTCGTGTTCACTGTGTTACTAATGATGTTATAGACCCAATTAACCGTACCGGTCCCGTAGAGGCCATACCGCCAGCGCAGGAGGCCCATCCGATACCTCCAGGAGGTTTAATCGAATGGACATGATTTGAGGGTGAATATGTAGTAGCTGTTTAAGAATGATTTTGATGTATATTCGTTTGGTATGGTAAACGATGTCCCCTGCATTATAGTCTGAGGATGTAGTGGTTGACTTACTTAGAATGTAATGATGTGTAATAACTTGCTTTACTTTATGTAAAGTACATTTTGTTTCCAATGTTTCGTCAATGTTTATATGTATGTATTTCCACAATTGTACATTGACAGGTACGTATGCAAGATCCCTTATGGACTTCGTCTTAGCTTCGGTTAATTCGGGGTTTATGGGAGTAAGTATGATTATCATCGTGACCCGGAGTTAATTCCTGATTACTCTGATTTCGGGCTCGGGTCGTGACACCTTGCATGAAGGGTACCTCTCAAGTCTCACATTAAGTCATGCATGCTCATATATTTTGCAATAGTATTTGTACCAGTAATTCAACTACGGTGGCCAAATAAGAAGGAGCTCGGCTTAAATTCTACTCCGGCTCTAAATCAACGCCCAAGGGCCTATTTCTTTACTAGAATTCCTAGAATTTATTTTTGGAGGTTGTCTAACAATTCTAAATGCTGAAATTCTAAAATGTCACTAAATTTTGTTATTTATGAATTCTACATTTCATTTCCATCTGAATTCTTCTTTGAGAGTTTCTAAATTTCTGAATTTCATAAAACTCCTATTTCATTGCTACATAAATTATAACTGGAATTGCACATTTTATGCATTGTAGTACATGGGACCCACCTTTTGTGGTTGTGAACTTGCGACCCAACTATAAGAATTATAATATGGACCCACCTCAGGTATATGGTACATGGGCCCATCTTTTAGAAAGGAAAGTGTGGGACCCAATTTTAAAAATTTGGACATTGACCCATCTTGATAGAAATTGCATGACCCAATTTTTATAATTGTGAATATGGGTAAATTTCTGGCGGAAATTCCATGAAAGAAACAGACCCTATCTACCCAAGCTAAGTTTTCATATGGGTCAGGAGATGTGGGGTGGAGCTTGGAAAAACCCAAGTTTCTTCTTAATTCAGAAGTACAAAATGTCATCTCAGATAAGTTCATGTTGAGCTGAAAATCTAAGCCCAAAACTCAAAATTGGTGGGTCAGTTTGAAATTACCTAATATACGTTTTAATCCAACAGTAGGGTTTATAAATTCCTTCCTGATCTGATGTCCCCGCTATGGATCAACCTGCACTTACATGATTGGGCTATATCCTCCATGACAATAGAAAACCAACTTCCTGTTGAATCACACAACTAATTTCTTAATCCTTACATGATCTAGTGGCCCTTCCATGGATCAAAGTACAAGCCCTACATGATCTTTGAGGTAAGTCACATCACAATGAAGAAAACACCTCCATTGGGCCAATCAAGTAGCTACTCAACTTAATGGATCTTTGTGCCCTTTCTTGCATCTCATGGCCACAAACGTGACACACACGGCCAAAGTGGAGTTCTTCCTTTGGTCCGGGTCAATGCACATGAAGATTGTCAGTCACCCACCAAAGATAGTGACCACAGATGGGATGGTTGATAGCATCACCCACATGTTTGTCAATGTTAGCCCAAAAATGAAAGACAAAAAAATATGGAGGCACGAGGGTCTTGTTTTTCTTGCTGCCGTCCAAGGTACATCCACTTAATGGAGCAGTTTTCAAAGAGTATTAAAAGATTTTGCAGCCACTTTGTAGGCCCAATCAAGTGATCAACAGTGACTAGGAGTACAATTAGCTTAAGAAACCTCTCTGTCTTATTTTTTCTCCATCTGCAATGGAAAAGAACTATGGAAAACACATTAATTTATTTGAAGAGGACGGATAAGCCGCATGCATAGGGTCATCACCAACATTAATGCTGTGTTCTTCTTTCCTTTCGCCTTCAACCCTACATTTTTTGAACTATTACAGGGGGCGAAATGGTAAACTATTCTAGTTCTAAATTAGCTTTATCACAGTGCTTCTTACCACCGCTATCATTTATTTTCAATGAAGGATTCTATCATAGTAGTTCATTTGCATCCGTGCTATGCCAATGGCAAGGAACGATTACGAATGATTTTTTTCCTTTACAACTAAGTTGTCTTGTAGTTCTTCTTTCTTTTTCTTTCCTTTGTTTCTAGTATTACTTCCAAAACAAAGGAGCTAATATTCATCTTCTTTCATTGGACACTCATTCCGTGCTATTTTCTTTTCCTTTCCTTCGTTTCTAGTATTACTTCCAAAACAAAGGGGCTAACATTCATCTTCTTTCATTGGACACCTATTCCGTGCTATTCCACTCGAAAGGAATTGACATTTGGTAGTATTCTTTTGTAGTGGGACTCATTTCAATTAAAGTAAAATTTGGAGACATTTCATACAGTGGGCGAAGCCCCAAATTCTAAGGTTTCCTTTTCTTTTTTTTTCCTTCTATGTTCTCCAAGCTAAGACCCAACAGAACCCACACAAGTGTAAAGAAAAGCTTACACAGGTAAGAAAGGAAGTCCAAAAATGGGAAAAATAGCATATTTAGAGATCGATTACTGGATAATCAAGTGACTTATGGGATTGCCAACCAACTAGGCAACCCCTTGTTGTCTTCAAATTTTAAGTTGGAAGAGTGGAGTGGGGTCCACCTATTAAATTTCTTGGTCTATTGTTATTAAAAGTGAAAGAAACAGTAAAACAAATGCTTGAATGCTTCAAGAATCTTTATAAAGCTAGTTCATTGAATCTGCTCTAAGACTTTTGCTTCTGTTTAAAAACTAACATGAAGATCATTTTTCAAAGAGACATATCTTCTACTATATTGTCTAAACAAACATCTTTCATTGTTTTTGACAAAGTTTTGCCATAAATTCTCCTATGTAATTAGTTGGTCTCAGACTACTATGACTAGATGACAATTTCAACCAATATGGATTTTACAATAAAATAAGTTTGTTTTTCTCATAGAATCATTCATATAAAATGGTGTATTTGTAAAGAGATAAAATCTAATTGAATTAACTATATTTAGATAAATAAGAGTTGGCTAATAGGAGACAAAGATTTTCTTAATATATCTTCAGTCTGATCTAAAACTAAAACTGTTTGGTTGGTTAGATTCACCATCTTGATCATGGTTAACTAGGATAAAGATAGAGATCTTTTGCTTGACTGGTCATCTTGACAAGAGGTTATGCAAGTGCTTACCTAATTAAATTGCTTACACAGGAAGTAATTTTCTATTTTCCAGGTGAAGTCATGGGGGAGGGAAAATTAATCTGAATTCATGAAGCAAGATAGGAATTCTATTGCTTTCCTTTTTGCTCACATAAGAATGTTACCAGTTTGTTTAACATGAATCCATTTATTCTTCCTCTTATTTACAACTTCTTTTCCTTAAATCTATGATTTATTTATGACAAATTTCACAAGGGCAAAAGTCAAAAGATTGAAAACTCAGGAATTTCATCACAATGTTAGAAAGTCTCTGATAGTGGGAGCAAAACCACTACTATTATCGAAAAAACAAAGATTTTGAACTTTGAAGTATGGTAATAATAAATGAAGAAAAAATCCTGAGGGGTAATTCAGTTGGCCTAAGACCACAGTTTGCACCCAGAGTTTGAGGGTTCGAAATTGCACTACTATACTGGAGCCATAAGGGGTTTACCCGGCTTACCCTGGGCCCATAGGGATTATTCTGGCCCAAAGGGCTGGGACAACGTCTGTTATAAAAAATAATGATAATAAATGAAGAAAAAAATATATCTTCATGAAAAACATATTAATTAATAGTAAAATAAAAACCGACAAGAAGGTTAGTCTAAGCGGTTGTTTATTTTTTACACATGTGATAGGAAAATGGAAAACATGCGTAACCATTACACCTATAATTCCTTTGACATCCACAAATGACTCATACGTTCAACACATTTTATTGTTTGTCATTTTCACGTCTTCACTTTTGAATTTGTGTACATCCAATGGTTCTCTATTTTTCACAAAATTTTCAAAATCGATAGTGATATAAGACATGGGGCCATAAAACTCCAAATCGGCATATTTTAGGTATGAACTTTTTATAAAACATTTCAAAACTCATGATGAATTAAGGGATGAAATTTCCCCGGGCTAGTCCTTTTCACCATCATTGAAACATTGTATTAGAGGACATAAGAAAAGACAAGAGAGGCAGTCAATCCAGTGGTAGCCGGTGAGGCATCTTCTTATCCAAAAATATAACCCGACATTGATCACTTGGTTTGTTGGATAGAGATAGGGATGCAAATGATATCCAATTTTTTAATTATCCGGAGGTTCTGATCAATAAAAAAAATCAGGTTTAAAACCTATTTTTAACTTCCAATTCATAAAAGGGCCAGGGTCAGGGTCCAACACCAATTTAAGTTCCAATTGATAAACGGGTCAGGTTTTGTGTCCATATAGGTTTCGATCTGTGTTCTTGAGATCCAGTATACGAGTCTTTCATGTTATAAATTGCAACTCAAAAAAACTTTGGTTGGACATTTTTATGTTTAATCTTGAAGGTAGTAGGCTTGATGCGCTGTTGGGCTTGATGCGCTGTTATAAGTGAATGATATCTTTATTTAAAGCATAAAATAAAAAAGAAGTCGAAACTGATTTTGGAACTCGATCTCGATCCTTAGTTAGACATGATTCTGGAATCGGATATGGGTCTTCCTATCATAATAGGGTTTGAAACCAACAAAAAAAGTTCTAAATTAAAACCGGAACTATTATTTGAAAACGGGTCTAGGTCCGAGAAGAATATGGTTCCAACTCAAAACTATCTCATTTGCATTTCTAAATAGAGAGACCTTCGTACTGTGAAGGCGAGAGGTGTGTGGTATATATATATACCAAATTAACAAAAAAAAAAAAAAAAAACTTAGACTTTGACCAGATGAGTAAGTATATTAAAAAATAATAAGTGACGTCGTGCCTTTTTTTTTTTTTTCTTTTACGAAAAGACCCTGATGGCAATGTCACTAGTCACCGCCAATAGCGCCATTATTCATCTACTTTCTTTAATTCTGTAAGTTTGTTTCTTCCCACTTTCCAAATTCTATCTCTTTTTTTTTTTTTTTGGTCTCAAACTCTTTTAAAAATGACCATTTACCAAACTGGTAAGTGGTGGTAGTTTTTACCCGATTACCCAAGATTCGAATTCTAAATACGCCACCTCTTCCTTTTCGCTTGTACGGGATATTTTTACACTTTTGTGAGCCTTCTTTCCGCTTATATGGATTGTCTTTCTGTGTACATGCAGACTCTCTCTTGAGTCCCAGCCTCTTTGGTTGGATTTCACCAAAAAAAAAAAGAAATAAAATCTCAAGCCCTCTTCGTAGTAATTTCAAAACAAAGATAAAAAAAACTTACAATGTTCATTGTCTCTTGAATAAAGTAGTTTCATTCTTTACCCTCGTCCAGACTTTTTTTTTTCCTTTCATTCCGTTCTCTTGTGTATAGTATAATGTTTTCCCTTTTTGTGTTAGATTAAATGAATTTTTCTTAGTATCCAAATGAGAGTTGCATTTGCAAAATTTTGGATTCATTTGAAAAATATTCTCTGGTTGCAACTTCTTTTAAGAGAAAACGAAATTCAAAGAGATAGGTTTTGGAGCACAGAAAGAAAAAAAAGTGATTAGGTTAAAAAAAATAAATTAGCACTTTTGCTAATGAGTGGTGATATCGAAGGCATTTTTGTAAAAAAGAGTAGGCACCCTCTGCCATTATTTTTCAGTATTTTGTATCCTTAATTATCTAATTTAAAAATACCAAAAAAAGAATTTGTGAAAAACTAAAAACTTCACAAACAAAATACCAGAAGAATACATAGGAGACCCATTTTTATGTATCTCATTTTATTGAAAAGAAAAACCCTAAACATGTGCATATGTCCTCACAATGAGGTGGGCTTACCTTATTTGGTGATTCATCTGAGTGGACCATAAAATAAGAAACGCTCTATAGCCATTAATTTTAGATTTGACGCAAATTCAAATAGATTGGACTCGGTGCTTACCCTATTTGATGATTCAACTGACTGGACCATAACATAAGAAACGCTCTATCGCCGTTAATTTTAGATTTAACGCGAATTCAAATAGATTGGACTCGGTGCTTAGATTCGTACACCATCAAAGATTGTATTGGGGTGGCCAAGCCACACGTGGATTGGTGGGCTCCACTAACTGGGCTTGTGGCTCATTTATTATTTCAAGTCAAAGCCGATAAAAATGTTGCTCCTCTGTTTCATGACCTTGGCCAAATCTCACATTTTAAGAGGGGGCCCACTTGATACATTGATGATGAAACCACTCAAATTTATGCAAAGTTTACTAAAACGTGAGTATTTGAGCCCACTATTAAAAAGATCTGCACTTCTACATAAAAAAACATACACTCTAATGCAGTTTGGTTATGAAAATTCCACACTAAAAAATAACTCCCTTTTGAATGAACCCAGAATAAATTCTATTCAAATTGAGGTGGACGCCAATTGTTACATTATAAGGATGACCCAAATTAAATTGTATGGCTTAAGATATTCAACAATTAAAGATTAAATAGCGATACAAAAAGTTAGACTCAGGGGGGCACCGATATTTTGAATTATAATATATACTAATGAAAATAAACATTATTTTTCAGTATATTTCAATATTCTTGATATTTTAAATAATTTTTGTAGATCTTTTTGGACTAAAAAAAAAATTCACACCGCGACGGATCGATAACAGCGACCGATACTGCAATTTTGAACACACCGCGACGGATTGAAAACTGCGACCAATACTGCAATTTTGAATTATAAAAATTCACCAACAATTGATCTTGTGGTTGGGATTATGATTCGAGCCTCCATCGCCATACACAATTAGAGACGGAAAGATCTTTCGATCACGGTTCCCATCCTAGGTGGAGCCCCAGGTGGGCCCATAAGAGAAGGTGGGGCCCTCATCTTATAAATAATATATATTTATATCTTTAAGTAATAATATTAAAGTAGTTTCCCTCGTTTTCCGCTCCCTTTTCCATTCCCTCTGTGGGCAGATGCGGAACGCCGCCTCTGCTTTCATTTCTCATCATCTCTTCTGCGGCCATGTCCAACCCCTCCTCCGCCCCCGACGGCCCTCCGTCTCCGACCTCCGCGCACGATAGCTCCGACGGCGCCGTAGAGAGCCGGATCCGGGAGGCCGAGGACCGGCTCCGAGAGGCGATCGAGGAGCTGCAGCGGCGGCAGCGCCACGCCCGCGGAGGCCACCCTCCCTGCGAGCACGCCGACGAGTCCTGCGTCGCCAACGCCATTGGAAACCTCTGCCAGACCTTCCTCCTCTCCTACGGCGTCCGCGTCGGCATCGGAATCCTCCTCCGAGCCTTCAAGCTCGCTCGCCGACAGTCGTATTCCTCTCTCCTCGATCTCAAGGTCTTCTTCTTTATCATCTCCTTCTCTACAATGCTCATCTCGTCGTCGAAAAAAATTAGGGTTTTCGTTCCAATTCAAGTGATTTTATTCATTAGTTTGTTAATTGATCAATGTAGGTTGGTGTTGATTGATTGTATTGTTTTAATTGGAGATGCGGAATTGGAATTAGGTCTTATGGATTTTTTGGGCAATGACATGACCGATATCTGATAGTTCGTTATTGCCCCAATTCTGGGTTGGGTTGAATTGTTATGATTAAATTAAGATAGAAGCTAAGATCACAAATCATATTTTTCTAACCTAACATTGGTGGAGAAGAGTTGAAATGACCTAATTGACAAAAAAATGGCATTGTCACTTTCATTTCAGCCTCAGCCATCTACTTAGGGCAGCCTTTGTTCTTGTTGTGACACTACAGTCTAACATATATATCCTTCCTGCTTCATTGGATTGAGTTTTGATGGATATTATTCTGATTTCTGCACAAAACCACACCATCACCACCACTACAACACCCACGTACGCACATCCCATTGTGCAATGACAGTTTGGCTTTGAATATAATGTTCCATGTAAGAAGGGCACGGGGGATGAGCTATATATCACTGACAAGGCTCGGGTGGTTTTCCCCCAGTAATGTAGGGAAATGCTTGTCTGGCCTGATAAATCAGAAAAATCTAGCTGCTGTAGCTTATTGGAACTTTAGGCAAATACCCCTGTTTCCGAAGTATCTTTCTCAACTGCATAGCATAGTAACTGGTTTCCTCTATGCAAATATTCCTGTTTTCTTCTTCCTGTTTCATGCTTAAACATAAATTAATGCTGCTGATTTGAAGCGTTTACGTAAATAAATACTATTACAAGATTGGAAGCTGAGGCATTTCATGCATCGCCGTCTTTTATTGATTCTTGCATCCTCTAGAGTTCAATATTGGACCAGTCCCGGCTCAACTTTCCAATCTGTAGTTGACTTATTGACTGGTTTCTAAACTACTGCCTTGGAGCACTTATTTTTAACCTATTTTTCTCCAAAGGCAAAAGACTGACACTTTGAAGACTGTTTAGTCTAATATTGAATAAATTTCGTCAGCGAACCAAGGTCTCATATCTCCTAAAATCCAATGTCTAACCTCTCCATGAGTAATGAGATGCATTGTCATCGTCACCGTCATCCTAATTATCTTCATCTATTATCACTAGACATTTCCACAGTTTTGTTTCTTGTGGTGAGCAACATTCTTGTGAAAGAATTTTGTATTCCCATCTCCTTTGGACAATTTACTTATGATTTCAATCCAATTTTTCCCTTTTTAATTTCTCTATTGGCTGCTCCAAAGATGAGGTAATGAGAATTTTTCATTGTGCTTTCCCTGTTCATGGAAGGGCCATTGTAACCAAGTATTCAGCATAGCAAGACCACCTGGAGCGATATTTGTATTTATTTATTTTTGAAATGGTAACTTGTATGAAACAGAACTTTTCTTTATTTATTTTTATTTTTCAGCAACTTGTGTCAGAGAAAGATTTAATAGTAAGAGAAGAAGCATGTCGTATTGGGTTGCTTTTTGGTGGTTTTACCGGTTCATATCATGCCCTTAGATGCTTGTTGAGAAAGTTAAGAAAGAAAGAGACTCCTTTAAATGCGTAAGTTCTTGCGTATCACATACTGTTTATACTTTTGAATACAACCATCATGGTTATTATCGGAGTATATAATTGCATTTATGGGTTTGAAAATATAAGTACCTAGGAATACATTTGAGCAGTATTGATGCATGATTCCTCGTCCATATTCATGACATAGTTATAGGGCATGATGGAGCAGAATTCTAGCAGGTTCACTTGCAGGATTGTCCATTTTAGCACTGGATGATTCAAGCCGGAGGCGCACTCTTGCTTTATATCTTTTAGCCAGGGTTGCACAGGTAACATGAGCTTCAAATAACCTTGTGTTAGTTGTTCTATGTTCCCATATGAGATGATGCAGCGTGTAATGGATTTTTCTATACTAATCATTGTACTCATTTCTACAGTGTGCTTATAATTCTGCTAAATCCAAGAATAAGTTTCACCTTTGGGGAAGCCATTGGCGACATGGAGATGCTTTACTATTTGCTTTAGCATGTGCCCAGGTTACCCACTGTTCTTCTTCTTCTTTAATGTTTCTTGATGCACTTTAATATTGACAAGAGCCCATGGTACAATGGAAGGTGCTCACTATTGCAACAATGAGGTGGTTGGTTCAAGTCATGTTACCAATAAAAAAATATTGATTTATTAAGCCATAAATGAAGTCTTATATTTCTTTTTGTTGTACATAGCTCGAAACTATTTGCTTTAACAAGTTTAGGATTTCCTTTTCTTTTCTAATGCATAACTCATCCCAAGTGTGGGGTCCAGCAAAGTAGTTTAGGAATTGTTTATTTTTTTTATTAGTAGGCTTCTAATTTTATTGTAATTAGGATTAGGTTTCCAATTTATTTACTTTCCTTGTTTAATTAGATTACGTAGGCTCTAAGTTTTGTTGTGTTTTTTCATATATATATATATATATATATAATATAGGGAGATGCTCCTATGAGAGATATCTCTCACCTTAAATGAGAGATTGGGTGGGGGCCCTCACATCCATATCCAATGCCAACAACTTAAATGTGAGTGCCCCACCCCTATCTCTCATATAAGGTGAGAGATATCTCTCATAGGAACATCTCCCATATATATATATATATATATCTTTATAATATATGGCATTATAGAGATGAGAATCTCATACTTGATTATTGAATATAATTATCAAGGGTTTTTCATCCCTCGAAGGTGCGTCCTCATGTTGTAGTCTCTACAAAGACATGTTGAAGTGTCTGCGGACGCAAGCCTAATCCTAGGGCCTGCATCATTTTCTCTTGTTCTTTTATGTTTATTATTTTTAGTCTCAACTTCAACAAAATGGTTATTTCTTTGATACATCATATTTTTCCATGATGAAATTTGATTCTAAAAACATAGTTTCAAACAGTGTAACCGGAAAAGTAGGATCCACGGCACAAAGCTAATTTTGAAATTTGAATAGATGGGCTAAGATTTTGATGGTGGTGGTGAACTGTGACACTTATTTATGAAGAGCAATAAATGAGTTCCTATTTGAATTGTCTTGTGATGGCCTCTCTTTAGGTAGCCTGTTCTTGATAGTCCCTTCTTGATGGCGCCTCTTGATGGCCTGTTTTTGATGGTTCCTTCTCAATGGTCCCTTGTAGTTGCTTAAATCCATTGGTTTAACTGCCTTAGTTATAACCACTACTTGGATAATCCTCTTCTCATGTGGATGAGCACTGTGCTGGCCCCTCATATGCTTTGTTTTGTTGTCCCATTTGGCGGTCCTACTTTAAATGGTTCCTTTGACATGTGTCATGCTAGTCATATATCGATCACGTTTATGTAATTCAGTTTGGTTTGGCTGAATTAGGCTGGTGAACCAAACCGAACAACCCTATTGAAAAATTCAGTCCAAATTTCAGAACATTTTGGCCAAAACTTGGAGGTGAAGTATTCTCCCTCCTCATCTTCCTATTCTTCCTCTTCCCTCTCCTTCTCGTCATTTTTAACTTTATTGTTTCTAGCAACGCCATATGTCCTAAAGCATATACATCTCGGACCATGAACTTATAGTTACTGACAGAAAAAAGGGAAAAAAGACTCTGTAGCACATACCGACATATTTGCACAGTGGCAAACATGTTACAATGGATGTTGGATCTCCTCATCATTATTGACCCTTATCCCATCAATTTGGGGTTGTTCCAACCCAATCCCCAAATGTCACATGGGTTTTACATTGATCCAAATGGATTGGACCGTTGGATCCAATTTGAATTTTTTTTTTTTTTTTTTTGGGATTTAAAACTGTTAAACTTTTGAGTCAAAGATCAAGGGGTTAGGATGATTGAATTTCATATCTGGGGTTGTCCCACTTGGATCTTTCGATCCCCATGTTGGCTATGATTGGTGGGGGCCCCAGGTGGGCCCACCAGCTTGCTTGCACGTTGCTCCTATGCAAGACATGTATAGGAGCACAGTTCTATATAATTAATGGACACACATATAAGAGGCTTTTCTTAATGTTAGCGGAGGGGGGCCCTGGCCACATGAGGGCGTCTTTGTTTACATGTGTGGTAAAGTGAAATAAAGTTAAATGTAACATCATGGTGAAGGTGAAGGTGAAGTAAAGTGTGGAGGTGTGGTTGGGGGAGGAGGAGGAGGAGCGGGGGGTGGAAGTGGTAAAGTAGTTGTTTTTTGTTTTGGGTTAACTTTATCACGCTTTACTATGCTTTGAGTTAAAAAAAAAAAGTGCTTTGTGGTAAAGTGTGTGGTAAAATAAAGTGGAGGCTGGACTTTACTAGATTATTTTTTCATTCAAACATGGTAACTGTTGTGTTGGGCTTACCTTTACTTCACCGGTGGTAAAACAAACACTCCCTGAAGGAGCAACGCTTTATTCCTTGAGTGTGATGCACGTACGAAAATATCGGCTGCTACATATATTGGCCGTGGTCGCCACTCTAAATGTGATTTATCGGGTGTTGTACCCATATCGGCCGATACGGGCCGCTGCGCTATGTAGCGGTGCCACTCACCTAGCCAAACCGTGCCTCCTCCCCTCTTCTCTCCTCGTTTGCTTGACTGATAGAACAAACAACAACAAAAAAAAAAAAAAAAGGGAGAAAAGAGGAAGAAAGGAAAAAAGAATAAAAGAGAGAGATGAGTTGCAGAGGACATACCCGATACATGGAGGCACCAGCAGCATCACGACAACGACAACAACAACAGGCAACTTTGGCGCATAACCCTCCTCCACTGCTCTAGCATCGCGCAGAATCCAGTACAGATCGTGCAGAACCTAGTACATGACTACAAGTGCTCTCCTCCTCCTCCTCCTCCTTTCCCTCTTTCTCATTTCGATTTTCTATTTCGAATGAAACCTAGGGCAGCAACAAATGCCCTTTTTCGGGCTGCTTGCGTCGTCCCTTACTCCCTTTTGTTTTATTAAACGTGTTAAGTTATGGGCCCATGAGATGAAGGGCACAAATGAAAATTAATGGGCCATCAAAAAATATTAAAAACCATTCAAAAAATCATTCAAAAAAAAAAAAATCAAAATTAAATGGGCCATCCAAAACAATAAAAGCTAAAGAACCTAATGGCTAATGTAACCATTGGTGGGCTCCACAATGAGGCACCATCGTTAAAATAAAATAAGTCATATCGTAGCCAAATATTACTTACTTAATTGAAATTGACACCTTAGTCAAATTTCACTCTAATTAGGAATAGTGCCATAGCCAACTTTCAAACCTATTGAAAATAAAGCGCAGCCAAATTTCACACTAACTAAACATAGGCTACTTTGATAGGACATAGGGCCCAACCAAAGTTCACTCTAATTAATAGGAAATAGGGCCCTAACCAAATAACACTCTAATAGAAAATGGTCCCTTTACAGTCAAAGTTCACTCTTATTGTTTGCTATTGAATTCCTAAGACCTAACTCTTAACTTAAGTCTTTTAAGTCTTGTGCCTTTACTTCATGACCTAGTTTTTTATTTTTTATTTTTTATGAGTCTTTCATTAGTGTCTAAGAGCATAACTAAATAACATGAATACATGTGAAAAAATTGATCATTACTATTTTTTTTTCTATTCATACAACGATACAGGACCTTATACAATGAGGGGACCGCTACGCCCCCTTATCGTAGTTACTTTTGCCAAAAAAAAAAAAAAAAACTCATTTTCCAATATTCTGGATTTTCTTAAGGGTTTTTTTTTTTTTTTTTTTTTGACGATTTTTTCAAAACGCACTACTACGCCACTATGCTACGTAGCGCCTGCTTCGTAGCATTTTGGGTAGTATAGTAGCCCGCTTCGTAGCGCAGTCCGCTGCTACCGCTATTTTCATCCTTGGTGTGATGCTTAAGCCAATTGGTGTCAGTGTTACTGTAAACTAATATGAGTACGAATTTAAGATCTGCAGTTTTATGTTTCTTTTCATCACATCAAGTAAATCTTGTTTGCTTTAGTTATATGACAAGCTGCTATTTTTGTTTCTTTTTTATGACTGTACATTTAAATGACTTGAACCTTGTATTTCCACTTGTACGTACCTTTGATTAGGTTAAAGGGAATTTCCTTATCACAGTTTTTCCAAATCATTATCATAATGAATAAGAACATTTCTCCTAATTTATTTTAAATTTCTCCATTGTTTGTGAGTCCTGACGGTAAAAAATTATGTTTTTTTTTTCTTGTTCAGGTTATGTACGCCTTTGTAATGCGGCCTGAGAGCTTGCCTAAATCATATCAAGATTTTATTTTGAAGACCGGACCAGTTGCTGAGCCTGTATACAAGGCTGTAAGGGATAATTGTAGAGGTTCTGCTGTCGATATTGCTACTCTATCCACATACTTATTCAATAGAAAGGGATCCAGCTCGATTAACTTGGTGGAATATCCTTCTATAATTCCATGTTCCATAATTCATCCAGGAACAAAGTCATGTTTGACGCATAATGCAACTGCAGCTTCGGCAACTTTCAGGAAAACATTTCCACTATACTTTTCATTGACATTTGTACCATTTGTTGTTCTTCGTCTACAAAAGGTATGACACTGGTCCTGATTTGAATGAGTTGGTTATTTCCAGTTTCACATTTTTACAAATATCCATCGAATTGAGAAAAATTTGTAATAAACAGCTTATTTTCTCCTTCTCTCTCTTCTTTTTTGGTTTTTTTTTTTTTTTTTTTTGGACTTAGTACTCTCTCTATGTAATTTTCATTTGTTTAATATTGTTTGAAGGGAACAATGATGGCTGCTGCCAAAGCTGTGTTGATTATTTTCATGATCTCGTTCTGATCTTGGGTTTCCCTTAACAATTTCTGTATATTTCTTCTGTCTTGCTGGAGAGTAAACTGCTATATTTTGGGTATCGCATAATTCTTGTGTGTGGATTGCGGGATCCGTGGCTTCTTGTAACTGCACACACCGAACTTTGCCACTCCACTGAAATTCCTGTTGTTTTCATTCTATAAAGATATTGGATTTGGTAGTAGCGTAGGGTACCCAGTAGAATGTTGTTTAGTAGATAATTATCGTGATCATGCCACTCAGTTTAATTGATATCACATCTAAGTTTTAAAACTAATTTCTTACTAACTATGAATCTTTGAACTAGAATTGATGACACAAGATCCCACAGCCACTTGTCTTTCTGATGCACATAGAATCTTTTTTTTTTTTTGAATGGTGATGCACCAATAAAATCTTAAAATCCCATCTCATGCACATTTAAATTTTGTTAGATTATTTGCTTTTATATTCATCTGTTTACTCTACAAACGAACCTCAATAGATGTGACACATCAACCCAAGTTCCCAACCAATTTAATATTTACTGCTATTAAGTGAAAGTTAGATGATCATTTACTTAGTTCTTTCTTCCTTTTTTTCATTTTCTTTTTCTTCCTGTCTGATTGCTCATTTGTTTATCTGTTCAATTTTACCAATGATTGTATATGGTTTCACCAACCTGGAATGTTGTTAAAGTATTCTTACCGTTTACGACATACGACAGCTGGATTGCAATTTATTCATTTTTTTATAGCAATAAAATTTTATTTCAATTCAAAGGGATAATACATAGACAAAAGGACAAACTAATTTAGGGACAAACGACAAATAACAACGTTAGACATAAAAAAAAAGATGTATCTCGAGAGAGTCCTTCCTTTGCAAAACCACTAGCTATCGCATTGACCTCTCTAAGAATGTGATGAAACAAAGCATAAAGCTGATTGGTAATATTCAGCACCTCTTCCACCCAATCTGCCAATCTCCAAGGATACATGGTCTTACTTGATCCCCATTCAATAGCAGAAAAAGAATCTCCTTCAATAAGAGAGAAATAACCACCCAACTTTAATAATACCCAACAACCAACTAACATAGCAAACATTTCAGCTTCATTAGCATTAGAGGCTTCCACTGGCCCAGAAAAACTCCTAACAATATTACCAGAATGATTCCTTATAACACCCCCTGCAGCACTTCGCCTAGATCATATGTGAAATCTCCCGTCAAAATTAAGCTTTAGAATGCCTTTTTTTTTTTAACGGTAACGAAAGAATGCCATTTTGAATCTATCATACAAATAATTTCATCAAAAATTCGAGCAAACTTGTACTCTGTGAATTGCCTTTTGCTCAATGTTCTACGCACAAAGAAATTGTGCCTGTAATTTCCAGTTATTCATTTACACAATGAAACTTGTTCGCTGCAGATCTGAGGATAGCTGGAAGGATACTTATTTATTTCAAACATTGGTCAATTTTACTCATTAAGTTACAGCTGATTAATTTTCTTATGAACATGATTTCCTCTAGTTCATGGAGTCTCCTGCTCGTACCTGCTGGCTTGCAGTAAAAGGCGCGGTTCGCTCGACCACTTTCTTGTCTGCCTTTGTTGGCATCTTTCAGGTAGTTATTTCTCTCAAGTCTACTTCTTATCTTGCTTCCATATCCTGTTTGCTCTAATACTAGTTTCCTGGTAATGCAAGGGTGTTATATGTCTACACCGAAGAGTGGCATCGAAGGATCACAAGCTTTTGTTCTGGTTTGCTGGTGGGATTTCTGCTCTCTCTGTGCTTCTGGAGAAGAAAGCCCGAAGAGCAGAATTGGCTCTATATGTTCTGCCCCGTGCTGGAGATTCATTGTGGTATATTTTAGTGAACCGACATTTTCTTCCCAATATTAAGAATGCAGAGGTATTGCCTAGTTTTCCTGCAAAATACATTATCTTTCTTTCTATAAATCTGTCTCTTCTACTTCTTCCCTTTTTTCTTTTTCTTTTTATTTTTATTTTTCTCTTGATTTCCGTCTCCTCTTTTTTTTTTTTCAATTTAGAAACAATTGGAGCTATATACCAAATATGAGAAAAGCTGTCCATGAAAAATAGGGAAATCAAGAGTTTAGTTCTTCTTTGTTGTTATTTATACATATAAAATGTAGAGGCTCTACCCAGATGAATATAAATGCATTGAGATTTGTGACTAAAGATATAGTACACTAAATGTTACTAAAAGCAAGAGGAACAATTAAAAATCTCCAAGTAAGCAGTAACCTTATTTATACATATAAAATGTAGAGGCTCTACCCAGATGAATATAAATGCATTGAGATTTGAGACTAAAGATATAGTACACTACATGTTACTAAAACAAGAGGAACAATTAAAAATCTCCTAGTAAGTAGTAACCTCATCAGCTACCAGAACATATATCTGATGCAGCAATCTTGTAGATATGTAGTGTGCTTTACTTATAAGAGGGTTTTTATTTTTTTATTTCCCTGGGGATTCTTAAAAAAAATTATAGCATACTAGTTTCTGAGTGGTGCACTGCTTTCTAGACATAAATTACAACTGGGGAGTTTTAGTTTTCCATTTGAGTCAG
The DNA here is from genome assembly GCA_003546025.1 of Camphora micrantha. Lineage (NCBI taxonomy): Eukaryota > Viridiplantae > Streptophyta > Magnoliopsida > Laurales > Lauraceae > Camphora > Camphora micrantha. Next base: position 25,194,632 of record QPKB01000010.1, read on the forward strand.
GATTATTTTTAGCTTGATGAAGTACTTTCATGTGACTTTCTTGGTCAAAAGGCTTGTGAATGATGGGGCAGAATCTTGCTAGGTTCCAGCTCCATGTCATTCAGCTAATAACTCTTCCTACCCTATCCGGCGCCATAACTGCAGTCTATGGATGAAAACAGGGGTTGGGTTTGGGTGTGGTTGATATTGTACACTGAACTGAACCCAAATTACTATAGGGAACCATACTCAAAACTAGACCTGAATTTGGTTCAGGTTATAGGACCCTTTTCTGTACCTGAATCTATAATGAGGACCCAAACTTGGAAGTAAGACGCAACTAAAATGCCTAGATCCAGGGCCAAATCACTTTTCAATTAGTTGTAAAATATATTTTAAACTTAAAATATATATATATATATATATATATTACATACCTACGTGTTTATATTTCCATTCCCACATAGTGCTTCTTTTCACCTAGAAGACTTGGAATTAGGTTTCATTGGTTCTTATTTTTAACCTGTCCGTTGTCAGCTCTCCTTTTTGGGCTTGGAATTGGCACATGTGAAGACACGACACTTGGAGGAAGAATAACCCAAAGAGGAACAATTGAATGAGGCATGAATGAGGCATACAAGGGTTCAATCATGATGGGGTATTAATAGTATCTAGGGAACAATTATAGGAATAATTTAGCACTTCAGTGTCATTTTTTGTTCTCTAGTGACAATTAGTCAATAATAACACAAAATGTAGGGGTTTGAGTTGGATATTGCGAATAGTATTAATGCAGGTTGGCCAAAGTGAAGACAAGTGAGAGGAGTGCTATGTGATCATTCACTGATACTTCAACTAAATGGGCATTATCATAAGATAACATCTAGACTTGCCTTATTGTATGGAGCCGAATGATGGGGATGATGAAATGAGGAGCTAATTTACACGTGCTGAAATGCACAAGCTAAGATGTCGTGTGATTTTACGAGAAAGGATAGAATTAGGGACGAGCATTCAAGAGGAAATCTATGGATAGAAGGGGGAAACACTCAAAAGGAATATTATTTGAGATGGTTTGGGGATGTACATAGAGGGCCAACAACGTGTTGAAGGGGCACTAGTTCCAAGCATCTGGAGAAGGGGTAGAGTAAAAAACCATGGATGATATTGTGAGAAAAAGACATGCTAGACTGAGTTATAGGTATATGGCTACAAGTATGATTGAATGGAAAAGAAAAACTCACAAAGGCAGCCCTAAATAGATAGTATGAGGCCATGATGAAATGTTATATTGGTTGTTTCTTGTTGGAGATTGGACAAGTCCGAGGGATCATAACCAATGCTTATTTATTAGTTAAAGTGGTCGTACCATGTCTTGATGTGCTTTCTGAGGAATGTATGTGGTAGGATATTTGAAACTCCTTTTGGAGTGTTACCTTTATGTTATTCTCGTGCACATCCTCTCACAGACAGAATCAAGTACATATTGTGTGGAAATAATTTCCATGACGCTTGTTTCACAACTTAAAAACCGTACTTAACTTTGGACTTGACAACTATTCATTTCTATAATTTCTTTTATGGAGATTTTTTTTGCAATTCATTAATGAAAATTGAAAACCAAGTAGTTTGTTAATGTGGTTTGACTAGACAAGCTTTCTGAATCTGATCTGCTTCTAAATGTTGCAGGTAGCTCTCTTTTGTCTATGCATGGGAGGAATCATGTATTATTTGGAACATGAACCTGACACCATGGCTCCATTTCTCAGAGGGTTGATCCGTCGCTTCCTTGCCAGCAAGATAAGCAATCCAGGTCCATCTTCCAAGCGAACTGCATCCTATTCTTACCTGCAAAATCTCAGTTCCATTGAAAAGCCAAAATTACAAGGGAGACGGGACATAGACGCAAAATCAGCTTCTGAAAAATACAATCTTGAATCGATCCCTGGACTCTGAAACACCTCGGAACATTAGTTTTGCTGTCTCAATAACATCCCATGGTCTGCATTTTCATTTTCTAAGTTTTAATATGTTTATTTATTATTGAGGCAATGGAAGCTGTTCCATTTATAAGAGAAAGCCAAGTATCTGGGAATTTCCATTGGTTAGTTTTTTACTGTGTAACCATTAAACCTAAGGTGGAAGGAAATCAGCGAAGTATTAACAATTAGAACTGGAAAAGGAGGATAGAAACAAGGGAAAAGTCTACTTTTCTGTTCGCATGACTAGAATTCAAGTGGGAGATCATTTCGAGGGATGTTGGGATTAAAATATTGAATCAGTTTGTTCATTATGGCTCTCCATATGCAGTCCCAAGAGTCAGCTCCAAAAAATTGCTGAACCAAATTTTCAAGTCTAATTTTGAATCAAATTAGCACCTCGACCCGTCTCACGTTGTTCGAAAAGGGATTGTGGAATGATGATTCCATCAGGTGATTCAGTGTGAGAGAGCTATTTAGGATCTATTATCTGAGGACTACTGTCGTCAGTTTAGTTTTCACAGCTGGTCCCAGTGAAATGCAAGATCAATATCCTTACACAGCATAAAGAGCAGAAGTCACTCTCAGAAGAGTGCCCTTGTTTAATACACTTTGTGCAAGTTATGATTCACGGATACTTCCAAATGGGCAGTATATCGTGTCGTATCATATCCGATACTTTATTTTTTTATATGTAAAATTCATATCTATGCCGTATCTGGGCATCATAGTGTGTAAGTGCAGTTTGCAAAGAAAGAAATCGACGATCAAGTGGCATTCAACTACGGCCCATGCGGTAGGCATTTCACTTGGTTTAGCCCCTTGATCTAAAGCTCACACACCACATAAGAGAGCACTTTCAAATTACAAATGCTTTGGTTACAAAGGAAAGTTGGTTGTCCCATTTTTAGAGTTCTACTTCATATCTTGAATGGACAAGAATGAACAACATGACATCAACGGATGAGAACCTTCTGAAACCTGTCCAGAAACTTCTAAACTCTATTTTCAGTCTTATTCAAGTCATTGACATCTGTTCTATTTCCATATATTTTCAGATCTTTCTAAGATTTGCATTGATCAAACAAAGATCTGAAAATCCATCCAAATCAATAGCGCGTCCCACCACCTAGATGGTGATAATGCACAAGTGACTTCATTAGAGGCTATGGGCCATGAGTAGGTGACATGGGGCTGTATATAGGCAATTTTAATCTCTATGAAAACACCTCTGGTTTTGTGCAAAGGGCAATCAATGCCTTTGAAAATCAAATCCGTTGGAAAGGGAAGAGGATGGATTTAGGGCACGTTTGTGTATATACTCTTTTCGTGAAAAGAAGAAATTACCACATCAGCAAATTTCATAGAAATGAAAACCTTGGAAAAGGATTTCCATAGAATTTAGAAATTTATGTTTGGTGCAAAAAGAGTTTCCTCATTGAATTGGTGCTAATAATGTTTGGTGCGGCTGTAGATTCCTTATAGAAAATCAAAATTTCTTATTTGGTGATATACTTTTTTGAAGAAAAATAACATAATATGTATATTATTTATTCAACATTAAATAATAATTTATATAAAGAAATAAAAAATTAAAGATTTATAGGGTTTTGGGGTTGAAATGGACAAGACTGAGGAAAAGAAGATGAAGTTTTTCGAGGAAATTAATTTCCCATACCCCCCATAGGAAACCCATTTCCACAATTATTAAGGAAAATGCTGATTGGGTAGGAAAGCATTTCCGCAGAATTGTTTCGCACCAAATGCCGGACAAATGGATTTTCTGCGGAAAACCGTCCACTATTCCATGGAAAAGTGTTATACAAACATGCCTTTAGAGAATATTTGTATGGAAAACCTCAAGACATAGTAGAGTTCCTGAATGATTTTGTGCATTTGAACGTCTACAAATTTCACTATAAGACAAAAGGATCTGGAATTTCAAAATTTTTGAAGACTGTATCTAGATTTTTAAAATTCTAATAAAGAAACGAGGCACATGTTATTTGAAAAAACCCAAGCACCTCAAATTCTTAAAGGGAATTCTAGCCCCCCCAAAAAAAAGCTGAGCCCGAAATTAGAAGGGGAAAAAAATGAATTACCTTTAATTTTACACACGTGTCAAGTAGCACGTACAGAAGTGCAGTTCTCTGGGGGATCCTAAGAAGTTCCTAACCCTAAAATCAAAGAGGACCCTATAAATTCGCAGCTAAGGCCCAGTCTTTCTTTGGAGAGGAGCAGCGGAATGAATGGAGGGAAAGAGATGTAGGCAGGGATAGAAATATAATGGTTCTTCTGGGGTATTGTTTTTCTTGTATCTTATGATTGAAATAGAAAGGAAGCAAGGAAGGAAGTGAGATTGCTGTGATGACTGTGAAAATTCAAGCTCAACAGACTGGATTGTAGGTCTCTTTCTCTATATAGAGAGAGGGATTTGCATGTCGACTACACCACTGACCTGAGCAATCAATCTTCCCTCTATTCATATTATTTCCCATCTCTTTCTTTCTTTTTTTTTTCTTTTTTTTCTTATTTTCTTTGAATGGTTTGAAAAGGCTGCGATGAGGACAAAAAAGCTCCCTCTTCTGAAATGGTTTTGAGGAAGATTGCTGGCAGAATCGAACCTATTACTTCAATCAGCCACTACTGAGCAACCTTTTCTTCTTCTTCCTTCTTTCTTTTCATCCTCAGATTTTGCCTCTCTGTTTTTTTTTGGTCTGTTTTTCTTAATCTCTCTCTATATCAGCTATGGGCTTTTCATTTTTTTCCTTTTTCTTGTATGCTGTTTGGATTTGGATTTGGATTTATGCTAAAAGTTACAAAAGATTTGTTATTGGGATTTTCTTTTTCCTCTCATTCCATCTGGTGATGATGTAGATGAGAGAACATGATCTTATGAGGTTAGGACTCCTTACTGATTGTTGTGAGTGACGTGAGCCTCCCTTAGATTAACAAATCAAGTCATGTTTCATATAGGGAGTCATGTTTTATATAGGGAGCTTGTGCAAAACCCAAAACCCCCAAAACACCAACCCCCCCCCCCCCCCCCCCCCCCCAACCAATCCCGTGCACATGCGGGGATGTGGGTGATATGATTATTGAGGAAAAAAATAAATAAAATACTAGTATAAATTTTACTCAGAATGGACTGGAATAGAAAATTGGAATTCAGACCAAAACTTTTTAACTCCCATCACACGACTAAAATGAAAAATTCCAGTCATTTTAATCGAAATAAAATGGAATTGATTACTATGGTTGTGGGTGTTTATTTCAATCAAGTTTTGTTTATTTGGAGTTGGGCGATGTAGAATTGATTAATATGGTTGTGGGTGTTAACTTTAATCTAGTTTTGTTTATTTGGAGTTGGGCGATGTAGTTTGGATGGAGATGTAGATATCACAACTAGATGATGGAGAGACATGCTGATTTGGAGATGGAGAATTGGGTCTGAAGTAGTGAAGATTGGGTTGTTTATTTAGGAGGATGGGATGGAGAAAAGAAAATAAGAGAGAAATAAGTGAATAAGAATGAGAAAAAGAGGTGAGAGATGAGGGAGGGAGAACCGGCCAAGGAAGAGGAGGAAGAGGAAGTAGAAAAAAAACGAGTGATAATATCTTTGCTCAATACTACTAAGCGGCGATAAAAAAAAAAGGAGCCCTGCTATTTGTCCAGAATTCTGGACAGATAGGCTTTCTGAAAAAAAAGTTACAGGAGGGCATTTATAATCAATATTGAGATTTGGTGGCCTTTTTGGTCTTCCTAAGCTCTTATGGGTTTTTTTTTTTTTTTTTTTGGGTAAAATCCTCTATAAAGGAAAAAAAAAAAGGGGGATATCTATCAACCTTTGAGAATATGTCAGTTAAGCAGGTGAGATTTGCCAGGCATAAGTTACTTAAGCAGGTGAGATTATGAATTTTTCATGAGCCATGAAAAATTCACTCAATATCTACCAGCATATTAAATCTAACCTTTGACCAACATTAAATTTGGAATCAATACAATTAAACGCATGATGCATTACTCATTTCAAAGAAGCCTAGAATATTATTACAGCTTTAGAAATGAAAATATAAAACTAAAGGTGAAAGATTGGAAAATAATAACTTGGGCATCCATAAAATTCTTTGCATGCTTGTGGTGAGTAGGATGAAAGACTTATACAAGAATAAGAAAAAAGTTAATTATACTTTGAAGGGACATTTTCGAAGAACAAATGCAAGAACTACAAAACAAAACACCTTAGAGATACTGAAAAAGAGTGATTGAAGAAACCCACTTAATCTGCTATGTGATGAAGGCTTAAAAAAAAAAAAAAAAAGAGGCTAGCAATTAGTTGTCTATTCATCTTCCTTTCCAGTTACACTATTATGCTTGTAAAAATAAAAATATGAAAAAGATGACAAATAAAAGGGGATGCTTGGTAAAGAGGAATAAGAAGTGAGGAAAACTAAAATGGGTTAGGTATCATTGTAATATGACATTTTAAAGAAGGGTATACTGGCATTAAATGTAGTGGCAGTGTGATAGTTGAATTGGTATTTTTTTTCCTTATAAAACTCGAATCCAATTGAGTGTTCTTTCAAATGATTTGATTTTGCTCCAGTTTGATGGGACAATTACCTAACCTAAATTAAGGAATGGAGTCATCCTAAGAGATAATAGGGGTGCGATGGTAGCAATTTACGTAGGAAGATTTTATAGTTTTGATCCTTTAGGAGATTCGCTTTATGTGCTCTTTCACTGAGGAGCCCTGCTATTTGTCCAGAATTCTGGACAGAATTCTGGATAAGTAGACTTTTTGTTTACTGAGATTGGAGATTTAACCGGCTCTTCCAAACCTGGAGGAATTAGTCCGGCCGAAAGGCTTGGAACACCCTTTGTTATAAAAAAAGGATTTGTGCTTTGCATCACACCTTGAATATTCAATAATTCTAATTGAGGCTGACAAGCTCATTCTAGTAGAATCACTTTGGGAAGTTTAAGATTTGTTATTGGGGCCTGATGATTACATGGAAGGAGCTGATGGAATCTTTCATTTGAACTGATAGATGTAAAACAGAGGTTTGCTATTAATTGCTAACAAGATAACTTATCAGCTACACCAAAATCTTTTTGTTTTTTTGGTCCTCAAAGGCAAAATATATTAAAAAGACAAGAGAAAAGCTAGCAAAGATAGCCCCCAAGCTACAAAGGGAAAGGCCTAAAGGACAAAAAGAAGCGAAAAGAAGAAAATGAAGTAAAAGAAGCTAAAGCCAAACTCTGAGTTGATAGTTAGCAATATTCAGGTACTGCTTGCCACCAATAGTATGGAATTCATATTTGCAAGAAATTGTAGGTCACTAGCAGGAACTTCTGTTAAGTACCACTCATCAACATTTATGCTATGGTTCAAACATTACAAGATTGATGTGGTTCTCCAAGTGCAAGCATGGGCTTTAAGAGTAACAAGAGAAGGTTGGATGAGCTGGGATGTCTTTAACTTGAGGGATTGAAAACTACCTTGTTTTACCTTTTTGTTGTGTAACTTTTTATTGTTGTAAACTTCCTTTTTCATGGTGCCAATAAATCCATCCCTTCATGGTTAAAACGATCATCGCCCAATTGAGCTACCAACATTGTTTTATTTCACATTATCCACAACAAAAAGATTTGGGCTTACATTATCCACAATTTTCTTAGGCAACTAAGCAGAGAAGCTCATGCAAAGCAAGGAACAACCTTCATATAGCAAAATCGACAACACATACTTATACTTTTGTTCATCTTTGATCAATCAAAAGCCCTCGCACTCGCCTACTTCACTCATTTGATCTTTATTCTAATTGGAAACTATAGTTGAATTAAGTTATAATAAAGTTGTAAGCATAAAAGGATATAACTTTGAGGTTCTAATCAATCATGAGCAGTGTTACAAAACTTGAACTCAAACTTCAATTTGCCCATGGTCAGGTCTATTGGTTGAGTTGGTCGACGAGACCAAAATGCTGTGACTTGGTTGATTTGGATCAAGTACTTTTTTATTTTATTTTTAAAATTTTTTTTATCTTTGCTGCCTCCAAAATTGATAAAACTTATTTGTCATTCAAAACGAGTCCCTTCTTATTTGAATTCTTTTTCCTAATCTATACTAGGGCCTATTTGTTTTCAAGCATTTTAGGATTTATTAATTGGTTAAAATGTAATCTATCAACAAATGGAATTCTAGAATGTTTTAGCCTGTCTAGCATTTCTAGTGCCGGATGTATGGGAATTCTGCACGATAAAGTAGCATTTGGAATGCCAGTTGACGGCGTTCCAATGATTAAACTTGGTCATTTGGAATGCTTCCAAGACAACACCGGTTGCCCTCTCAAAAATTCTTGACAACGGAATTTTCTGTAAAAAAAAAAATGTTTGCAACCAAACAGGCCATATCATTTCCTACAATCTTTAAATTAACTACCATACATATGGATTTCTCATCTCATTGCGTGTATTTGCATGCTAAATTAGGATTGGCAATCAAATTCAAATAGCCAAAACTTATTCAATCAGCGAATGGTCTAATATATTGGTTGAAGGATAGTGATGATAAGTTAGAACTTAAATTGTGCATTGTGGATTAGATAATGAAGGTGAGGGTAGTTTTCACAAGCAATCAAGTTCTTCCACAATTAATTCCTTTGAGCAGATGACAAAGGTTGAACTACAATGTACTTTTATGATAAATTAGCATGCAGTCAATTGAATCTACCCAAATCAACAAACAACCCATCATAAGACCATGAGCATTAGAAAGTGTCTGGAATTGTCATCCCTCTCCTCTCCTCTCCTCTCCTCCCCTCTCTTCTAAGGACTCAACCGAGTCGCTTGCTAGTCAACTTGGATAAATTTAAAACACAAATTATAAGGGCACAAGGAATTTAAAGGCCAATTAATGATATGCTTGAGCACAAAAAATCAAACCATCTCATCCAAGGATGAGATGGTTTGATTGTTTCATAGTTAAAAAAAAAAAAAAATATGATGAAGTTACTTGTAATATATATTAATTTTGGCGAATGTTGGACCTAACCTCAATTAGAGGGAACTTCAGCCTGCGCAACACACAAGTAATGTATGTAGGGATGTAGAAGACTATCCTATTATCAGATTAACCAGAGGTTCTTACTTGTAAAAAGTTACGTTCAGAATTTGGTTTAGGTTTTGATTAATAAATGGGTCCGGTTCTATATTAATAAAGCTTCTGACCCATGAAATCGAGATCCTACATGCGAGTCTCTAAAATATATTCAATCTTAGGGGTAATAGATTGATGCACTGTTATAAGTTGGACACTATCTTTATTTTAAGTAGAAATGTAAAGATATATAAAATATAAAAGAAGTCAAAACCGATTCAGCAACTATAACCAATTCTTGAGCGGGAAGGGATTTGGATCCTCTTATTGGAATTGAATAAAGAAGCAATAAAGCAATTCTACGACCACAGTATGCTTCCGGAATTTGAGGTTTCAAAACTGCATTTTCACACTGGGCCACAGTTTCACACTGGGCCACAGGAGATTTATCTGGCTTCCCTTAAACCTTGGAAGGATTAGTTCGATCCTCACTATAGCGTCTTCAGTTGTAAAAAATAAATAAAAAAATGAAAAAAAGTTCCTACCCAATTTCATTCTGGCCCGAAACAGACCCGTTTACATCCTTTGGGATGTAAAGCATTTGGACGGTCAAGATAAGTGAAATGGGTCCCACAAATTGATCCAGGTCGTTGGGACGTAGATCCATGTTCATATGTGCCATTTGTCATCAGAAACTGTCACGTGTCAGCACCAGATCGTAATTAGAACCCTACGCTTCCATTGCCCAAAATCACTCCAGAGGCTTCTCTCCATCTCCTCCTCCCTCTTTCTGAACCAAAAACCTCGAAATCCCTCGAGCGATGGCGGCATGGGCAGCGGCGGCTCGTCAAGCCGCGTCTCTATCTCGGCTCTCCTCTCCAACATCGGCGGCTCAAGCCTCCAGGCTACTCCAACGGCGCGGCCTTGCAGGTGGTGCAGGTAATACAATACAATACAATACAATACAATACAATACAATACCACTCCTACATTTGCAATCCAATACATATATGCTTGTAGTATTTGTGTAGTTCTTTTCATTCCTTAGATTCATCTTTCCATTTTCCTTTCTGGGTTTCATTTGGTTTCCAATTTCATAGCTTCTGTTCAACTTTCTCATCGCTTTATTGGGTTTTGCCCCCTTTATCATATTTAACATCCAAGAATGAAGGAATTGGGATATTGGGACTTGGAAGTGCTGTCTCAAAGTTGGAATCTTGTTCTTATATTATCTGATTTTATCATTTATGGATATAAGATTTGATTGATAATGATGGTCATGGTTTGTATCCAAAGCTGTCTCCAAAAATTGATTTTTTTTTTTTTTTTTTTCTGTTTTCATCCTTTGTTGGGTCTTTGAAAGTTATGGGTTTTGAAGCTGGACATGTGGTATTTAGGATATAGGGTTTGTAACCAATATAAGGTGGGTTTACATCTATGCTTTATGCTTTTAATCTCAATCTTCACTTACCCATTTTGGTTCACTTTGTTGTATCTCTTTATTTGATTGATGTGAGTGCAGATCCTCATGGAACCCCCAGGGTTAATTGCTGGTCGGACCCACTAAGCCCAGCTAAATGGAAGGAAGAGCATGTAAGTGTCATGTTTATGCTGAAAACCTTCTTATCTTAATCTTCTATTAGTGGACTTTAGTTGTTGAGTTGTTTTTTTTTTTTTTTGTTTTGATTGATAAATATTGCTGAGATTTGATGTTGCTTTGAAGCTTGCTTTTCCCACTTTGAACATAGCATGTAGTAGTGGTTTAAATGGAGTTGGGAGAGTTGGGACAATATTCTTCAAATGAAGAGTTACTTAATTATGTGAGAATATGGCGATACATCATGTGTCAGCATACTTGTGACATGGCTGTATGTGCATATATCTAAACTATTCAATCATGGGTCCTGCTGTGAATAGGACGTGTCCTGAAAATCACACTGGCCAAATGAACTAACTGTTGGTTACTAGGATTGATGGCCGTCCAAGTATTGTTTTAATGTTTAAAGGTCAATGGTTCACAGTCAACTAACAGAAGCAAATTTGATTGGTTATGGTTGTTGAACCAGTCCAATTTTGTTTGATGAAAAGAAAATACAATTTTTGGTTTTTGATCATTGACCCCATTTACATCTGTGTTTATTTCTATGATGATTAGCTGGTTATATTTTACGGTGCTTCGGGGTGAGGGATAGTAGCAAAGAGTTAGTTTCGTTGCTGCCAGCATGGTGAACTCCTCTGATGAGTTAAATGAGACTTTAGAATGGCATCAAGGCCCCAATCAGGCCCCAAATAGTGAACTATTCTTTTTGTAACATATTTTTTAAAGATATGGAAAGCTGTACGATACAAGTGAGCTATACTGTGAGTGAGGGCACAACAGCCCCCAACAGTGCTACATGCATAAATAATCCACAGGCTTAACTACCCATAACAAAATATGGAAGAGAGCAACTCATAACTCAATTGTACCTGCATTGCCAAAAACAAGCTCATTCCTCTCAGCTCCTTATCCAAAATATACACTATGCAAAATAATGTTAAAGGAGACACAGACCGAGCGCCTCAAGTCACACACCTCCACTACATTAAAGAGCCACCACATATCACCTCCTTCACCAGGGGCCCACCATATTGAATATATCGAGTCTCCATCCATAAAAATATTGTGAAGGTTGAGAGACCTTTGGGAGGCTAACCTCAGCTCACCTCATAGCTAGATTGAATGTCAACCAAGCATGAGAAGCTTCTGATAATTATGGCTGAAGCATCTAGAATAACGCCATTGGTTCCCACAATGTTGTGGTCATGCACTGCAAATTACTATTTTTAAATAGTAAAGTGCGTGTATCAAAGCTTGAAAACACCAAAGGAATATAATGGAAAGCAAGGAGAAATGCAGAGAAAGCAAGACCACCATCCAAAAAAGGAGCAAAAGAGAAGCCAAGATGGCTCCTAACCAGGCCAAGAGCCCAAAAGAACAAACGAAAAAACTATGGAGAAACCACTTCCTTCCACTCAAACAAAATGACCTCTATATGTACGCGCCAAAATTCTGGAAGAACGACAACCCACGAAGCAGCAAGGAATCTAGAGTTTTTAGCCACAACTGAAATAGGGGATGAGCATCCATCAAAGCACCGTCAATTTCTTTCCATCCGAATAGTCCAAATGGTAGCAACAAAGGAAGTGCAGCAACAAAGTTTTCCTCTCTTGGATCCAAATCCGAATTTCCAGGCTTCAAAAAGCTCCAAAATGGACTAAGGGAGGACCCAGCCACAATCAAACGAGTGAATAGTCAATATCCAAAGAGATTGCACCATCTTGCAATTAAGCCAAAGGTGATCAACTGCTGAAAGGCATTAGGTTTAGGCATTGATGAGGATCACTTTGTGACGATGAAGGTTATCTATAGTGAGGATGTTGCCTCAGAGAACTAACCACCCAAAATCAGGCATCCTAGTAGGGGCCTTTTTCTTCCACAGAAATTCTAGCCGACTCTGGGGACCCAGAAGATATCATCATCGGAACGAGCCCAAATTCTATTATCTCTCTGTTCTTCTGGAATGAAGATCTGACCAAGCTTATCTAGGAGGCACAAAAGATGCCTTTCTTCTGACTTCAGTTCAAAAGGTTTCTCTTTCATATTGGACCCACAAAACTCAGTTTGAATACCTATCCATGTAGTCCTTAACCTTTGCCTACAACTCCTTGCACCCTGTATAAATTATGGAACTGCAACCCCACCCAGATGTCACGTTGGACAAACTTGAGTGTGAAGAAGTTACCTGGAGGGTTTGCCGCACTGGGCTGACGTGACTTAATTTCAGATAAATTTTTGATTCCATGCTCGCCGGTTTCAACTGTCAACTGATATGAATCAGTTAAAGATTTATGAGTCTGTTAGTAGGTTTGTGCTAGTCTATATGCCTGGTATAATGATGCTCAGATTTGTAATATTGTGATGGCATCCAGTTGCTAATGCTAGGATTGGGAGTCGCATCCTTTGAAGTGTGAAAGTACTTGAGTAATTTATGTAACATTAAACTAGCATGAAGGCATTATAATTTATAGTACAAAGTTCCTACCTAATGGTTTTGCAAGGAACTGAAATTTTGAGTTCCGTTCATCTTTGCCAAAGCAATTTACTGATTTCGTTTCACAGTTCTATACTGTTTACAGCTCTATCTTGGATCCTGTACGTTGGATAGACTTGCAAGTTGCAAGAACCAAGCTTGTGATTTATCACCTACTGATTTTAAGGTTTTTGAATTACCGGTCTTTGGTAAATAACCACTACTTATCATGGCCAAGTTTTCTAACTATCGACAGACTTGATGTATGTTTAAAATTTTGAAGTGTGTTTATTACCATTGAACTCTCTCTCTCTCTCTCTCAAAAAAAAAAAAAAAAAAAAAAAAAAAAAAATGTTCGGACTGTAATGGCATGACGTCACATGTCAATTCTAATTTTCTGCAGTTTGTGATCGTTTCTTTATCCGGTTGGGGCCTGCTCATCTATGGAGGCTACAAATTATTCTCTGGTGGGAAGAAAGAGAAGAAGGAAGAGGTATTGTTGTACTTTCTTCTTGGAAATCTGAGGCTACAATCTTTTTTTTTTTTTTTTTTTTTTTTCCTCTTTAAATTTCATGGTCTTATATCAAATGCTGAAAACTTAGGGTCTGTTTGCTTGCATAGAGTACATGGGGATTAATGCCCTAAGTGGTTAAAAATGAAGATCAAAGGTGAATATAAATAAATGAGCATCTAATAACCTTTCCTTTTACGGAAATTGAATCAAGGCAAGGGGAGAAATGCAAATCCAGCCACAACCCTAGTAATTTGAATCTTAGGAACCCATCTACATCGCTACCTTATATCCCACACTCTTCGCTCATATTCTTCACCCCTCCCCTCTTAATAATTCTTGGTGGACCTCATTTGAATATGAGTTCCCATGTAATCTAAATATTTAATGCAAACAAACAGGCCCTCGGAGTAAATTCTCTGTATTTGGTAGATGAGAGGCATATTCACTTCATTGCTTCTGTTACCCTTGCCTGTCTGTCAACTACCAATACACACATATATTAGGCCCATATGTGATAGTTGATGTCACACACAGGCGCACATATTAGGCCAAATGTGATAGTTGATGTCACACACACCCACATATTAGGCCCATATGCGATGTTTGATGTGATAAGTTGTATTGGGAGAGTATTTGTCATTTTTTTTTTTTTTCATTCTTAGAATGTAAGAAGTTTTTGCTTTTCGTTGTTCTTTATTTCTTATAATTTTTTTATTTACAATATTTTTATACACAAAGTTCTCATTTTTATTTTATTCTTTGTTTTCATATATGTATAGCCTTGAAAAGCTTGTAATGCTTTTTTAAACTAATGTTGATTATGTATTTGTGGGAAATGGGAGAATCAAGCGTGGGGAAAGATAATTACATAACCATTAAAAAAAGGAAAAGAAAAAGAAAAAAAAAGAAGAAAAAGATAATGTACATAAGCTACTAAATTGTTTTAACTTCAGATGTCCCGTCTTTTGTTAGAGTTTTTTTCCTAGGACATTATATGTGTGAATCAAAAATGTCAGTTATACTACATCACTATATGATTATCATACTCTTCTGAAAAATTGGGAAAAAAAAGTGTCTAGATTTCAGTGATCATCTATTAATAATTATGGTTTTTTTTTTTAATGATAACTTTTAGTAATGAAGGAGAACAGTATAGGAGATATATACTTCAGTCCATCCAAAGCTGTATACAAATACAAACCATAAAAAACAAGCAGCAGAAAAATAAATCATGACAATGGATCACCAATAGGAGAAAAGGCCAAAACCTGTCGTCTAACTCTTTCCTATAGATTTTCACTTTACTTGACATGGTGGAAAGAGACCAAGAAGTCCCAGATTTCTACCATCACATTTGCTAACCCATGTAGATTTGCATCTACTGGAAGTATGGTGAATAACCTTCCATCATGATGCCCCTTTGATTTAGTTGAAGCGCTTCTCGGAGGCCAATGCTAAGCATCGACATCTCTGCTTCATTTAACAATGGAACAACCGACAAAATATGTGTAGAGGCATTTTAGCTTCCGACTAATCCAACAACGGCTGAACCTGGATGTGCAGCCTTAGTGGAGTACGACAGTTAGGAGGAGAAGAAAGCCTCTTCTTTCCAATCCCTTACAGTCAAAGAAATGCCAAATGGGAATATTTTGAAGCTGAGGGAGGACAGATACTGAGATACCCACGAAGCAACAAAAAATTTAACCTCATCTGTCAGTGAATCATCGAGAGATGACTTTTCATCAAAGCTATGTGCATTGATTCTTTCAAATAACCCAAATGGTAGCCAAGAATGGCATGGTTTGCCCCTATGCAACCCTACTGCCTATTTCCATGCTTCAAACAAGTTTAGAGTATTAGGAAGCATCCATATGCAATCAAACTATCCAACAACTGAGTTCCACAAAGCATGGGCAACCCTGCAATTAAGCATCAAACTTTCTTGTGTTGACGTGAGTTATCCAAGTTTAGAATGCCTCCAAGGAGAGCGACCCAACCAATAGCAAGGATCCTTGACAAAGCTTTAATGTTCCTAACACCATGCATCGAGCTATGGAATTGGGACCACTGTGATATGACCCTGAAGAGAGAAGCCACTTGAGAACTTTCCATCCGTAAAACTTGTCAATACTCTGTATTTAACTGTTCTGAAGGGATACCCCTCTAATCATATCTAACTTTTAGAAAAGCTAAGCTGTCTCTTCCTCCAATAAATTCCTAGTAAAAAAAATTCCTACTAAAAAAGAGGTCCCCAAGACACCAAGCTACCCACTCTGTCCATGTAAATTTTTGCGTGGTGCTAGTTTTTCTTGGTCAAATCATTAGACAACCCCTATTAGATCACGTTTGGCTAGGATTTTAGTTTTAGGGGATGGGCAGACATCTATCTGGATGTGGTCCAGAAAGCTCTTCCTAAGCCAATTTCCGACCATTGTCCTATCCTTGTTGACTTTAGGATGGAGAAGAGGGGCCTCATGCCTTTTTGGTTTGAGCTAATGTGGCCCAAGGAGAGGGACTTCCCAAATTTACTTTGTGCTTGGTGGAAGGAAATTAGGGTGGAAGGTTGGGTGAGCTTCAAGATTGCTATGACGTTGAAAATGCTTAAAGGCTTCATTAAACAATGGGTTAAATCTAGTGCTAGCAGTGTGGAACATATGGTGGATAGTCTTATGCAAGATATCTAAGAGCTTGATGAGAGAGGAAAGATTGGATAGTTATCAAGAGGAAGATTGAGCGACTTTTTATTTATTTATTTTTGAATGGTGACTTTTATTGCTCTTTTTGCTGAAAAAACCGGGATCTAAATCCATCATGTTCTTTATGTCAATCAGTCTTATTGGGTCTATTTATTAAATTCTAGCAAATGCGCTCGCAGGAAACTACAAAGAGTGCTTCATCATCCAATTTCTACTACCCAAGGTGCTTTTGTACGTGGGAGGAAAATCTTGGACGGAGTGCTCGGTGCTAATGGATGTCCGACTTAAGAAACTAGGAGTGAAGGTCAGGGTTGATTTGTAGGGTAGACTTGGAGAAAGCCTATGATGGGGTGGATTGGGATCTATGATACCCGGATACTTTTAAAAGCCCAACGTATCCATATCGGACCGATACGACATTTGTATTGGTACCTGATACTGCACCGATACTTCTAAGGAACAAGTTTAACATATCCAGCTTATGATGTCTTTTATTTCATATAGTTCTTTTAATATTTTTACTTACCATAAAAAATGCTAGAAAGGAACGAAAACAATGATAATTTCATTGATTCAATTGTGATTTAAAGAAAAAATTAGGACACCTGTACCCGTATCCGTGTCCTAGATTTTTAGAAGTGAGGAGTCGTATCCCCGATCCTCATATCATTATCCGTATCTAGGCATCATAGATTGGGATTTCCTACTGTCTTTGATGCGAAGATGGGTTTGGCTCTTTAACAAACTTCTCTATCTTAATTAACGGAACCCCCACACTCTTCTTTCCCACTTCTTGAGGTTTACGTCAAAAGTGACCTGCTCTCACCCTTCTTGTTTGTTATTGTTGAAGTTCTAAGTCACATGGTTGTTGCAACAACTAATGTGAATCTCATTTCAGGTGTCAAACCTGGCCCTAGAGCGCCCATTATTAGTTATTTGCTGTTTGCTAACAATACGCTCTGTGTGAAGAAGAGAAAGGCCAAGTTAAAAATATGAAGGCCAAACTGTTGTGTTTTGAAGTGGTTCCTGGGCTTAAAATAAATTTCTTCAAAAGCAAGTTGATTGGTGCGACGGTTCTGGAGGTCCTTCTCCAAGCTTTGGCAGATTTTCTAGGTTGGAAGTAGGCAATCTTCCATCCTCTTAGCTGGGTTTGCTGCTCTGTTTACGAGTTCCTTTTTGTTCCCTGTGGTCCCTAATTCTGGAAAGACTAGAGAAGAAACTAACTTTGTGGAAGGCTAACTACTTTTCTTTTGGAGGTAGGATAACCCTCATCAAAGGAGCTCTTTCTAATCCTCTGATTTATTTCATGTCAATTTTTAAGTTGCCTATGAGGATTATCAAGCAGATAGAGAAATTGCAGCTGAATTTCCTATGGCAAGGTAATGAGGCTATGACGTCTCTCGAAGTGGTTGGGATATTAGTGCCACTTCTTATTGTCAGTTGGGATTTTGGAAAGGATTCATGTCACTCAACTAGATTTTTTTTGCCAAAAATCAGATTCCATGTCAGGAAAAGGGGATAAAATTTATGATGCCCAAATACGGCAAGGATATGGCATGGACACGCCATGGACATGACAAGGACATGGATTTTACAAATAATAAGTGAAGTATCAGATACGACGTGACATGAAATGTTGCCCATTTTGAAGTATTCAATGCATCATGGGATAAAATTTTATTTTGGGAAAACTACGGGAAAAATCCCCATAGGACCCTATAGGATAGAAAAGGACCCAATAGCATGTTGAAGACGGGAGGGGTCTTTTGTAGGTTGGTCGATATCGACCATTCTATAATGTTCATGACGATCTCTTTATGCAGGGGAAGTTCTTCTGTGATATCAATTTTCAGATTACCACAGGTGATATCAATTTTGTAGGGTTCATGACAATTTGAGGCCCGGTCCAGCCTTCCCTTCTTTAGTTCAGGCAAGCTCTTATGTGATATCAATTTTCAGATTACCACCTGTGTGGAGGCTTGGATCCTTCTGTTGTGCCCCTTCTTCAGCTGCTTCAAAGAAACACGCAGCTGACTCCTCAACCAGGCCTTCATTTAAGATGAGAGCCATTGTTGCTCGTTCTGAAGAGCCCATTGCCACAAGCTGTTGAGCAAGTGCTTCTAGTTTTCTAGTTGGAAACTGAGTCATACTCCGCTCCTGTACCAAATGAGGGGCCCGAATGCACATCTATTTCATCTATGTTTCGGAATTTACCATTAAGGGGCGGAAAAGAGGCTCTCTAGGACTCGACCTCCTTTGCCGCGGCGCGGATTCTCTTGTAGAGGAGGATTGGGTACGTGAGCTCTCTTTCAGGAGATAGTTCTCTTCGCCCTTATCATCTCTCTCTTGTCTCTCGCTCTTGGTAGTCTTTCAGTCATTTTGTCGAACATCCGATCTGCGTTCTTCTCGCTCACATGGGGAAAAGAGAGAGAGATCGCTTTTTCTTCTTTTTAGCTCTAATGGTCGATATCGACTGATCTGTCAGTCAGATTCTTTCCAACCTATAACTGTCACATATGTTGAACACGATAGAATGATCGATATCGACCATTACTACTTCCTCCTAGTGGTCAATATCGACTAATCTGTCAGTCAAATTTTTTCTAACATGTAGCTGTCTTATTTGCTGAACACTACAAAATGGTCGATATCGACCATATCGCAAAATGATAAAAAAGACCAAAAAGGAACTTCAGGATCCCTTCAACATGCTACTGGGTCCTCGTCGGTCCTATGGGATTTCAGTAGTTTTCCCTTTTATTTTGGCTAGATAACTGGGTGGGGATATGGGCTGTTAGCTTTTCAATTCCCAGAGTTGTTTCTCTGTGCTCACTCACTGCTCATAATCGAGTGGTGATTAGGGACGATTTGTAGAAAGTTGGAGATAATGTGGCTTTGGGTCCTATCTTTAGAAGGAACCTCTCTGAGGTGGAAGGGGCTCAATTATAGTCTTTATTGGGTCTAATTATCAAGGCTTCAGAGTTGAACCAGATCTTTTGGCTATTAAGATAGGTTGTCATGGAGCTCTCAGACTGAACGGCCAGCATATAGTGATGGTGGGAGATTCTCTGTGGCATTTGGTGCGCTTCGGGTTTTAGCTAAAGCCCCTTGGAAACTTGCTGGTCTTGGACCCAGGTAGAAGCCTCAAAGCCTCTTTCTCCCATGTTAGCCGCAGCCCCAACTCCGAGGCCGATTGCTTAGCTGAAGAGGGAGTGCTTCACGCTTTCTTGGTTGTAATTTTAGATAATATTGTGAGTATGTGATAGATTTTCTTTGGGTTTGGGTTTGGGTTTTTATTTTTGATCCTGTGCAGGGTTCTTCTGTGGCAGTATAAATTACTTATACTGTACATCCTCTCTCTTATTATTGCTATAGTCATCATGTAAAAGAGAGAAGAAGAAAAAGAAAAAAAAAAAAAAAAAAGGATCTATTACCCGTGTGTGATGTGTATTCGAAGGAACGAGCGGAATTAATTGCTTATGACCAGTGAGGTTACATCTTACCTGATTTGATGACCACCATTGGAGAAGGGGAAACTAAGGGAGAATTTGATTCAGTGAGGCAGCTTGCCAATTTTAAATTATCGTGAGTAAAAGCCAATTGAGTCTCTCAAATTTGAACATGTATTGACCCACTTGGGGAAGTCGTACAACAACAGGTGATGGTGGGAGGGCTTCTAACATTTGTGAGCAACAACTGTCATCCGGACGCTGTAGCGGAATGAGCAAGAATGACAATATTTGGAGTTTGCATTGAAAATTTAGGGGGAAAAACACACACAAAAAAAAAAAAAAAAAAAAAAAAAAAAAAAAAAAAAAAAAAAAAAAAAAAAAAAAAACCCTCAATGTTGAGTCCTCAAGCAGGGGAGGATGATGAATGTCAATTGAAAGAATGACTCTAGACTAGATGGGCTGTATGGACCAAGCCAGGCCCAACCTAAAGAAATTTTTAAAAAAAAAAAAAAAAAAAACCAAACCATTTGAGGAGGCTGAATGCTGTAAGGCCCTCACAACGCCCGTCAGCCTGATTGGCGAAGCCATGCCCGGCAGGTGTGGGGGGCACTGTGCCCCCATAGTTTTGGAGAATTCAGAATTGTTTGCGCATATTCCCCACCACTGTTGTTTCTATCTTTTATTTATTTATTTATCTAGTGAGATTAGGGCATGGATGGTTAGGATTTCCTTTTTATGGTTTTATGGCTTATAGATGAAACGTGTTCAGGGAGTGGGGCTTTTGTGTTGGAAACCCTTTTTTCACCTGCAACAGTAAATTGTATTGGCGAGTGATGTTTGAAAATATAGGTGTAAGAGACTCGTACCATAGTTCAAAAAAATAAAAAAATAAATGACAATGAACTATTAGTACGACAGAGCACCATCAAAAGGTTCAACGCTTCTGCTAGTGGATCCTCTATATCGATCTTGGAATGAATAAATAGCCTGCTCATTCTTAGGCTTGGTTTTCTGTTTTTTTTTTTTTTCATATGCATCTTGCAGCAGTTCTCTCTCTTGGATTTGTAAATGTTATTTGCAACCTAGGTTTAATGTGATTTGCATGTGAGTTTCCTTGCCTTTTTTTATTTTTTGGCTGTGTTTTGCCGTCTTTTTGGTGATTGGAGACATGGGGGTGCTGTTCGTTCTAGGAGACAGCCAAGCCCCTACCATTGTGGATTGGTATACATTGGTCTGACCTACACCAGAAAACCATGTATATACATGGAGGAATTTCAGCATGAATGGTTAACTAGTATCAGTGTATCACAATTAATTACGGGACCTTCTGTGATGCCTAACTCGATGCATGTTAATCATGGGATTGGGAGCGCATAATGATGTACAATACCAGCTTAATATGATTTAGCTCAAATCTGAGTCAGCTCGGGCTCACCTGATTCCTGAATCCATGTTCTGAACTCGGGCAGAATTTGGGAGGATATAAAAGCTAAGAAAACCATATACATAGAATGTGTGAGACAGACGGGGGAATTAGGGAGGATATAAAAGTTACGAAAACCTTATGCATCTAATGTGTGAGACAATCTGCCACTACATATGCCTGTCCCACTGCATTATTAAAACACACCTGTGAGGCGTGAACTTGAGGGAGCCTCCTTCCTGTTTGGCATGTGGTAGCATTAGCTGAGTTTGTCCATATTCATTGTTTGAAGTCATTAATATAGAAATGTTGATTGTCTTTTTCAGCAAACTGTAGGAGCATCTCCCTCGGCTTGATGGTTCAGTATGACAAGTTCCTTTCATTGTTCGCAGTTGAAAAATAAAGTTTTCGCTAAGACACTGCAGTTTTTAGGGAAGGTATTTCTTGGTTTTGATGTCACTTTTGAGTGGTTTATGTGACTCCTGGATAATGGAGAGAAACACTGAGTTGCATTTGCACATCTTGTGTGTTCCCTCTAGTTCAGTTTCATCTTCTGAACTGTTCAAATGCTTTCCTTTCTTTGAATGACCCCAGTAGTTTCTTCTCATCCAGAATATTTGTTGATTCTATATGTTCTTTGAATGTTATTGCCATGGATGCATGGGTTCAGTTATGTGTGTAGCTGCTGATAAAAGGTGTTATCAGTTCACTCTTATGGTGAGGAAATGGGGGGCAATGTTCTCCCACGAGCATAGCAATATGCAATCTAGCTTGTGGGACCCACTTAGATACATGTCTATCAATGGGAGGGAGACATATGGAAATGTGGTCTTATGGAAAATGGGAAGCTAAAAGATTAGCCCCATCAGATAATCCTAGCCAATGATTTAACAGCCTTTTTAAGTTTAATGGGATCTTAACTGCATTGTTTTGAAATTTAATCCAATGGTGAATAAAGGTTCAATGAGTGTAGATTTGGTCTTGATGCTGGATCATGGGATGACGAGTGTATCAAAGGGGCTGCACTGATCAAAGGCGGGCCCAAGTGGACTCCATAGAGCTGGACTGCACATTTGGTCTGCTTGTAGGCTAACATTCTCTAGGAATGAGATACTTTTATTGTTATATAACATCCTTATCAATAATTGTTTGGCAAACTGAAAATGGGGATGATATTAGAAGGGGAAAAAAACTGTTAAAAGTTGAATCACCTCATCGTCCTCATTTGGGTTTGGGTAACACAAAAAAACTCTGTTGAGTCCTGCTCATCTGGATTTCAGTAACCAGGTATATACTTGTGGATTGTGCTTTCATGACCCAAATTGTTGATCTGATCAGCTACTGTCTTATAACATGCCTTAATATCTGTCGGATGTTGGAGGAATAGAACCCTAAAACCACCAAGGTCATGCCCGCCGCCATCAAGAGGAAGGAACAATAGGCCCCCATTGCAGTTTCCCTGCAAGTCTAATTGCTTGCTACTGTGGTCACCTGCAATTAATTGCTTAGACAAAGAAGAAAGAACCTTGCAGGTAGCTCTTATTTTTGTGTAGACCTGAGTTACCTGCACTGGATTTACCATTATCCAAAGGGATCCTTACATTACAGCCTTATGGGCAGAATCTCACAATTTTCATCAATGTAGAGGGCCCTGCTGTGTTATAATCTGGTGATCCACAGAGGTTGGAGGGTAGAAGTTAGACCCTCTTCAATTGCATGCTCAGCCTCTGGGTAATTTACATTTTTCTTAGGTTAACCCACAGCTTTTTCTTGTTGCCTTCAGTCAGAAGGAACTGACCATGATTGCCTAGATATCGATAGTTGAAGCAAATGGCCAGTGATTTGAAATCATCCACTATTTATTGTCCATGTGATGACAGTATGCATTCATATTTGAGTTGTTTTGATGAAAGGCCTGGATCTTCTTTTGTACCAAGTTGGTTCAAGCAATTAAGTCTTCGCTAGAATTTCATCTGGCATTCTTCTTCCCTGGTATGAGTATAATGTCAGTGGGAAATTGGTCGAGCTCTATAAGCCAGTGATTATCAATGTGGGCCAAAATATTCACATCAGGAGTGGGCCATGTAAAAATAAGTTCACTTGGGCCATCTTTTATTCATTTAGTAAGTAGGCTTGACACCCACCATCTCCCTTAATTTGGCAACAGGCCTCAATCTGATGTATAGGAAAATATTTTGAATATCGGATGACATTGTCATAATTGACATATGGTGGAACAGGAAAAATCTCAGAAGAGCTTTTTATAATGGAAAAACCTGTGACAAGCACCAGTGTCATCTCACTTTTGACTTCAGTGTTATCTGGGCTGGCCTTACAATTCCAGATGACAAGTTTCTAAGCCACCAGGTTTTATAGATAAAAAATATGCTCCTCAATGCATGCTTTGTATTACCCCATTTGCATATACTAACTTTTCAGAGTAGAAAAAGAAAATTCTTGTAGTTCAAAATTAAAAACGATTTAAAACAGATAGATCCTTCGAGTAACAATAAGCCATAGAAAGGGATCTTGCATTCTTGTTGCAATTGATGATGAGTATGAAAAAAATCTAAAATATTTTTCTTCTTCCTTTTTTCTATTGTTTTTGTTGTTATTCGGTCATTTGGAAGACACCTTAGATTAATTAAGTGCCGCAGATGCATCGTTCAGGAATAAGGCTAAGATGATAATGATGGTAATGTTGGTGGTGATATGTGGTGTTTAGGAATCCCTGTACAAGGAGAATAGCATTGATGATAATGATGGTAAATGATTTTAATCAAGGTAACTTTTCTCTCTCTCTTTCTCTCTCTCTCTCCTAGGTCACAGGAATGCAAACGGGTCGGACCCGGGGGAGAAGCATACGCACTTGGATCCGTCTTTATAGTTCCGGGTCTGGATCCAACACGAAATCTATATGTTGTATACAGATACGTATCTAAATAAAGGCGTAGAGAGTATTATTATAATTGAAAGAAAAGCTTCATTTTTTTGAAGTAAATAAGCTGGACTGTTAAATGGTATATGATTAACGCTAAACAGAATCCCAAATATGAATAAAACTCTAGTTATTGAAGCCTGTATCCCTAGGTCGGAACATATAAAGACCCAGTTCTAGATCCAAATGTAAGGGTTCCATACCCACTTTATTCAGAATGGAGACTTCGGATACTTTGATGTTCAGATACCCATTTGCAAGGTGGTCCATTTCTTACCCTTTAAATCTAGATATGGTTATCAATGGCAAAGAAGTCCATACTCAGAAGCATGAGCGTGATCAATATGATAGTGAAGATGAGGATGACCCAATGCCAATGCCTAGGATCCTGTGATTTTTAGTGGTTTGGACTTAATGAGGTGGATGGAACAACTCATTGACTTGCAAAAGTTTTCATGATCCAATCAATACATTTAAGCTGCAGAACAACATTTTTTTTCAAGTGAAGATCCTGCCCTTGGAACAGTCTGAATGAGTGAAAGGACACTCACCCCTAGTGCCCATTTGCAAAATGTTTTCACATCTTCAGTCATGAAAATTTTCTTCAGAAAATGGGCACATTTGCTAACCATTTTCACATCTATAATGAGCACTTTGTATATGACTGTAACATTTACTCATGACCATGTTTGTTTGCGCTCATTTACGCATGACATGCACAAATAGTGAAGATATAAATGGTGTAGATGGGGCTATTTTCCCATCAGAATTTTCTTGTGGGGGTGTGAAACCATTACACAACTTACAACCTCAAAAGAGGAGTGCAGGATCAATCTCTTTCTCATCAACTGCCAGCCATTTTTAAATCTTGTGGGCACCTAATTTTTTATCCGAACTTTTCAGATTTAATATTGAAGTAATAAACTCCAAGACGTGTAGTTTTACATCTTTACTCCTCATGGGTTTTAAGAAAAAAAAGTAAAAAATGTCGGAAAAAAGGAAAAAAAAAAATCAACCATAGATTTGCACTCTTGTGGGCCCAAATTAATGATCCAAACCATTCGATAGTTCTCATATAAATGATAAACCTCAAGACATGAAGTTTCGTATCTCATACCCTCATGAATATTGAGAAACACATGAAAAACACAAAAAACAACTAAAATCCCATATCATTTACTTGTGTGAAAATGATTCTTGCAAACAAACATGGTAATATTTTCACATAGGTAAATCTCATTTTCTTATCCCATGCGTAAATGGTAAACAATCCTTTTTTCCCCTAAGAAGCAACACCCAAGACACACACAATGGCAGAACCGGAAAATTTCCCATGGGACCACTACATAGAAAAAAAAAATTGTTTTGGGGAAGGGGCATATTAAAAAAGTAGCAAGGATAAATTTGAATAACTGCAGCCAATCCAAGGATTTGGTTCAGGATAGATTATAATGGAGAAACAAGATTCACGTAGCCAATCCCAACACACGGACAAGGCTTTGATGATATGCTGATGATATATTTGATTGACTATTAATATAATTTTACTTTCCAACAGAACATGATGCCCAGTTAATTTATTTTAATTTTCTACATAAATCAAAGCTTGGATGCAAAAAGAATGGCAAAACAAATCAAACGATAACTAATATACAGTAGCATGCAAAAAAAAAAAAAAAAAAAAATCTCTTCCCTCATTGTACAAATTACAGGCACATGCACAGGCACGAGAGAGTGCCCCTCACAGCCTCACCTTTCTTCTCTACATTATACAACCTTTAGCTGTTGAAACAAACCTCCATTGCTGAAGTTTTTCAAGGACAAGCAGTCATCGCTCACCTTAGCTAATCTAAATATACTTTCTCCATTTACTTTCGATAAGAAACCTGCACGGAAAAAAAAAATGTAAAAATGTCTCTCTCTGATAACAAAACCACTCTCGAAAACCTTATAAGCTGAGATCTCCAATCCAATTAAAAACTGTATTCAAAGACATCATAGAGATATAAATCCACGAAAACATAAGGACATGAATATGAGATTGTAACAATCTTGCCATGTCAAAAATATATATTGGGCTTGGCCATGAAATACCCCTTCCAGTGGGGCCTGCTTGGATGCATTGTCATGAAGGCATGTTGATGGATAGGTTTTGAACTAAATGGTGGGGACTATGAATACTAGGCCGGTCAAATGATCCAAGCTCTTAGTTTTAAGTCCTCAAAGTGTACCTTGCAAAAAAATTTTATCATAAAATCTAACCATGAATAATGCTAAATGTCTCATTTTGCGTTGTCAAAAAATGAGGTTGACGGGGTGTTCCAAACAGGGCCATTTTTTAGAACTCTGTTAAGGTAATTGCATTGTAATGTGTTCCAAATCATAATGTCTTTCTAATGGATCGAATGAAGTGCGAGGTGAAAAGAAAACTTCCAAGATCAGATCACTTACAGGAATATTATGCGCAGAGCAGATTAATCAACGTCCTTCACTTCAGCTTCAATGTCCACAACAGTTGATGAAGATGACTTTCCTGTAAATACCATTAAGAACAGATCTTGGTCAAAATGCCAGCTGTCTGACACCAAAAAGGCCAATTCTCATAAATCTTCAATTTTAAGAAATTCATCAAAACTTTCACATACATAGTACTGATGACCAGTGAACTATTGAATTTAAAAGATTTAAATAGTCTATACATTTCATTTTTCATATGTGACCGCTGGGAGTACCGTCTCTTGTATGAGGGACGTCTCGTGCCATTGGGGAAGTATTCGGTAAATTGGTGGTTTTAGAGTAAGGTGGGCAATAGAGTTTGTTTTTTATTTAATGACTGGGTTGGAGAGCAGCCTTTATTCAACTCCTTTCCTAGGTTGTTCAGGGTAGTTTCAAACAGAAAGGTTTCCGTTAAAGAGTGTTGTGTGTGTGGGTAATACTTAATAGTGCCTCTTGAGAAGTGTCTTTCAGGAGAGTTTTGCATCAATCTGATGAACCTCATTATGTCTCGTTGTTGGGTTTTTTTTTCTAACATTTTTATTTGTAGGGATGAAATGGATGTTTGCATTTGGAAGCCAAATCCTTTTAGCTTGTTCTCCATCAAGTCATTCTACAAATCTTTAGATCCTTCTTCGAGGCCTCATCAAACCCCTTTTGCATTTGGATTGGCCTAGTTCCTCCTTCCGCTGTAGCAGGAAAGGAGTCTCCACAAAAGGTGGGGTATCTCTTCTGAAGCTATCCTAAACTCTTTTGAGTTGTTTGTGAAAAGGCATATGTGTTGATTAATCATTTATTTCTTCAGTATGATTTTTTCTAAGACATTTGGAGTTTCTTTCAAAGAGTTTGTGGCATAGCATCGTCATTCCAGATTCATCATGTGACATGGTCTTGTCTTGGAAGGCAGGCCTGTTTCATGGGTGTGGGTTGGTGCTTTGAAGACCCATTCCTTATGCTATCCTCTGGTGACATTTTTAAGGAGAGGAATGAGTGGTGGCATTATTTCAAGAGGTCTTAAATTCAGTAAATGCGAGGATAGGAAAATGGGCTATGCTAAAGAACCAATTTAAAAATCTCAACTTAGATAGCATTCACAATTGGTTTGGTTTGTTGTCCTTTTTAAGGAAAGAAAGCAGGAGAGGAGGTCTCCTCCATTGATGGGGTTGTTTTAGTTCAATGTAGACGTGGAAGCTAGAGGCAAGATAGGTTTGGCTAGCATAGGTGGAGTTCTTCGCAATCATGAAGGTCAAATTTTGCTCTCCCTTTGTAAATCCACTGGACTTCAAGATTTGAATGAAGCTGAGGTTTTGACCATCTTAGAAGCTTTTAGGTAGTGTCTTTCATATGAGAGATCTTGATTGTGGAAAGTGACTCTCGGTAAATGCAGTTTATTGGGTTCTGAATTCAGGAGGTCCTTGGAAGCTCCAATATTTTCTCAATGAAAGCAACCTTTATCATGCTCTTTAAAGGTGGTTTTCTGGCATGTTCTTCAATCTAGAAATGAGGGCACCGATTTCATGGCTAAGAGGGGGGCATCTAGTTTAATTTCTATGGTTCTTCTTTTACGCAATATCTTGTTTCTTGGTTAGTGTGCATAGGTGCAACGCTTTATACCTTCTTTTTTGAATGGTTTCTTCGTATGGCCTAGTATCTTGCTCTTGTTCTTTAATGATTACCCATAAAAAAAAAAAAAAAAAAAAAAAAAGAAAGCAAGCAGGAAAGAAAAAATGAGCCAACCATTATGGTGAGAAGTCCCTTGAAGTGCCTCCACTGATATAAATCCACTAGTGTGGAACACCGGGGCTCGCATGGAGCTCTGGAAAAATATAAAGGCTGTACCAAACTTGGGGTTTTGTGTAAATTTCATAGGCTATAGATATAAGTTACACCATTCACTGTTAAGGTCTTGTTGAACACTGGATCACTAACATGTACACATTGAGAATTACACGAGACTTGTAACATCAAGTAGAACAAAAGACTTATGCAGCCAGAAAACATGAGATACGAATAAAAGACTGCAGGAGATACCTTTCTCAGGGCGCGGTGAAAACCCATTGAAGGCCTGTCTGAATGTGGAAGACTGGTTGGAGAAATTAGCAGATTCCCTGACAAATTTGTTGTCCTGCACTGGAGTTCGATCAGATCACTTCAGAATTAGAGCAAATGGTATAGATTAAAAATGAATTATATGTGATTCGTGTTTACTAAAGGAGTCTCCAACCTACATAGTGATATCACATAAAAATGCTACCATGGCTGTGCTTATGCCTTCCAAAATTCAACCACAGACCACTATTTTCTGTCTTATTTTTTTTCTCTTTTGGGGATTGATGACAAAAACTTTATATTAAAGATGGAAAATTACACACTTCGAATGAAAACTAAACCAGGTATAAGAGCCTCATACTCTACAACAAACAAAGAAAACCATTACATATTATAAGCAATCAAAGGAACATCCATATCCACCCCTTGCTTTGCTGGAGTATCCACCATCACATTGGCTGACCTCCCCACATTCTTATAAACTTAACATGGCCTTGGGAGAGCAGAGATTTAATTTCTGAAAAGAGAAAATTAAACCTCCAAGGACTCTCGGAGGAGATCCAGGAGAGCATTAGAGGAATCACTCTAAACGATCAACCTATCTTGAAAGAAAGAGAAGAACCACCAGAGAGCTTCTAATATGACCAATACCTCGGTATCATCCAACTCCTTGACTCCCACAATCTTAGAGAAAACAAGCAGCACATCTCCTTTATCATCCCTGAGGACACATGCAATACCCGCTGGTCCTGGCTAGGGGTGTAAAATGGGCTGTGCCGGCCCCGTGCTGTGCCCTGCCCAGGTCTGGGGTCAGCCCAACATGGCCCATGGCACGACTGCTGGGCTGTGCTGCCCATGGGCTGGCCCATGCCCCTCCTATTTCTTATTATTTTTATATATAATTTGAAAGGGACTTTATGGACTTTTAGGGTTTTCAACTTGAAATAAAATTGAAATTACTAAAATCAATGCACAAATATTGATGCTAATTTTTCAAATGAAAAATAAAACTTTAATTATTTTATATTCCTCAAAATAAAGTTCACAACAACTTTGATGATAATTTCCAACTTCAAATAAAAATTTACAAGTTTGATGATAATTCCAACTTTAAATAAGTTATAAATAAAAAGAATAAAATTACAAGTATGACAATTTCTTGAAGATAAAATTTACAACAACTATTACGATAATTTATAACTTGAAATAAATTTTACAAATTTCAACTATGATAATTTTTTAGGGGAGGGGTATTTTTTACCATTGGGGCGGGGGCGGGGGCGGGGCAGAGCCGCAGCCCGCCCACTGGCCGTGCCAGGCCTGGGCAGCCCGGCTCAGTTTACATACCTAGTCCTGGCTTCCCAAAACTCTCTCTGGGGAAGGACTCCAAGCCGCCACCTTTCTCAACCAAGGCACCCTGCATTGGAAACAAGCCTCCCAATTATGCAAAATTTCATCTAGCCTCAAATTAGCAAAACTCATCCCTAATGAAAGCCCACTTTGCTACCTTCCAACTCACAACCAAAAGAAGATTTCATAATCCATCCTTTCACCTCTTAGAACTCTTTATCATTCCTCTTTTCCAAATGGACCACACTATAGGAAAGTGAACTAGTCTCCAAATAACCGCACCATGACAAGCAGCATCTCTGGACAAAAGTCTCTCCATAAAGAGGAACAAACTTTACAATGACAAAAAATGGTGATCAGCCGACTCTCTTCCCTCTCCACATAAAGAGCATAAATCTGAAATCGCCTCTGAAGACAAACCTTTACTTTTAAGATTATCCACAGTAGACTAGAGACCTTCCCACCAACCACCAAGCGGCAAAGAGTCTCCACCCGTGGAGGTGCCAAACCCAGCCACACAAGCAAGCATGGATATCTGAAAGAAGACGCCCACCCCATCATCAACCCAAGAAAGGACTGTATTTCCCACCCCTACCTTGAAACCCCAAAACAAGCCACTATTTTTTTAGTGTTCCAAATCTCTTTTAGCTTTACAAATTCTCACTTTGTTTTATTTTTTACAAAATTAAGTTGAATCAAAATTTCAACCTTGTGATTGCTATGATTAACACCCTCGAACTTTGCTATAGCTCCTCAATTTATGGTTTTGAAATGTTGACGCAGGTTTAGGGTTTTGTATGGTATATTTGATGGGCTGCAGGGGTCTTAGATTTTGATTCGTATTCAGGATTGGGAGGGGTTACATGTGGCAGGGATGATTTGATTGAGGTTTGGATATGTAGAGAGGTTGGGGATGATGGGGAATGAAACAAAATTGAGGACAGGGAAACCGTGCATCTGATCAAAATGTACTGAGGAGATTGTTTGCTCTGATATGAATTGATGCAGCCCCGAATCCGAGATCAAAATGGGCTACTCTTCAAATAGGCTGGCCGAATCCATCAATGGATTCCAAGCGAGAGACCAACTCCATAGTGGGATTTGGCCGAATCCCAATGGATCCCGCACATACAAACACTCTCAATCATAGATAGGCAATCACAATCACACGGAAACCAGAACAAATCTTTGTTGAATAATGAAAGTTGTCTCTCCCAATGGAGGGGCTACATATTTGTAGGAAGGGTCGGATGTCCCTATCCTAATAGGATCCTAATTCCAAAATCTTCACTAATTTAAAGGAAACAAAATCCCTAAAAATTTTCTCAAACAATTCAAATCAAAATAATAAAGACTCCTAATTAAGTAGCTGGTTCCATTGTCTTGTGGACCAGGCCCAATGGGTTGGCCGATCCATGGGTCATGGGTCTGGCCTATCAGGCCTCCTCACCCATCAAACCCCCATTGTCTCCCTACTTTTTTTGCATCAGGAGATTCTTCCTTATGTCCCCCTTCCAAATCTTCATCGGGTCATCAAAGTTCCTCCCTAGCCTGCACCTTGTAAACATTTCCAAAGATGTCTAACCACATCTCCTCTCCTTAATAAGCTTGTGGCTATCCACCCTCAAACGTATTCCACCAAACTCTAAGATTTCTTGATTGTCACTTTGGCTAACCCTACCACAAGGTCCACAACATCCAACTTCCCTACTTTCTCCTCAAAATTCTCAACTTCCTAGCCATGGGGGACCCCGAAACACTTAACATACATTGTATTGGCCTGATTAACAGGTCTAGGTTTTCATTGATCCAAGGAATTGAAGATCTCTGAGAATTCAAATTTGAAGTCTTCCATCACTTTCCAAACTGATTCCAGATAGTCAAAAGAGATGAAAATGGAATGACCGCCCAATGGGGCAATCCTCATAGCTCCCCATGAAAAAAACTAAGCTGTTTACCAGCCAGTTAAAATTACCTAAGACAACCCCCTTCCCCACTAAGATGACTTTAGTATCCAACAGGCTGACCACCTTCACAATATCTATAAACAAAGTGACCTCTCCCTTCACAGAGGCCGCAGTCCAGACAAAAGGCTACACCAGTTCATATTATCAATAACCTTCAAAACTATCCTCTTCTCCCTAAACCTCACGAAGCCAAATCACCTATCCTCTCCTCTTCTTCCTTACTGAGGAATAAAAGCATCCACCACTACCTTCCCAAAGTGACAGAAAGAAGATCTTAACCATTCAGTGGGAGTGTCTTTTGGAAAGTTATCGATCAATACTAAAACCAAGTCTTCTCATTTCATGATCCTGTTCCTGTAACCTTTCTTGTTCTGATATTGTCTGCCACTCACACCCTCCTACCATCATACTTTCTGTTAACACAATTATGAGGCGAGACTAAGTTGATCGGATCAGACCTTTCACACCAAACTTCTACCCGGGCAAGCTGCATTCCTCTCCCAACTATGCCACTTGTACAACCGTGTTTGAACTTTCAATAGTTGCCACAGCACTAGCACTCATCCTTAAATTTTTGCAAAACCAAACCTACCGCCTTGCCTTTCCTTGCAGCCTAATGGTATGCTAACATCCTCCACTACTACAAGCCACAAAAAAGCAGCACACAACCATCTGGTTGATATTTCCTCAAAACAAATTGTCTAAGAAGATAGTTACTAAAGCCTCAAACTTCACATGGATCTTATTGCCTTCCATGTCAATTCAATTCAAAAGCCAGTTCCCATCAGCGCGCTTCCAATGATGCTCACATCTAATCAACTAGACACATCAAACTTTGACCAGTCATTGCACATCAATTGACTGACATTTAAATCTCATTAGAAATGGAGAAAGGAAAAGAGGAAAAAACATGTTGAAAAGGAGACAAAAGCATTGAAATGTTCTCACCTGAAAATGGTTGAGTACAAAATGGGCAAAGTTGCACACCATCCTTTAAAGAAGATCTGCCAAACAATGCATTGTCACTCATTCAAAGATTTTAGGGAGAAAAACATCGTTGACATGTATATTGAATACGGACATATCAATTTCAACCATGAACAAGGGCAGCATTATAAAATGGAGGGACTGTGGCAGACTGAATGTGCCTGTGTGTCCAGAAAAAGTTATCATACTACTATTAATTAGTTAATATTAGTACAAACTCTATAAAATAGTATCCATTCGTATAGATCGATAGATATGATACGAGATACAACTGCCTAGGATGAATTATGATTTCATCCAAAATAGAGTTGGCTTCTGCATACTGCAACATTTCAAGGAAATGAACTGAATCCAGGTTGGATAGGAGTCATAACAAAGTCAGCAATTCAGCACATTTACTTTTGGTCTGAAATTCAAGCCTTGGTGCTGACCAGTATTCTTATTCGTGCATTATAATTCATGCCTAGTTCCATACTTCCATATATATAAACATGCATAGACCAAAATTCATGTCAGGGTTCTATCAGATGACCTGCAAATCTAGGGATCGGCCCAGCCCATCATTCAGTGGGAAAATAAAAACAGATTACAAACCTAGCACAGTGTCAACTATAAATGTGATTGACAGGCAGCATTAGGGCACAAGGCAGGATGAGCACAAGATCTTCTTATTGCAACACAAAAGCCTTGTCAACCTACTTCATGTTCATAGATTTCATAGTAAAGGAGGTTTTTAATGAAGGAATAGTAAAGAGGTAAGAAGTCTAGAAGGGACGATTACTTAACCAGGATTCAAATTTACCAAGGTGTTGGCCATTATTTCCTACCAAAGGAGAGATTATTTAATGGCTTCTGGCAGATCTTCGCCTTTAATTGTTTACTTTTAGACCCTTGAAAGTAAGGCATTGCTTAGAAGTCCTAGGAATTCAGGGCCACAAGGGGAATGCCCAAATGCTGGTGACTTTGTTAGACAGCAAAAGACATTGAAATTTAATTTAATCATAAAAAGCTTAAGTGTATACGATGGCTTACTTGAAAATCTGGAAATCATTTCCACAGTTAGGACACTGCACATACACCACAGAGATCATAGAGAACAGATAAATCAACACAACAAAATTCATAGACTTAAAAATTAAGTGCTACTAAATGTGCCATGAAAAGCAAAATAATTTCTACAACATAAGGAGCAAATGCTACAATACATGCCAAAAGTAAAAACTGTACAAAGCATGACTTAACATAAGTCGTATATAGGATGCACCACGATGGATTATAAGTCTGGGCTTCAAAACGAAAAAAAAAAAAAAAAAGTTTACTAAGCGGATGAATCTTAATGGAACATCTGATTCATCAATGAAAAATGGATGCTGACTTCATTTATTAATTATTAATCAGTGCAAAAATCTAGAATCTCAGTTGTGGATTGTGACTGAAATTCGACAGGTGTAACAATCGCAAGCCAAAAAGTTTATGTAATTGTTGATCTAAACAGGAGCTGAACTAACACTGCAGAGTTGCTTAGGGAATGTTTGCACGTTCACTTTAAGCTGACACACATGTTAAACTTCTGCCCACATTGCAAGAGTCATGAAACGTGATATTTAAATTGATTTGTTATAATGAGAAATGTATCCAATTCAAAAGGTACTGGCATGGCTTCTCCAGCTGGATTCTTCACAACACCTTGATTCTTCCGGTCCTAATTTAAAATTATTTTATAGTTGATATATTAATACTTTTTTTTCCTTGTTCTAAAGTCTGACTAAATAATTGACATGTTCAGTACTTAATTGTTTAGAGTAACATTTGTGCAATATTTTTTTTATTTGCATTGATTTTTCTATCATTTTTATTTTAAATACACAGCATTTACTCTATTTAAACATTATATTGAATCCATGAATTAGATGTCTGGAATTTTCTGAACAAAACAGTCAGTAGAATCCAATCTTCACTTGAAACCCTTTTTGATGAAGAAGAAGAATCATGTCATTGGGAGGCAGGCCACCTTGGCGTCTGTGCATAGTAAAGTGAAAAAATTGGTGAGGTGGTCTCCTCCTCCCAAAGGCGTGTTCAAATTCAGTGTTCATGGTGCAGGCGAGCAGCGCCAAGCTCTATTGGCATAGGCAGGGTGCTCCATAATATTGATGGGGATGTTTTTGTGGCATTTTCTGAGAATGTAAGGATGTTGGATTCCAATGAGGCATCAGTACTGGCTATTTTAGCAGCAATTCAGATCTCTCTGCATTTTTTCCATGGTAGTTTGATTGTGGAAACTAAAGAGTGATTCCAAGAACGCTTTTGCTTGGGTTTCTTCTTCTGCGATGTTCCCTTGGAGATTTCAGTTCTACTTTATGAAATTAAAGCATTATCTTCTTTGATTCAATTGGAGTTCAAGCATGTTGGGCAGTTGACTAATGGAGTGGCTAAGGGGTGGATCGGCTTTTTCCTTGGGTTGAATTCTCTATGTAATTGGTTTTTTCCTTTGTATAATGCATTCATACAATTGTCTTTCCAATCTTTGCTGGTTGTTCACCGTTCGTATCTCCCTTTCATTTTTAATGGAATCCTCTAGTACCAAAAAAATGAAACAGAGAGGAATCGTGTATTAGGGCACCTTTTGAGCGCTGTGGTGGGATGAAGGGACATGTAAAAAAACACCATAAAATTCTGATAACATATGGGGTTTTACAAAACTTCTAGGGGGTTTTCCGCAATTTCTGAGCGGACCATGCCCCCTAACCACTATCACCTAGTTCTGCCCCGGTTTGTGTGAATGTGCGGTAACTTTGAAAAAAAAATCAAGTTTTCTGCAGATATGTGCTAATCCGATATTTTTGCAAAAACTTCATGCAGATACATGTGGCAAGAATGACTGGGTCAAGAAGGTTTTGTGGCTGAATGAACACTAATGAATTTCTCAATTAGCTCAGCCGGATCAAGAAGGCTCCTTACTATTGAAATATTTCATCTGAGAAAAGGTGAAGCTAGTGACAACAAGAATGACTTGGTAATCGGTATGCACCACCAGTTTGGGCGGCAGTATAAAGAATGACAGGATTCATGGGGGAAATGCAAAGTTGATTCATGGAATAAAATAAAATAGAAAATCAAGAGCAGTTTGTTATGCAAGGTACGACCAAGTTGTATCAATGTAGTGTTTTTGTAGATCCAGATTCAGACCCAGATCTGCATCTGACACAACCTATGTGTTGTTGGATCTGGCATCAACTTAAAAAAGGGGCCCGATTCCAGATCCGGATGCGAAATAAGATATGGGGTGCGTTAGTATAATTGGATAAAAGAGCTTAAAGTTGAATTCTTTTTAAATATACAAGTGGGGCTATTAATTGTATATGATTAAAGCTAAGCAAACTATTAAATATGAACATAACTCAGGCTATATATTGTAGGCCATTCAAACCTATATATATATATTTAATATGTGAATGTAATTATCCTGGATCTGTGTTCTTAGGTTGGAACATACAGGGATCCAGATTCAGATCCTATATGCATGGATACGGATCTAGATCAGGATATTCTCCCCACCACCCCCCACCCCCAACCCACAAAAAAAAAGAAAAAGGCTCCATACCTACTTTATTCGAAACCAGAGACTTCGGAGTTTGGATACTTGGATACCCATTTGCAATGCTATGCATGGATCACCAAAAAAATTAGTCATAGCACATATCTCTATATGGGTGGATTGACATGGGAATTGCAAAATGAGCTGGCTTATAAAATTTGATACGTATGCATATAATTTGACATGTAAAGCATAAGAGGTTGTCAAGTTTTAGTCAGGAAGGAAAAGCATACAAAGACATGTGAGAGCCAAACCATCCAAATCTTCCAAAGAGCAGTTATATATACATATATGGAAAATATTCAAGTGAGAACTAGTTCTCACCTATTATATGATAACTTCTTTGCGGGGCCCAATTAGCAACACATCCAAACCTAGCAACCAATAGGGAACCCCCTTATAGTCACTGATCCCAAGGATTGGCACACATCTGAATGGACTGAACCGTTGGATCGAAGGTTGGATATTTTTTTGAATATGAAGCCATTAAACTTGTGGGCCGTGGATGAAGGGGTTAGGAGCATGGGTTTGGGGTCAAACTTGATACTTGGGGTGGTCTCACGTAGATCTTTCTGTCCCCCCTTGTCCCATCCCCAAATGGGGCCCACAATTGGGCCCCACAAAAAAGTTCTCAAGTTCCCACCTGAATATTACCATTACCCTATATATATATATATATATATCTTCCAGAGCGATTACATTCAGCCCTTATCCTCATCTGGAATCAGATTGTCAACAGGGTTGGCCCCAAAGATAAAAACTTAGGAAAGAACAATAAACTTTTCTATCAATGCTTAGAAACAAATCACTTGTCTAGTTGTTTTACAAGGGTCCATCATGGCAACAAATAGCTCTATGCATGTTGTAGATGAATGGGATCAGGTGGTCAAGGAAATGCTTGAGCAGGATACTCAAGAAGACAAGGAACAAATGGATGATGATTAGGAAGCCTTTGTGTCAAGTGTCAACCGAGCCAACTAAAAGAGTGAAGGTGCAAGGAGACCCTAGGGGGAACTAAACTAGTTCGAGAATTCTTCAGTTGGCTACTACAAAAGCGCGTAACCATAAGTGGCAGAAGCAAGATACTCTTAACCATGTGCACCATTGCAAGGTAGTTGGGCTCCATCGCCATTGACTCCAAAAGCTCTGACAACTTTGTCTCTGAAGAGGATATGACAAAGCGAAACTTAAACCATTGACATTAAGGCCATATCACATATAGTGGACCATCATGGGAAGCAAGGTCAACAATATCACAAGTGTTTGGAGTTTGGACTTGACTTATGGTGTGGCACGAAGCCTATAGAAGCTGACCACATAATCCTAAGATGAGTGTGGATCAAGCTAGCCACATCTATGGATGATAGATATATGAACTATTATGGCAAGGCCAATACATACTCCTTTTGAGAAGGACAATGGCATGGAGATAACACTGTGTCCAGTGAAAAGGTTACTCGGAGAAAGCTCTTTCAAGGCATGTTACATTATTTGGATTTGAGTGAGGGATTGAAGTAAAGCCTCCAAACTCAAGGTCAAGTTTTTCTATGACCCAAGAGAAAAAAAATTCATATAGATGGACAAGGCTCCCTGATGGGCCCACCTAGGCTCTCATATGATGCAAAAGAAAGCGAGGGTATTCAAGCACAACTTGTATAGATCCCTAAAACAATAAATCGCCCATTAGTTAGGAGCATAGTAATCAGAATCCTACGATTCGTATCCCGAATCTTAAGGAAAACGATTCGTATCTATACAATGAATTCCATTTACAGGTGAATCTTACGATTCTGTTGTGAATCCTACAATTCGATACTCGTTTCATCAAATTTTATGATTCAAGTGATTCAACTAAGCGAGAATAGCTATAACCAATAAGTTAATATTAATAATCTTTTACCTTTTTTCTATCTTTATTCTTTCTTTCTTTTATCACTTTTATTTTTAAAAGGTTATTTAATAGTTAACAAAACCTCCAAAGAATTTTTTGCGGCTTTGATGAGGTTTGAAAGATAAATCAAGAACATCCATTTAATTAAAGCGTTCGATTGTCCGTATGATGCTTGTCTATATCTCCTCCTCCTCCTTTTTAATCTATTTTGTTTTTTTTTTTTCTTCATGCATACTTTCTTAACTTAAAGAGATACCCCACCGTGTAAGATTGATGATTTTGATTTTTTTATATTTAAATATAATATATATATTGATACCTTAAACTTATTTAACTATTTACAGCTACA
Organism: Camphora micrantha; assembly: GCA_003546025.1. NCBI lineage: Eukaryota > Viridiplantae > Streptophyta > Magnoliopsida > Laurales > Lauraceae > Camphora > Camphora micrantha. The sequence continues at coordinate 25,233,469 of QPKB01000010.1, forward strand.
TATCATTCATTTCATATATATATATATATGTTATGATGTTCTTGATATGATTGTATGATAGGATTTTTTGTTATTGTATTTATACTGCTATAAATGGGAAAATGGATGTTTATGAATAATTACTTTTTTCTTTTTCTTTTAATTTTAATTGGTTTTCATTTTTATTAGAAAAATAAAAAAATCCTATGATTCACAATACGATTTGCAATTCGATTCGATTCGATTCATGAGTATGAACGATTTGCGATATGATTCCAATTTTGAAAACTATGGTTAGGAGCATATTATTTCTTTGATTAACTTACTTAATTAGGACTCTAAGTTTATTTAGGTTTTGTTTTATAATAAAAGCCTCAGTTATTCATCTTAGATAAATGGTTAGAACAAAGTTTAGGCTTCATTGGATTTATTATTGCATATTATGCAATGTAATGCCAGTCAGACAATTGGCTTTTGAAGAAATTGATACTTTCATGGAACTTCTGAAATTTTTTTCTTTGCGAGTGTGCCAACTAATTAAAGACTGTTGTCAGTTTCTGTGTGAAAGTCTAGTGAAAGATCATCTTCCTCCTCTAGGGACAACCCCAAAGGGTAGGCATGGCGCTTGATCTTCCACAGCAATGGATGCTAATGATGATAATGATCTTCTCCCTACCTTTAAGTAATCCTTCCTATAAGTCTTTTTTTTTTTTTTTTTTCCTTTTTCATTGGTAATATGATGAAGCAGCGACCTTGTGTTTGTAACAATAAGCACCATTTTCTTTTTTCTTTTTCTTATATATATATATATATATGTATGTATGTATATGTATATGTATATGTATGTAAGTATACCATTCAAAAAATATATATGTATGTATGTATGTATGTATATTTTTCCAAAGGCCTCTTTCCCAGCACTCCTTCTGAGAGGTTGGTTTGGGTTATATGAAACTATAATATCAGACAATTTTATGAATCTATAATTTCAGACTTCTCTAAAGGCCTTGGGGGTTGTGTGTGGGGTAATCTCCACTATGAATTACCATCCATTCCTATTATCACCTATAATGCACGGATACTTCAAAATGGGCAACGTATCGTATCCTATACTTCACTTTTTATGTGTTAAATCTGTGTCCCTGCCGTGCCTATGGCTTGTCCTTGCCATATCTATGCCATATTTGGGCATCATAGATTATCACATATGCTCTTAAAGTTAAAGAGATCGTCAGTCATGATAATTTGGCATCAAAGCATCTGAATGGTAGTGACTGCATTCCAGATTGCGTAAGATATAATCCCCCGTTCTCCCATATTTTTTAACATAAAGTATTAATTTTCATTTATTTTGGAAAAAAAAATTAAGAATGTTGGCCAGTCAAGAAGCAATGCATGCACAAAATGAGTGTAGTAGAGGTGAGGATGTTGATATGGATGTGTGGTAAACTAGGATAGATAAAATCAGAAATGAGCACTTTTGGGAGCATTTAGGGCTAGCATCAATAGTGGATACATTAAGAGAATCGTTTGAGATGGTTCAGGTTATGTCCATGCAGATCATTAATGACACAATTTATGAAAAGTTTTTCTATGCAGGATGATGGCTTACTAAGAAAAAAGGGTTAGGCGAACAAGGACATCGATGGAAGTAGTAGGGATAAATATGAAGAAGTGCAACCTATCCAAGGATTTGGTTGAATAGGTTGGAATGGATAGTCAAACCCAGCATAGTTAGGACAAGACTTCGATGATGGTGATAATGATGATGAAAGTATTAATTTTCACAGAACTAATTCTTATCCCTCTCATGAAAAATCTTAACAATTGAATTGAAATATTGAAATTCAAAAGCAGTCCAAATCTTAGAAAGTCTCTGAACATTAGAAATTAGAATGAATCCATAAGGCATGACAAACATTTTATGTACACTGGCAGTATACATGGATCTAGTATGTTCAGCAAGTTGACATGTGTTACAATCAACTTTCCCAAATTTACTAGAAACAAAACGAGGAGGAACAATTTACAACAAGATAACAGAAATTGCCCCAGACGATGATGCCAGTCCATAATTTGATTTTTTTTTCTCTACAGAGCATATCTTTAGGTCCGTTGAAATCCAACACCAGCATGAGGTTTCAATTCAGCAAATCCCCAAAAATAGGATTTGTGGATTAAGAGCATTAAGTAAAGTCCACTTTTGAATAATAGAAACATATTAAAAGACAACTCCAACAAAAATAATATACAAATCTTATTCTAAACAATCAATTAATATTCACATGAATATCCTGCATAGATTCCAAAAGAAGAAAACACACAATAACATTTTATCTATAGCAAGGCAATGTTCAATTTAGTCCTAGAAGAATCCATGGTAAATCCAACTTTCTGTTACTGGCACCGCTAAGTGGTCCATTGAAAAGAATCCATACAACACAAACACAGGTTTAAATGTATGCGAATGATCTCATATCAGTTAATCATGAAGCATCTGATGAACTGATAGTTAAAAGACTACTGGAAAAACACACCGTAACATCTCAGCCAAGATGTAACATTATTGTAAATAGACCATTCCAAAAAAAAAAAAAAAAAACATTATTGTAAACAGTGAATCATATTTCCAATTTCTCTGGAAGGCTGAAATGTATGATGAAAATTAAGAATATAATACAATAGGCAATACTTCTTAATGTTAGAAGAAGAGTTGTATGTGGAAGGGTCCTTACACTGCTTTGAACAATATCTCTGCCAGCAAACCACAAGAAAGCACCTAAGCCTGCAACTGGCAGAATCACTGCAAGAAGCTGCTCATGCATATTATAAGGTTAAAAAAACAGAAAAGAAGAAAAGAGAGATATATCAAATATATTTCAAAAGAAATACAAAGAAAGAAAGGAAAAGAAGAGTACTCATATAAAGTAAAAGAACTGAATTGGATAAATCAACCACAAACATGAAAAAAAAAAAAAAAGAGACAGAATAATAATGGAAAGCAAAGCAGAGATGAAAATTATATCAAGAAAAAGAAAAAAAGCCCACCCAGATTGAAAACCCCTTACCCAGATTGAAACAATTGTATCCAGAATCCAACCAAGCTGCCCTGTCATTGAGAGATAAGTAAGCCCAATAGCAAAAGCAATATTCCCCAAAAGCCTTGCAGTGTTGCTGTTATCCTTCCCACCTCCACCCCCATTGAAACCAAAGCCCTGGTTCACTCTAACCACCACCACCCTCTTCTCTTTCTTCTCCCTTCCCATAAAAATCCCATCTTTTTCCTCTGTATCTCCCAAGAAAGACCAACCCACTGCAAAAGCTCTCAACTTGCGCCCATTTCCATGCAAAAGACTAAGCTTTCTTCTTGATAATGAATAGCAGTTTCTTGGTGGCAGGAGCTTGAAACCCAAACAGGTTTTTTTACTGAAACTATCATCACAGATGCTTTTGAGAGCAGAGAAGTGGAAGGAGATTTGAAGGGTAGCCATAGCAACTGCAGAATAAACTCTGATTTTTATTTTATTTTTTTCCCTTGTTTGGGACTCTACAGTTGATTCATGGGGGTATATGGGTTAGTGGCAAACAATCCAAAATGGCTTTTTGATTGATCTCATGGACCGAGTAGTGGATAGCATGAGAAGGATCTTTCGTGTGGACTTGAAATGCAATTTTGTGGCTGTTGATTTTTTGGTGCATGATTATTCTAGCATAGATTTGCTGAGTAGAGTCTCCAATGTTCCAGTTTTTGCTTGGCCCACTTTATATCCCTTCCATCCAATCAGAATGGTAGAGGCATGAGGGGGACATATGAATGATGAGGATAAAAGTGGAGGGTATCATAGGAGGATCCTCTCCTGGGCTTATGTACTCATCAGCTTAAATTTGGAAATGAGCTAGTGGGCCCACTTGGGAAATCCCTTAGAGGTTACTGAAAAAAAATATAATTTTATTATTTAACGTTTTCACTTGATAATATAACGTTCCAACCAAATGAAAATTCTAAATCTAGTCGTTACACATGAAAACCTTTAGAGAGAATTCGGATGAGCGCTCCTATATTTTGTGGTAGCCACTATATATTCAATTCCTACGTATTCTAATGCAAAATAGGCCCTGATTTTAATAATACAATCTCAAGGTAATTTTGGATAATTCACACTTTATTAAGAAAGTTGCGGGAACCCCACTAGTTTTGTTGGTTCACTTTCTTATATGAGAGAATATTAAAAAAAGCAACTATTTTTTCATCTTAATTATAATCTATTGGTAGTTGCAATCCACTAGTAACTTAGCTGGCGAGTCACCTCCCTTTCATAAAAACAAGGAAGGATTAATTCCCTATAGTGCTGATAGTGAGAGGCTTGTGTGAGTGTCGGAGAGTGTGGATGTGTGAGTACCTACCTACCTTTGAAAAATAAAAGAACGCAAGGACGCAACCAGTGGAGAACTAGGGGGGGTCTGGCAAGGGCTATAGCCCCGCTAACTTCCAAAACCCCCCTTGGATTAATTTAAAATTTAATGTTAGTTTTTGCAATGCCCCCTACGGTCTTACACAAACATGCCCTAGTAATACGTTTTCAATGTAGACAACTGAGTTTGATACAGACAGTCAAACCAATAAAATCAGACTAGGGGGTTGTCTGCCTTTTACATATGAAATAGGAAAATGGATTTTACATAAGCAAATGACCCATATGTAAATGACCCCCATGGATATGAAACACATCACCATGTTTGCCAAGATCATGTTTTTCACGTGAGTAAATGAGCACATCCAACTATTTTGGATGTATTTGGATTTTCTGGACGTTTTATTTCCACAAATTTCTCAAAATACATGTAGAATTAAGATATGAGATTATATCTTGATGCTTATGATTAACACAAGAATATTGAAGGGCTTAGATCATGAATTAGGGGCCCATAAAGATGCAAAAGACCTATTTTTTGAACTTCTGTTTACAAATTACTCAAAATCAATAAATATTTAAGATAATTATCTTTAAGATAAAGGGGTTTATTTGTTCAATAAACAAACTGAATAATTTGGATTCCAGATAGGGGCCGCAAGAGAAAAAAAATAAAGGTAGTTGATGGGGCCAATAGAGAAAAATCACCATGTTAAGTTTCGTACTAGCACCTTTTTGGTTTAGGGGTGTGAATCACTTTCACACTTAGTTTTGATGTGAAAATTCTGATGTATAAGGGGACACACTTTTTCACACCATTTTCACATCTCATTTATGAGGCACATGTATAAATTAATATAAATAAATCATTTAGGTACGTAAATGAGCGCCAATAAATAACCCCTAAAGGGTCAATAATTCAAGGAATAATATTTGAATTAATCCCAACTGGTAATGAGATCCAATTAATGAGGTATGTCATATGTGTGTGCGGGTTGAATCACAATTGTGCCCATAGTTCCAACCATAAATGAGTTTCTGTTTTATGTTTGTTTTTGCCTAGCATTAGGTAGTGAAAAAACATGATCCATGGAATGGTTTACTTCTACCTGATAAAAACTCCTTCATCAGTGGATCATGGACATGCTTCGTTTTATACTAATGAAGATGCTAATCTTTATTAGATAGACAATTCATCAGAGGACAGAGGACGAGATCGATAGCCATATACACTTAAATCCCTAATTGTAACTATCATGCAACCCATAACTCTAGTTATAGCTACAGTGGTTCGGATTGCATGAGGATGGAATCCAATGAGTCTCCTACGCCTGTGAATAGTCTATGGGTGGGGCTTATGTTTTGTGTGTCACCAATCTAACAAATGACACAACTCAATATGTTAGACTTTTAAGATGAGATGCCTCTTCCACCGAGCTATGAGGCATATCTCAACAAAGATTTCAATTTGTATGTATATAATGTGGCTTTGTCATTCATGCAATGTCATTGAGACTTTCATGTTGTACCTGTATGCTAAGGTTTGATTGAGCTTCAATTTCAATACATTAGATGTCTGTTTTTTTTACTATAGTGTCATTGGATTGGTATGGGGAGAGATGATTAACATTAAAGTTCAGGGCCCTCTGTCTCATTCCTATTGAATTTAGAGTGGAAGAGGGCCTTTTTCTATGTTAGTAAGAGGCGAAAGTGAAGAACTGATGGGAGAGATATAGAGAAGCCGATTTAGAGAACAGGGCTGGTAACATAGGATTTGATGGTTATAGGGAAGAAACTGATGAAAACCTTGGCAGCCTTGCAGTACTGGTGGCCAAAGAAGCAAGCATGAATGACTTGAAGCAATCCGGACAAGTCGATGCTACAGAGGAAGTGCCCCGAATCAGCAGCAACTCATTCTAGTGGGTCATTAGTATCTGTCTGAACACTGTTGGTGGCCACAAATCTGCTGGATTCCATCTTCTGGGGTCTCTGTTCTATTCTTTTTCAGTTTTTCTTTCTTCGCTCGTTAAACACCCAGGCTAGTTTATGAAGGTAAATGGAGACAAACCATTTCCTTAAATTGGGGGATATAAAACACCCAGGTTAGTTTATGAAGGTAAATGGAGGCAAACCATTTCCTTTGAAAGGGGGATATTCTGATAGTTCCTAGTCATCTCACTAATCCTTCACTCTAGCTCCTGTAATACCTCCATGATTGTCTGGAAAATCCTGTGAATTAAATTAGATATGTATGGGCGAAGCGGCAAATGGTTCCTTATTATGAATGTTAAAAGTGACTCAAAAACAGTCTGGATAGCGTGTGAATTCTTTTAAGCTGCCTGCACCCATGATACACAAAATGTTGTGAAAGATGAGAAATAGATGTAAACATTTCAGATGCCTCACACACTAAAACATTTTAGTCATGACAATAGTGCCTGATGTTTCACGCCATTAATGGGGAATACAGCAACTTGGAAGATGAAAATGATTCCTAGTGTAATAAACCAGCAGTACGGCAAAGATGGGAAAACCAGATCCATGCAAGAACATAGAGTTTAAAAGCCACAAACCCCTATGGGCTATGGCTACCCTCAGGACGAATCACAAGGAATAACATTGAGGCATTGAGCAAACAGTAGATACAGGAAACTTCAGACTAGCTTAATTCAGGGCCCTGGTCTAACAACCGCCCATCAGGTTGATGTTCGGAACCACTGGGTGTGCATATGCAAGCTGAAGGGAGGTGGATGATTCTAGCTTAGCCATAGCTGGAATCATTTAAGTCCTAATCAAACAGAACAATGAGTTGCAAACTGACCAATACAGGAAGCACCAGAACACGACTGAGGCCACTTGCAACAGTACCAAATACAACTTGTAGAGGCACCGTTTGCTATGGCAATCAGGTGAGACTTTCACTATGAAAATGTCTCCGAATGTTTTACAAATCCACGTTGCCCATGTATCAGTGTGTCTGTCAGCCTCAAATCACATTTGCTAATCAGAAAACCAAATCTCACTTGGCATAGACTATTAAGATCAAAGATACATGCAGAATAATAGAATACAAAAGTTTAAAGGGAACAAGCCATAATATGTCCAGCTGCACCGACATATGAAAAGCATTTCAACCACATTATCTATCGACACAGCATTAATTCTTAGATCATTCGTTCTTTCCTGATTTCAGCTTCCCTGCAATATCTCCACTATAAGGTGCAACATGGTATGCATACTGCTGGATAACAGAGAAAATGACCATTTCTATGCACACTAGGACATTTTGCAGAGCTTCTTGAATATGCTCAACATCTAACCAGAAGTGATGTGATTTGATTATCCCCACTGCAACTAAGATTTCAATCACAATGCCCTGACAAATAATAAGGAAACAACATCGAATGGAAGTGTCAGTAAGGGAGTAATCATATTCCATCTATGTCGTAAGGATGCCCATGTTATATAACACACAAATTCAGAACTTCAAGAATGAGTTGGGGTTTGGTTAAACACACAAATACACATCTTCAAGAATGAGTAGAGCAAACATAGGGAGGAAGGGAGCTATGGATTCCTTTTTTTTGTTGTCCTTTTATTGTGGGGTGGGTGTATGGTCAGGGGTGGTGGTGTGTGGAGGGAGGGCACTACGAGTTAGGATTGATCATAGGGGGAACTAGGTGGTGTCCCACATTTGCTCAATCATAGAAGAATAATGGCTGGGCTGTTCCCGAATAATCTCATGCGCACACAAAAGTAAATGATCAAGTGAGCTCATTCTTAAGTAACAACCACGCAGAGCCCCACCTATCAACCCCCCAAAGGCCCCCCTACCTCCAAAGAATTAGCACAGGACACAATTCTACACTAATTCTAGATTGTACACACCACTGGATTTTACATTGAATCACACTTTCCCATTGTTGATATTGGACAGATATTTACTCCAACATAATGTCCAATTAGGCTGATTTTACTCCAACCTCGTCCACATATGGACCCATCCATCACCCCATCCCCTATCTCAACTGATCATGCAAGTTGGCCCCAAAGGGCTGTTGCCCAAAAGTCGCCTAGATCTAGAGTATAATGGACATAGAAGAAACTCCATATCGGAATTTATGGAATCTAATCTTCTCCTACTGGTAATTTGATTAACTTCATTCACACATGTAGTATGAACATGTTTACACTGGCTTTCAACAAAAATATTTTTTCCCTTATTGTTGGTACTTCTCTCCCCTTTTTTAATGGTATTATCCCTTGACCCTGCAACCTCATAGTTACAACAATCAACCTCCTGGTTGGCTGGAAGCTGCTCATTGTTGCAACCAGGATGCTGCAGGTTTGAGTTGGTAGGTGCTCATTGTCGCAACTAAAAGGTTGTGGGACTGTGTCAAGCTTATAGCAACTAAGTTTTGTCTGTAAAAAAAGACTCAAAACATTTTGGAAGTAAGGATTATGAAATATACTAATAAGGTTTCTAGAACATTTAAAAAAAGTCCATCTTCCTTTTTTATTTACTGTATACATAATGAAAAATTTTTGACATGCAAATGTTATTTGCTTACAATTCCTTTTAACCGGATTACATCGATTGTTTCTAGAGGAAGACTTTTGGACTCTAAAAAGGTTATTGAGGGGGAAATTGCTCATTTTTTCAAGCATCTTTACACGGCCTTGGTTGAACGGAATTTCTTTTAAGTCTCTTTCTTCTCTTAGTGCTACTTCATAAGAAATTCCTTTTTCTAAAGAATAGATAACGGTAGCTGTTATTGGCCTTGGAGGGGATCGGGCTCTGGCCCAGGTGGTTTTCCTATTGTCTTTTTTCAGCATTTCTGGAATCTTTTGGAGGATGAACTGCAAATTTTCTTTAATAAGTTTCAAGAGAATGGTGTAGTACCTAAGGAGTTGGGTGCCTTTTTCATAGCATTAATTTTATAAGAAAGAAGGTGTTGTTTTGCTAAAGGATTTTCGTCCAATTAGTTTAATTGGGAGCTTGTACAAGATTCTAGCAAAAGTGTTGGCTAATCAGTTACGGAAAGTTCTGCCAGAGATTATTTCAGATATCCAAGGGGCATTTGTTGATGATTGTCAAATTATTGATAGTGTGATTATTGCCCATGTGTATTGACCCAAGGTTTCGACATTATTGTCCTAGGGTGGTTTGTAAACTCGATTTTGAGAAAGCTTATGACATGGTGGATAGGGGGATTTTACAATATGTGATGTCTCGGATGGAGTTTGGAAAGAAATGGCAAGGACGGATAAAAAGTTGCATTTCTTCTGCTCACTTTTCCATCTTGATTAATGGTTCTCCAAAAGGCTATTTCAAGAGTACTAGAGGATTGAGGCAAGGAGATCCTCTCTCTACTTTTTGTCATCGTGGTGGAAGCTCTCAATGTTTTATTGAAGCAAGCTAATCTTTCAAGGATGATTTCTGGTTTCCCTATTGATAATGCTGCCTATGAGGTAACTCATTTACAGTTTGAAAATGATACAATTATTTTTTGATGCTTCTTTGGAACAAGTAGACTGTTTGAAAAATATCTTGAGGTGGTTTGAGTTGTTATTGGGCTTGAAGATCAATTACAGGAAATGTGAGTTGATTGGCATTTGTATGGAGGACCATGATGTCAAAATTTTGGCCGATGTCTTTGGTTGCAAAGTTGGTTAGCTCTAGACAAAATATTTGGGTTCGCCACTATGCTTGGAATTACTGAAGAAAAGTTTGTGGGATTCAGTTGTGGAAAGGCTTGATAAAAAACTTAGTTCTTGGAAGGTTAGATATTTGTCAATGGGTGGTCGTGTTACTCTTATTAAGTCTGCTCTCTCTAGTATCCCTATATATCTTCTGTCTTGCTTTAAATGTCCCAAAAAAGTGGTACCGCAAATGGAGAAAATCCAACGTGATTTTCTTCGGAACGATACTGTTGAGCAAAGGAACTATCATTTACATAGAAGGCAGATTGTTTGTAAACCTCTTTCTCAAGGCGGATTGGGGATTCGTTCCATTGAAATACGAATAAAGTGTTACTTGGGAAGTGGTTACGGAGGGTGGGTGATTCGACTCAAGGTTTATAGAAACGAATTCTTATCGATAAGTATACGTTAGGTAAGGATGGGTGGTCAGTTTCGGTCCAGAGTTATAAGGCTTCAGGTTTTTGGAAGTCTATTCTTTTTGTTAAGGATGATTTTGATAAGTGGATAAGGTACAGAGTCCATGATGGACATCATATTCTTTTTTGGCATGATGAATGATGTGGGCAGTCAACCTTGAAGAGTTAGTTTCCTCGTCATTTTGTCTTGGATAGGAGGCAACAAGCTGCTATTGTAGAAAATTTTCAATCAGTGGGTGGTTTTATAGTCTGGGATTTTGTGTTTCGTCGAAATTTGCATGATAATGAAGTTATTGATTTAGTGAGAATGCTCTCTTTGCTAGAGGGGGTTTATCTTTCTGTAGGGAGAAAGGATGAAAGATTATGGAAGCATGAATCTAAGGGTCAATTTTCGGTTAAGTCCTATAATGTCTTGTCTGGTGCTAATGCTAGGATGGTTGATTGGAGGCATTTTTGGGACTCTTACGTTTCCCCAAAAAAGTTATGGTTTTTCGCTGGGTGGTGAGTTTGCAAAAGATTCTTACAATGGATCAATTGAGAAAGAAAAACTGTATCATTGTCAACAGATGCCCGTTGTGTTTAAATGAGGAGGAAACAACTAATCATTTGTTGATTCTTTGTTAGTTTGCGCATTAAGTATGGTTTTCAATTATTGATATGTTTGACATGAGTTGGGTCATGCCTTGTACTGTTATGGATCTTTCCCAACAGTGGAAATATAGAGGTAGTTCAATCTGAGGTCATATATTATGGCGGTTGTCCCTTTATGCTGGCTTTTGGAAGATTTGGTTGAACAGGAATAATAGAATTTTCAAAAAATAAAAGCAACTCTTCTGATGAGATTGTTCAGTCTATTGTTTGGAATGTTTCGGAGTGGGCTAGTAAAAAGGCATAATTTACAGGAGTTTCTTTAGAAGATTTGAATAGATCTTGGGGAGCCAATTTAATAGGGGAACGCCGCTTCAAGATTGTGCATAGAATTAAGTGGAACCTTCCTCCAGCTGGTCTCCTAAAGTTGAAATTTGATGGCAGTTTCTTTAAGCATATACATATGGGAGGGATTGGAGGTGTTATTCTGGACTCTTCAGGGGTGGTTGTGAAAAACTTTTCTAGTCCAGTGAGTTCGTATGATTCCAAAGGTGCTAAAGTTTATGCTTTACTTGTTGACTGCCGTGAAATGCGTAAATTTGGAGGCTACAAAGCAATCATTGAAGGTGACTCATTTTCAGCAATTTAATGGGCCTCTGGAAAATCTCCTTTCCCATGGAGATCGGCAGATTTGGTAGAGGAGGTGGAAGATATCTCGACTCAGTTAGAAGCTTCGTTTAACCACATTCCGCGTGAAGCTGACGCTATGGCAGATGGTCTAGAAAGGGATGGAGTTCTTTAGTTAAATATTTCTTTCGATGCGTAGATTTTTTTTTCGTGTTTCTTTCCTTTAGTTTGGTTTCTGTTTTGCTTGGTTCTTTTCTTTAATAAAATTTACCGTTATAAAAAAAACACTTAAAATGCACTAATTTTGACAACCAAAAGGACAGTACTAGGGAGTCTAGACCTTAATGATCAAATTTACAATCTGTTACCAAAAATACAATGTGGGAAAAAAGACATTTCACAAAAGTCTAGAATCAAATTAAGGGAATGATACAGTAAAAAAGAATTAGGGGAAGGAAGGATAAGATGACCAATCATGACCCATCCATCGTGGGCCCCACCTTTAAACCCAAAACACTACGGACGAATTGTCATTGTCCTATAGGCAAGAATGCAAGTGTCTATTTTTGTGATAACCAAGTATCTATTTATCACAAACATATCTCTGAATTTCATAATTTACCTGAACTGATGAGCAAGTGTCCATTTATCACTAACATATCTCTGAATTTTATAATTTTCCTGAACTGATGTATTGGCATATTCGGTTTGCCAAGATGGCTGAGTTGAGAAATTGCTTGATTCAAGTTACATAAACACTTATTAATGTTCAATATTTTTGGTTTTTTGAATGGTAACTTCCATTAAAAAGAGCAAGAAGTCTAGCAAGCTGATAACCAAGTCAGGAAAGCGCCAAAAGAAAAAACCAACAAAAAGAAACACCAAGAAACAAGAAAAAAGGAATCCCAAAAAGAAAAAACTAGTCGGGCTCTTCCAAAATTGGATTAGAAATAATCTCGTCCAAGGAGTAGTCCCTAAAAGCAAGGTTGATCGATATCCATGAAGCAACTGCAAACATCGCTTTTTCCACCAAATAGGTATCACTGGAAACAACTCCTTCAAAACATTGGAGTTCCTTTCTTTCCAAATTATCCAAATAGCTGCGAGAAAAGACAAACTCCACAACTCTTTTGCCTCTATGCAAACTTGTCGGAGCCTTCCATGCCTGAAAAAAGGTCTAGGAGACTGTTCGGAGGGACCCCAGCTACACTCGAACCACTTAATCATCGAATTCCACATCGTCCGCGCTGTTTTGCAATTCAGCATCAGGTGGTCCACAATTTCCACATCTCTTAAGCACATTGGGCATCCATTAATCACAATCCGAACTCTCCTCCTTAGATTATCCATGGTTAGAATTCTTTTCCGGAGAGCCAGCCATCCAAAGATTACCACTCTTGGCGGGGCACCAAACTTCCAAATACTGGTCAATGCGCTCCTCTCCCTACTTCTCTTAGAAATAGCCATAAAGAAAGAAGACACTGAGAAAGACCCATATTTTGAGGCATTCCACACCCTTATGTCCTCACCTCCTTCTAGGATATGCACATCATTAAGAATGTTAAGGAGAGAAATGCATTGAGTCTCCTCATGCTCCTTCAAATTCCTCCTCAAAATGGGATTCCATCTCTAGACAAAGAACACTTGACCAGTGCTTCCTTGTCCATAGCAGTAGCACAATTCAACAAAATCTGGGAATTGGGCAGCCAATGACCTTCCTCCAACCCATCTATCCTGCCAAAAAAAAATCCTTTTCACCAGAGCCTACGTGAAAGGTTATGTTCTCCAAGAAGATCTTATTAACTTCAAGGATTCCTTTCCAAATGGCCGACACCTAGTATGAGGCACCCCGAACACCCCATCCATTTCTAGAGAGACCGCATTTCACCACTAAGATTTGTCTCCGTGGACCTTCTGAGTTCTCTCCAATTCCAAACCCATTTACCCAATAAGGCTTGATTCATCTGTCCAAGGGGTCTAATACCCAAGGCCTCCTCTTCCTTAGATTTTTACAAATGGAGGCCCAAACTACCAAATGGAATTTCTTCTTAGCGTTGTTTCCATGCCATAAGAATTCACGCTGCAATCTCTCCAATCTCTTAATAATTGAAACTGGACATGATAATAAAAAATACACCGGCAAAAATCATAATGTACAAAAAATACTTTTCATTTTCTTGGATATTTTACATTATAAGTTGCACTAAGCATGAAGGTACTGGGGAGTGCGATTGGTGGTGATGGTTCCCATATGATAAAGTAAATGTGAACGAGAGGAAACAGTACAAGCAAGATCCCAGAGCAGGATCAATGGCAGGAACTTAAGTTATGATAGGCTCCCCGCAGTTCTAGCAGCAAAATTCTTTACTGGTCTTTCCTAAATATGAAAGAATTTCTCCAACTCTAGAAGGGCAAAGTGCTAAATGAGCACTCAATAAGATCAAGAAGTTGTCAATGTTAGCTAATCACACAACATTTAAAATGAGTTCAGAGAGGCTTACCTGCCAGAAGCAGAAGAAAACAATTCCTTTGATGCACAAGAACTTAGAGAGAGGCTTGTGTGGGGCCAATTCCTTTGCAAAGACATGATAAAATATCACAAGGGAATATAGAGCAAGGGAGACAGAAATGTTCAGTACGATGGTGAATGTCCAACTGATCCAACTGGTGTATAGTCCAAGAAGTTGAAGGACTATCATCAAAACAGAGCAGACAGGCCGGATCACAACAAACTGCCACGTCCAGTACTTGAGAAGCTTCAATGTGTGCTGGTCCAGCTTGACACTGTGAGGCTGTAATTTCAAAACCAAGAACATCAGATATACATTACCCAGTATGAGGCTGTAAGCACATCAGACAGTCATCACCCAGTAAGGGTGACAATTCCAGACAGCCCTCAATGGGGCCAAGGATATATTCAAGCAAACATAGAGTTTCTTAGAGCAATAAAAGTTGCAGTAGACAAGGAATAGTTCAAATTCTTTGCAGCCTTAGCAACTACAACTATTGTACAAGACCTTATACTTGGCCCACATCAAAATTGGAAAAGTGATTGTAATGTTGGTGGCAGAGAGACACAAAAGACGGTAAATACCCGCACCCCCCACACACACACAAAAACAAAAAAAAAGAACAAAATAAATAAATAAATAAATAAGTAAAGAGTGAATGACTGCAAACTGAATCCTGAAAGAAAAGAGGTTGAGAAAGTAAAGTCAGTGCTTTCTCCTCATCTTTCTGCTAAACTTTGGTTCGAGCAACAAAATGCTTGACTAGGAAAATGATTATAGAATAAAGAAAAGAGGAAAGAATATTAAGAATATTATATCCCTTTTTTTTTTATTTGGATCAATATGAAAATGAGATTTATGTAACTCCAAATGCTACCTTTCCAAATCAAATTCTCAGGCACCAATACACAAAGGTCATCATGCAGTAGACTCAGCACGTAAAGCAGGTATAAATTTTCATGGTCAAATTTTATTAAATCATTTGCTACTTTCTAGTCTCAACAGTACCAAACAATAAGGTGAAAAACATGCAGTAACAATTACAAGAAGAATAATACCCACAGTTATGATTCAGTGCTATAAAGTTTTAAATTTGAGTTCTACCTGGAAAAGAGTCATTGGAAAGGAATGGTGAATCTGTCTTCCTTTGATTCCGTCCGGCACTATGTTTTTACTGATAGATATATTCAAGTAACTGTACATCAAGGCCAAGAACTTAGCAATCACCTACAAATTAAAAAAAAAAAAAAAAAAAAAAAGAAAAAAAGAAAAAAGAAACATGACAACAATATGGTGAGGAGAAACAACTGAGTACAAAAGCTATTTCATAATGTATAAGTACCAGACACTAAACAAGTATTTACCAGTGCTTCATAGCATTCCTTAACTGAGTCCAAGAATGTAAAGAAGGCTTTGCTTCCCTGAATATCCAATAGACCAACAAATGAGTTGACCGCATATAAAGGGGCCATGAGTATGATGATTATAATAGCCTTCTGCTCCTTTGGGTTTTTCCAATAGAAGAGATGCTGTGATAGCAACTGTACTGTGAAATGCATTGTAAGCATTGCACAGGATCCCGTTCCAAGCAGAGTAAGTGTCCCGCGGTCCATTGATGTTATATCCATTACTAAGAAAGAAAGTGCAAAACCAAAACCTGGACAAGAAATATGAACTTCTTCAGCAATCAAAAGCTCAGGAATAAAGGCCAATGTTTTATGCTTGTAATGATTACACTGTAATTTCAATCTTCAATTTAATCATCAAGATCAACTACACAGACGATAACCTCATAAAACAAAGAGTTAAATGATATCAACTATTCTTCTAAGGCTCTAAAACTGGCCAAGACTTCCTCAATGAGTATATAGACTTGGCAGTTGGCATACAAAAAAAAGTAGGGACCAAAGTTTGGTGCTAGAAGAGAGAACTCAGTTACATTAATCCAAATTACATGTGGTTGCTTATACAGCATGGAAGTCAGTAGAAGGAAATCGTGTACAATAAAAGAGGCAACGAAACAATATGACTGCAAGAAATAGCTTAAAAGCTGTGTTAATTTCTTCTTCTTGTGGGGAGAATGGAAAGGCACTGCACTCTTCCACCCTAAAATGCAAGTGAGTGTGACTGAGAATATCAAAACAAGAAAAGAGAGAAGGATCAGTGAAGAGGAACATTGGTCGTTCCATTGTATTGTGCTCCTTTATATAACAACGGCCTTGCCATAATTACAGTTGATTATAGTCACAGAAATCTAATGTAGAAGCTAAATTGGAAATTACAATCAATATACAATATTACAACAGATTTCCTTTGTCCCATGGATTTAGTTTCCACAAGGTTGTTTTGACCCTACAGTTGCAGGAGCAGTGATGATGGATGACTCTTAGTTGGTCAGCGGAAGGGATGTAGAACAGTTTTATAGTGCCACGATCGGCATGGTAATGGACAAAGTGACAATCAGTCTCAACATTCTTGGCACTCATGAAAAACAACATTGAAAGCAATTTTGATGACACTATCACTATCAAAGTAGAGAGGAGATGCCAAAGTCTTGACCAACGGATCCAGATGATTTCTACAATGTTATCAGCCAGAGCTTGATATTCTGCTTCTACAGAGGATTGAGAAACAACTTCTTGTTTCTTGCTTTTCCAACGGATGAGGGAAGATCCAAGAAAGACGAAAATCATGTTGTAGAGAAACACAGCCAGCAATGGATTGCACAGGAAGAGAGCCAAATCATAAGCACTTCGATCAAATTTCATGTTTAGGACACAAGTGTTGAAAAGATCAAACCAAGCACGTGGTGCTTGTTTTAGACCATATTCAGTTGATAAAATATGTAGATGGACCTCACAGTCTTCAACAGTGAAAAGTCTTTTTTTTTTTTTTTTTTTTTTGTTAATAATCAGATTGGAATGTCATTGTGACAGAATCGACAGAGGAAATCAATTACAATGAACCTTCTCCTTTCAAGATTTGTGGAATAAATCTTAGCTAGATGATCACTACGGATGGGTGAACTGAAAGCTTGGGAGTTTCTTATGAGATGAAACAACAGTGGACCCCACCAGTCTTTTGCCCAAAAAAAAAAAAAATTCAAAAAAGAACTGAACAGAGGTTTCCTTAGTTCTTGTAGCAAGAAGAAGAAGCCCCCCCAAGATCAACTGTTCAAGAAAACAGAGAAGGATTTGTGAAGAGGAACTTTGGCCATTCCTTTGCATTGAAACTCTATATAACAATGCTAATGCCATAATTGAAATTGATTCTAATAAAAGAAATCTAATCTAAGAACTAATCTAGGAGCTAAATTGGAAATTACAATCAATAAACAATATCTCAACAGATTTCCTTTGACCTATGGATTTAGGTTCCATTGGGTTGTCTTGACCCATTGGGTTGACCTGTGTCTTGACAGTGACGCCATTTTAAGTAAGAATAAAAACAAGCTTAGTTGCAGTGTTAGATGTTGGTAAGTGGCCCACTTGTGGAACTAATAAAACCTAAGGGCTATTTGGATGTAGAGAAAAAGGTTGAGAAAGTGGAGGTGGAGAAAATTGTCCCTAGTTCAAATTTGTACTTTGAAAGTTTTCTCCACAAAACTGTTCAAGTTCAAGTTTGTGTTGCAGATAGTTTACTCCTAGTTTTTTTTACAGTCCACGCTAAAAACATGAACTCTGGACAGTTTTCTTCTTTTCTCATCCAAACATGTTGATTTGCCACCAAACAAAATATACGATTATCACACGGTAACAACTTTCAAAAGAGCTACAATTAAAAAACTGAGAAACTTGAGGAACATAGCTGAAAATTAAAAACTGACTGCAGTAACTTAACTACAGAATTCAAAAGCATCCTTATCAAAATTAAAACACAAAAGACAGAGAAAATTCATACTGCTATTACAAAAACTCATACTAGTATTACAAAAAACAAATACTGGTCATCAAGATTACATATCATATTTCTCCTTTAGATACTATTCATCAAAAACCCAACCAATTGTCTCTCTCATTCTTATTAAAATCCTAGGATTTGTACCTTGAATTGATGATTCATATCAAATTTTAGGAAAAATGATTTGTATCTACACTGTGAATTCCATTAAAAGTAAATTTAGGATTTAGATGTAAATCTTACAATTTGATTTCTGATGTATTGAATCGCACAATTCAGACAATCTGTATCGATGAGAATAACTACAACTGAATGGCTATTTTTAGTTATTTTTTGACTATTTTCATCTAATTTTTTTAGGTATTTTTATTCTTAAGTGATTAACAATTGATTAAAGAAATCACTTACGATAAAAGCTTGTAATATTTTTGGAAGGCTTCAGAGAAACAAGATTAGATTTGCAGACAGATCATTGGATTATAGGTATGGATTTCGTCTTACATTCTTGTGAGAATTTTTTTTTTTTCATCTTCTTCATAACTTACCTCTTTAATTCTAGTGATACATCCTTTGGACTATGCCTTTTGAATTCAAACAGAAAAATAATGCAACTAGTTTATTTTTTTAATCAATGTTAATGTTTTAAACATATTCAACTATTCACATATACATAATATATTATTTTTTTGAAAATGAAAGTAATAATTGTAAATAGCACATAGATAATATATAACATATTAACATACACCATTGATGTTCTTCCAATTATTGCATCATAGCCTTATTTGTAGCTAACTAACCACATCGATGCTGCTATGTATGAGTTATGCATAACAACTATTTTTTTCTTGACTTTTATTTTTTTTAGTACGTTTTTTCCTTCTTTTACAAAAAAAGGATAAAAGATAAAAGATTACATTTTATTCAATTGTAACTGAATTTTATTGGAAGCTAAACAGCTAAAAGACATATACTGAGAAGCAAACAAAACCGAAAAAAAAAAACCATCCAAAAGAAAATAACAAGAAATAACCAGAAAGCCCAAAAAGAGGTCATTGAGCAATGTCACATCCCAGATCCGCTGCATCCCAACTCCCTCCTTGGCAAGACATCGGTCATATCATTAGCTAATCTCTTCATATGTGAAAAGGAAACGTTCAGGTTCAAAGCTAGGTCTATAACTTCCTCCGTGATGTCGCCAGCCTGCAAGGCAGCTTAGAAGAGCCCAATACCCAGGGGCAGACGGGGGGGTGGGGGGGATGGCCACCCCTGAAATTTGAAGAGGCCCCCTATTGTTAATGGAAATTTTTTTTAAAAAAATTGCATTGGTCCCTCCAAGAAATTTTATATTTTCATAGTGGCCCCTCCAAGGCATATTTTATGGTTCCACCACTGTGGACACCCACTAGATAGTACAAAAGGAATCTCCCTAGTCCCTCCACGATAATATTAGAAAGAGTCAATCTAGCAGCTTGACAAAGACCAATTCTCAAAGCAAACAGTTCACCTCATTCACAGAACAGAAACCAGAATGGGCTGAGAAGGAATGGATGCTCGAAGACAAGTGATGTCTGATGATACCACTGATAGCAGAAAGGCCCAGATTGCCCACAATGCTCCCATCGATATTGAATTTAAAAAAATAAATAAATAAGGAGACCAAATCGATAGGACAGGAGCTCTAGAAAGGATAGGGAAGGCAGCTTGTTTCCAATTGCACACCATTGAATCTATCGAAATGCCTTTGAAGTTTGGTAGGTTAGAGACCCAAATTGCAACTTGAAATTTAATTTTATGTAGGACAATGTCCTCCTTAGAACACACCCCTTCATAGAATCTCAAATTTCCTTTCTTCCAAAGCACCTAAAGGTCCACCAAGAATACAACTTTCCACATAATCTTGCCCCTGACCGAACCTACCCCCCTCCTCCAAGCCTGAAACAAAGCTCCCAAAGAGTTGGGCAAGACCCAGCTACAATCGAACCATCCAAGAATGAAGGTCCAAACCAAGCGATCAAAGGAGCATGAAACCATCAAATGGTCCACTGATTTCACATCTTTAAGACACATAGGGCAGCCATTCACACTTATCAAATTGCACTTCAGAGGTACAAACTAAAATTAGCGAACCATGCAAAAACCACTACTTTCGAGGGACCTTAACTGAGAATGAGCTATCAACCCATCCTGTCCATACCCTTTGGTCAGCCCCCACTACCGGATGATAGACCTTATACAGAATAGGGAAAAAAAAAAAAAAGAGCATCAAGATGAGCTTCTTCCTCCTCTACAGGGTTTCTTCTCAAAATAGGACTCCAGGCAATATGACTAGCAGCGAACAGGTAGCTAACAACCAAAGCTGTCCAGTGAACAGCACATCCTACAATTCACTATTCAATTCAATTAGATCATTTGATCGATTTTTACAATGAATTTGATTTTCAAAACAACAGTTACACTGCGAGCTAGATTTGACTCATCATTACAACAGTGATGCATCAACAAGTAGCTCTATCAAGAAGAGAGAGCAGATTATGATTACAACAAAGAAAAGATGCCTCCAATCAATTTGCCAGCACCGCGAAGATTCACTAAGATTTCCTACAAACAAACATTTCACCCAAATTGCAGTGTAATCAAATACAAACATTTCAAAACCAAAACAAGCACAACTACTCCAAAACGTAATCAAATTCTCTTTTATTACGCACAGATCAAGATCTCAGCTCACTTGTCTAATCAATTAACAACAACAACAACCACAAAATCTAGCAGGAGTATTTGATAAATCATGACTCAAAAGTGAAATCAAGCCCTAGAAATCATCTAATGATGCAAATAAGAATAAGCTGTCGATCGATTTGTTCTTGTTTTTGGAGAATGGAAAGGATCGAAAGAGCGCTTACAGAGGAAGTTCAAAGGGATCGATTAGCCTTGAAGAGTGTGGTTTTCTACGCTTCGTCAGGACTGATGAAGCAGCAGATGAAATGACAACAATGAGAGAAATGAAAGTGACAATAATGGCATTTATAGCATCACTGATTCTCCCCCTCTCGGTGGGGTCTGCAAGGAGAGCTGTGCGTTTTTGACTGTGACGTGGAAAAAAGGCGGATAATAAAATTTAAAAACGAGCTTCTAGATTCTTTTTTCGTTTTGAGCTAGCAAAAGTAGCCACGTGTAAGAGATCATCCTATGGGGCCCACGTTAAGACCATACACATAAGTTACGTACAGTTGCAAATGGGTATCCAATTCTTCGATTACCCAAAAGTTCCAACCTAAAAAAAAAAAAAAAAAACTGGGTATCAGGTATGGAACCTATTTTAGATTACGATTCATAAATGGGTTCGGGTCTGGAATCCAATTTAGGTTTCGATTGATAAAACGGGTTCAATTTCGGGTCCATGTATACTCCGACTTGTGGGCCCAGGACTCGGCATACAAGCCTTTGATATTGCAAATTGTACCTCAAAATCAACTCTTTTTTTATAATAATTTTATGTATAATAATGGAGGTAGTAGACTTGATGCAGTGTTATAAATTAAATGATATACTTATTTTAAGAGATATAAAGAATAAAGAGAAATTAGAATCGATTTTGGACTAGATTCGAATCCTCTAGGTGGACCCGATTCCGGAATCAGATCCGAGTTTTTATTTATCTATTAGAACCGGGTCTGAAACCAACGAAACAACTTCCAAATCAAAACCGAATCTAGAACCGGAACCATTAATTACAAAGCGGGTCCCGATTCCACTATGGTTTCAATCCTGAACCTTCCCGTTTGCAACCCTAGTGATACGTACACCCTCATAGTAAAGAAGGTGGACCCCAAATTTAACATAAATCATAGTTTTTTTTTTTTCAATGTTCACGATTTATATAATCTTATACATTTGTTTTTAATCAAAACATCAATCCAGTAGTGATAGAAATTCTATTGACGTGCAAATTTGAAGATTAAGATAAAATAAAATGGAGCGTCGAATTAGGAAGAAAAACAAAGTGGAAAGAGTTGGGAGTAAGAGCATTATTTTTTTATTTTTTTTTTTGCTTTATAAAAGTATAATTTTTTGTCATTTTATGCCATTTTAAAACATCTTTTTTTATTATTTTGTGCAATTAAAAGTATTTTTTTATTGTCTTCTTGTGTTTTTATATACAATCCCCTCTCCTATCTTATCTTTTTCTCTTCATTTCACACTCTATTTATTTTATCTTACTCTAGGGTATAAACAAACATGGAAAGAGGGTGTTTATTTGTGAATCTCAGTAGGTGAGTTCTATAAATCTATTTATTTTCTCTAGTTTAAAGCCTCAGGGTCCAACTCGAAGCAATTCAGGATTGTTATGAATCCATCAATGGGACCCACTGATGGATTCATACCAGATATCATAAGATTAGAATTGCAGACCATTTAAATTTCATTAGTGGGCCCCAGCAAAGGACTATTGTAAGATGGATCAGATCTCAGATTCACCTTAGAATGATGGTGGTTGGATCTTTTTGTTTATAGGGTAAGAGGTGGGTGGATCTGTTTATAAATATCAAGGATCATTACACGTGTACCGCATAACCTTTGATTAATAGATCATGCTGATGGTGAAAAACTTGCATGTATGTGTTGGTAATTTTTTAGCACAAAAAACCATGTGATGGTGCCCTGCATTGGCTCCTAATTTTTGCCAAAAGGTTCCTACCCATAGGTGAGAAGAAAGGGTACATCGCATGGCCACCGACCATCCAAATTGGTACACAATAAGGACATGTTTGTGCAGGAAGTTTTCTCGAGAGGCAAAAAAAGATTTTTCTTATCTACATGAACATGTGGTATTCAGTGTAGATGGATTATCAAGGGAAAATGACCGAGAGTAGAAGTCTGACACCCCTTCTTTGGAAATCCATTTCTGCGTTTGGGTTTCCTCTTCTACGGCCTTACACAAACAAACCTTATGTAAGGTTTTGGCCCAAATGATCAATGGCTACAAATTGAAGAAGTGCTATGAATGTCCTTAGGAGATTACCTTCCTGTGAACATCTTCCATCAACAGTCCTAGGTGCAGGCTTCACTCAGATCGATTAAAATTAGCATTTACAGGTAGCAGCAACGGTTAATAAATTAAGAGAGATTCCGTTCAAAATGGTTTGATGAGAAATGAGATAGATAAATGACCAAGTGTGGCCCACCATCGCCAACAAATGTACTATGGCCCACCATCACCAACAAATGTACTGTGGATACGTACTGCAGTCCTTGCTCTCCCTAAACAGGATGGGCTTGGAGAAGCCATAACTGATGGACCAAGCCCGTTGCCCACATAGTAACAAAGTGGTCTTATGGCTAGGGTTATAAATGGGTATCCGATTCTCCGATTACCCAGGAGTTCTAACCCGTAAAAAAATCGGGTCTGGAACCTATTTTAGGTTCCGATTCATAAACGGGTTAGGGCCTGGAACCTAATTTAGGTTCCGATTTATAAACATATTCGGTTCTAGGTCCATATAAGTTCTGATCCGTGGACTCGGAATCCAGCATATGAGCCTTTGATATTGCAAATTATACCTCAAAATCAACTTCTTTTTTTTTTTTTTTTTTGACATTTTTATGTATAATATTAGAAGTAGTAGACTTAATGCATTGTTATAAGCTTAATGATATGTTTATTTTAAGAAAAATGAAACATAAAGAGAAACTAGAATCGATTTTGAAACTAAATTCTAGTCCTCTAGGTGGACTCGGTTCCAGAACTAGATCCGGGTTTTCCTATTGAAGTCGGGTTTAAAACCAACAAAACAGGTTCCGAGCCAAAACCAGATCTGGAACCGGAACCATTACCGTAATTTAAAAACGGGTTCAGGTCCACTATGGTTCCGATCCGGAACAGTTCCGTTTGCAACCCTACTCATGGCTCTCCTTTTGAATGATAATTATGACTTGGATACAGTCCATGGGATGGGTTTGGGCAAGAGAAAAATAGTTTTCAGGTCTGCGAAGTATGAAACTTTAGGATCCATATCCAAGTCCTTCGTGGACCCTCAGCATGATTCCGAGCCCACCGGCGAAATAACGAGAACATAAAGGCCTCAAGCCTGAGAAAGGTCAGAGTGATAATATGACCTGTTAGGCCTACTTGACAATCCGCCTCCTGTCATTGCATTTGAGGCTCAGATGAATCATGCTGAACCCAGGTCTATTGAGACTCTAGATTAGGGCTCGGGTAGGCCTACCAACAATTTTGAGACATTTTATTTTTTTTATTTTGTGCCTCACTGGCAAGGGAGTGATATTTCAACAAGGGATACAAGTGATCAAGCCAATGTCTTTGTGAAAGCGAGGTGTCTTGCCACTAAAGGCACGTTTGGTAACAAAATCTGCGGGGAAAAGATTTTTTCTTTTCACTATTATATGCTATATCCAAGTTTGTCAGCCGCAAATCATTGCTTATTTTTTGCACCTAAAACCAGCGATTGATATGATTTTGTGATCTGATCTCCCTCCATCAAATATGCAAATCTTGCATGCAAAAGGGGTGGGTATAAAAGCCAAAATTCCACCTCCACTTTCTACCGTCTCGACCTCTCCTGTAAACTCACATATTGTTATTTGGATGTTTGGAGAGATAAAGGGATCAAAGTAAAAATGAAAAGATAAGATGAAAATTCTCAGATTTATTAAAATTTAATATTAGAATTCCAATTTGAAATGATTTTAAGCTATGTAAGTGATAAACAACACATTTTATAGCACTTAAAAATTCACAAGTTGAAAAAACTCCAGAAAGGAGAAGACCTATGAGTATAGACACCCTGAAAAAAGACATACTGCTGTTACTTTTAAAATATGGATTGTTGAAATCCTCGATGTCTCCACACTTACAACCAAACGTGGAATGCAAGGAATCATTAGCTATGCAAATCCTTAGCAAGAATCTTACTTTTCCCTTAAAAGAGATGAATCCTAAATCATGCAGATTCCTCTCCGGTTACCAAATGTTTTCTTAAGTGATCAGTCGAGTGCACATAGGATTTATTGGTTGTGTTTTCTATTTCCGAACCGTGGCTTCTCCAATAAATGGATTTAATCAACCCCAATAAATTATTCATGATTTTATACCCTGTTTCAATCTAGAGGTCCTTGACATTGTCGAAATTGTACCGTAAATTTAAAAACTTTGCTAAATGATTAGTCAAGAAAGAAAGTTGATTATCGATGGAACTTGTTTCAACTTAAGGCTCAAATTACAAACAAAGCACAAACAACCAAACATGTGAAAACACAAAGGGATGTAATCTAAGTTTATGATTAATGACAATGTATCCCGTCCAAACAGCACAGGTTCATAGATTTTGCTAATTGCATCCTCCAACGATAAATGCACAAATAATTTTTCTTTTAGCTGCTAAAGGTTCCATTAAGTGATTTACTTCAACGATTGAGTCCATATAAACCATCAAATCAAAATGGTAAAGATATACCAAATATGTTGGTAATCATTCCTTAATCTGATTTCAGTTTGTGCTAAACTAGTTATGGGTACTTTGTATTAGACAATTATTCAATTACCAAAACTCTATGGCTCTCATCTTTTAGAAGGAGTGAGTTCTTGTCAATGGTTGGAGAAGTTGCCAAAATTGTTTTGGTCTGATGTTGATTATTCACTTAGTTGTGCATGCAGTAATCTTCCTCCCAAATTGCATTCACATGCTTCCTAGCTTCCAATATTTTCTACCCACCATCATCTCTGTCCCAGCTTCAGAAAAGGGGCAGCCCCTGCCCAAGCCCAATATTGACTCAGTTGTCACACACCATAACTACTGGGTCTGATATTTCTCAAATTAAAAATCCACCACCCAATACATTCTGGACACCCTCTTCCTGATTTGTTAAGAAAGAAAGTTATCAGAATGTCAGAGCATCAGGAGTTGGATGCATTAGAAGCATACCAAATTAGGGAGGTTTTTTTTTTTTTTTTTAAACCCAGCCAAGGGGGTTGGGACCCAAGAAAGAAACTGCATACACATGGGAAAGTAGCCCACTATAAACTAGGGAGTTGGATCGAGACAAGAGAGAGCTATGAGTGGCAATAAAAGGGTATATTTCAAGGGTTACTAGGGTGCAAATAGGACTAGAGCATTGACTGTGATGAGACTGGTTCTAATTGCAAAAACGACCACTCACTAAACATTTATTCCATAATTTGCATAACTAAATAGAAGATGAGTCCAAAAATAAAGAAAAGGCAGCTCAACTTGCAACAGGAGCAAACAGTATACAAGGAAAGAGTCCTCTCTTATTAGGACCCGTCGCGATCAGCTTCCCCATTTTCTGATCGTATATGACACAACCATCGCGAGAAAAATGACACAATGCAGTTATTATTATTAATAAAATGACCAACAGAAAGCAAATTAGTGGAGATATGAGATATGATATATTATGATTAATGGAGAAACCCATAGTAAAAAAGGAAGCTAGGTTGTATCATTTATTGCACAAAATAGCAGGCATTTAAGCCAACAAGACATAGGAGCCACTTGACACGAAAAATATTCTGCTGCGCAAAGTTCTCATAAGAACCACACATCTACTCATCTTGACCCACCACTGAATGTCATGTGGTTGGCCCAGATGCACGGTTCTTATGCAAACTATGTAGGAGAACATCTTCCTTTTAACACCGCTGAAATAAGATAATGTGGCATTGTACGATCTTTTGGTTGATTATTATGATGCAGCCTGATACGATCTTTTGATAAATTATTGTATAACTTGATTTAGAGAATTCTAGGGTTTATTTCCCAAAGATGAAAAAAAAAAAAAACCTTCAGCTGTTTCTAATTATTGCTTTTATGAGGAAGTCTACAATCTAATCATTTGTACTTATGTGAGCGATACATCTTCTTTTTTTTCGATATTTTCTCTGAAGAAGTAGTAGTTAAAGAAAATTTGGAATTTGGAATTTGGAATCTCTTTCTTAATGCAAAAAGAGTACTCTGTGTTTTGTATTTATATATAAATTTATAGTATATCAGTTTCTGATTTTCAGTGATATGACAGTTACAAATTTACGAAATAATTTAAATCTTGCCTAAACAGAGGTTAATACAAATCATGCTAACAGTAGATAAGGCTATTTTTATGGATCTAGATTGCTTTGAATTAATTGACCGATTCTTCCTTGATTTGCTCTTGAATGGGTCATATCTTCATTCTTTATACTCCCCTGCAAATTGGGTCTGGGTGACTGAACAAGACCCAGTTTGGAACACAACATGCAAAAGTGCAGCTTGGGCAATGATTTAGTAAACAAGTCGGCAAGTTGTTCTGATGAGGAGATAAATTTGGTGACAAGAGACCCAAGCGCAACTTTTTCCCGAACATAGTGGTAGTCCACTTCAATGTGTTTAGTTCGAGCATGAAATACATGATTTACTGTCATATATAAGGCACTGAGGTTATCACAGTAGAGTATTGGTGGAGTAGAAATGTAAGCGCCTATATCTCGTAGAACATAGGATAGCCATGTGAATAGCCATGTGAGTTCAGCTGCTGTGGAAGCCATGGCACGATACTCAGCTTCAGCACTAGACCGAGCCACAGTGGGCTGCTTTTTAGCACTCCAAGAAATACATGTGTTGCCAAGGAATGTGCAAAAACTAGTAGTTGAACGGCAAGTGGAGGGACATCCAGCCCAATCCGAATCGGAAAAGGCAAAAAGAGCCTGATGAAAATATTTGAATGCCTTAAGTAGTGGTTCCTCGCACATAATGCAATATACGTTTAATAGCTTGAAAGTGTTCAATCGAAGGTTTGGCCATGTGTTGACAAACATAATTGACACTATAGGAGATATCAGGTCTTGTTATTGTGAGATATTGAAGACCACCAACAAGACTTCGATAGAGAGTGGGATTGGAATAACCAGCGGTGAGGAAATTGAGTGATTTTCTGAGGACTATAGGAGTGGAAGTTGGCTTGTAAACACTTAGATCAGCACATGCCAGAAGGTCATTTGCATATTTGTGTTGACATAGATGAAGAACACGAGGAGTCTTGGTAACTTCAATACCAAGAAAATAGTGAAGAAAACCCAAATCTTTCATAGCAAACTCTATCCCTAACTGTTTAATGAACCACTCAAGAAACTCCTTGCAATCGCTTGTAATAATCATGTCATCTACATAAAGTAGAAGGATGATAATGCCACGATTGTTGCGACAAATAAACATAGAAGAGTCAACAGTGCT
The DNA here is from genome assembly GCA_003546025.1 of Camphora micrantha. NCBI lineage: Eukaryota > Viridiplantae > Streptophyta > Magnoliopsida > Laurales > Lauraceae > Camphora > Camphora micrantha. The sequence continues at coordinate 25,261,854 of QPKB01000010.1, forward strand.
ACAATAGAACCCATGAGTAAGTAGAAAACTACTGAATCTGTCAAACCAAGCCCTAGGAGCCTGTTTAAGGCCATAAAAAGCCCTCATTTAGGCGACACACATGATTGGGGTGAGTGGGATCAATAAAGCCTGGCGGTTGTTCCATAAACACTGGCTCAGAAAGATAGCCATGCAAGAATGCATTTTTCACATCCAATTGTCGAATATCCCAATTATTCATTGTAGCAATAATGAGAACAAGACGTATACTACCAGGCTTGATGACAGGTGAAAAATTTTCTGAGAAATCAAGGCCCTCAATCTGATCGTACCCTTTGGCAACAAGGCGAGTCTTGAGAAGTTCAAGGCTGCCGTCAGCTTGGTCTTATAGACCCATTTACTGCCAACAGTATTCATGTTATGATGACGAGGGACTAATTCCCAAGTGTTATTTAGACTAAGTGCATGAAGCTCTTCTTGCATAGCAGTGGTCCAACGAGGATCAGGGAGAGCGAATTTGATAGTTCTGGGTTCAATTGGTATATTTGTCACAGCAAAATGGGCATAGCGAGGGTTAGGCTTTACAATACCAACCTGGGAGCGTGTGACCATTTTATGTGTGGCAGGTGGTGAAGGTGGGACAGGGGATGGTGAAGGTAATTGATTACCAACACATGAGTGACTAGATATGGAAGGCGATTGTAGGCAATCAGCACCATGAAATGGAGGATCGGCCCCATGTGCCTCTTCCTTAACTCTTGTAGAATCCGAGTGAGATAAGTCACTCAAGGATTCTGCGGGAGCAGGGATCAAACTAGGTAATGTAAGGGGCTGGTTGGACTCAACTTGTGGGGTAACAATAGGTCCATGAAGAGGCTGGTTGGGCACTTCTTATTGGGTAGCCATAGGTACATGAGTAGGCTGGGTGGGCTCTTCTTGGTGAGTTGTTGTGGGCCCATGAAAAAGCTGAGATGTGGGACGTGAAACAGCAGGGTCTTTAATGTCAACTCATTCGTTGAAGGTCGTTATATCCCATGGTCCCTGAAAAGACATATGCAACTTATCTAGGTTAGCAAATGGGAAAAAGGACTCATCAAACACAACGTGTCTTGAAATGTATAGATGCCCAGTTGGTCGATAAAGACAGTTGTAGCCTTTATGACGAGTACTGTAGCCCATAAACACGCATGGAAGAGATTTGGGACTAAATTTATCATGTGCATAGTCTCTCAAATATGGATAGCAATGACTTCCAAACACCCTAAAGGACTCAAAATTGACTTTCTTATGGAGAAGGCGCTAGTAAGGTGATTGCATATCCAAAACAGTAGATGGTAGTCTATTAATTAAAAAGACTGCAGTTGAGAAAGCATGTACCCAGTATTTCCTCGGAACACAAGCATGATTCATCATGGTAAGGCCTAACTCAGTAATATTGCAATGCTTTCTTTCAGCTAGACCATTCTGAGAGGGTGTGTGAGGACATGAGATATAATGTAAGATCCCATTTTTTGTCAAATAGGTCTGAAATTTTCCATCGAAATATTCCCCTCCTCCATCGGGTTGAAATTTTTTTTATCTTTTTATCAAACTGTTTTTCCACTAATGCTTGAAAATTTAAGAAGCATTGAAAGAAATCAGATTTTCTAAGCAGTGGATAAAACCAGGTACACCGAGTGCATTTATCTATAAAAATCACATAATAGCGATAAGCAGTGTGGGGGAGCGAACCCGCGGGCGCCGCCCGTGATCCGGTATCAGCGGAGGCGTGGGGCCCTTCCACCCGTGGGGTTGGTTTAGCCCAGTGGTACCAGGAGTGCCCAAAAGAGTCTCTTATGGAAGAGGTCTCGGGTTCGACTCCTGGGAAGGCCCCTCCCCATGCGGATGGGGGGGACAAATAAACAATTGGCCCTAGTAGGCCCCCCGGATAGCTTGACATCCCGGGCGGGACAAGGGCTACCAACCCCACGGGTGGAAGGGCCCCACGCCTCCGCTGATACTGGATCACGGGCGGCGCCCGCGGGTTCGCTCCCCCACAAGCAGTAACGGATAAAGTAGGCGCAGGTCCCCATAAATCAGAATGCATAACAGATAAAGGTTCATTACTAAAGTCCTGGGAAGAAATAAATGGCAAGCGACAAGCTTTTCCTACTTGACAACTTTCACAAATAGCACCAAATTTATTCCAACTACTTATGCTTATAGCAGAAGATTTATTTACAAAGTGAACCACTTTATTCTGAGGATGCCCGAGCCACCAATGCCACACATTTTCTGGAGCTGATCTATGTCTATTTGAAAAGAAGGCATGTTGATGATGTGTATCCAGAGTATATAGATCCCCTGTCCTAGTGCCCTTCGTCACTGTTTGCTAAGTGTCCCTGTCCTTTACCACAAAACCACCATTTGAAAATTCAAAAACACAGGGATAGTCAGTTGTAAATTGACTCACAGATAGGAGATTATTTTTTAACTCAGGAACTAGAAGAACATTGCGAATTTTAAATTTCCCATTGAGAGTATTTAAAATTGCATCACCCATATGAGTAATCTTAAAGAGTAGTTCCATCTCCAATCATGACAGAATCTTGTCCATTGTAGTTTTGAAAATTAACCAAGTTATCTGGATCTCCAGTCATATGTGCGGATGCGCCAGTATTGGGGAACCATTTAGCATCCTGACTATTCCCAATCGTCATCGCAGCCAGTGCTTTAGGAATGTCATCTGGAGTATAAGTTTGATTGAACCTGTGCCAACAGTTAATTGCAGGATGTCCACGCTTTCCACTAATTTGACAGATAATATTAGTAGTAGAGGATTTGTAAGAATGATTCTTAGTAGGTAAGACTTCTTGAGTTTTGTCACCACTTAACTGTTCTGCCATGTTATTTTGTCCAATTGGAACAAAACCTTTTCCTTCGGATGTGAATTTTGCCTTGTTAGACTGTCCCCATTTTTTTATTTTTTCCTCCATTGTTGGTATGTTGACCAACAAAAGCTACTGTCTGTGCTGATTGGTTTTCAATGCAATGAATCATATTCCAAGTTTCATGACTTTTAAGGAGTGTAATTACTTCATTATAAGATGGAGTGGGTGGTTTGAGCATGGTTGTAACAAAGGACTGGTAGTCACGTCCTAACCCATTATGTAGCCAGAAAACTTTTTTCTTATCCTCAACTGGTTTACCAATAACTGCAAGATCATCGCAGATGCTTTTAAAATCCCAAATGTAATCAGAGAGTGTGGACGTACCCTTTCTATGAAGTTGAAGACACTGTTGCATATGGAATTCTCGTTCTTGCGATCCTTGTGTAAACGAGTTATTCAACGCCTCCCATACTTCATGAGCAATATTTAGACCAATGACGAGACTCAGAGCTTCTTCGTTCATTATTCCAGTTAACCAGCCGCGTAACAACCTATCAGATCAGCGCCAGAGATGAAACTCTGGGTTTTCAATCTCCTTCAATTCGTGCCGATGGAGACGAGCTATCCGGGGCGGTGATTGTTTCTGATGGTGCAGCAAGGGTTTCATTAACAAAATCCATCATGTCTTGGCTTTCTATGAGACTAAGCATTTGGGTACGCCACAGAAGGTAATTGGTTTGGGACAGTTTGATGGAAAGAAAGTTTCCAAAGTTTAGATTTGACAGATATGGATATTTCTTGGCAGGTGAAGAAGGAGAAGCCATTCTTGTTCGAAAGAAGAGTAGAAAGATTGGATGGTTGAGAAAGAAAAAGAAGGTGGAAGGAGGATCACACATGAGCTTTTTCGGTGAAAAGCTTTGATACCATAAAGAAAATTTGAAATTTGGAATCTTTCTTAATGCAAAAAGAGTACTTTGTGTTTTGTATTTATATATAAATTTACAGTATATCGGTTTCTGATTTTCAGTGATATGACAGTTATAAATTTACAAAGTCATTTAAATCTTGCGTAAACAGAGGCTAATACAAAACATGCTAACAGTAGATAAGGCTATTTTTCTGGATTTGGATTGCTTTGAATTAATTGACCGATTCTTCCTTGATTTGCTCTTGAATGGGTCATATCTTCATTCTTTATGGTAGTCAACTCCCATATGCTTTGTTCACTTTGGATACACTAGATCTTTGGAAAGCTTTATTGCAGATCTACTATCACAACATAGAGTCATAGGTTCATCATGCTTAAAACATAATTCTTCCAGCAACATCCTAATAACTCACAACATTCATGAGCTATAGTTTGATACTCAACTGCAGAACTTGATTTTGCAACCACCATCTCTTCTTTGCCATTTCATGAGACACAAATTTTCACTAACTATAATGTGGAACTCCATAGTTGAACATTTATTTCTTATGGCTCTAGCCCAATCAACATCAATATATGCTTCCACTTTCACGTGCCCATAAGATTATAAGATGCCTTACCCTATGCACCTTTTAAGTATTTGAGAATTCTGTGAACTGCAGTCAAATGATACGTCCACGGGGAATAAACTGGGTTGGTTTACTACTTACGTCATATGAGATTTGAGGCCTTGTGATGGTCAAATAAATTAACCTTCCTACTTATTCTGTTATGATCTATGATCATAAAGTAGTTCCTCACTTTGAGAGTGTAGACCATGATTTTGTTCAATTGGAGTGCAAGTTGTTTGTGTAAGGAAACTCCTTTTAGGTCTTTTACTTGGACCACAAGTCCTTACCTTTCCCAAATTGTGGTCATTATAGGAATTCTGTTTTCATAGGATATATGCTATTCAAAATAGGTTTTTCAATGAGATAAGGTTTCTCAATGAGATATATTCCATATTTATCTCTACCTTGATGGACGGTTGAGATTAAGTTTAAGGAAACCCTAAATTGGAAATTCGGTCCTCTCTCCACCTATAAATAAAGCCTTTTGTCCATCACAAAGGCTACACACAAAACTCAACACATTAAGGGTTTATAGGCAAGGAGAGAGATACCGGAATCATCCACCCAGTCTCTTCTTCGACGGATCTCAATATTAATCAGCACCAAACAGCAGGATCGGAAACCTCTCTGCATCAGGATGGCTGGAGGTACTCTTCTATTTATTTAAGATTAAATCCTACACGTGATTATCATGATGTTCAAGATCTTAGGGTTCATATTAATAATAGCTTTACAGTTTGGCCCCTAACATCCTTATTTATTTGAGAAGATTTAGTGTATACTTACGTAGTGTAATGACAATTCCTTTGTTACATCTGTCAACTTCAATTCCAGAACCTTTTTGCATCAGTCAACTTCAATTCCAAGAAAGTGCTTCAATTTTCATACGTCCTTGATTGGAAACGCTTCACAAATAGCTCTTCATGTTCTTAATTTCCCTATCGTCAGTGCAGTCATATACGATCAATATTACTATTTTAACACATTTTCTTCTCACAAGAGCTATATGATTTGCATGACATCTCTCCTATCCATATATAACCATAACCTTATTAAACCTGATGTGATTGCTTTACAAGGACCAAAATAGTGGTAGCAGTGGAGTGTAGCGGCAAACCGCCAAAACACTACGTAGCGAGCGATACATAGTGGCATAGTGGTGTAAATCGAAAAAGTAGTAAAAATATTTAAAAAAGTATATAAAAAATCCAAATATTGGAAAATGTTAGAATTTGATGCCAAGAAACAAGATGAAAATATTACAAGGGCTTTGTAGGTTCCGCCTGCTATAGAAACAAGATAAAAGAAGGAGAAACTACCCGCCGTCGTAGCCAACCATTGGTGCCATGCATGATTGTGATCGTCGTCATTGCCACTTGTAGTACCACACCATTTGGTTAGTTGTGCGCCTGCTAAAAATCCGCCTTGGCAGACGCAACAACAAGGAGCTGCGCCTAACTAACTATCTAGTGTTTGCCTGCAAAAGATCTGGGTCAAACCTACAAAAAGGTTTGATTGACTTGACTTACCCACAACTAGAAGAGCCTAAGCATTCACAAAATAGAGAAGGGGTATAGTCAACAACATGCTAATGTCAACAATGTACCAGTGGAGCATAGTCATGAGGGTTTTCCCAAATCAAGGGCAAAAACTTGTTTATGCAATATTGGGGCCATCCAAACTCAAATTGAAAATATTTTTCACATGTATGCTCATGGCGACTAAATTATCAGGCAGATTTGATTAGATGGACAGCAAATTGAGTTATTTTCCTTTTAAGGTAATTCAGCAAGTCAAACAAAAATTTGTGGAAGACCTGCATGGTGTCATACCACTTGGGTCACGAGTTGTGAGATAAGACTTGTAGTGAAAGCATGATAGCACTAGAAAGACCTTGCAGTAAAAGCAAAGTGGACAGTGAAAGCCAAAAGAGCGCTCTATGCATTAAAGCAATCAGTAAAAGATAGCACGATTGTCCGCACGGACAAGGTGAATGCCCCAATTGAGGTTTCTGACACTTTTACAATCCTGTTTATGAAACAGAACACTCACGACTTCTACTCTTAGAGAGAGAAAAAAAATTGACGGTATGAAACAAGGTAAATCATTCATCTTAAAGCATTTTCAAAAAACAGTCTGAATGATGAGAGTTGTCCATGTTAGATCCAGAAAATCAAATTTCAAATTTTAAACTTCAGAGACTCCTTATTAACAGATTGTGGCTGGAGCATTGGGATTATGTGACAACCGTTGCTGGGTGGGAGGCATACCCTTCAATAAATGAGTTGGAGAATCTTCTTATTAGACGTGAGAGGATGCTCCACAAAGTCTGAAATATAAATATTGATGACAAGAAAGAGGCAATTTTCTCAAAGAGCTACAAGTCAAAGCCAAGCAACAAATCCAAAGGTATCTCAAAAGCTCGGGGAGAGACCAGCAAACTCGGGAAGTCAAAATCCACGAAAGTCGAATCATGTTATTAATGCAAGAAACCAGGACACTTCACACGTGATTGCAAGGAGGGATATGCTAGTCGTTAAAGGAAACAATGCCATGAAGGAGTCGGGTATAGAAACTAGTGAGGAGGGGAAGGGGGAGCTATTGATGAGGATAGTTGAGACCTAAAGACAAATCTTGCGATGACCGTTGACATTTATGAGCATACACCGACATCAAAAGTTTATGATATCGATGATGTGGTGTCTTCAAATTCTTTTAGTCTTACAAATCACTTACAAGAACAGTTCAACGAGGAGGAATCAAAAGAGGGAGAGATTGATCAATCTAGGATTGGATCAAGTCCTTAGGTTTTCTGAAATTCACGGGAGTTAGAAAATCATGTGCATGATTATTTTAAGGAAAATGAATCAAAGGAAGAGGAGGATGACTGGTCCAGAACTAGATCAGATCCTCAAGAAATAATTGATGAAGTAATTGTGAAAGTCTTTCCCTAAAAGATTTCAGAGAATTAAACAGTTGCAAAACTGACTTCATTTGATATCACACTAGAGATCGAGTGGCAAGATTGAATGGGTGAGGAGATTGCAGCCTTGGTCGAGAATGCCATATGGGAGACAATACCGTGTCTTGGAGTTGTGAAGGCAGTCACATGGAAGCAGGTCGATGAAGCAGAAAGATGGTCTGGTGGGACCATTGATTATGACAACATGCAATTTGAAGCACGCAGTTCCAACCCACGTTATAGGAATGATCTTGATGAGACCTTCGATTTGGTGGGAAAAAAAATCAACTCTCATACCAATGCTAATTGTATCACAACTAACGAAGACTAAAAGTTCTGACAGATGAACGTAAAAAAAGCCTTTCAACATGGGAGAGAGTTCATAAGAAAATCTCAATAGGTCAGCCACATGGTTTCAAGGACCAACAGAAGCTAGCAACACAAGCTTGGAGCATTTTTGACATAATGATGGAAATTTGGCATAATGATGAAAGAGTCGGCGAGACGTTTTGACTCATCATTGACCCAAGACAAGCACCCGAGGGGTTGGACCGATGATGTTAATTAGATTAAGTTCCCTATTTAATAAGATATGTAGTTAATCAAAAAATTTGGTCATTTAACTAGGGTATATATTTTATGAGATTTGAGTTGATGTTAGTTTATTCTTTACAAACATAACTAAGAATCTCTTAAAAAAATGCATTTGAAAAATAGATCTTAAACTGAGCTAGTCCCTATAGCCGGCCATTAGTTATCCACAAAAATGGGTTAAAATGGATCCAATGATCAAAGAAGACCACAAGCAAAATCAGCCAATAATCAAGTTCTAGGAAAAACACATAAAGATCCAAGATTTTGGATGAACGTGATTTTATTTTTTCAAAATTTGTATTCAACAAAAAAGGGCAAAAAGCCCATTTAGCTCCTTGAAAGTTTTCCAAAAAAGAATTGCCGACAGATGTTATCCCTCATCCTCCATGATCAGTTATAACCAAGTGGCCACCACAGCCTCTCATGAACAACAAACCCCATGAATTGAATATAAGAATCGACATATGGCTCTGTGACATGACAAAATGGTGTCTTTATCCAAGTGATATAATTATCTTGAAAGATAACCCTCCAATCTATGCCCACTTTTTCTCCTCGTTTGGGGCAATTGTAATCTCTGCAGAAAACTCAATTTTTTGTACACTATTTCATCATGAAAGAGGATTTCCAAATCTGACCTCTCCCACTGAGACTTCTATTTCTGGAGGGTGTTACACAACAAGCCCTTAAACAATATTTATTGGACTGAGAGGAGTCAGAGCTGGCTGACATATGATCAAATAGCCATTGAATAAATGACCCAAAGGTCAGTAAAGGAAGATACATGAAGTGCATTTGAAGTACTTGATTGTACCAAAGCAATAGAGGAAGAGGAAGCACCAATGTTTTAAATTTTGGTATCGCTCTTCATGTTGAACCGGGATGGATCTATGCCATGCTAAATTGGTATCAATGAACTTGTTTTAAAACATCAAAAAATAATTCTAAAATTAATAAATAAAAAAAAATGCTAAAAATGGGTAAATTTGATGTTTTAATTATATCTTAAATCAATTATAGCGATGTTTTAGTTTTTTAAATGTCCATGGTGATAATTCATCATTTCTCTTAACACATATAGAGCATGTAATTACCAACATAGGAGAAATTAATTCTTTAATATCTCACTGAATTTCGAGTTGACTTGAGCCTATCTTCATGATCAATGTTATAATCTTAAGTCCTTATTGGATTATTATGAAAATCCCTAATGGATAGGATACTTCAAATTAATAAACACTTCCATGTTCATCACTTACTGATGAATCACATATATCATTGATAAGCAATCTCGTAATATAAACCACTATAGCAATACTCCTTAAAGGCCCCAAAATCCATATTTTTTTAGTAAGAATTTGTTTTGGGTATCATACTATTACTTGTGCCTTTCCTTTTTAAAATTTCAAGCTCAAGGGAAAAACGAAAAATGTGTTTATTTTTATGCTTTTGGTTGGATTTGCAAAAAAAGAATGAGATAGGGAATACTATCTTGGAATGCGTGTTAGTGTTTAAGCATGTACCATCAAACACCTACTTTGAGAAGAGAGAGGAGCATATAAGAGTAGAACTAGTATGAGCCAAATAAACTTTTCTTACTTAGAATATAGGACCAACTAGCTTTGTAGAGACTGTAGGGTTATTCTTGCAGAGAGTTTGACAATAGAAAAGAATCTCATTTTTAGAATGAATTTTCTAAAATTGAGGTAACATGCCAGGTCTCAGGTCTCACGGATCGGAACCAAGGTGGACCCGGACCAGAACCCGTTTAGGTTCTAGGCCCAAAACAAGGACCTAAATCAATTTACTTATTGGGGCCTAAATAAGGATCCAAATCCGGTATTTAACGGGTTGAAACTTCCGAGTAATCGGAGAATTGGAGACCCATTTACACCCCTAATTATTACACCTGTGTATACCACAAGATCCAAGATTAATAATAGATCGTATATTCAATCCTTACCTGTAGCGCTGATGGTGAAAAACCAATGTATGTGTGTGAGAGTAAATCTTGAGAACAATAAACCATGCGTTGGTGTAGTGGCTTGTACTTTTTTCCATAAGGATCATCGTAGGGGAGAAAACGGTTTTATGCGGAAATCGAAGATGATTCTTCTTATCTAGATGAATGTGGTAATCAGTGTGATGGATTATCAAGTGAAAATGACCGAGAATAGAAACACCCCTTTTTGGTAATCCATTTCCCCATATGCGTTTCCTCTTCTGTGGGTTTACACAAACAAAGCCTACTATAAGGTTTGGGCCCCACATGATTAATGGCTACGAATTGAAGAATGCTATAAATGTCCTTTTGAGATTACCTTCCTTTGAATATCTTCCATCAACAGTCCAAGGTGTAGGTTCACTGAGATGGATTAAAATTAATCAATATACCAAAGCATATAGGGGTAGCATCAATAGTCAATAAATTAAAAGACATTCGTTTCAAAATGGTTTGATGTTAAATGAGATAGATAAATGACCCAAGTGTGTCCCACCATCACCAAAATTTGTGCAGTGGATACAGAAGTAAATTCCACATAATCAAGACAAGGGCTCGGGTACGCCTAGCAACAATCTTTATACTTTAATTTTTTATTTATTTTGTGCCTCACTGGCAAGGGAATGATATTTCAATGAGGGATACAATGGATCAATACAAGGGATCAACCCTATGTCTCTGTGAAAGTGAGGTGTCTTGCCATTAAGCGATCGATCAGTCAGTGATTGCACATATGATTTATTGGCTGTGTTTTCTATTTCCGATCCATGGCTTCTCCACCACTATTTGGTGATTCAATCAAACATTATCATAAATAAGGATGTCAAATGGGCCGGGCCGGGCCGAACCGGTCAACGGCATGGCCCACAGGGCACGACCCGTGACATGGGTTGTGCTGGGCCGAGGAGGCTGGGCCCGTTGGCCGGTTTGGCACGGCCCGCCAAGCCCACCAACCCATGTGGGCTGGCCACTGCGGCCCGCTAGGATCGGCCCGCCGCTAGGCTCGGCCCGCCCAAAAATGACTATTTTTAAAAAAATTCTTCATTTTAATCCCCTCAACAGCCATAAAATGGTCATATAAGGGGTATTTTGTGTCCTTTTTAATTTTACAAAGTTTGTAAATACTCTAACCTTCCAATTCATTTTCTTTTAATCAAAGTTTTATTTACCAAAAAAAATACAAAGGATGTCAATCATTATATAACAAGTGGGCCCATTGTGACAAAATCATTTGGAAATTGGGCCAAAATAGAAAACAAACAACTTTTGTGCATTTTTTATTTTGGCACCTACCAACATCACTAGATGGCTTTGTTTGGCCAGATAAGCTTGGAAAATAGGTTGAGAACTTGGGTCTAATTGAAACCAAACCTAAATTTATTGACCCAGATTACATCCCTTTCTAATATTCTTCTCTGACCCGGTCAATAGTTATAAACTTATAATAGTAATCCAAAAAATATATATAATGTTACTTTTACTTTTATTGTGATTATATTATCCAATTAAAACATAATCAGCTCTAAGTATAGTTTGGTCTCTTCACTTGTGCCTCAGATCATGGATCTCGTCTTGTACTCACAGGTGTCTCTTTGGAATGTGTCCAATCAATATTAGATCCCAACCCAGGTTAAATTCGTGTCACCATTCAAAAAAATGTTTTTATTTTCAGGGATTGAAAAGACACAATATTTGGTTTTATGATCAGTCCAAAGGGTTTTCAGTATGTTCACCAAAGCTTTGATTATGCAGGGGGCTACCTTCCCATGTGACTCAGTTTGAAATGGTAACAGAATATAAATAACCACTAGGTAACAAATAATGATTCAGCACAAAGCGAGAGAGGGAGAGAGAGAGACTCATAAACAAAACCATTCAACTTAACATCTCCATAGACCAGAGGTAGAAATCCCAGCAAATTTTAGTGGCTGTAACACAAGATATTTTTGCCTTTTTTTATTGGCAATATGCTTGAACAAGCAACCTTTTGGCTGCAACAATGAGCAGAAGATGTTACTCTCATCTGGACTTCGAGTGCTATTGCTTTAATTGTATCAATTTGTTTCAAAAGGTCCATGATTTCTTTCAAGCCACTATGTCCACGTGACAATTCATCACTATTCAATCATGGGAGTTTGCTTGAATCTATTTGGTTTTATTAATTAATTTAATATTGCTTGGGTTGCTAGACTCATAAGCAGATAAAAAAAAAAAAAACCTGTTACAAAATTTGAAAAAAAAAAACATAAAAAAGGGCAAGGTGTAGCAATTGCCAATTACCAAAAAAAAAGGTCACATTTTATGAAAGTACCTCTCTTGGAGTGATCCTATCCCATACTCATAATGAAAGAGATAAAAGTTTTCAGTAGTCGTAATAAATCACCACCATTCTTGATTGATGCTTGTTTTCTAATTTTTTTTAATACTAATAAGAAGGAAAAAAAAAAAACCCTCCCCTTACCCCACCACTAAGGTCCATGATTAAATGGCCAAAGTGATGTGGAATGACCAAAAGGGACTGAAAAAACAATTATGGTAAAAGCCAAGAACTATAGAAATGCATTTCCCTTAGAGGGTTAGCACCCATGTGATTTCATTAGGCAGGTGGATGCATTATGATTCAATCATTTGAGAGGGTGGGGCCCTGTGTGATAAGAAAGAAAAAAAAAAAAAAAAAGGAAAAAATGTGGAGGCCCGCCCGGCCTGCTCCAGCCCGCCCATGGCAGGCCGTGCCAGGGTTTTTCCCCGGCCCGGCCCGTTTGACATGCCTAATCATAAACATCTCATTACTCCAAATAAATGGATTTAATCAACCCCAATGAATTATTCATGCTTTTATGCCCTGTTTCAATCCAAAGGTCACCGCCATTGTCAAATTTGTATCATAAGTTTAAAAACTTTGCTATATGATTAATAAGAAAAGAGGATTTATAAAGTTGATTTATAATGGAACTTGTTTTAATTTAAGGCTCAAATTACAAACAAAGCACATACAACCAAACACACTTTGCTATATGATTAATAAAAAAAACAGAAGCTTTATTAAGTTGATTTATAATGGAACTTGTTTTAACTTAAGGCTCAAATTACAAACAAAGCACATATAACCAAACAAGTGAAAACACAAAGGGATGTAATCTAAGTTTACGATTAATGAGATAGTAACCCATCAAAACAGCGCAGGTTAACGGTTAATAGATTTTAATATATGCAACATTCAATAATAAATGTGCAAATAATTTTTGGGACATTCTTTTAGCTGCTAATGGTTCTATTAAATAATTTACTTAAACGAACAAGTCCAATATAAACCATCAAATCAAAATTCTAAAGGTATACCAAATATTTTGGTAATCATTCCTTAATGTGGTTTCAGTTCATGATAAATTAGTCATGCTTACTTTGTATTAGACAATTATACAATTACCAAAACTCTCTGCTTTCATCTTTTAGAAGGAGTGAGTTCTTTCAATGGTTGGAGAAGTAGTCGAAATTGTGTTGGTCTGATGTTGATTATTCACTTAGTTGTATTTGCTTTGCCAATCTTCCTCCCAAGTTGTATTCACCCTTATCCTAGCTTCCAATATTTTCTACCCACCATCATCTCTGTCCTGGCTTCAGAAAAGGTATGCCCCTGCCCAAGCCCAATATTGACTCAGTTGTCACACTCTGGTATCTCTAAAACTCTAGAAAAATGGCTTCTCATCTCTTTCACTACCTCTGATTTTATTCCTATTCCCTAGCCTTCCTTATTTTTCAAGGAAGAAGGTTATCAAAATGCCATGGCATCAGAGTTGGAAGCATTAGAAGCTTGCCAAATTAGGGAGTTGCTTCCAAGACTTGATAAAGCTATGAGTGGAAACAAACGGGTATACTCCAAGGGTTACTTGGGTGCAAACAGGTTTATGGCATTGACTATAATGAAACACGATGTAGTTGCAGAAACGACCACCAAGTATTTATTCCATAATTTGCATAACTGAATAGAAGATGAGTCAAAAAATAAAGAAAGCAGTTCAACTTCCAATAAAAGCAAACAGTATAAAAGGAAAGAGTCATCTGTGATTAGGCCCCATCCCGATCAGCTTCCCCATTTTCTGATCGTATATGACACAACCATTATGAGAAAAATGACACAATGTAGTTATTATTACTAATAAAACGACCAATAGAAAGCAAATTAGTGGAGATATGAGAAATGATGTATTATGCTTAATGGAGAAATCCATAGCAAAAAAGCCAGGTTGTATAATTTGGTGCACAAAACAGCAGGCATTTAAGCCAACGAGACATAGGAGAGCCACTGACATGAAAAATATTCTGCTGCGCAAAGCTCTGATGAGAACCACGCCTCTATTCATCTGGACCCACCACTGAATGTCATGTGGTATGGCCCTGATGCACAGTTCTCATGCAAACTATGTAGGAAAACATCCGATGAAATATAAGATGATGTAGCATGGTACGATTTTTTGGTTGATTATTGGATAACTTGATTTAGAGAAATCTAGGGTTTTTTTTTCCAAAAAAAAAAAAAAAAGGCCTTCCGTAGAAAACAAGATGAATGGAGAAAAAGAAGAATAATGAAAGAAAATGAATGGTATGGCTGTGGTGGCTAGGGTTCCTTCACCACAACCATATATAGTTTATTAAATTTCTCATGATTAGAAGAAAAAAACTTGCAACTTTTCCAAATTATATGAAATTTTTTGAGATTGATATATTTATAAATAGGTCTTACTCTTATCTTATACACATATCCTCAAGCTAGTGCACATATATATTCATTATGCCTAAATTAGACAAAACATCATTCAAGTTGTTTCTAGTTACTGCTTTTGTGAGGAAGTCTGCAATCTAATCATCAGTACTTACGTGAGTGATACATCTTTTCTTTCTATATTTTCTCTAATGAAGTAGCAGTCAAGTCCCATATTCTTTGTTCGCTTAGGAAACACTAGATTTTTGGAAAGCTTTATCACAGATTTACTATCACAACATAGTCATAGGTTCATCATACTTAAAGCATAATTCTTCTTAAGTATATCCTGAACAACTCACAACATTCATGAGCTATAGTTCAATACTTAGCTTCAAAACTTGATTTTGCAACCAGCATCTTCTTTGCCATTTCATGAGAATAAAATTTTCACTAACTATAATGTAAAACTCCATAGTTGACCCTTTATTTCTTATGGATCCTACCCAATCGGTATCGATATATGCTTCTTTCACGTATGTATATAAGATGCCTTACCATATGCACCTTTGAAGTATTTGAGAATCCTATGAACTACAGTTAAATGATACATCCACGGGAAAAAAAAATGGATTGGTTTATTACTTACATCATATGAGATATCAGGCCTTATGATGGTCAAATAAATTAACCATCCCACTTATTATGTTATAATCTCTAATCATAAAGTAGTTCCTCACTTTGAGAGCATAGACCATGAGTTTGTTCGATTGGAGTGCAAGTTGTTTGGCCCCTAACATCCCTATTTCTTCAAGAAGATCTAATGTATACTTACGTTGTGTAATGACAATTCATTTGTTGCCTCTTTCAACTTCCATTCCAAGAAAGTGTTTCAATGTTTCGAGATCCTTGATTTAAAATGCTTCAAAAATAGCTCTTCATGTTCTTAATTTCCCCGTCCCCAGTGCAGTCATACACAATCAACATTACTATTTTAACACAATTTCTTCTCACTAGTGCAATATGATCTGTATGACATCTCACCACAGCCTTATTAAACCTATCAAACTACACTTGATGTGATTGTTTTACAAGGATCAAAATAGTGGTAGCGGCGAGCGTAGCGAATGACGGACAAGACACTACGTAGCGAGCAATACGTAGTGGCATAGCAGTGTGAATCGAAAAAGTGGTAAGAAATTCAAAAAAAAAAAATCCAAAATATTGGAAAATGTTAGAGTTAGATGCCAAGAAACAAGACAAAAATATTACAAGGGCTTTGTAGGTTCCGCCGGCTGCAAAAACAAAGACGAAAGAAAGAGAGCACACCCGCCATCATAGCCAAATGTTGGTGCCATGCATGATTGTGATCGTGACCATTGCTGCTTGCAGCACCACCCCATTTGGCTAGTTATACGCCTACTAAAAGTCCGGCTTGGCGGATGCAACAATAAGGAGCTGCACCCATCTAACTATTTAGTGTTTGCCTGCGAAAGATTTGGGCCAGACCTACAAAATGGTTCAATTGACTTGACCCTACCCACAACTAGAAGAGCCTAAGCATTCACAAAACAGAGAAGGGGTATAATCAACAACATGCTAACATCAACAAAGCGCCAGTAGAGCATAGTCGTGAGGGTTTGCCCAAATCAAGGGCAGAAACTTGTTTATGCAATATCAGGTTCATCCAAACTCAAATTGAAAATATTTTTCACATGTAAGCTCATGGCGACTAAATCTACAGGTGGTGCATAGATTGAGGCAGATTTGATTAGATGGACAGCAAACTGAGTTATTTTCTTTTTAAGATAATTCAACATATCAAATAAAAATTTGTGGAAGACCTACATGGAGTCATACCACTTGGGTCACGAGTTGTGAGATAAGAGTTGTAGTGAAAGCATGATAACACTAGAAGACGTTACAGTAAAACCAAAGTGGATAGTGAAAGCCAAAAGAGCGCTCTACGCATTAAAGCAATAAATAGAAGATGGCATGATTGTTCGCATAGACAAGGTGAAGTCCGCAAATGAGGTTTGGGACACTTTTACAATCCTGTTTATAAAACAGAAAACTCAAGAGTTCAGCTCTTGGAGAGAAAAAAAAAAAACAAAAAGATAGAATGGAGCAAGGTAAATCATCCATCTTAAAATATTTCCAAAAAATGAAGTCTAAACAAGCCCTTAAACAATATATATTGGACTGAAAGGAGTCAGAGCTGGCTGACATATGATCAAATAGCCTTTGAATAAATGACCCAAAGGTCAGTAAAAGAATACATGAAGTGCATTTGAAGTACCTGATTGTACCAAGCAATAGAGGAAGAGGAAGCAGCAAGGCTTTAAATTTCTGTGTCGCTCTTCATGTTGGACCGAGAAGAATCATTCTCACTCGAGCTAGTCTATATCGTCATGCTAAATTGGTACGAATGTGCTTGTTTTTAAAAAATATCAAAAAATCATTCTAAACTTAATAAATAATAGAAGAAATTCTAAAAATGGGTAAATTTGATGTTTTAATTATATATTAAATCAATTGTAGAAGTTTTTTAGTTTTTTTAAACGTCTACGGCGATAATTCATCACTTCTCTTAACACATATAGAGCACCAAATTACCAAAATAGGGGCAATTAATTCTTTAATATCTCATTGAGTTTTGAGTTGACTTGAGCTTATCTTCATGATCAGTGTCATAATCTTACATCCCCATTGGATTATTATGTGGAAATCCCTAATGGATGGGATACTTAAAATTATCAAACACCTCCATCTTCATCACTTGCTAATAAATCACATACATCAATGATAATCAATCTTGTAATATATACCACTATAGCAATACTCCTTAAAGCCCCCAATATCCATATTGTTGAGTACGAATTTGTTTTGGATGTCATGCTAGTACTTGTGCCTTTCCATTTTAAAGTTCAAGATCAAAGGAAAAACAAAAAAATAAGTTTATTTTTATACTTTTGGTTGGATTTGGAAAAAAGAAAAGAAAAGAAAAGAATGAGTCGGGGAATACGATCTTGAATGTGTATTAGCATTTAAGCTTGTAATGGCAAACATCTACTTTGAGAAGAGAGGGAAGCATATAAGAGTAGAACCAATAGGAGCCAAATAGACTTTTTCCTACTTAAAATATAGGACCAATTAGCTTGTAGAGACTGTAAGGTTATTCATAAAGAGAGTTTGACCATAGAACTAATAAAGTTTTAGATGTTTACATTAGAAGTTGAAAGAAAGGAGGAGGGAGTAACATTTGAGGGTGAAGTGACTGAGGTGGGAAGATAAAATTTAGAAGGAGAAACTATAGTAATGTGGAATCAAATGACTAACTATATCATAACGGTTGCAAAAGAGGTCCATTTAAAGTCAAAAGGCAAATGACATTATGATAAAGAAATCTAGTGGTGATGTATAAAGGTTCTAGAAGTTGTTTGAGAGAAAAAGGCGATGCTACAAAAATTGGTAAAGCTCTAGGAAATATGAAAGATTATGAGATGCTTAGAGAAAGGAAAGAAGTTAAAAAAAAAAAAAGAAGAAGCAATAAGTGATGTAAAGTCCAAAGCATATAATGGCATATATAATAAGACGAGAAGATATATTTGCAAGCTTGCAAAATGGGGAAAAGGAAAAGTAAAAAACTTAGAACATGTCAAATGTATAAAGAGCGATGACCAAAAGGTTTTAGTGAAGAACAATGATATTAAAGAAAGGTGGAACGGATATTCCGTTAGCAGGACATATGTTTTATAGCAGAATTAGGGTAATAAAACTGAAGAAAGCATTGGCACAAAGAAAGCCATGAAGACTACGAAGCCAAATATCATTCCAATAAAGGTTTGGAAATGCTTAGGAGGACAAAGAAAATGCTAGATAAATAGAGAAGAAGTACTGTAATACCTATATACAAGAACAAAGGAGATATGCAAAATTGCACAAATTATCATCTGATTAAACTTATGAGTCACACTATGAAACTATAAAAAAGAGTAATAGAGCAAAACTTAAACAAAGGACAAAGATAACTGAAAACAAATTTGGTTTCATGACAGGGAAATCAACTTTAAAGCTATCTTCTCACTTAGGTAATTAATGGAAAAATCTCGAGAGAAGGAGAAAAATCTTCATATGTAGTCTTTATCAATTTAGAAGAAGCTGAAAACAAGTACCTAGAGACTTAATTTGAAAAGTTTTACAAAAGAAGTATCCCAAGAGGTTATATAAAAATCATTAAAGACATGTATAAGGGAGTGGTAACGAGTGTGAGAACTCCTTATGAAGAAGCATGAATGACTATAGGCTTGCATTCGAGGTCAATTTTAAGCCTGTATCTCTAGACATTGGTTGGACAAGTTGATTGCTCATGTTCGGAAGGAGGTACGTACCTTGATATATGTTGTTTACAAGTGATATAGTGTTAGTGGATGAATTAAGAGAAGAAGTGAGCATAAAACTTGAAAGATGGTAGGAAGTTTTTAAATCCATGGGCTTTAAAATAATTCTAAGTCATACAAAATTAGAATATATGCATTGCAATTTCAATAGAGGAGCAAAGATGTAACTTTGTGAGAATTGAAGCTCCAAAGATACCACAAATTCTTTCCGTTATCTTCACTCGATAATTAATAAAGATGGAGAGATAGAGGAAGGTGTCGTACATAGGATAAAAGTGGGATTATTGAAGTGGAGACTTACTTATAGAATGCTTTGGTGGTTTGTGAGTCCATACCAATAAGATTGAAGGAAGAATTGTGTAGAACAATAGGAGGGCTTGCATGTGCCCTAGGGATTAGTTTTTGGCTGGGTCGGAGATATCCTGAGTTATCAAAAACAATAATAATTGTAGAACAATGATTAGACCAACTATGACCTATGGAGCAGAATGTTGATGACGCAATCCCGATTTGATGCAATCGGACTTGCTAGTGCCCAAATAAATCAAATTCAGAAATATCCAACAAATACTACCAACTGCAATGAATGACAAAAATTCCAGAATTATCTATATGCAATTAATAATACATAAACAACCCAACAACTGACCTGTGTAGCCTTCGCACCTATGATGCATAGATACGACATAGATACGACAAGGACACGTCGTAGACACGGCATAGACACGGATTTTACACATAAAAAGTGAAGTATCGAATACGATACGACATGATATGTTGTCCATTTTGAAGTATCCATGCATCATAGCTTCTCACTCTCCTAGCATCCAAGATACAATTGAGAGAGGAAAAAACAAAGCAAAACAGTGTTTTATGAATAATTTTCAAAAGCTATAATGTAGCGTGAACAGTAATTTCGACCACTGTAGTGCTTAAATAACACTCAAAACACCCCCAAACCCTAGAACTCTCACCATAACACATTCCTAACACAAATAGAAGTCTTAATCTTACTTTCTAATAAAAAAATCACAAACTACTAAAAACTAATAGAGAGAATTGGATCTCTCAGCAACACTTTGCAAATGTGCTGGTGCCTTTCCTTCTTATATTGGGTCAGTTTTGACCCATCTACTGTAGCTTCAAAAAAACCCTGCATGTGACTGCTTTTTACTTTTTTAGAAGTTTCTGGCCAAATTGCAAAACAGTCCATGTCTTCTATCTTATTCTCCTAACAGCCCCTGAACTTGAGTTTTCTTAAATAATTGGGTATTGTTTGAGATGCAATTGATCCTTTTAGCCCATACAAGCAAGTGTGTGTTCCGCATGCTTGATCACAACTGTCCAAAGCATTGAATAATCAATTTTCTCAATCTTCATCAATTTATGAAAATTGATCCGCATTAGCTGGCCAATCAAGAAGCACAACACACTCACAAAATGAGTGTAGCAGAGATGAGAACGTCGAGATGGATGTGTGGTGAAACAAGAAAATATAGAATCATAAATGAACACTTTCAGAAACAGTTAGAGGTAGCATCAATAGCTGATAAATTAAGAGAAACTCGCTTAACAAGGTTTAGATATGTCCAAGCAAGCTAGCAACAGCACCGTTGAAGAAAAGTTTTTCTATTCAAGGTTGATAGCCCACCAAAGAGAAGGGGTAGGCCAAAAAGGACTGGGATGAAAGTAGTAAAGATAGATAAGAAGAAGCACGACCTATCAACCTCTACGAAGCATTTTTGCTGCTCTAACCACTGATAGAAATTTTTGCGGTCACGAGTTTGGTAGATGTAATTTCCAAATTAGGGTTTTCATGGTGTAAGATTCTACCATCATGATCACTTGGTGGAACAATGAAGAAGATGAACTAGTCAACATCTATTAAAAAGAACTAGATTTATGCCCTATCAAGTGTAAAGCAAACCATTACCACATAATTATCACCAGGGAAGATCTATGCCAACTATTAAGCAACCAACAAGAACTCCAAAGCAACTAACAAGTTGTACAGACTATTTGGAAATGCCAGTTGCATCCAAACCATTGAAGCACCAGTCTCCAGAGGATATGAGCAACCTTGCAATTTAGCTATAAATAGTCTATTGACTCAAAATATGCTAAGCACATCGGACAAGCATTGACAATGTGTATGCTCTAGCTTGATATCTTTTTTTTCGACTCTCATATAAAACGGAAATCAACTTCAACATGTTTTGTATGCTCATAGAAGATTGGAGTTGTCGTAATCTATCGTATTGATGTGTTGCCACAATGTAACACCATGAATCCTTGGACTCGTTTGTTTCATGTAATTGAATTCCTAGGAATTCTAAGATTGTATTTCTCTGAGTGGTTAAAAATGAAGAGTCAAAGGTTAAAATCCAAAATTGACCATCAAATAACTTCACCTTTAATAGAAATTGGAACAAGGGAAGAAGGGACAGGAATACCCAGACATCACCCAAGTAATTCAAAATCCTAGGAAAGTTAAGGTCCCATCTACACCACTACTTTATATCCCTCACCTTATATCATTCATCCCTCACCTCTTTAATAATCCTTTCACGAATTCATATGCATTCCATTCCTACGGATTATAACTAAACAAGCATTGTCCTTGTGTATAAAGCCCAATTCATATATAGAATTTGCAGCCATAACAATTCATATATTCGCACCATTGCTTGATAATCTACTTCAGAACTGGACCTTGCCACTAAAGGTTGCTTCTTGTTTTTCCAAAGACACCAGAGTTTCTCCTCTAACAGTACAATAGCTTGAAGTTGATCTTCTGTCTGTCCTTGGTCCTACCCAAACTATATCAATGTAGGCTTCTACAGCTAAATGCCCATGTCTTGAATACAAAATCCCTTGTCCTGGTGACTTCTTGAGATACTTTAAAATCCTGCACACAGCATTTAAATGTCCTAGCAAATTTAACACCAGCTGCTAGCTATGAAAACAATAAACAGCCCTACCTTAAAGATATAAGGTACTGAATGAAATAAACAGAGGCCTAGGCACAGAATGTTTTACAGGATGGGAAAAACCATGAAGTTGCTTATTCTCTATACATTTCTCTTCAGAAGTGTAATGAAAAATAAATAAATTAATGAGGTAAAATGTCACATGTGCCAGTTAGTTCATCCTTCGTTGTCAAGTAAGAATTCTTTTAAGTGGAGAAATATTAAGATTATAATGATAATTATATAATGAACGGTCACTTAGAAGAGGTGGAGATAATCAGATATAAGCAAAGTCAGGTCAAAATTGCAGTAGATAATTATACTACTGTCGTTGTCCTCATATATGACAGCCTAGTTAGGTTTATAAGACAAAGTTTACATAACATACATGATCAATCACTGCAAAACAGTGGCAGACAGTTTTAAAGAAGAGTTCAAAATATACCAAAAAATGAATTTGGTGCAACTATCTAACAAAGAAATTGACTGCTATCCAATTCCACAATTAAGCGCCTTGTTGGCTACAACTACAACATGATTCCAGTCAGTACATTAAGCAGAAAATGCCATTCTCATGCACCATAGATTTCTGATGCACTGAACTAGGTCGCTAGGAACTGATACAAAGAGAATGACAGAAATTCTAGATAATATTTTGTTGAGCCGAAGAGAATCGTTGTCTACTATGGCCTCTCCGTGGAGCAGAAGAGAATTGTTGTCTACTCCGGCCTCTCCGTGCACTAATGATGCTAGCAAGCAAGGAGTTTCCTAAGGATCCTAACCCACTGGTCCCCATTAGCCTCAAACCAAGATTTCTGTATAGATAAAATAGTTTACTCTCATCTCCTCCACTTACCATCAGTATTTCATATGCTTGCTCTCGGGATACCATGGAGTACAGATGCATTTGTGGGTTTGATAAATCCTGGCAGCCTTTCTCTGATTCTTGTTCAGAGACGCACTCACTGCCATCTTCATTCCTGGAATTCCCTAGAGTAACCCTCATAAGTGCCATGGATTTTGGATCATCTGTTAAAGGATTAAAAATAAATGAGAACTTTCCAAATTCTAAATCAGGTATCCTGAACAGATTGGACAGTACGTCATTCCATTGTCCAGGAGACTTCTGCAAGCACTTCCCAGTTCCAATTTGTCTACTTCTTGTGGCATTAAGAATGCGAGAGGCCTCTCTTAACCCACTTAAGAAAGCACCATGCATGGTAGCAGGATACTGTCTATTAGTAGCCTCACCAGCAAAGAACAATCGGCCATCCCCAACACTTTCCGCAAGAATATCGTAATCACTGCCAGATGACCCAACTACAACATGGGAGTATGAGCCACAGCATAGGGGATCACCACCCCATCTTGTACAGATTGTTTGAATAGGATTAGGCACATCAATACCTCGAGGGCTATAAATACCTGTAAAATCAACTGAAGATTACGCCTGGTGGAACTAAATAATGCAACTCTTTGAAAGAGGAGATAAAAGGAACAAGCCCATCATTTTAATTTTATTAAAAAAAAAAAAAAAAAAACAGTAAAAAGCTATTGAAAGAATAGTACCTCTGAGGATGCTTAGAACACGATGAAGTAAAACAGTTGGGTCCGTGGATTCAACAGACCGTGCAGCTTCTCCCGCCACCAGCGCAACAAGAACAGGACCTCCAGACACCATATGGTAGCTATAGAAGAGAAAGAACTCTCCACGTTTACAGGTATCCTTGTTGAGGGAGCCAAATGTATCAAGATCATCCCCCCAAAATACATGAGGAAAAACCATAGCAACTTTATTCAGCAACCCAAACCCCAGTCTCTCAATGGCAGCAAGCTTTCTCGGCGGTAATTCAGGTTCAAATCTGATGCTCCTATTCTTTAGCACCCCAAGTGGCACAGTGCAAAGGACAGCGTCTGCTTGAAACACTTGATCACCCACAACTACCTCCACACCGTCACTTCCAAATTTAATCGTGTCAACGATCTTTCCATAAAATATTGGAATATCTTGACACATCGCATGGATCAATTTCCAATTTCCACCAGCAAGGAAACAGTGGTCCCCACCCATTTCATAGGGGTCATCTTGATCCCAATATGCAAGAGAGAGGTTCGAAAGATGCGCCGCATTTGCATATTCCAAATTTGCAAGATGCCAATCGAGGAGTTCCCTCTCTTCAGAATGCTGAGCCACACCATGCAACTGTCTGAAAGTCTCAATAGCCATTCCCAAAGATATTTCATTTGCATACTCCCCCAATATCTGCCTTGATTCATTGGCTTTCTCTAGTAACTTATTGAAAATGAATTCAATTTTTGAATCCATTCTCTCATCCACCGGCGCCCCATCTGGCTTGTATAAAGGGCACTTGTCTCTAACCTTGTGAAGCGGGAGGGACAGTTGCCTGGCCAAAACTCCAAGGGGGTTTGCATGAATCCCTGTAATGACGCTTCCACCAAGGTCTACAGCCGCAAACTTACCCTTCCGGCCTATCTTCTCCGTATACACTCTTCCTCCAGGCCTCTTTCTACCTTCTAGAACTACCACTTTGAAACCAAAAGATAAAAGCTGCCTTGCAGCTGCCAATCCAGCAAGTCCAGCACCAACAATAATCACAGACCCTTCTGTCGCCTCACTCGGAATATGAGATCTGATCGATGGTGAAACTCCAAAGTTGATGTACCCACGCGAAAGAAGAAAATCATAAGCCGAACAAATTAGACTTCCGTATTCATTACTAATCGTTTCCATAATCTGTGTCCTCGAAAGCCATGATCGGACATTATCCCTCCATTTTGCCAATATATGATTCCGCACCACAATGTAGTTGTTCTGCTCGATTCCACCCAATTCACTCACAACTTGAGCTTTAATCTCTTCTTCAAGCAACGCATCAATGGGAAATCCCAATGACAGAGCAATCATAGCCTCAGTTTCAGTTTCTTTTTCTAGGTCTTTCATTGTTTTGTTCTTTTTCCTTGGCTCACCACCCAAATGCTTCTCAATCAATTCATCCATCACCCTCTCATCATAGTTTAATGAGCCAACATTCCTTCTCGACGAACGCTTAGAATTAGTACAAGATGAAATTGGGACTTCCATCTTCATATCTCAACTTTCTTCAACCAAGCACCACCAGACAGACAGACCCGGTTGCTATTTTCAAAACCCAATTTTATGGCTTTTCTCTTCCATCTTCACATAAACTCCATCAAGCACACATGCCACCTTCTTTCCCTTCCCTCGAATCCATGTTTATGAATACATTACAATCTCTACAGCTCCACTCAATTCCTTCAAAACAAAACTCCACCAAATCCACTTGAATCATGAAAATACAATCCAACATGTGGGCGCAATCCGCAATCCTACTACAAATTCATTCACTCTCTCAAAAGCCTATCGCGATCGCACCTATTCTTCATAAACTGTAACATGAATTGAAATACGACAACAACTCCAATTTTTGTTCATTTCCACCCATTGAATTCAAATATATACAACAACAAAGAGTAAAAAAAGCCATCAATATGCAGCCACCGCTATCATCATGGGTTTCTTATGTTTCTAAGGAGAGATACACATGCATGTGCATGCGATTTCATGAAAAGGTGAGTTTTCTGCGTAAAAGAAAGAGAGTTTGAGAAGAGATGACTGGAGAAGAAATCAGACAATATTGTCGATGAAAGAGAGAGACCTTACCTCTCTGTAAGATTTTCAGAGGAAGAGGAATCTCTCCAACCGTCTCACATGAAATTAGGGTTGTAGTGAGATCGTGCCTATTGACGGCTCCGTTTAACCGGAAAAGGAGAGAGAAGGAGAGAGATGGAGGGAATTGCAGTCGTCCGTTTCGATAAATAGGGCAGAGCTAGTGGGCTCGATGGGCCTTAACACACTCTGACCCAGTGATAATGACGAATCCCACCAAAATGTAATTTTTTCGTCCTTTGAATATAAAAATCTGCTCAGCGTGCAATTCCTTTCTATCGCTTACAATCTCTAACAACACGAAATTATATTGCCATTCAACTTCTATCCTATAGCAGACAAACAGGCCTGCAAGTTTTTCTTTTTCTATATTTGAAACTTAAAGTCACGCACTCTAATTTATACGCTCACATCTCATACCCATCGACTTGCAGAATTTGTTGGAATATATCGGAGTTTATGTCCAATAAGAGATTGTTTTTTAGGTGAAAGATGAAGCATGTACAGACGTAGAAGTCCGGATATTTATTACTCGTTTTCCATCAAAATAAAGGATATTCATCATTTTTGGATACTCTAGAAGTCTAGGTATTTATTATTCATTTTCTATCGGAATAAAGGATATTCATCATTTTTGGACATTCACCTATATATAGCTGTTGTAATTGCTGCCTCGAGATGAGTGTCGGAATCGAAGACGCTGAGAACCTTGTGCATTCCGACGTGAGATGGATCATGTAAAAATCTTTTAGATGATCAATTAAGGATTCTCATCTCATTCATATTAAACAATCCCCAAGAGTTAATACTATCATGGACTCTACCCCTTCTAAAATCCCACATTTCTTTATCAGTGTAGGAAATTAGCCCCACCCGAGTTAGATGCCGATACAGTACTCTTTACCATAGTATGGTCCCAGTCCAAACTCCTCTAGGGCATGTTTCTTTCCAAGAGGGTTAGAGTAAGAATAGAGTAAATCTCATATTATGAACAAAATTAAAGTGAAGTGGGTTGAAATAAAATTAATATTGAACTACTTTACATGTGTTTGGTTTGTTGGAATAAAGTAAGATGAAAGTGATGGTAACAACGAAAGAAGGTGGGGGTAAAGTAAGTAAGTTATTCAGGTTTGCTGGAATGAAATTTTGATGGGCTGAGTAAACGTCTGATTGACAACCTGCAAGAGAAGGATGAGAGGAAAGTGTGCGACCTGCACATTTGTAAGGCAAAGGCATGAGTCGCATGGAGTAAAGCGGGGTGACGTGCAGCTTTATTTCACTCGCTCATCTCCTGTGCTCCATCGAAACACGCTTTGAGGTAAAAACTTCAACCGTTGCAACCTTTTTTAGTCCTCTTCTATTCTATCATATGGCAAAGGCCCCTAGGGTCACATAGTCAGACTTAATTAAAAGATTCACTTATGATCTTAGCCACATGGTTAATCCCACGTGGATCCCGTGACTGGCGGGCCACCGCACCATTTCTTACAATATCTCCACTTTCTAGTACTTATAGAAATTTCTAGGAATTCAATTACAGGTTTAAATATCTTCATTAGTCGGCCTATGGCTATCATGAAGCCCCAAGTCCGATCCTTTTGAGTCTGTCTGGCTCATGTTACCTTATTTAGCAGGTACTCGGTACTCCACTGTGGAGCCCACCCTTTGAAAATATGTAGATGCCATGCAGCGTGTGAAATGTCTAAATCACTGTGTCAGGAAAAGCGTTGCATTGTCGATATTCATATTCTGCTCTTGAACAGAGCATAAAGGAATCACGGGTGGCACTGGCACTGGCACTGAAACTGGATATGAATCTAGAATGCACTTTATTTTCACGTTGAAACAGAACTTCCGAGGCAGGAACCATGTAGTTAATTCTTTTTCATGCTAACCACTTCAAAAATGCAGTTTCTTCAGCAAAAGAGCTACCAAACATGGGAGTCAAATCCAACACACAAGCTTGAAACAACAACAAAGGACAGATTGATAGGATATAATAATGAAAGTGTTTAGATAAGGAATTGATGGAACAAGGGTAAGGGTGGTGGTGGTGGTGTAAAAGGCACAGGTCGTAGATGAAAACAGAGGGAGATGCCTAACTTAACCTTTCCTAACTCATTTGCATGTCAAGATATTGGTTTTGAGCTGAAAAGTGGGAAGGAGGATAAATGCTTACTAGAAAAAACCTCTTTTCTTGTTATTGGATTTCATTTAAGGCTTATTTGTTTGTATAGAATTTAAAGGAATTGAATACGTAGGAATTTACGGTCTAAAGTGAATTCTGTCGAAGCATTATACAAATAATATGGGTGAAGGATTTGAGGTAGTACTATAGATTTAACCCTCATTTTCATAAGATTTGAATTACTAGGGTGGTGAATTAGTATGTATTTCCCACTTCCCCTTTAATTTCATTATCCATTAGATTAGAGATAATTTTTTGCTCATTTTTGACTAATCACGTTTGTTTCTTCAATCTTACCATTTTATAAATGGAAGTCTCATAATTCTTATGTATTTAAGGGTTCAATGCAGGAGAAATATTTTTTGCTACTTGATTTTTGATGCAGAGCGAGGGACCTAATGATATCATTGTGCCTCACTTTGATGATGGATCAAAACAAAGTAAAGCCAAGCGGCCCCACAGCTTTCCAATAACAAAATATTACTGGCCTTTGAACAAAGCAATATTTTTTTATATATTTAATGCTTTGAGCCACCAAAGCAGCAGGTACAAGTACAACCCAAAGGTGATTTCTCATTCATGAATTTTCCTTCATGCAGTGGCATAGGATTGTGTGGGGATGTTGAGATACGTTATGACTTACGTGAAGAGACTAGAGAAGAAATCCGGAGAGACAAGAGAAAGGAATAATCCTCAATGTCCACACAGAGTACAAACTACAGAGTGGTAGCATTAGTATCCCTTCCTCAACAATATATTATAGGACTTGGTGGTGAAACTTCAAGGTGTAAGTCTTGGATGGAGTGGCTATCTAGAATAGACAAGAATGATGTGAAGTTACCATGCCAAGGGATGACAACCCTATTCAAGAAACACACGTTCCAAGCCTTGTAGTATTCTTCCACCACAAGGAATGCAAGCAGTCAAAACAAAGGCCATGGAATGTATCAATCACAGCCATTAATCACACAAGAAGCAGCCACATGAAGTGGGTGTTTCACACACACAAGAAGTTGAAACCCAGGAGTAGAGAAAGATTTCTGTTTCCGAAATCAACTTCTCTTCAAAACAAGCTGCTCTCCATCGTCTACCCATGAAGTGGGTGTTTCTTACTATCCTACCTTACCTCACTTTTGAGGAAGTAAATCATATCATATAATCTCTAAAAGATAATCTCTCTTAAATAAAATCCGAGCCATTACAAGAAACCTAGCTAGGATTCTTAAGTGCATTTGTTTCCACATGAGTCGAACGCCTTGCTCGATGTGCCAACAGTTATGTCTTACATCAGCTCTCCTCGGCTTAAAAAGAGGTCGACCTTAAACTCCACAATCGAATGCTTTTGAAAAGACTAATTGTTCTTTGAAATGGTAGATGATTGATGATAGCTTAATGCAAAGACCAACTTTTGTGAATATATATATATATATATATATGTTGGCCATTTTGTGATGTATTAAATTAGGATCATAAAACCTAACAATTGTCCCATATCCATTGATATACTACATATATCATACCATAACTCATCTTGAGATTTAACACCAATAAAAAAAGAAGATCAAACACCGATGATTTACTATTATCTCTTGCTCATGATTTGTCAACACTGTAGTTTATAATGCCACAAATGCTTGTGCTCCTTAAGTTGTAGTTTATAGACCAATGATTTCAAGATAATATTCTAGTGTGCTTCCTCCATGAATAACCAAAGTACACACCTTTCTATTTTACCAAAAAAAAAAAAAAGAAGTACACACCTTTCTCTGATTATGCAAGTGGTTCAAAAAATATTATTTCAAAGCCATGGTGTAGCATATATTCATATGTAGGTGTTGGGGTGCTCAATAATAATTTTTAATTAATCAATGTTTCTGCTCCATCACCATTCTGGCATTCTCAATCACTATCTCTTCATTTTCTTCAGATTGATTTTCGTTTTCGTATTCATGTTTGGATTTTGAGTTTTTTCCCTCAGCTTCTTAAGCTGTAATTTACTCAACAAATCCAGTGTCATTCACAATATTAATTTGTCGAGTGGGACACTCAGAGACTTGAGTTTCGGCTAATGACACTTATAACATATGGTGGAAGTTGCTGCTATGCAAGCCTCTGCTTTCTAAGGTGTTTGTTGACTCAATGTTTATATACCCTTCGAAGTACTCTTTTGTGGGATGATAGATAGACATGCAGCTCGCTGCCTTGTCACCTTTGGTGACCCAAATTTTTAGTCTTGATAACATGTAACTTCTTCCACCTTACGTGCTTATGTTGATGATATGCATCAGCCACTGTTTTCCAAGCTTTAGAAGGACAATTTTGTTAGACCCCGTCCCTAGTTAATCAAGATTAACTTTAGTTTATTAGAATTGATGCTAATTAACTATGCTTAATTAAGCTAATGATGGTTTATGGCCAAACGGAATTGAATTAGCCTAAAACTAATGAGTTAGGCTTAATGAAATGATAATGAAGGAGATTGAATTAATTGAATGAGTTTTAGACTCAAACTAAGAGAATCATGACTTTTTCGTGAATACGAATTTTTACGTATTTTGTCGGATACGGAAACTCTTGATACCAGCGTGTGTATCTTGACGAGTACGATAACTTTCATAATAGACTCGAAGTCGTTTGGCGAGAGTTGAATCAAATGGACTTTCATTTTACTTGAATCGTAAATTGGGAGAGATTGTAGACTTAAATGCAAAATGGGAGCTTATATAACCTAAATGAGCTTCAAGGAGCTCATTCATCTCATTTGCAAACCCTAGACTCATTTCTTCATCCCTTTTTCTTCCTTTTTCTTCCATTCTTCTTCATCAAGGGTGAGGTTTGCTCAAGTGATTTTGAAGAGGTTTCATCTTCTTCATCTTCTTCCTTAACTTGTTTTCCATTTTTGGAGTAGTAAAGCTTGGGAAAGAACTCAAGAATTCATTTTCATAAAGCTTCAAGTAAGTAACTTGAATCCCTTGTAGAGTTTTCAAGTTAATAGAGTGAGTTGGATTAGTTTGTAACACAAATAACTCATTTAGACTCTATTTTGAATTGATATTGATTTAGGTTGAGAAAGAAAAAGATTTTGAATTGGGAATTTTAATCTCAAGACAAGCTAAGTAAAGAGGAGTTCTTGTTAATTATCTCCAACAAGGCAAGTATAATCAGTTCTCATAATATATGCTTGTAATTGTACATAAATTTGGTTTTATGAACAATTTCCATTGTTTTAGGATTTCATTTCATATGAAATGGTTATAGTATGATGATTATGATGGTTAAATTATTTATGGAGTGTTAGAGACTCAATTATGTTTAAATGGCCTTTGGAAAGACTTAGAAGTAAGTAGAAGAGGTTGGAAATTAAGCAGTGCAGAAACAGGATTTTTCAGGCTCTGTTATGAAATTTCTACACTTGGCCTGAACGTTCGAACTCTTGGCCTGAACGTTCGAACTCTTGATCTTGCTGGTCTTTGGCTCGGAGCATTCTTCACTCGAACGTTCGAACTCTTGGCCTGAACATTCGAACTCTGTATAGTAACGTTCGAACTCTTGGCAGACCCTTAATCTTGGCAGATTTTCAATCGACCATAACTTTTTATCCGTACGTCGGATTTTGGAGTTCTATATACCGTTGGAAAGCTCTTGGAACGTAGAATCTAACGATCTATAGTCCCGATTGATTTAATGACTCAAAATGAGTCCATACTAAGGTGATTCTACTTGAATCAAAAACTATTTCCTTGCGTGTAAATAGGTTTATAACGTAGTCTTGAGGCTAAGCAATGTGATATTCATCGAATATTGTGTTATCTAAACCTTCATAGGTGTTAGCGAAGGTTAGCGAATGTAGAAACTACTATTAAAGTGATGTTCATCAAGAATAACACGTACATTCAATAACAAGCGTTTCACCCATCTGTTTGGTTTAGAGATTTGATTACGAACGTGAATAGAATTGATATATTTGATATAATTTCCGAGTCTGGCACTACATAGTAATTTCTCAAGCTCGTTATTGAGCTGAACTGAATAATGCAATGAATGAATAAATAATCCTACTGCAGTAGATGGATGGGGTGTTCCGGAGTTCTGTGGTGATACCAGTGATCTCTGATCAAGACGCTGGTAGATCCCACATATATATTAGACTGAAAAGTCATTGAATGATAAGCCACCTAATAATGAGTACTCACTGTAAATCAATGAAATAAATGAATATGAATAAATACTTTCTTTTGGGAAGAATTGAATGAAATAAATGCTATTGTAGTTGCCATCTAGTAATTGATATTACTTGACTCTACTGGATTCTAATGTACAGGTTATAGATTTGTTTAATGGTTAAATTGAATAGGGTTATTATGAATGATAGCATGTACTATCAAAAATCTGTTTATATATTGTTGAACCGTCGTGTTCACAGTGTTATTGATGACATTACAGGCCCAATTGCCCGTCCTGGTCACGCAGAGGCAGTTCCGCCAACGGAGGAGGCCAATCCGGTTCCTACAGGAGGTCTAATTGAATGGACATAGATCGAAGGGCGAGTGAACTGGAACATTTTGAAAGTTGTTTTGGAAATTTTAGAATGAACTTGTTGTTAATCATGAGACCGTTTTGGTAAACACTTCTGTATATTCATTTTGAATAGTATGTAGTTGTCACCTGCATTGTATTTGAATATGCAGTGGTTGACTTGTTAGGAAATGAAAATTGTATAGTGAACTTTACTTTTGATGTAAAGTATTTTTATGTAATCTGCAATTGTCAATGTATATATATTCCGCAAAAATATACATTTGATAGGTATGCATGATTGATCCCTTGTAGATTTCGTCTTAACTTCGGTTAATTCGGAGTCTACGGGAGTAAGTATGATTGACTTCGCGACCCGGGGTTATGCCCTGATTACTCTGATCTCGGGATCGGGTAGTGACAAATTCTGACCGAACATTTCGTCTGAGACCATGGAAATATTGTAAGATGGTGAGGTCTTCAGTTTTGGAAAAGTCTCGCTAGCCATTGATAAGGCAACACATGTGCAATCTTGATCATCACAGCAAGGATACTCATTGACTCCTTAATTTAAGGGATATTGGTCCTTTGTAAACTATAATGCACGGATACTTTAAAATGGGCAACGTATCGTGTCATATCGTATCTGATACTTCACTTTTTAAATGTAAAATCCGTGTCCCTGCTGTGTCTATGGCATGTCATTGCCGTATCCATGCCATATAATATGTAAATAGTATTCACATTCATTGATGCTCTGTGACAACTCATTCAAAAGATAGCATCAATTGAAAATATCAACTAGATTGCAGTAATTATAAATATCTACTATAAATATACATAATAGCCTCACGGAAAAATATCTTGTGGAATCATTTGACACATTCTCGCGTAAATAAATCCTTACATGCTGTCGGAGAAGAAATGATCCTAGCAACGTTTTCCTGCTATAAGGTGTGAAAAAGTTTTTTTTTTTTTTTTTTTCAATCTTCTCTTCTTTGCTAAGCCATGACAAATACTCAGCAGCCCCTCTCTTCAAATATTCACCACTTCCTTCCATTCAAGGTATCTCCCACCAACTACCTACTATGGAAATCACAGTTCCTGCCTCTTGGCTTTATTGATGGTACAAAGCCCTATCTCCCAATAGTGATGATCATGACATTGACATCGCTAAGTCCACAGTAGCAGAACCTACTCTCAACCAAGAGTGTCTATCTCTTGGTCTTGACAAGACCAACTTCTTCATTGGTTATTGTCTTTTATGACAGAAGGAGTTCATGCCCAAATTGTTGGGCTCTCTACTTCCTGCAAGGTTTGGAACCATTTGGTTGCCACTTATGCGTCCACCTCCAATGCTTGCATCATGCAGATTCTCCCGCAACTTCACCAACTTAAGAAGGGTTCAAACACTTTGTCTGATTATTTTCTAAAAGCCAAATCCATTGTTGATCAGCTTGCAATGGCGTCTAAACTAGTGGATAAGGATGACCGGATACTCTGCGTACTTGGTGGGTTGGGCAAGGCCGGCTCTAGGATAAGGCCAATAAAGCTTTTGCTTTAGGCCCCAAAAAATAAGGCCCCAAAAAAAGGCCCCATAATAGCAGCCGGCATCTTTTGAAATTCCAAAAAATCAAATTTGTCAACTGCCATTCTTTTTTTTTTCTCCCTAAAATATAAGGCCCCATAATAACTCTCTCTTAAGAAGGTCAATTTTTATGGGGCCTTAAAGTGTCATGGCCTATTATATTTCCAAATCTAACCCTTGTATTACTATTGCTAGGAGTCTAATTGATTTTAGCATACCATTATATTTATAGCACAGTCCATGTGTATCAAATTTCAACCATATATTCAGTTCTAAATTTGCTTGACAAGCATATCTCATTATTTTTTACTATCATATTTCAATAGGTGCCCATTCAGATTCAATCCATGATGTGGTTGTAATAGATCCATAGCTTGAGATTTCAGTCCTAATAATAGATCTTAAAACTTAAGATAAACAATGGGCTCCCGTCGGAATTTATTCATGACTTGCCCACAATGCATATATATGAGCACTGTGCATATGGAACATCCAATACGTGGGGCACAACTCTGAAGTCCATCTCGGATGGTCCTGACTAATGTTGCGTATACGCACCATACATAGGTGAGAATGCTTCGAGCCCCACCAGAGGTAGATTCAAATAATTTTTTTAATTTTAGGTGGGGGGTGGGTTTGGAGAGGCAGGGATGGGTTACGTGGGGCACAACTCTGAAGTCCATCTCGGATGGTCCTGACTAATGTTGCGCATACGCACCATACGTAAGTGAGAATGCTTCGAGCCCCACCAGAGGTAGATTCAAAGAGTTTTTTTAATTTTAGGTTGGGGTGGGTTTGGAGAGGCAGGGACGGGTTTGGAGCCAAATAGGTAATTTTTTTGGGGGGGGCGGGGGGGGGGGGGACCCAAGATTTTCCCTGTGAGTTTTGGGGATGGGTCCAAAGTTTTCAAGTGGGTTTTGGAGGTGGACTTAAGATAGATTAGCAAAAGTTGAATATAAAAACTTAATTAGTAATGTTGCCTCACAAAAAAGCAAGAAAAATAAATTTTAAATAAAATATTTATAATAATATTAAAACATAGAAAATGCTTCATTTATGATTGTCGCTTTAGGCCTCAAATAGGCCCTAGGGTTGGGTCTGATTACATCCATTTTATTACTTCTATCACGACATGACATACTCAAGGTTTGTTGGGCTTATGTCTTGTATTCCGGATTTAACGGATTGGTTCATTGGGTTGGCCAATGACCAGGTTCAAGGTCATAGGTATTTTGGTAATTGTATCATAGCTTTCTTGGGGGATAAGAAAGGGTTTCTTGTAGACCAAGAAAGTGAAGAGTATATATTGATATAATTTATAACCCTAGGCTCTGAGTTAGAGAGGTGAGAGCTCTCTTTCCCATTGGTGCCAGAGTTTTTCGCCCCACGTGGCGCTAAATGGAGGAAAGCTTTCTTTCCCGTGGACGCAGGAATTTTTGCCGAGCCACGTAAATCTCTGTGTTATTTCTCTTCTTGTGTGGCTTAATTGATTGTTGATCGTGGTGATTTACGCTTCAATACACACGTCCACAACACGTTCTTATATAATTGGCTTACATCTCAACCAACGAAAGTATATTCTGGACTTGTTGCATCGCACTAAGATGGATGGTGCCAAACCCCTTTCTATACCAATCTCATCAACCAATAACCTTTCCTTACTGAGCGGAACCTGAAAGGACTATCCAACCTTGTATAGACAAACTGTTCGTGCACTTCAATATACTACAATCATGAGGCTTGATATTGCCTTTGCAACAAATAAGACGTCTAAATTCATGCAATTAATGTCCCACTGATGAACATTGGAGTATGGTCAAGCGAATTCTTCGCTATCTCAAACACACATTGGACTATGGTATCCAAATCTTAAGCTCTAATTATTCCGAACTTTCAGCTTTCTCTGTGCAAATTGGGCCTGTCGTCCTAATGATAGAAAATCACAAGTAGGTTATTTAGTTTGCTTTCGACCAAATCTCATTTCTTGGCAATCCAAGAAACAACAAGCAGTTGCACGACCCACTACTAAAAGTGAATATGGTGCCTGAGACAATATTGTTGTTGAGCTAACTTGGCTATATCCTTATTAGGGGACTGGGTTTCTACTTACCTGCTCCACCTATTCTTTGGTGTGACAATGTGGGTGCAACTTATCTAAGTGCTAATCATATTTCTCATGCTATAACCAAATACGTGGAAGTAGATTCTCACTTTGTTTTGTAAGACATGTCTCATTTGGAGACATATGGGCCAAGTTAATGTGGCCCAATATTGCCACTAGCCCATTAAGCCCATTGATAGTTATGTAACTTCTATAACCTATCTGCAGTTATCAAGTTAAGTTATAATGGGAATAACTGTCTATTTTCTCTGTTACTGTGATTCTCTCTTTGATGGGAAGAGAGTGTTAGCAGTCTTTAAGAGAGGGTCCCTAATCTAGCAAGGAAGAAGGCTTGTGCTTCCATCAACATCATACATGAAGATTTGTCGGTAATAAAGGTGTACGCGAACACATTATGGAAATGAGGGATATTGCGGCTCAACTGAAATCCTTGGAAGTAACATTTTCAGAGTCATTTCTTGTCCATCTAGTGCTTAACTCTCTACCTACGGAATATGGGCCATTTAAGATTTCCTATAATACACATAAGGAAAAATGGTCAACTAATGAACTACTGACCATGTGTGTTTAAGAGGAAGGGAGATTAAAGCAAGAAAAATTAGAAAGTGCCCATTTGGTTTCTCATGAAAAGGAACAAGCAAAAAAGGGGAAAGGTGCTCATCATAAAAAGAAGAAAAGAAAGGTGTCAACAAGTCAAGTTGACAATAAGGAAAACATCAAATGCTTCTTCTGCAAGAAGAAAGGGCACATTAAGAAAGAATGCCTCAAATATAAAGCATGGCTCGAAAAGAAAGGTAATCACATTTCCTTAGTGTGTTATGAATCTAATATGGCTGATGTTTTTCATAACACTTGGTGGATTGACTCTGGTTCTACAATCCATATTGCCAATACCATGCATGGTTTAACCAACCGAAGGAAACCAACGCAAAGTGAGAGTCTTATCTATTAAGGAAACAAGATAAGCTCGCAAGTGGACTCAGTTGGGACCTTCAGACTTGTCTTGAAATCAGGCTTTGTTCTTGAACTAGAAAGAAGCTTTTATATTCCATCTTTCTCTAAAAATCTTATTTCTGTTTCCAGACTTATTCTTTATGGTTTTAGTTTCAACTTTGTTGGTTCTACTTTTAGTTTGATTAAAGACTCAGTTGTTGTTGGTGATGGAACTCTTGTTGATGGTTTATATAGACTTTCATTACATCCCACATTTGATCATAGCCTTTTTACCATGCATAGAAGTGTTGGCACTAAGCGTAAATTTATGGATGAAAAATCCTCCATGCTTTGGCACAGGAGATTAGGACACATCTCCATAGAGAGAATCAAAAGATTGGTAAATTATGGAGTCCTTGAGACTCTTGATTATTCTGATTATGATATTTGTGTGGATTGCATAAAGGGTAAGCAAACCAACAAAACCAAGAAAGGTGCAAGGAGTTCAGAAATATTAGAAATCATGCATACTGACATATGCAAATATTTTTCAACTCCATGTCTAAATGGTCAGAAATACTTCATCACATTCATAGGTGATCACACACGATTTATGTATCTCTATCTGTTATTTGAGAAAAGTGAAGCATTGGATGCCTGTAAAACTTATAAAGCAGAAGTAGAGAAACAAACTGGGAAAATGATCAAAATTGTGAGATCAGATAGAGGTGGAGAATACTATGGAAGGTACACTGGTGAAGGACAAAAACCAGGTCCATTTGCGAATTTTCTTAAGGAACAATGCATTATTGCTCAATATACGATGCCAGGCTCACCACAACAAAATGGTGTAGCTGAAAGGAGGAATCGTACGCTCTTGGACATGGTGAGAAGTATGATTAGTAACTCATCTCTCCCAACATCTTTATGGAGTGAGGCCTTAAAGACCGTTATGTACATCTTAAACAGGATTTCTACCAAAGCAGTTCCTAAAACACCCTTTGAGTTATGGAATGGTTGAAAACCAAGTTTAGGACATATGCACATATGGGGTTCTCCAGTTGAGGTCAGGGTGTATAATTCACAGGAGAAAAAGTTGGACTTGAAAACAATCAGTGGTTACTGCATTGGTTATGCAGAAAGGTCCAAGGGATTTAGATTTTATTGTCCTCACACACTGAACATTGTTGAAGCAAGAAATGTAAGGTTTCTTGAGGATAGTGACATTAGTGGGAGTGAACAACCTCGAAATTTAATATTTGAGGAAGTGCGGGTTCCTCAAAATTCATTTTTTGAGGAAATGCAGGTTCCAATTGTTGCACTCGTAAATATAGAACGATTAGCTGTACTTCAAGACAATCCACAAAATGTCATTATGGAAGAACAACAAATTCAAGAGACACAACCCCATGAGGATCAAGTTGTCATTGAACCACCTATCCAAACACCACAAAATGTGGATGAAGGGATGGGATTTAGAAGATCCACAAGAATAAAGAAACCAACAATTTCTTCTAATTATGTTGTGTACTTAGAAGAATCTGACTGTGACATTGAAATTGAGAAAGACCCAATTTTGTTTTCACAAGCCATGAGTGATAGGAACTCCAATTTGTGGTGTGATGCCATGCTAGATGAGATGAATTCTATGGTTTAGAATCATGTTTGGGATTTAGTTGAGTTACCTGAAGGAGCCAAAGCCATTGGCTGCAAGTGGGTGTATAAAACTAAAAGAAATTCCACTGGCAATTTAAAACGGTTTAAAGCCAGACTCGTAGCCAAAGGATTCACTCAAAAGGAATGTATTGACTACGATGAGACATTCTCTCCAGTTCTAAAAAGGACTCATTTCGGATAATCATGGCATTAGTAGCTCATTTTGATTTAGAGTTATATCAAATGGATGTGAAAACAACCTTCCTTAATGGGGAACTTGAGGAAGAAGTGTACATGAGTCAACCTAAAGGATTTTCTTCACCATAAAATGGTCACTTGGTTTGTAGACTTAGAAAATCGATATATGGACTAAAACAGGCCTCACGTCAATGGTATTTTAAATTTCACGGTGTCATTTCTTCATTCGGTTTTACGGAGAACATCGTTGATCAATGCATATACCTTAAAGTTAGTGGGAGCAAATTTATTTTCTTAGTCTTATATGTGGATTATATTCTTCTTGCTAGTAGTGACTTGGGCTTGTTACATGAGGTTAAACAGTTTCTTAAGAATAACTTTGATATGAAGGAAATGAGTGAAGCCTCTTATGTCATTGGCATAGAGATCATAAAGATAGATCCCTTGGGATATTACGATTGTCTCAAAAGGCCTATATCAATAAAGTTCTAGAGAGATTTCGAATGAAAAATTGTTCACCTAGTGTAGAACCTATTGTTAAAGGTGATAAGTTCTGTCAAGACTAGTGTCCGAGAAATGATTTAGAATTGGAACAGATGAAAAACATTCCTTATGCATCTGCAGTTGGAAGTCTAATGTATGCTCAGGTCTGCACAAGACCAGACATTGGATTTGCAGTTGGAATGTTAGGCAGATATCAATGTAATACAGGCATAGATCACTAGAGAGCTGCAAAGAAAGTGATGCGATACTTGTAAGGCACTAAAGATTATATGCTTACATACAAACGAACAGATCATCTAGAAGTGGTTGGGTATTCAGAT
Organism: Camphora micrantha; assembly: GCA_003546025.1. NCBI lineage: Eukaryota > Viridiplantae > Streptophyta > Magnoliopsida > Laurales > Lauraceae > Camphora > Camphora micrantha. The sequence continues at coordinate 25,301,601 of QPKB01000010.1, forward strand.
TCAGACTTTGCAGGATGCCTTGACTCTAGAAAATCTACGTCGGGATATGTATTTATTCTTGCAGAAGGTGCTATTTCGTGGAGAACCTTCTATTTCGTGGAGAAGTGTGAAACAGACATTGACCGCTTCTTCTACTATGGAAGCAGAGTTTATAGTATGCTATGAAGCTACTTCACAGGCTCTATAGTTGAGGAATTTGTGATAATTCTGTTGTATTTCTTCTTTAAAAATAACAAGAGTGTGAGTACAAACAAACACATTGATATCAAGTATCTTGTTGTTAGAAAACGTGTTCGGGAACATCAAGTGACTGTTGAAAAGAGAAGTACTGAGTTGATGATTGTAGATCCTTTGACAAAAGGCCTACCGCCCAATTTGTACAAAGAACATGTGGAGCATATGGGACTCGTTGACTTATGAAGTGCTTAATTTGTTCTGTACGTTTAAGATACCATTTAGTTTGATAATTGCAATTACATTTTGATGTTTCCTGGTATGTCTGTCATCTTATAATTTGTATTCATAAAGGTCAAATGAATGATAGATTGTCTTTTGGGACAATAAAGTAGGACCCGGAATGGACTTTGATGGCCCATTCATAAAGAGAAATGTCTGATAAAGTGTTCATTTAGACGGAATCAATGATATTGTAATACATGGAAGGTGATATTCAATTAATATATTATTTACCGCCATGATTCATACATTGACACTTTTTACTTGGACGTACAGTTTCTCGATAACATTGGAAAGGGACAAAATTGACTTTAACGTTTGTGTCAATTTGGGCCAAGTGGGAGAATGTAAGACATGTCTCATTTGGAGACATATGGGCCAAGTTAATGTGGCCCAGTATTGCCACTAGCCCATTAAGCCCATTGATAGTTATGGAACTTCCCTAACCTATCTGCAGTTATCAAGTTAAGTTATAATGGGAATAACTGTCAATTTTCTCTGTTATGGTGATTCTCTCTTTGATGGGAAGATAGTGTTAGCAGTCTTTAAGAGGGGGTCCATAATCTAGCAAGGAAAAAGGCTTGTGATTCCATCAACATCATACATGAAGAAATCTTGCATAGATTAGAAGGTTGGGCTTTTCCCTTTTAACAAGTTGAAACCTTCAGTGATCTTCAAAAGCCAAATAAGGAAATAATCTAATCACCATGGCAAAAGGTAAGTTCATTGTCTTCCGCATTAAATACTGATATTGAATGCCTACATGTTTGAGATCAAGTAGCCAAAAAGGATCTTAAAGTGAGGTACATTTCAACCAAAGGCCAGCTGACCAATCTATTAGTAAAAGGATTATCATCTTTCTGGTTTCGTGTTCTGAGATCCAAACTTACCACCGCATGCCAAGTTTAAGGAGGTGTGATAAGGCAACACATATGCAATCTCAGTCAACATAGCAAGGCTACTCATCAACTTCTTAGTTTAAGGGATATTGGTCATCTGAAAATGGTGTTCACATTTATTGATTCTATGTGGCAGCTCATTCAAAAGATTGCATCAACTGTAAATATCAACTATCAATATATATGATATCCTCAAAGAAACATATATTGTGGAATCATTCATCACATTCTCATGCAAACATATCCTTACAGCCATTAACACAGAAAAATCTAGTGTACTCACGAACCATTCTTCTTTGTTGTAGATCTATAACTTATCTTACAGATCTCTAGAATAGTTTAGAGGGAGAAACTTCATTGGCTTAATTTCTTTCATTTTGTCCCCATAGCATCAATTCAAGGCCGTGCAATTGTTGTCATTTTTGCACATTAGACCACTAAATTGTTGCAAACCCACAAAACCAGGTAGCCACAAGAGACACATTTATACTTCAATAATCTCTTTATGAGAGAAAACACTGTCCACATGTATTAGCCAATCAAAGAAAACATTTGGATTCAATCGTCCATCAAATTTGAAATTTTCAATTTTTATATCCAAGTCATGATCAACATTTGTAGCTACCTGTTTTATAATTTTGATTCATTGAGCCGCCAACATTGTTATGGTTCCTTCATCAGTTTTCCAATTTTTTTTGATCCGGCACACCAAGTCAGGATTAGATTCCTCCATCTTATGAATGATTGCTAGCAGTTGCATAAAAGTTGCAATTATATCCTGACTTGGCACATCGTCAGTAGCTAGTCTTTCAAATTCTCCAAATAATTGATCTCATGCCTTCCTTATATTGTCAAAATCTTGGTATATACATGTATCTCCTAAGTGAGTTACTCAAGGGACATAATTGATGGCTCCTTGCTTGACTATTTATATGGACTCACTGTGTTAAACACTTGGTGGAAATGAGCTCTTATTCCAAATAATGTAGAGCGAGGGACCTAATGATATCTTTCGACGGGGGGTGAACCCACTTTATGTGGACATGGGGCGACAACCCCAGGTTTATTTGGGAAAACCCCCAAACGAGATATGTGTCAGATGGGCATGCCTTGTTACTTGTAAGCCTTATCGCCCCACATTCTACTCCAGAAGGACAAAAGCCCATTCCCTTTCCATCTCCTTCAGTCTCCTTCGGCGGCGGGCTAGGCACAGTTGTTCGCCCCTGCACAGGTCTCTCTTCGGGAGCAATATGGCAGCTATTCCCCTCTCTCAATCTCTTATTCTTCTCCCTTCTCCGACTTTCTCTCTTTTCTGAAATCATTATTTTGGAACTAGAAATTAGGGACTATTTTTAGATATTTTAATATGCCCTCGTAGGAAGTCTGAGATTGTTTAATTCTGAAATTTGATCTTTTGGATTTGTTTGAATTCCTATCTTTGGGTTTTTTGTTTTGTATTTTATTTATTTTTATAGGTTCTCTAGGCATTTGATTGTTGGGTAAGAGCAGAAGGCACTTTCAAATCAAAGATTTGAAGCTGCAACCTTTTTTATGGGCTTTGGAAGAATTTAAGAGAGGAGTGTGTTTTTTTTTTTTTTTTCTGTTTGTAGGAATTCTATTAATTTGTTTCATTTTAATTCTTGAGTTGTTGGGATATATTTGGATTGTTATTGGTTTCTCTCTCTATAAATTAGATCTCAAAAGTATGACTCGGTATAGAAAAAAGGAATATGCAAAACCCATTAGCTATTTTTTGCTGCTTCTATGTATCAGGGTAACTGTGTACAACCTATTGCTTATTTCTTAATTGAGGATTTAATCAGAAAAATCCTCTTAAAGTTGTTATAAATTAGAAACATCTTCAAAGTCTTTTAAAGACCACAGTGGTCCCAGGAGCCCTGTTTGGTATTTCTTTTACTTTTTTCTCCCAATGGGGATATCCCCACTCCCTTTTCCTTATAAAACACCCCAAAACCCATTTCCCCCTTTTCCCTTTTATTCTCCCTTCCAGTGATCCCCCAGAACTTGTCCAAACACCGGTAGAGCACGTTTTGGATATGAGAGCTCTTGAAAGCCTAGCAGAGGGGCATTTATACACTATCATCTTATTCATCTTCGCTGCCCAGGCTCTAATATAAGTTGGGTTTTCGTTTTTCTCTCATTCCCCAACCTCCTATTGATATGATATTATTGCATCTCTACATGAAGGTAAGCCATATTAAAAGCATGCATGCATTGTGATTTTGTGATTTTCACTTGATTGCACAGTAGACATTGTGATTTTGTGATTTTCACTTGATTGCACAGTAGATTTGTTATTCTCCTTTTATAGTTGTAATTCAATCCATGCTTTATACATGAAATCGTTACACAATTTTTTTTTTTTTTTGACAGAGTAGATTTTTCAATTTATATGACATTTAAAAGGCTAAAAAGATTATCTTAAATGTTGAATGAAATACTTCATTTTCATGTCATGAAACCCTATGTGTGCCAAATGTGAAATGGAGGCTTTTGGAAAATGGGTTGTAAGAGTGGCAAACTTGATCTCCACAACTTTTTTTTGCCCTCGTTTTTTGCAGGGTTTTCCTCTTTTATTGAATTTTTGACTTGCCAAAAGACTGAAAATAATCCTCTATATGAATAGTTGAAGTGGACCGGGATAAGGATGAGAAATGAGGAATGAAGCATTCTAAAGTGGCATGCAAGATCGTAGAGGTTGAAAGCCCATGCCCCTTAATAGATGACTGGAATTGGTGGAATAAGTGAAAAAATAAACTCATAAAGCTAATCCATGATAAATAGGATAAGCCTTCCATGGATTTCGTATGAATGGATTTTAAATGGTTATTCATTTTGAAAAGGGAAAAGATTATAGATCAGAAAAAATGGAAAAGTGCATTGATATTCACTTCCCAGCTTATGTAATTTTTTCTTATCTTTGGAAGCACCACAAATCTCATTATTTCTAATATATTTGAGGAATGACTATTTATGACAGTGAAAATTCACATTAAGGATATAAACTAAGAGAACTGAGGGGGAAGATCTTTCTGCAAAGCCCATATGTAGTCAATGTTGTCATGATTTCATTTCAGACAAAATGGCCAAAATGCTTTATTTCAATTACATATCTAAAATGGTATATCTTCCCAAATATTTCAGTTAGAATTTTGGCTTTGGACAAAAACAACCTTGTTTCATCTAGCATTGGGCTACAAGGTAATTGTTTATGATAGCTATTTATGAACTACAAATGAGTCGAAAAAAATTTAACATATCTTACTGAAACATGCAGAGTGTGTAGAAAGAAGGACACTGCAAAGCGGAACCCCTTACTTTTGGTCTGAATGGTACAAATGTGATGGATATGAGGGATAATAAAATATTAGTATTTTGAAGCATCGCATCGATCATTTCAGTTTGCTGATCTATTACCCATATGAGGTAAAATGAGAGATTTATAATAGCTCGACAAGTGATGTTCTCTAACTACTTGCAATGAATTTGTAAGTATGCATTTTGCTATCTTCATACAAAATTCCTTGAAGTTGATTAATTCTTGGAAAAAAATTAACCTTCTATGTTGATGCTTCCCAGGTTGATTGGCTCACACAAAATTTTGTTGCGTATGGTTGGAATGACACTTTTGTCCGGACCTTCAAAGAAAAGATAGACATCCCTACCAAGACAATGGAAATGACTATAGGGTATTCGCATGCGCTTTCGCCAAATATTGCATTCTCCACAAACCAATTAATTTCACTCAAGCTGACATTCCATTTTATCAGAGCAAAATAGTTATAGAGATATTCAAAAAGACTTGGGTACTAAGCTCTCACAGATTCAAAAGGGCCCACATCTTGTAAAAATTGTGTAATTCACCATTTTTTATATGGTTAGTTTGCATGTATATTCAGTACCAACAATAAATTATGCTTTTATCAAGTTAGATGTATATAAGGTTTCTAATCATAGACAATTGTATTTGTATAGACAGTTGGTAATTCAGTACCTAGACTATTTTGAAAGAATATTAAATGTGATTGGCAGGGAATTTGCTGGTAAATGTACATGTCTACTTATGTGAAAGGTTCTACATGTCTTCCTAAGTTATGGAGACTCATTTCACTTCTAAACTGAACAGAGATATACATGCATGTATTTTCTTGTGGGTAGGGATATCCCTGCCAATGATATTGTTCTGGGCAGTGATTTCCCTTATCAGGCAGTGGAATCGTGCAGGGATACCCCGCCCATGATAGTGTTATGGGTGGGGATATCCTTGCATACCAGAGTGTTGTCTGTCCGAGACGTCTCAATTGAGCGAGGATATCCTCGCCTATCGGAGTATTATATGTCAGCAATGTTTGAGTTGGCGGGATATCCCTGCCTATCTGAGTGTTGTCTGTCAGAGACGTCGCAATTGAAAAATGAAGATGGAGAAGACAATAGTGTATAAACGTCCCTCTACTGGGCTTTCAAGAGATCCCATATCCAAAACGTGTTATGCCGGTGTATGGACAAGCTCTAAGACCACAGAAGCGAGTGAAGGTTGAAATCGCTGGAAGGGAGAAGAAGAGGAAGAACAAGGAAAAATGGGAAAAGGGTTTTGGGAAGTTTAAACGAAAAAGGAGAGGGCAGCGGGGATATCCCCGCTTAGAGAAAAAAGTGAAAAAAAAAACCAAAACGGGCCCCCGGGGACCACTATGGTCTATATAAGACTTTGAGGACGTTTCGAGTTTATTACAACTTTAAGGGAGTTATTTGGTATTAAGTTTCCTTTCTTTTATTTCATTTAGTTGGTTTCAATTGATCATCGTCTGCCCCACCCAAATGAAAGTCCTGGGTTTGCCATTGTGTTTAGATGTAGCTCACTTTGATGATGGATCAAAACAAAGTAAAGCCAAGTAGCCCCATGGGTTTCAAATAACAAAATATCACCGCCCTTTGAGCAAATTAATGCTCTTTTATATGTAATATCCAATCACCAATCATGTACGACCCAAAGGTGATTTCTCAATTCTCATCCATGTATTTCCCATCATGCAGTGGCATAGGATTGTGTGGGAATGTTGATATCCATTAACAAGAAAAGAAATCCTCAATGCCCACATAAATAAGTATAGAGTGCTAGCAGTAGTATCCCTATCTCAAAAAACAATCAAAGAGATGTAGGATTTGATTATGAAGCTGCAATATGTTAGTCTTGGATGGAGGTTTGAGAAAACGACAAGCAAAGAAACATCTCTGTTTTTAAAATCAACTTCTACTCAAAATCCTCCTCTTTGCTTACATCACCACTTCAATAAGGTCATGTCCTTGAAGAGGAATCCTCTCTAATTTTTCTTTATTTCGAGGAAACTCCACGTTTGGGTGAAGAGAGGAAAAGTAATAGATGATTTTCTAAATCTCCCAAATCTATAAAAAAAATCCTCTCTTTCATTCATTAATTCCTCCATCTCCACCTCCCCCATTAAATTTCGCAAATCCATAGAGGCAAAGAATGAGTAACTCCTCCCAGGTGTTTTCCAAACCTGGAATGCATCGACTCCTCTAGATAGACCACTAAATTGTTGCAAACCCACAAAACTAGGTAGCCACAAGAGACACATTTATGCTTCAATAATCTCTTTATGAGAGAAAACACTATCAAATGTATTAGCCGATCAAAGAAAACATTTGGATTCAATTGTCCATAAAATTCAGAAATTTTGATTTTTATACCCAATTCATGATCAACATTTGTAGCTACCTGATATATAATTTTGATTCATTGAGCTGCTAACATTGTTTTGGTTCCTTCATCAGTTTTCCAAATTTTTTGACCCGGCACACCAAGTCAAAATGAGATTCCTCCATCTTTTGAATGTTTGCTTGCAGTTGCATAAAAGTTGCATGTATATCTTGACTTGGCACGTAATCGGTAGCTAGTCTCTAGCAGATTTTCCAAATAATTGATCTCATGCCTTCCTTATATTGTCAAGATCTTGGTAGATACATGTATTTCCTTAGTGAGTTACTCAAGGGACATAATTGATGGCTCCTTGCTTGACTATTTCTTTGGACTCACTATGTTAAACACTTGGTGGAAATGAGCTCTTATTCCAAATGATATAGAACGGGGGACCTAATGATATCGTTTGACAGGGGCAGACCCACTTTATGTGGACATGGGGCAACAGCCCCAGGTTTATTTGGGAAAACCCCCAAATGATATATGTGCTAAATGGGCATGCCTTGTTACTTGTAAGCTTTATTGCCCCATGTTGTACTCCAAAAGGACAAAAACCCCATTCCCTTTCCATCTCCTTCAGCATCCTCCTTCCTTTTCGGCGGCAAGCTAGGCACAGTTGTTCGCCGCTCCACAGGTCTCTCTTCGGGAGCAATATGGTAGCTATTCACCTCTCTCAATCTCTTATCTTTCTCCTTTCTCCGACTTTCTCTCTTCTCTGAAATCATTATTTTGGTACTAGAAATTAGGGATTATTTTCAGATTTTAAGATGCCCTTGAAGGAAGTCTGAGATTGTTTGATTCTGAAATTTTAACTTTTGGATTTGTTTGAATTCCTATCTTTGGGTTTTTTGTTTTGTATTTTATTTATTTTTATAGGTTCTCTAGGCATTTGATTGTTGGGAAGAGCAGAAGGCACTTTCAAATCAAAGATTTGAAACTGCAACCTTTTTTGGGTTTTGGAAGAATTTAAGAGATGAGTGTTTTTTATTTTTTCTATTTGTAGGAATTCTATTAATTTTTTTCATTTTGATTCTTCAGTTGTTGGGATATATTTGGATTGTTATTGGTTTTTCTCTATAAATTAGATCTCAAAAGTATGACTCGGTATAGGAAAAAGGAATATATAAAACCCATTAGCTATTTTTTGCTTCTTTTATGTATCAAGGTCACTATGTAAAACCTATTGCCTATTTCTTATTCTTACTAAAATATTCTACCATTAATTTATATCTATTGGAACAACTTGTTAGGTATTAAGTTTCCTTTCTTTTATTTCATTTAGTTGGCTTCAATTGACTATCGTCTGCCCCACCCAAATGAAAGTCCTGGGTTTGTCATTGTCGATGGACATAGCCCACTTTGAGGATGGGTCAGAACAAGGTAAAGCCAAGCAGCCCCATGGGTTTCAAATAACAAATTAAGTATCACCACCCTTTGAACAAATCAATGTTCTTTTATATCTAATATCCAATCACCAATCATGTACGACCCAAAGCTGATTTCTCATCCATGTATTTCCCATCTTGTAGTGGCGTAGGGTTGTGTGGGGATGCTGATATCCATTAACTAGAGAAGAAATCCCCAATGCCCACATAAATAAGTATAGAGTGCTAGCAGTAGTATCCCTATCTAAAAAAACAATCAAAGAGATGTAGGATTTGATTATGAAGCTGCAAGATCTTAGTCTTGGATGGAGGTTCGAGAAAACCACAAGCAAAGAAAGATTTCTGTTTTCAAAATCAACTTCTACTCAAAATCCTCCTCTTTGCTTACATCACCACTTCAATAAGGTAATGTCCTCGAAGAGGAACCCTCTCTGATTTTTCTTTATTTCGAGGAAAATCCACGTTTGGGTGAAGAGAGGAAAAGTAACAGATGATTTTCTAAATCTTCCAAATCCATCAAAAATTCTCTTTTTCATTAACTGATTCCTCCATCTCCACCTCCCCCATCGAATTTCGCAAATCCATAAAGGCAAAGAATGAGTAACTCCTCCTAGGTGTTTTCCAAACCTGGAATGCATTGACTCCTCTAGATAGAGGATTTCTCTCTCTTTACCAAACATGCCCTAATAGAAAATCTCTATCCTACTTTGTCCTACTTAAGTAAATGAAATCACAATCTATAATTTCTCTCTCTTACATAAAATCCTAACAATAAAAAGAAACCTAAGATTCTTAATTGCATTTGTTTCCCACACGAGTCATGCCCATGTACAATGTAGGCCACCCATGGCTTGATTGTGTGTTTTAGTTGTGCCTATCTTGTTGGCCGAAAAGACATGTACTTGATCAGTTATGTATTTAAAAATTTTTTCTCTAGCATAGCCTTTTCCGTTTCTTGCAAAAAGAACCTCCTCACTATCTTCATATATATATATATATATATATATATATTGTGGTCTCTTCTTATCAGATTAAGGTCTCACAATGAAATTAGTGTTTGGATTTGAGTCCATGAGTTTCAAAACTGAGGAACCGAATATCCAATGATATCAATGTTTAATATATTATATAAGTATTTGGGTCTTAACTTTGGGGCAGGTCTAGGCGCTTTCTTTGAGATGTGGGTTTAGGTTTACTTTTTCAATTCATATCAAGATTTGGGTATATTTAAGGATAACAATGGATACATGTATAAGTGGACTCGGCCCAAATCCAACCCATTCAAATAGAATTTGGGCCCTTATTTTGGATTTAGTTTTCACTAAGGTTGTTAGACTCAAACTCAGCTCGCTTGCCGAATTAAGAAAAAAAAAGAAGCTTGACTTGGGGAGCCAATGTGGGTCACTTTAATTTAATGGGTTGTTTTTCATTTAAATATATATTTAAACATAGATTAAATATTTATTTATAGAGAAAATCACCAAAAAAAAGACCTTAGATGGCCACCAACCGAAAAATAGGCCACTAGTCAATATTGCACGGAAGCGGTTCCCTGTGACCACTTTTTTTTTTTTTAAATAAAAATTTAAACGTGTGATGATGTCGTTGCTTAATATCCTATTTAAACGTGTGACGACGTCGTCGCTTAATCGCCTAAAACCCCATTTTTCCCTTCTTTCTCCCATCGTTTTCCCCTTCAACCTTTTTCTTTTAATTTTAAATTATGGGATAAACCTTATCCTCTGAAAAATCTTTATCTTTTCATTCTCATCTCTGTTTGGATTTCTCATCCTAGCCTAATCCTAGGATGTCACCCACGTATCTTTCCTCTTCCCTTTCCCATATGGACTCTTCCTTTCTCAAAACTATTAAAACAAACCTCGGCAATTCAAATCCCAGATCTCTTCCCCCATCCACGCAGACCTCCTCTCATCTTCATCTCCATCTCACTGCCATCTCCATCCCATATCCAGGCGCAGATCACAAGACTCTCAGACCCTCCCTCTCCATCATCATGCATGTCTCCATCCACTCCATACGCACAGGACTCTCTCAGGCATAGAAACCAACTCCTCAACCCATCATGTTCCCATCATCTCACAGACGCAGAACTAGCGAACCAAACCACCCAATCCTCCCAACCAAACAGCCACCCCAATAACATCTTCCTATTTTCTCCACTCCACCCCTCACCCTGCGCAACCCGTCTCCGCCTCAGCACCTGCATACTCTCTCATGCGAACAAACCCACACATCTATCACCCTCCCACATCTCATCTACCCATCTCACGCAACACAGTCCTACCCCTAGGGCTGAACAGAACCGGACCGCAGACCGGACAAGACCACTAAACCGGATCGGACCGGATTGGATTTGTGGTCTTATGAAAAATCGGTTATATCCGGTCCGGTCCAGACATTTTAAGAACCGGTCTGGACCGGAACGGACCGGATTAATAATAAATATATATTTTAAAATTTTTTTAATACAAAACTTTAAACTTAAAAAATAAAAATGTTCAAAATGTTTAAACTTTAAATTAAGTAAGTCAACAATGTTCAAAATCATTAAGTAAGTCAGCAATGTTCAAGTCTTTAAATGAATTCACATTTTTTTATTTTAAGACGTGAGCTGAAAATGAAAAAAAAAAAAACAAATGAAACCGGTCTGGACCACTTAAGTGGTCCAGTTAAGTGGTCCAGACCGGACTGTTTTAGACCGGTCCGATCCTCCCATTTAAGTACAACCGAAAATCCGGTCCAAAAACCGGACCGGATTTTCGGTTGTGCAACCCTACCTACCCCATCTCCCTCTCGGATTCCACTCAACCAAACAACCAAAACTACCCCATCATCGCCATCACCAAATAGACCCACACATCCATCACCCTTCCATATCTCATCTACCCATTCACCATCATCCGAACACCATCTCCTAACAAACCACACACTTCAGAGAAAGGGGGAAAGGAAACTGCCAAAGAAGGGGAAAACGATGGGAGGAAGAAGGGAAAAATGGGGTTTCAGGCGATTATGTGTGTCGCGACCCCAGACGGAGTCAAGGGCCTAATCCGGGACCAGGACACGGTTATTGGTGATAATGGATGCCATTGCCATATATTTATTTTAGCTAATATACGTACACGAGTTAATAAAAAGATGACACTCGTGTACATGATTTTCCACAGGTGTCTGCGGTGAGGATTTCACATCAACATAATATTTTTGTTTATGTGCGGAAGCGTGTAGCAAATCAAATCCATAAGTTCATTCCTAAATAACAAGACTGAATACATGTATAAGAACAACTGATGTCAGAGTGAGCAATGATCATGATAACATATTTCCCCAAAAGCAAATATTTGATGTTTATACAAAAGATCATTTAATTAACATTCCAAAAAATAAAGGCCAACAAAGGCCAGTACAACCAAAACAATATCTCAAAAGAATGTGTTAGTCACAATCCCAAAATGTGTCGCATCTCAAGGCTCGATCAAACGTTTAAGCAACGTCGTCAGCCCGCCATTCACCTACTGGTTGCGGCTCTCCAGCCGCCTCCTCAAACTCCGCCTCGGGGTAACCGGCGTCTGGACCTGAGTATCAAAGAATCTGTCAAACACAACGGTCTGGCAGGTGGGTGAAAGGATATAACAATATAACAATAAATGAATTTACCTTTGAAAACATTTAAACCTGTTTAAACAGTAATTTCTGTGAAAGGAACAAACATTTATTTAAAACACGTATGCAATATAAAAGCATGTGAAGGTATCCAAGGAATCGGGAAACAAGCAAGATGGTAACCATACGAAGCTAAGTCCTCTATCACCGAAGTGACAAGAGCATATCAGGACGTTGATCTCTAACATATGAAGTGATGAGATTCAACGAAATATATATATATATAACTATACGGGACGGGACCACAGTAACGAGCCGGGCATTGAGAACCACGATGGCAAGCCGGGTATCTGGACGGGACCACGGTAATAAACCGATATCGTGATGCAAACTGCAGCTGGTGGGACGGGAATGGGATCTTCAAGTCGGTGGATTAAACTGACAAGGTCATCTAAGCTTAGTGATGCCGACTCATAAGTCATATAACAGAAACCAGGGCATATACAAAATACATATGATGCACTTATATAAACGGGCGGGATGGGGTGCTCGAAAGCACAATTATTTCTTCATTCGGGCAATGAACAACGGGACTAGCAAAATGCTACAAATATAATTTCAATGGCTTCAGAAATGGTAATTCATAAATCATGAATTTCGGGAATGCATATTAAAGTTTAGGAACAATAAAATACAATTGAGCTTTCAAAATTCCGGGATAAGTATTGGGATTCAAGACTAGTTCAAGGTGAATGGGGGGTCCCGTATGTCAGTTTTAGTAAGAACATGGTACTCCTTGAGTTTGGGGACATTTTGGGCTCCTTATACACCTTGGTAATTTAAAAGTTTCGATGAATCTTGGTGGTGTGGTTTCTTTCTCAAATGGCCTCAAACATTGCCTATTAAATCTCCCCAACACAAAGGGGTTCTCAATAAACCGTCCCCAAGCAATTAAACATTACATTAATGCTCTAAACATAACCCCAAGTAAACAGTGCACTTCGCTCGAGTAGACTTAGGAGTTCGCTCGGGCAAAGTGGTCTCTCAAAGGGTTTGCTCAGGCGAACCTGCCCAATACAGGATGGCTCGAGCGAAGTTTCAGTTTGCTCAAGCTGACTATTCTCTGGATGGGATTTTGGGACTCGCTCGAGTGAATTGTCCACTGGAGGAGTTCGCTCGGGCGAACTGTCCAGAAACTGATTCTCGGAACAATTCTGCTCCTTCATTTTTCTCTTCTTGCAAAAACCATTTTTGAGCCTCATTTCTACACATGAATGAGATGTCCAAACTTCCTTTAAACTTCACATAAACCTCCATCAAATCTCCACAACCATCCACCCAAACAACTCCTTCTTTTCAATCACATTCAATCATAAGAGAGAGATAAACCACCATTCACAAGGACTCATTTGTGCTATATCCAATAGGTAAACACAAGATTATAAATCAACATTTCCAAGACATTAATGAGCTAGTAAGACTCTTTCATGTGCATTTATTTCACAATCAATGCAAGTCAAAATATGAGCATGGATAAAATAGCAAAATCAACCACATTTTTCATAAAAATCATCTAATATTCAAATATCTATTCATCCACTTGCCTTAGGTCTCTAACAAGAAAATCAAGCTCCAATCAAGCCTTTCTCAAAGATAACCTACAACACAATAAAAGAAACCCCAAATACAAACCCTATGATGGTCAAAATCAAAAGACAATAAGGGAAAGCTTACAATAATGAAAATAGAGCTTCTTTAAGGTTAGAAGAACACAAGTCTAGGAGATAAGGGTGATGGCTTACTTGTAAAGTTTTCAAATAGACAAGATTAGCTCCAAAGAAGCTCCTATGAGGCTAGTTCACACTTCCAATGGTATCAATGAACAGCTCCCATGGAGAGGAAGAAGGAGATGACTTTCATTTCTCAATTTGTGCAAGGTTGGTAGTGATTTGGTGATGGAGGAGCAAGAAGAAAAGAGGGAAACAAACCCTAGCTTGGGTGAGGCTTTTGAGCTGGAAAAGAAGAAGGGGATAAGAGAAGAAGGGTTTTCCTTTTATAACAAGTGAAAGTGAGCTCCACTACTAGAAATCTTGTGGGGCTGAAATCATGCTTTTCAGGACCTCGAATGAGTTCGACGAAGAAGGGAAAAACGATCATCGAAATATCTAGTTTCTAAAAAGTATATATTTCAAGGGTTTTAGGGATATCAAATTTTGTGTCCAGATTTGGTGTAAAAAGACTGTTTTACCCTCGACACTAGGAAAGTCGGGTTTCGGGGTTTCGAACAGGCACGAGATCAACAGAAATGTAGAAGAAATTAACGAGATGATTCAAACAGGGTTAAAACACCAATTATGGAAATCTCGAGTAATCCCCCAAGTACACGCAAAGTCAAAAAAAGGAACCCCCAAAGGGTCCCACTAATTACTCTCAAAATTCCCCAAAGCTATTACAAAACTACTATATTCCCAACTTAACCAAAATTCACTAATCACGCTTAGAACTAACACACAACTTAATTAATACTAATCGAGGTCATTCGGGTCGGGGTCTTACAAGGTGACAAAGTTGTCACACGTTTTAATGGGATATAAAGCGACAACGTTGTCACATGTTTAAATCTTTAATAAAAAAACGGAAGTGGTCACATGATATCACTTCGGTGCAATATTGACTAGTGGCCTTTTTTTCGGTTAGTAGTCATTTAGGGTCCTTTTTTTGGTAATTTTCTCTTATTTATATTAGCTCAGAGCCTCGTACACATTCATTTGTAATCAATCAAAATTAATAAACTATTATATTATAAAAAATTGAAAATAACAAGAAAACAAAAAATACAAGGAAAAAAGATTTTATTGATTTAACTAGCATGAAGTACGTGTGATGCGTTAAGACTTGAAGGCCATAAACTTAAGACTGTTAATAAGGGTTAGGATAATCCGGCAAGGTTGATTTTTTAAGTACTCCCATTCCCAAAGGAGAGCTTTCCATATGCTGTCCTCCCATCTATAAAAATTTATCTAAGTTGGTTCCATGAGCTAGATTGCATTTTTGCAATATAATAGACAAGCACTTGTTCTATTCTTCTCATCTACAAACATCCAATTATATCTACAAGATCTTGGGATTTTGACAATATGGCTACCTTTAGATCTGATATTTACTCATGAATAATTACACATCCCTAAGATATCACACAATCATTGACACCAGTTAGATATTAAGGAAAGTATACAGGCAAATTCCTAAGCCCATTTGGGTAATTAATTCACTTGTAAGCTGAATTCAAGAGAATGGTCATTTAAAGAGATTAAAAAAAAGAAAAAAAGAGTAGAATCTTATTTTTAAAAAAAAGTACAAAAAATCTAAAAAATCAGTTCCTTCTATTTTTTCTTGAAAGTAAAAAAGTCAAAATCTGTCGTTGCACTAAAAGACAAAAGGCCCCTTTTATTGAAAAAAAAAAAAACTAAGAAAAGAAAAATCCATCACATATCACAAAATAATAAAAGTTAAGAAAGGTGAATTTTGAGAGTTTATACTTTTTGACAACACCCTCTTCTTTTCTTGTCAATTGTCCAATCAAGCTCTCTACAATGTAAAATGTAGAGCCATACAAATAAGATTTGTGGTCAGCTGCCACTCCTAGGCTAGTTTGACACTTTACTAATATAGTAAAAGTTAAGTAAAACCTCCATTTTTCAAACAATATGTCACATAAAAAGCATTTCAATTCAAAACTCCCCCTTTTATTAAAAAAAAAAAAAATCAAAAAGCAACTGCCTTTATTCACTAAAAGACAAAAACAATTCATTTCCTCAAATAAAAAGTCAAAAATATTTCATCCAAAACAACTAAAAATAAAATATCATCATAATCCAATTATATATATTTTATTCCCTCCCTTTATTTCACTTCACTTCACTCCACTTTATTTTAAAAGTAAAATTACCGAATGGCACTTTTAGATCGAAGTGTGGGACCCACATGGGGTTGTCTATGTGGCGCTGGCGCAGGCGCAGGGACCTAATTAGGGCAAGCATGCTGCCCGACCATAGTTTTACAATCGAATTCCTCCAACGAATTACTGTAAAAGGACGAAACCCCAATCCTTCCAAAATCCTACTACATTGATACATACTGTTTCATCCCGTCTTCATTTTTTTCCCCCAAATCCCCTCTCTCTCTCTCTCTCTCTCTCTCTCTCTCTCTCTCTGTTTCATTTGCCCTCGTCTGCGTACAAGAACCGAAATAGAAGAAGGATCGGCTCTAATCTCTATCTTCAATCAAGGCAAGGTTCGATTTTTATTCTACTTAGATCTTGAGTTCACCACAACTTCTGTTCATCTATTCTTCTCTAGTCTTTTCTGTAGCTTTTGGAATTCGAATGGTTTTTCTTCAGAAATCAAGATCTGATTTTGATTATACACTGTAGAGATGTAGGAATATTGAGATTTTCATGGAGATTTGCAAGGGAGAGAGGGATTAGGGTTGGACTTAGGGTTTATGTCTTTTATTCTACGAAGGGAGTAAGAAAGAGGGGTTTTGGGCTTTTTTGTTTTCTTTGTAGAAACAGCTTCAGGGTCTCACCTGTGATCAATTGAAACTCTTTCACATGCATCTAATTCTAGCCGTGTCCCTTCCACTATCATCTACCAAATGGGACAGAATCTTGATTGAGAGAAAACTAACGAAATTAGAAACTTTTGAAATTTGAGGCCTTGAAATCAAGGATTAAGGTGAAGCAGGCGCTTTGATTGTACTGCTAAGTGTAAAGTACTCTCAATTTAATATGATTAGATTTTTGGGTCAGCCTGCATCAATACAAGATTGCTGGTTTTAGTGTGAGAAATCATACAACTGAATGGAAGGATAATGTGCTGATTTTGAAAGCTTTTGTTTGTTACAAACAGGGGAAAAGATATGAGAATATAAAAAAGGATACTCCAAATTTCTGAATGCCCAAAAAAACCCACAAGGAATTTCTAGGATTGGATGTGAGACAATGATTTGATTTAATTTGAACGTTGGAAAATGGTATGTAATTTGTGAGGTTCTCTTCCTTCTCAAGCTATGCACAAACAGGTTTAGAATAAACGGGCGGAAGGTTTCCATATAGTTCTGATATTAGGGGGCTGCGGTAGGGGCATATTTACAAATACCTTTATCAACTATGCATTTATCTTTACAGTGAGATGTAAGAATACAACAATCAGATTGTAGGAGATTTCTAGAGAAGAAGATTCTTTGTACACCCAATTCAGATGTGGGAATTGATTTGTGTTGTGGCTTCCAGATGGGATAATTAGTAGTCAGTGGCGCAGCCTCGGATCTTCTTTCGAATAGACCAACCTCTCAGAAGAGGTTGATCGATTCCAACAAAGGGATTCCGCACAAAACAACACTCACAGCCATGACCTCATGGGAATAACTCACGTTACTTGATTTGATTGAATAAAGCATGCTAAATAACAAGAGGGTTCTTCTGTATATGTAGAAGACACTATTTTTAAACTAATCAGGATATTGAAAATAGTAAAATACCTAATCCTACTCAAAATAGAATTTAGAAAGTAATTCCTATTAAGCAACTAAGTAATATCACTAATTTAGATATTGTCTCAAATAAGGATAGGGATCTTTGCCAAATCAGAGATCATGTGGACCCCATCAGATGGGTCCGTCAGGGCCTACGGGTCCTAGTCTTGGGTCGGGCTGCATCACTCAGTTGCATGGAAAAAAGCTTTTGGCTGAACTGTAGTAGCACGCTGAACTTTTTTTCAGTAGTAGGCCATGCTATAGGCAATAGCCTAAAAATCGCATGCATCCAAATAATTTCAATTTTCAACTATCTAATCATACTCCCACACCACAGGATAGTATATGATACAGTTAGACATTTTTGTTAAAAAGCGACCATCTCCATTATCACTCCAACCATTGAACCTGAGCTGTTTATGGCTAATCATATGCTACATACCAATGTGGAAAGGCCACATGTCTCCCAAAATTGGAAAAAATAAAAAAACAGTAGTCTGATGGTGTCCACAACTATGGTTCGTTTGGACGGAAAAAAGATCTGTTACTGCCTGCTAGAACAGGCTGGAAGCATATGGTTTCCATTTCTTTTTTTTTTCAACCAATTTGATGAGTACAATACATTTTCAATGCACTTGACTGGGACCATCAGAGCTATCACTCAAGTAAGTTCTAGCCTCTTAGCACAAGAAAAATCAATTACCTGCTTTTACTGGAACTCTAACTAAGACTGGATTGGAAGAGGTAGTGCTGGCAATGCATCCCCATCCCCATGTTCAGGATATCAAACTAAATTTTAAATTGATAATTCCATCTTTGCCTCTAATGAGGCTTATATATATAGGATTTACTTATCATTTATCCATTGAAGGCCTTGTGCTTATTGTTTTCAGTGCATCTATAAGGCCATCTGATTATAATAAATTTCAGGATAGATAGAATTAATATAGAACTAAACACTTTTACCTGCATTACAATTCTTTCTGAAAAGAAGTACATGTTCTTAAAATCCCTTCTGTAAACAAATACAGGTTTTGATTACAGAAGTCCGATCTTTATGATGCACAATATGACTATGAAAATAGATAAGCACTACAATATGCAACAGCATTTTATGTCTTTCTTTAATTTTCTAGTTTCTTCAATCAATTTCCATTGAAATTCACAGAGAGAGAGAGAGAGAGAGAGAGAGAGAGAGAGAGAGAGAGAGAACATCATAAATTGAGATATAGTAACCAAATAAACTTTTGAAATAATTGCCTCAGCCATTTAACCAGCTGCCCAGATTTTTCTCTGTCGGAGAAGTCACAATAGGTGACATTTTGCCTTGGTGGCAAAATATACCTATATAATTCCAGAAATATAAACTTATTCTCGAAAAACTAAATGAGAAAAAAATCAATAAACTTATGAAATAATTGCCACAGCCGTTTAACCATCTGCCCAGATTTTTCTCCGTCGGAGAAGTCACAATAGGTGACACTTTGCCTTGGTGGCAAAATGTACCTATATAATTCCAGAAATATAACTTATTCTCGAAAAACTGAATGAGAAAAAAAATCAATATTTCTTCTTATACCAAAATTTCCAAGATATCTTCTTGAATCTTGACTGAGTTAACTGGAGTTTTGATTGAGTTGACCTGAAGCTGCCCATATAGGCCCGTTTAAGAGGAGAAAAGGATAAAAAAAAAAAAAGAAAAGAAAAAACCCACATAAAGGAACAGTTAGGAACAATCTTTGAGCCTCACACAAGGCCCCCTGCAGGTACACCAACCTATGCAGCTTCACAAATCATGTAAGGTCTTCATGGATGCACATATGGTGCCCCTTCCTGCACCTATGTAGGATGTGAGTAGATCATTGCTCATTTCTACTTGTTCCTTTTTTTCTCTCTCTTTGTGCTTGCTCAGTTATGGTGCTTGATCTTTGGTCTCCCAAGCTCTTGCACTCTTGTGTGAAGGCAAAAGTGGTGGCTGCTTACTTAGCAAAAGGGGGAAATTTTACTAGAAGAAGAAAAATGGAAGAAGCCATTAAAAATAGATTTTTTTTTTGTTTGAAAAGAAGTAACAATAAGCCATACTTCCCTATGATGCTGGCTGTTTTGTATCCGGCATCCAATGACAGTTGTCCAATCTCCACCCTCCCATTTCGTCTGATCTCCATTCTCCCATCTCTTCCTCGCTTTCTATTTTCATTTGTCTATCCTTTCTAACCAACATAGAGGAAAAAACCCTTTAAGATGATGCAGCAGAGAAAGTAAAGAAACATTTAAGAGGGTCACATGCAGTCACATCGAACATCACTTTCTTTCAAAATATCATGAGGAAATGCTTCCTTGATTCATCTTCTCACGTTATAATTGTGCATGCAATAGCTACTCTGCACGCACGCGTGTAATTGTTTGATTTTTTAAGTCATATGATGCCTTTGATATTCATGCTTGATCATTTGACAAATGAAGGAAATATCTAATTGTGAATTTCTTATGTTTCAGGAATTGGATCTATTGAACTGAGGATTAGGTTTGGAACTTGGAATTGAGGGAATCATTTAGTCATAATGGGCAAGAAGAAGGGGGATGAGACTTCTGGGACCAACAAAACAAAGGCCAAAGAAGGAGGACCCAAGAAAGAGAAGATGTCAGTCTCCGCTATGCTTGCTAGCATGGACCAACCAAAGCCTGAAAAGTCAAGGGGATCATCATCATTATCAAACAAACCTAAGCCCAAGGCGAAAGCTCTCTCCTCATATACCGATGGCATTGACCTCCCACCATCTGATGATGATGATGATGGAGTAACATCAGATGATGCATCAAACAAGAGGGCAGCAACCGCAAGACCCACTGCCACGGTTGACATTGCCGCTGTAACTGGCAAGGAGATGAAGAAGCGAGAGAAGAAAGAGCAGCTTGTAGCTCATGCAACCGAGCTTGCTAAGCAGGAAGCACTCCGAGATGACAGGGATGCCTTCACTGTGGTCATCGGAAGCAGGGCCTCTGCCCTAGATGGGGGAAGTGAAAATGCTGCTGATGCAAACGTCAAAGACATCACCGTGGAGAATTTTTCTGTCTCAGCCCGTGGAAAGGAGCTTCTTAAAAATACCTCTGTTAAGATCTCACATGGCAAGCGCTATGGCCTTGTGGGACCCAATGGGAAGGGCAAGTCCACCCTTTTGAAGTTGTTGGCTTGGAGGAAGATCCCTGTGCCCAAGAACATTGATGTCCTACTGGTTGAGCAGGAGGTTGTTGGCGATGATAAGACTGCCCTTGAGGCTGTTGTTTCTGCCAATGAAGAGCTTGTCAGGCTCCGACAAGAGGCAGCAACTATCAATAACAAAGGAGATGATGGTGATGACGAGGATGATGATGCAGGAGAGAAGCTTGCAGAGCTGTACGAGCAGTTACAATTGATGGGTTCAGATGCTGCTGAAGCTCAGGCCTCTAAGATCCTTGCTGGCTTGGGATTCACTAAAGATATGCAGCAGCGCACCACCCGGTCCTTCAGTGGTGGTTGGAGGATGAGGATCTCATTGGCAAGGGCCCTCTTTGTCCAGCCAACTCTTCTTTTGCTCGATGAGCCTACAAACCATCTTGACCTCAGGGCGGTTCTTTGGTTAGAGGAGTACTTGTGCCGTTGGAAGAAGACACTGGTCGTCGTCTCTCATGACCGTGACTTCCTCAACAGTGTCTGCAATGAGATCATTCATCTACATGATGAGAAGCTCCACTTTTATCGTGGCAACTTCGAAGACTTTGAGAGTGGGTATGAGCAGAAACGCAAGGAGATGAACAAGAAATTCGAGATCTATGACAAACAAGTCAAGGCTGCAAAGAGGACTGGCAGCCGGGTTCAGCAACAGAAGGTCAAGGAACATGCCAAATTTGCTGCTGCAAAGGAAGCCTCCAAGAACAAGGCAAGGGGCAAGGTGGATGATGATGAGCCTCCGCCTGAGGCTCCCAAGAGATGGAGAGATTACAGTGTGGAGTTCCACTTCCCTGAGCCCACTGAGCTCACCCCGCCTTTATTGCAGCTCATAGAAGTCAGCTTCTGTTACCCCAATAGGCCTGACTTTAGGCTTTCAAATGTTGATGTGGGAATTGATATGGGGACAAGGGTGGCAATTGTGGGGCCTAATGGTGCGGGTAAGTCCACTTTGCTCAATCTGCTTGCAGGCGATTTGGTTCCCACTGAAGGTGAAGTACGGAGGAGCCAGAAGCTAAGGATTGGAAGATATTCTCAGCACTTTGTAGATCTCCTGACGATGGAAGAGACCCCGGTCCAGTATCTCCTCAGGCTTCATCCAGACCAAGAAGGATTAAGTAAACAAGAGGCTGTGCGGGCAAAGCTTGGTAAATTTGGCCTACCCAGCCATAACCACCTCACTCCCATTGCCAAACTGTCAGGGGGTCAAAAATCCCGTGTTGTCTTCACATCTATCTCCATGTCTAACCCCCACATCTTGTTATTAGATGAGCCGACAAATCATTTGGACATGCAGAGCATTGATGCATTAGCCGAAGCACTGGAAGAATTTACTGGAGGGGTTGTCTTGGTCAGTCATGACTCGAGGCTGATCTCACGTGTATGTGAGGATGAAGAGAGAAGCGAAATCTGGGTCGTAGAAGATGGTACTGTTAGATCATTCCCTGGGACATTCGAGGAGTACAAGGAGGAGCTGCAGAGAGAGATCAAAGCGGAAGTTGATGAGTGATGCAGCATTTGACCGAGGTGGTTTTTTATGTTTTTTTGTAGTTCCTACATATACTGATATGCTGCTATTTTGTTGTTTATGGGCTGCATCCCTTTTACTCAACATGCGTTTCTGTGGTGAAGTGAGTTTTTTGCTCGATTGAGCGGATAAATTGAAGACAATAAATTTTAATCTGTTTGATTTGTGTGGTTGCAGTAATAATTATGTAAAAGAATTCTATTATTATTATTATTAGTTTTTAATCCAAATTTGGTTACAACAATACAATCTACCTGGATCCAGTTTTGCGCACAGGCCAGCCAGACAGCCTGGAACTGAAAGTGTGTCTAAACCTGGATCTGTTAGTGGGGCCTGATATTCTTGCTCTCGTGCTGAACTGGATTGATTCGAGCTCATGAGCAATTTATATGGCTTTGCTCAATCAAAAACTAATTTGCCCAGTTTTTTTTGTCCTGCTTGACATGCAATTGAACGACTGATAAAATCCCATTTTTGTTCTTTTCCAGCAAAGATCAAGAGAGTGAGATGTGGCATTTTGGGTCCTTTGGCTCCGTTTTGTGAATTGTGTAGAGAGAGATTCGGGGTTCATAAACATGCTGTATTGGTTGTGAGTTGAGTTGATGTGGTTGACTGTGATATTTGAATTAAAAAGGTGTTTATTCATAAAATAGAAGTGGGAGGTTGTTATTTATGATTGTCTTCAGTTGTGTTCAATCTTTTGTTGCTTCCTTTCTTAGGGCTGAATCATCTAGGTAAAGAGAAACAGACGTTGAATTCCCAATACTTTAAGGGTCCCTTTGTGCAGCAATGGAATCCAAGGAAACGGCATGGGGGCGCCTTCCCAGTTGTGTTCGGTGCAGCGATGGAATCATGCTTCTGGATTTTCCGGTGCAGAAATGAGGCGCCCTTTTTCGAGGGATGGGCAATCCGATTTTCTGACCAAGAGGGGTGAAAAACAAACTGCCACAGGAGGAAACGTGGGTTTTTCCTTCTGCAGCGCTGCACAAACAGGCCCTAAAAATGAAGGGAAAACATGGCGGGGAAAATCCTTTGTAGTGGAAAATCTCCACATGTGAATCCTGATGTGAGAAAACGTTTAATATAAAATTGAATAACAAATAGTCCATGATGCTTTGGTGAACTCTGCCTTGTTGCCTATTGCAAGCATTGTTGGTGCCAAGCCCAAATAAAGGAGGAGGATTAATGTTCAATTGATACTCAATGCCTGAGTGTATAATAAATTATATTTTCAGGACCTGAAACTGGGTACGGTAAAGGCCTAGGTAATGCATGCCCTCAAATTATGTTTCAGGGCCTGGAACTGGATAGGGAAAAGGCCTAGGTAATGCATGCCTTCCAAGGGTTTTGGCCAGCCCAGGCCTGGCCTGCATGCATCAACGGTAGAGTGAGGATAACCTCAGGTCACAGCCCTAGATCTGTTGCACCAAGCTAATGAAGGGAATGATATGTTGCTTTGCGCTAATTCCATGGAAATGTGGTGGGCTCAGCCACTGTCCAAACTAGGGAATCATGATGGTTCATATATTCAAGTTTGCATTTTTAAGATACTGTGAAGTGAGTACTCACTCAAAATTCATGATGTTTTTACTGGGTTTTATTCATGAAAAACATAATCCGCTCAAAATAAATGTCTCTTTTTATACAAATCCTCACCATTCATCACTATGATAGAAACACATAAAAAAAATATATATATATATCACAAAAAGTTTTTAAATGTTTCGTGGTGATCAAATTTAGCATCAAATTCTTATAGCTTAAAGCTGTACCCTTGAAGGAAAAAAAGGGTTAAATTAGAGTTTTCCTTAAACCATGTCCATAAATCCCTTATAATTGGTCACATCTCTCTTCTTTATAAATAGTAATGTTTCTAGATTAACTAGCATAACATTAGGGAATTTTTTTTTTTGGGATTGGTTGGGACCCAAGACAGCCCACACAAGTGGGTTTTGGGATGAGTTGTAGCTTGTAGGCTTGTGAGCTAATAACATGAGCTCAAATCAGAATTGGGACCAATGAAAATTTTATTTCTAATTTGGGCATAAGGTCGGATTCTATCCAAACCGAACCTACACCCACAGGCCTAGTCATGGCCTAGTTCAAGTTCCCTATTAATAAATAATTCCGGTTCCAGTTGTAGCCTACAAAAATAACTTCTTTCACTAAATAATAATGTTATAATATGAATTTATATTTTCACGACAACAAAACTAGATTTATCATTCACTCAATGTAAGTGTTTTTCATTCCCTAACATTTAATTTAAATATTAATTTTAACTTACTATACAATTTAAATTTACATGAAATCTTTACAAGTCACTTAAAATTTATTTTGAGTAGTAGACCCCACACACCCACACAGGAAGGGTTCTAAACGGGTCGGTTCCGGGACCCAGAATCAGAATCGTTAAGGAGAAGGTGTATCCGGACTCGGAGCCGTTTCGGAACCGATTTTTTTGCTCCGGAATCAGAACCAAATCCATATATGGGACGAGTTTGGATCTGGATACGAGTCTAAGTAAAAAGTGATATTAAAAAATATATATAATTTTTAAGAGAGATTTTCGAAAATTGAGGTAATATATTGAGTTTCATATCTATGTACTCGAACCAAGGTGGAACTGGACCCGGACTCATTTACTTATTAAGGTATAAATAAAGATCCATATTCGAATTTTAACGAGTGAAAATGTTCGGGTAATTGGACAATCCGATACCCATTTACTCCACATTGACACACACAGGAGTCTCAATTTGAGAGATTGAATCTCATTCATCCTTCTCCTATAAATTCAAAAACATACATACCGAGCTAGGGCTGGCCGTGGGAAGGAGGAACAGGGTTTCTATTTTGGAGAATAGACGACGACAAGGAGAGAAAGATGAGCGGAGGAGGAGGAGGAGGAGGAGGAGAGAAAGAGAAGGAGAAAGGAGGAATGGGTGCCCCAAAGACGCCTACAGATTTCCTCAAATCCATCCGTGGAAGGCCTGTCGTTGTCAAGCTCAACTCTGGCGTCGATTACAGAGGTATCTCTTTCTCTCTTTCTAGGGTTTCATCTTTTCGCTTCCCATCTACTCTCTTATTTACATGTTGTTTTACCCACCCACGTCTCATCCCTCTAGGGTTGCAAAGGCTGAAACCAAGTCATGAGGCTATATTGAAGTAGGCTATATTGAAGTAGTCTGTTGTTAGAGTTGTAACTACACTTGTTCAAAGAAAGACACACATTGACACAAGCATATAATATTTGATCTGATCTGTATAGTTGGTTCATAAAGGTAGTGCCCTAAAAGGCTAACTTACATATTGTCCCTGGCTGATGGTGAGTTGGTTACTTGGTTAGGGTCATCTTGTATTATGTAGTGTGCATGAGTGCAAGTCTCTTGTTAAAGAGGGAAAGATGTAGGCTAATTTACATAGTCAAGAGTTTCAACAATTTCCTGCAACATTCCCTTCAACACCGAAAAGGGTCGGTAACTAGAGCACCATAGAACTCCATTAAGAAAATGACCCAGGAGATTACTTTTCACTTGTGAACTTTTGTTGCTACACCTTTTGGGTCTTCTGCCATGTTATTGCAAATCCGACTATTTCTAACCAAATAGACCAAAGAGCAACTACTAAGCAACAGTCCCAAATCAACCATCCCTTCTTTTAATAACTAGAACGTCAAAATCTCCACTAGGCCATCCTCATTGGATTGTAAATGGTTATAGAAAAAATAATCCCATGCTATATTTTAAAAGCGCAATGAATAAGAAGATGATGAATAAGGCTAGACATTGGATGATAAATGAGATGAATATTCCCCCGTGTAGTTTAGTCTTGGTTGTGAATGATGAGGCACAATTTGTATTTATAGTGCCTGGCACTCATCATCATCATCGAACCCTTGTCAGTAGTCCCAACTATTGAATTATGTTCCTTTCTCAGTGACCATGATTGAGTTGTGCCAAGTATTACGACAGCTATCAACCTACTTGATGCAACCACCTTCCTTTGTTCTGACTTGGAATTTGCAGTTACAACCTAGTCTATAATCAAAGAAAAGTTTTACTTCAATTGTAGTAGATGCTAGTGTGTCTACCTTCAATTAGATCACTATTGAACTTGAAATACATGATTTGCCTTTTTTTATTTTTATTATCTTGTTGTGGGTGGGGTTTTTTTTTTTTTATTGTGTTATTTTATTAATAAATTTTGTACAACAAACCACCCCCACACACAACAAAAAAAAAAAAAGAAAAGAAAAGAAAAGAAAAACCACCATCAATGGTTCACCCACCCAAAAAAAAAAAAAATTGTGCTTACACCTGACCTAGGTGGCACAGCCCAGGGTCCTTGATTAAAAAAAAAGAGTAATAGACCAGTCTCCCAAGGAATTAATTGAATCCAAAGATGGATTCCACTGCTAGGGCACACTCAAGACCATGGGAAACACCATTTTTGAAGAAAAACTCAGAGAAATCTTTTATTAATTGAAATAAGCATAAGCAATTAAAAAAGGGACTCATCTATATATAGAGGAGTATGATCGTTCCTTGGTAAACAAGTCTTTCTAAATAAAATAGGAAATTAGCTAATCTTAATCAAACAAAAAAGTAGGAATTAGAAATAGTCTCGAATTAAACGAAAATAGTTATAGGATAAAAATAGGTTGCCACAGTAGCTCTCGGTCAATATTGGGCCAGTGGACTGAACCCAATGGACTGGGTTGACCTATGGGCCAATGGGTAGGCCCAGTTGATTTCTCGTGCATGGTCCGTACTGCATCAACTCTCTATGGCTTGGAAAACTCGATTCCGGAAAGTTAGGAGCTTGATAATACTCATATAGGGATTTGGTCAAAAGTTGTAATCCATGTATCTAGGTACACTGCTACTTTTCTCCTTCCTCGTCTTTGCTTCCTTTTATTTTTTTTTTATTGGGTGGTATTCAATGAAAGGGGGTTTTCGGATGGGGATTTGGGACAGTTTGAAGGGTTCGACTGAGAGAGATTCGGGTTTCTGAGACTGGGAGTGAGGTTCAGTAGAGGGGTTTTGGGTTTTGATTTTTTTTTTCTGGGGTTTGGGGCTTCTAAGAAGAAACGAGAGGGGGGTTGAGTGGATTAAGGTTCAGCAGTGACGAGTGGGGTTCAGTATACTGGGGATTTGGTTTGGGATGGTGTGAATTGGTGGTGATGGGGATTAGTTGATTTGGGATTAGGGTTTCGTGATGGGATTTTATATTTTGGGTAATTGATGGTTGTTTTAGGGCTCAACATGTGGTAGGGGATGGCTTGGTCGATTTAGGGTTTTTTATGTTGAGGTTTCTTGGGGAATCGATGGAAGATGGTTTCTGAGAAGATTCGGGTGGGAGGGGTTTTGGGGACAATGAAGATGGACCAGGATTTGAGATTGCAATTCGGCAATTGAGTTCATGTGTGGTTGGTTTGTGGGTGGATGGATGATGATGCATTGCTTGTGATGGGCTGATGATGATAGAATCTAGGAGAGACAATTGTTCTCCCGGTGATCGCCGAATAAGGGCCCTGATACCAAATTGGCGGAGCCTTGGATCCTCAATAAAATAATTGACCAATTTCGCAAGGGATTGATTGAATCCGAATATAGATTCCAGCACTAGGGCACATTCAAGATAATGGGAAACAACATTATTGAAGAAAAACATAGATAAATCCATAGTTATCAGAATCCTACAATATGTATTCCGAAACCCGATTCGTATCCCGAATCTTAAGGAAGATGATTCGTATCTATATAATGAATTCCACTTACAAATGAATCTTAGGATTCAAGTGTGAATCCTACGATTTGATACTCGTTTCATTGAATCTTACGATTCAAGCGATTCAACTAAGCGAGAATGGCTATAGCCAATAAGCTAATATTAATAATCTTTTACCTTTTTTTCTTTCTTTTTTCTCTCTTTCTTTTATCGCTTGTATTTGTAAAAGGTTATTTTGTAGTGTTAACGAAACCTCGTAAGAATTTTTTACGACTTTGATAAGGTTTTAAGGATGAATAAAGAACATGCATTTAACTAAAGCATTCGACTGTATGTATGGTGCTTGTTTATATCTTCTTCTTTTTTTAATCTATATTAGTTTTTTTTCTTCATAAACACTTTCTTAACTTTATGAGATATACTACCATGTAAGAGTGATGGTTTGGATTTTATTTTATTTTTATATTTTGATTTAAAGATATGAAAAAATATATATTTTGATACTTTAAACTTATTTAACTATTTACACATCATTTATTTCATATATATATATATAATAATAATAATAAATGCCATGATGTTCTTGATATGATTGTATGATAGACTGACTTGTTATTATATTTATACTACTATAAATGGAAAAATGGATGGTTATGAATAATTACTTTTTTCTTTTTCTTTTAATTTTAATCATTTTTCATTTTTATTAGAAAAATAAAGAATCCTATGATTCACGATACGATTCGCGATTCGATTCGATTCATGGGTATGAACAATTTGCGATACGATTCCGATTTTGAAAACTATGGATAAATCTTTTATTAATTGAAATAAGCATAAGCAATTAAAAAAGGGACTCATCTATATATAGAGGAGTATGATCGTTCCTTAGTAAACAAGTCTTTCTAAATAAAATAGGAAATTAGCTAATCCTAATCAAACAAAAAAGTAGGAATTAGAAATAGTCTCTAATTGAACGAAAATAGGGATAGGATAAAAATAGATTGCCACAGTAGCTCTCGATCAATATTGGGCATGTGGACTGAACTCAGTGGACTGGGTTGACCTATGGGTCAATGGGTTGGTCCGGTTGACTTCTTGGGCCTGGTCCGTACTACATCACTAGGTTGCATCAATTGAAAAGATAAATATGTCAAATACATTATTATAAAGTACCGATAGGATTGGATTGACCAACTTAATATTTAGTACATAGAATTCTAAAATATATTAACATCATCATCTAATCATTGATGCCTCAATGACGTCCAATCTCTTCTATGTGGAGTTGTCTTTGTGAGTTTTATTTATTTTTATTTTTAACTTATTCTCACATAGGGCTAAGTTCTTTGCAGTCTACAATCTAACATGCCATTGAAATTCTTCTTTTCTGTTCTCATTCCTAGTTCCTCATACTTATAACACTTCAATTCTTGTGAAGGGTCGTTTCCAATCTTAAATATATGCCCAAACAATTCTTAAATTTTTTTTTCTTGATTTTCTATTGTGCTAGTGCTACTTGTAGATTTCCTCTTATGTACTCATTTACATTTCTTTCTTTTTTTTTTTTTTTTTTCTCCTTGTCGTTGCATACATCTAATGTGGAATACACATCACCCTCAACTTTGTCGTCTAGTCCCTCCTTCGTTTCCAACATTTATCTCCAATTCTTTATATGACACAAGAGTCTTAGTTCATCATTATTGTCATTGTTATCGTTGTCTTTCAAGCCTTATCTTATCAATTTGGAGTCATTTAAAAGAAATCTAATTATGTCAAAGCAAGCTATGTCCAAAATTACCATCTTTCTACCTATGTCAAAAACAAGTCTTCGTTTACACACACACACACACGACAAAAGAAGATAGCCTAAAAAACCATTCAGAAGAAGAAGATGGTGATGGAGGAGGAGGAGGACATAAGTTGATAATGGCTATCTCAAGTAATCTACATTATGTGTTGATTATAGGGTTTTTTATATGGTAATAGGTTCATTCATTAAACTAACAGAATTACAAAAAGAGAAAAGGCCAAAAGAGAGCACCAAAAACAAAAATCTAGAATGCAACTCATCACCGTTCTTGCTACAACACCAGAAACCAGAACTTGGAAAAACCTACTGACTGATTAGATGAGATGGCCTAAAATTTTAAGCAAGCAAGCCATTTGAGCAATTTCACAAGCAAGGCAAGAGATGTTTTGAAAGGTTCTCCTATTTCTTTTCAGTAACATTGTCCATAAAACAACGGCAAATGTACACGTCCATAAAATTAAATAGAGCAACGCCATTAAAAAAAAAAAGTTTAAAAAGAGCAACATTAAGAAGATAGAATGGCTGCGCAGACACTATATAACATAGGAAAGAGTTCAAAAGGATTAACAAGTGTGAAACTTGCATGAGATGAGCTTTAGAACCTAATCCACACAATTTACAAATGAGGAAATGATCTTAGGTGTATTGGTTACAAGGCAAAATACCTGGCCCAAAAGAACTAGAGAATTGATGCCCATGAATTGTTAAATGCGTTCTTTGTGATAGAAACAAAATTCATTTGAGGGGTGAGGGGACGTGCACAGGAGGAGCATTCCCTGAGTTGAGTTTACACACTGGTACCCAGACTTACTCTTAATTAGTTTATTTCTTTTCTCTTCCTACTTCCTCCTCTTTTTAACCCTTCTTTCTCTTTTTTCTTAATTCTCTCTTCCTATCTTTCTTTTTCCCTTCATTCTGTAGTACTTTTCTTACAGACTTGAGTAAACATATGGAGGAAAGGTGGGGAGAGAGGAAGTCAAAAGGTCACCTTTACATGCTTTTAAGAGCTTTGATTATGAAATTGGAAGCCTATTTAAGAGATGGTATCCAGAAATCAAAACCTTCTAATCTATTGATATTAGCTAATATATTATCCTAATTTTCTTTCCTAATAAAAACTTCTCTTACTTAGGACTCTTCAAGAACTTTTTCTCACTAAAACACATTTGGGAAGGAAATTTCATAAACTACTAGGGAGGCACTGTGATTGGATGGTCTATAAGGGGGCAACTATTTTAAGTGCAAAATTTATCTATTAAAAGATTCTGAGATTTTGGGGCAACTATTTACCATTTTAACTCAGCCTCTAACCACTGCAGCCAGCCTAACCAGCTGACTAGTTACGTGCCATGCCTAAAATGGAATCCATGTGGCCACATGAATGACAATACCAAGCTGTCCCCCGCCAAGCCCCAACACACGTACACACAACGAAATGAACTTCATAGGTTGCTTGCCATTCATGCCATTACTTGAAACCATCGGAAGGGAGCTGTTGTATGTGTTGTGTGTTCGCGCGCGCAACATGTGTGTGAAGCCAAATCCCCTTTATTTGCTTTTCCACCCTTGTACTTTTCTTTATTTTATTTTTAATCTCTCTTTTAGCTCTTTTGATGTGAGCCATTGGATTGAGTCAATCCAATGGTTGTAGAGAGTCTCCCTTTTAAGAAAATCCTAAGGGAAAAGAGAATAACATTCTAGTGCATTCCTTGAGAGAGTGTAGAGATTGGGATAAGAGACAAGAGAAGAGTCTATCCAAGAAGACCAAGAGAAAGGGGAGGAAAAAAAGCTTTTAAAGCTTGTAACTTGTAAGTGGATTGTTAGAGATTCACTTGGTAGTTCTCACACATTATAACTGAACCACGTAAATCTTGTGTCTTGTGTGTTTCTTGTCTTATTTTATTTCTCTACATGATGGTGGTTTGATGATGTATGTTTTCCGTAGTTGCATTGCCATAGCAATAGCAATCAGTTGGTGATTGGTGTTGGAGAATTACGACGCCTACCAAGTTTTTGTAGAAATTCCCCAACAACAATTGGTATTAGAGCTATTGCATTGGCAAACATCAAATAAAATTGAAAACCTAATGGCCGCCAAGCTTTTTTTTATGAAGAGAATCCCACACCTTATCTTCCATTCCTTCAGGTTGGGCCTCCTTCACTTAAGTGGTTGATCCAACTCTTTCGCAACAAGAAAATCCTCATCATAATCTTCCATATAGGCCAATTGCTATCATTGAATTTTTCAAACTCCATTGCCTTCTCCATTGCCAAAAATGTAATAAATCAACAAATTCTCCTTTTCTCACTCAATAGTGAATTAACAACCCTAGGCTTTGATATCAATTGTTGTTGGGGAATTTCTACAACAATGTGATTCTCCAACACCAATCATCAACCAATTGCTATTGCTATAGCAATACAACTAAGGCAAACATACATCAAACCACCATCATGTAGAGAAATAAAATAAGACAAGAAACACACAAGACACAAGATTTACGTGGTTCGGTTACAATGTGTAACCTACATCCACTGGAGAACAATGCAAAGCTTTCACTTTACCTTCAATGGAGATTACAAGCTAACCACCAAGTGAATATCTAACAATCCACTTAGCTTTGAAAGCTTTTTTTCCTCTCCTTTCTCTTGGTCTTTTTGGATAGACTATTCTCTTACCTCTTCTCCAAATCTCCACACTCTCTCTACAAAGGAATGCCATTCTCTTTTCCCTTAGGACTTTCTTAAAAGAAAGAAGCTCTACAACAATTGGATTGATTCAATTCAATGGCTCATATCAAAAGAGTTAAAAGAGAGATTAAAAATAGAATAAAGAAAAGTACAAGGGTGGAAAAGCAAATAAAGGGGATTTGGCTTCACACATGTTGCACACACATATACAACAATCTTTCTTATTTCACTCCAAGCTCACCAAGCAGTCTCTTCAACCAAATCATTTCTTTCAATGCTTCTTTAAAAGTAACATACTCAACTTCAGTTGTAGACAAGGTAACAATGTCCCGCGGTGTTGACATCCAACTGATAGTACCACCACTTACTTTGAAGACATAGCCAATAGTGGACCTTTGCATTTCTTGACAACCTGCATAATCAGCATCCACGAAACCAACAACTTTCAATGGCGAACCTACAAAGCATAAGCATACATCCTGTGTCCCCTTCAAATACCGAAGAATCCACTTTATTGCCTGCCAATGTTCCCATCCTAGATGGGACATATATCGTGAAACAACTCCTACTGCAAGAGCAATATCAGGCCTTGTACAGTCCATAGCATTCATTAAACTACCCACTGCAGAAGTATATGGATCATTTTGCATCTTGATCCTGTCTGCCTTATTCTTTGGAGAGTCTTGTTTGGACAACTTAAAATGATCAGCCAATGGTGTGGAAACAGATTGACTGACAATCATTCAAATTGAAACGCTCAAGCACTTTAGAAATGTTCTGAGATTGACTTATGCTTTCTATCACGTTCAATGTTCATGCCTAGGATCTTCTTGGCTGGTCCAAGATCCTTTGTAGCAAAGCATGTAGACATGTGCAGTTTCAAGTTCTTGACTTCATTCACATCATTGCTTGCGATCAACATATCATCAACATAAAGCAACGAAATAGTAAAAGTTCTGTCTTATGCTAATCCCTTGAAATATTTGCAATGATTAGATTCACACTTAACGTAACCTTTATCTTGCATGAAGTTGTCAAATTTCTTGTACCACTGTCTGGATGCTTGCCTCAATCCATACAAACCCTTTTTCAACTTGCAAACCAAGTTAGGATTAGTTTTGTCCACAAAACCTCCAGGTTGAGATATATAAATTTCCTCGGTGCTATCCTCAGTGCATTGTAAGTTCTCAATTTGCTTCTATGAAAGTAAGGAACAGTTTAGGACCTTGATGTGCAAGATGGAATGGTGAAGGGCTTGTCCTTGGTAATGAGTCACTAGAACTTGATATAAGCATAACTGAAAGGTCAAAAGACTGCAAGTATCTTGTCAATGGCATTAAGTCTTGTAATCACCTCGGTTGATTGTGCTTCATTTTATCGTAATAATTGTGCAGGCATTCTAGCCTGCTTGGATGGATATATGAATATTGCGATGGAGCAAACTGAAGAATATGTCAATGGTCAACTGAAAAACAAATATGGTGATGCTTTCATTAGAGGAAACAATGGTACAATATCACTTTTTAGCCGTTACAGTGTACACCCTTCAAATTTGGTTCCTTTTGCTTTTAATTAGCTATGCCTACTAGTTTCCTCTCATATTTGGTAACTTTTTTTTTTTTTGATCCAGTTCTATATATCAGTACATCGAAGAGGACACTGGCAGAAGGGGCTTAGAAAGAGAAGAGGCTTGTCTTATATCTTGTAGTGTGCTGAAGACATGTTTTTAAGTGAGACTCTTGGTTTCTTTGGTTTCATATTGTATTGAAATGGTAGAAATTAGAGATATTATTCTTGCTGACATTTGCCAATTGTTAAAACTTTAAATAGACAGAATTGTCTTTTAGATCTCATCATACAGTGAACTGATGGCAGCATATAGTTGTATCTCTTCTCAGCAGAGCAGGATGAAAAAGATAGCATCCATCAAGATTCATCCTGTGAATCAGATATTGGGAATATGATAAGAGGTGATTTAACATGAATATGTTTTGAAAACTATCTGTTTTTGGCAGGGGATTGCTTATTTTATGCCATTTCATAGAGAATGGGAAGAGCTGTATGTGTTACCTGACTGAAGGACTTGTGATAGATCAATTGTGAGTGGCAGCTATGTTATAAAAGTTTAGTCACATCTTCTGGAAAATCTCACACAACTGAAAGTGATAGGCTAAACATAATGTCATCCCTTTTTAGTCGATCAGAAGTAATATACTCAAGTCCAGCCACTGTAAACCAGTTAAAAATGCATTTGATAACTTAGATCTTTCTGCCACAGTAATACTACCATCATCATCATCATCGAAGCCTGATCCTTTTCTGGCTCATCATTTGATAACTTCACTGCCGTTTTTCAAGTCTCTTCTTTATCTGCACCCCTGATTAGTGGCTTGTACATTTCAAGTTGAAGCCTACATTCACAGGGCTTGTTTCTGGTCTCACAAGCATATATACCAGGTCATGTTTGATTTTGGAGTCACTGGTAGGTTCTCTTATTCATGCATTTTTAACCCTCACGGCATTTATAGCAAGAACCAGGATCACCTACGCGTTTTGGTCTTGGATGCAGCTTTGGGGCCAGAGCTTGTCCTAGCATAGTCTGTTTAATTATCATGCTAACATCCGAGCTTTAGAGCCAGCCCATGGTCTTGAAATTAGGCATTAGGGTCAGCCTATTTGCAATATGCATGACCCTTGATGGTAAATAAGTTGGGCTGGAGTGTTCGACTGTGCCTTTTTGGCCATACAGAGACCAAACCTTGACCAACTATTTGGCCATAAAACAAGTCTGGACCTGGCCGGAAGGCTTAGAAGCACAGTTCAAACCCCACCCAATGCGGGCTGCTCCTGGTCCATGAATACAGCTTTGCCAACATTCAATGTTATGCGTATGAGCTGCCTGTGGATATAACTAAACCTGAACTTAGGGATGTAAATGGGTTCCCGTTTCTCCGATTACCTGGAGGTTATGGCCCGTTAAAAACCGGGTCTGGGTCCTTATTTAGGCCCCGATAAGTAAATGGGTCCGGGTCCAGTTCCACCTTGTTTCAGGCCCATGGATTCAATACTCGGCATATTACCTCAATTTTCAAAATTTTTTCCTAAAAATCATGTTTCTTTAAATATCTTTCTCTACCTAGACACGGACCTGGATCCGGACCTGTCCCATTTATGGTTCCGGTTCCGGTTCCGAAACGGTTTCGGTTCTGGGTCCACCATGGACCCGGACCGGAACTGACTCGTTTACAACCCTATCTAAACTAAACTTTGACTTAAGCTCCATTCACATGAATGATGGGGCCATCCCTCGTCTGCTTATGAAGCCGTACCACACATCTCCAAATTCTTTGATTTGGTAACCCCACTCCAACTGGAGTTGGAACAATGCCAATGCAAGAGTCTGGGACGGTGGGTTGATTATATTAAAGTGGCTTTACTTCTTCCTCAATTTTTTGGTCCCCAACTATGGGGCCTGGGAGCCTTGGGCCCATGAGAGACCCAGTCAAGGTGAAAACCTAACCATGAAAATCCAAGAAGTCCTTAAGAAGTCTGAACCCTGCGTAATTAGGTGAGGAAAGAAGTTAAGTCTGAACCTTAAGTAATTAGGTGAGAAAAGAAGTTACTTGGATGAATGTGGTTCGGATTTAACAACTAGTTAACAGTTCCACAGTTTGTAAAGCAACTGTCACCGTTGCGGGGGCCCAGAAAATGGGGAATTTTAGAGGATTTTTCTTGTTGGACTTTGGGAAGAAATTGGAATGGGATCATTATCAAAAGGCACAATAGAAATGGTGGGTCATCAAAACAATTCAGCATACTACTATAATAGATTACTTATTGGTAGTTGAACCAACCCTAAATTTAGAAATGTAAATGGGTAGCCGATTCTCTAATTACCTGAAGGTTCCGACCCTTTAAAAAATGGGTCTTGATCCTTATTTAGGTCCCGATAAGTAAACGGGTCCGGGTCCTGGTCCATCTTGGTTCGAACCTGTGGACCCAAGACTTGACATATTATCTCAATTTTTGAAAATATCTCTTAAAAACCATGTTTTTTAATATCATTCTCTACCTAAACCCAGACCCGGATCCAGACCCGTCCCATATACGGTTCCGGTTCCCGTTCCGGTTCAAGAGCCAAGAAACCGATTATGAAATGGTTCCGGGTCCGGATCCGGTTCCACCTTCTCCTTAATAGTTCCGGTTCTGGGTTCACCATGGATCCGGACAGGAACCGACCCATTTACAATCCTACTAAATAATGAAGTATGTTTTCACCAGGAAAAAAAAAAAAAAAAAAAAGAAATAAATATCCAGGCATGCATCCTTATCTTTGCCCAATGCCAGTCCAGATAAAGCTGATGATTATGGGTCTAGGTGGCCCCCATGACATAGACCGCACACAAAAGTGTATGCACGCTCCGAAGTGACAGCCCCGCTGCATCAACCACAATGGTGATGGGCATTTTGTCTTTGCTGCTCGCCTGCCTGTGAGAACAGAGCCTTTCTTTTTGTTCCCAAGATGAGCATTTCTACTTCGCGGTAATAATTGATGCTCATCAAGTAGATGTTTGATTTTATCCCGCCCCCCCACCCCCCAACCCCAAAAAAAAAAAAATCTGGCTGAGACCCATGTAC
Source organism: Camphora micrantha (assembly GCA_003546025.1). Classification (NCBI taxonomy): domain Eukaryota; kingdom Viridiplantae; phylum Streptophyta; class Magnoliopsida; order Laurales; family Lauraceae; genus Camphora; species Camphora micrantha. The sequence continues at coordinate 25,338,845 of QPKB01000010.1, forward strand.
CCGCAAGGAAGTAGCCCACACAATTGGAAAGAAAGCCTGCACAAGTGGTAAAGGAGCGTACACACGCGGAAAGGGAGTCCACCGAATTGGTAAAGGGGCAGCACACAAAGAAACCTTGGGCAGCTGTGTGAGATATGACGTTGCTAACCAACTGAGCAACCCGTAGTCCTCAACATAAATGTTTCTAAACTGTAAGTTGTTCCTTTTGACACACTCTCTCTCTCTCATTAGGAGTTTGAACTCGCGCATTCTACTCACTCACCTATGTCCATAGCCAGCATGAAGATATTGCTCTCTCTCATTAGGAGTTCGAACTCGCGCATTCTACTCACTCACCCGTGTCCCTAACCGGCATGAATATATTGCTCTTACTCAATGGATGCAATTGACCACCGAGTCTCTGCATTTTTCCCATACGCCTCCCATGCTTGGTTTCCATCTTTTGAAGCTAATTTTGATTTCTCTGGTTGTTCTGATCCCATTCAGGTCACTCTTCTTGATGGATAGATATCCAGAGATCATTTAGGAAAGGTTCTCGTAGACCTTAGCCATATGCCATATCGTGGTCTATTTGGTGTGAATGGATTGGAAGAAACTTTTTCTTTTTTCTTTCAATGGGAAAGCATATTTGTAGGGCAATGTGGTGCACATAAAAAAAATAAAATAAAATTTCTTCATTGACTACCTGTGCTCTCCAAACAAAGGAATTTAGGGGCCTTTCTGCATCTTGTTGTGAAGGATCCTTTGACAGGTTAGAAGTTTTTTTTTATAACCCAGTGTATCTTCTGCCCAGTACAATTTAGGAGCCTTTGACCATAAGTCTGAAGGACACTTGATTCTAGACAACCAAGAGCTAATCATAACCCTCCTATCCACATGCACCGGGTAAAATTATGGAAGGTGGCGAACGAAGGTATGTAGGTGTTGAATACAAGACCCCTCTGCTTCCTGAGGCGCAAAGTCCTTCGCCAACTGAACTATCACTCATTAATTGGTCCGGTTAGAAGTTAAATATAAATTGGAGCTTTTAAAAAACACAAGACCAAGGTTGGGTGATGTTATCAGTAAGGTTCGTAGTGAAATAGCAATCTACTTTTCTAGCCCATCTGGTCTTCAATTAGAGCCGAAGTGTAGATAGGGCTTCCAATTAGAGGTTCTATTTTCCATGGTCTAGTTCTATTGGGGAGGGACTTCTAGTTATGTCATTTTGCCTAGGCAATGAGTGGGATAGTAAAAGTTCCTTGCATTCTACACCATCAGCGATGTCAAAAAGCTAGTGTTTCAGGGGACCTCAATGAAGTTGCAGATTCAATGGCCAAATGGAATAAAAAGGGAGACCATCTATGGAGTAGAAAGGGAGAGTAACTTGAGTGTGCATGGATGGACACTCCAGCTCCAATATTTAAGTATCGCTGTATCCTTTTTCTGTTCTCTTTTCCCCTTATCTATCAATGGGGCTATTGTACAAGGTTCCTTTTCTAAATAAAGTTTAGCTATTTCTCAAAAAAAAAAAAAAGAAGAAGAAGAAGAAAAGAAGAAAATTATCACTGAAGGGGTATCACTGAAGGGGTTCTCTAGGAATCTTCAAACTATCTAGAGGGGTTTTTTTTTTTGACTCAACAAAAGTAGTTTCATTCAATTATTTAAATATAAGAGAAGTTATACCATTTATACACATGTACATGATTAAATCGGAATGAAAAAAATATAATTCATGTAGCCGTCCCCAACATAGTTGGGACAAGGCTTTGATAATGATTATTATTATTATTTTCTTAATTGACATGTGACTCATGTGTCATGACCCCACCAGAGTGATGAATTAAGCAGGTGCATAATTTAAAACTTTTTAATTGCCTTGACTCTCTAGCACTTTTCAAATCAGGACATGAATGGGCCTGTAATGTGTACATATAGAGTCTCGACTGCACCTCCTCCTGAGTCAGATTTGAGAAGCTTTTACAATGTTTTTCTTTTTTTGTTGGGAAGTGTGTCTGAGAGAGAGAAGATAAAGAAATATTACAGCATAGTAAATGTCTATAGTTTTATCCACCAATGATCAAAATAGCAATTGCAGTGAGCAGCTAGTTGCTAAAACGTTATATAGCGGGCGATACGTAGTGGTTACGGTGATACGTAGATGCGTAATGGTGTGCATTTTTAAAATAGTGAAAAGAATTCAAATATTGTGTAACAACCAATCTTATCTTCTTTTTTTTTTAGTGATTTAGAACCATGTAAGTAAAGGCTATTGAGGAAAAAAAATAAAAAAAAATAACGTTTCCAATTAAAATTGTTTAGCTCTACTAAGTTTTAGAACGCAGCACTCTATTTTCAAAATAGAGTAGTGGCCTTAGCTGCTATAGGCAATAATACGGCCGCTCTGCTATGAACCATGTTTTCAATCAAACAAGTTACTAAAATAAACATTTTCAGACAATTTAACAAAGATTCAGACTCTGCTTGAAGCCCTACAACTATACATATACAGCAGCACATCTTGTTTGGGGAGCCAGTTTGTCATCTTAAGAAACCAAAAAATCCTTTTATTATCTTTTTTTCACATTGCATAAATGTTTTAACTAGATTCAACTTTTTTTGGGTAAAACTACTAGTTTTAACTTAATCCAACACTGATTAATCATAAAAGGCCTAAAAATTGCCAAACTACTAATGTTGTCTATTTTCTAATATATTATTTCTAAACATAATTATTTATTTATTTCAAGGTGTGTAAGTGTCTTAGTGAGGCTTGCACACTACATGCTGCAGTTACACCCATGCTTTGGGCTATTGGAATGCATTGCCTCGCTAGTCGCGCCTCAAAGTTTTAAAACATTGGATCTGAGTGACCTAGATCTTAAACTGCATCACTCTTACTCAATTTTTGTTTTTCCTCAAACTGCCCCTTCTCTGCCATAAAAGAGGGCAATAAATTTCAAAAATTTGTTGTTTATTTCATGCAATTTGTCATCTAGCACCAAAGTTATCACTCCCTCTTCCATCTTCCAATCTCCAATTTAGATAACATATACGTGTTTTAACCTATCATGCCCAGACACAGCATGGATATGGATAGGATATGCCAAAGACACGGATTTTACACATAAAAAGTGAAGTGTCGGATACGATACGACATGATATGTTGCCCATTTCGAAGTATCCGTGCATCATAGGTTTTAACGATAGCTTGATGCATTCGAATGTCAAGAATCAGGATGATGAAAACATGTGTTTTCTTTAAAAAAAAATAAATGTGTTTACTGTAAGTTTTGTCAAAATTATGTGTCAAAGTCAAAACTAATGCTGATGCACTACAATATCAGAGATCTAAAATCACTGCTCATTTCTAGCAATCAGATGAGAAAACTATTATCCATTTTCAAAAGGATGAAGCAAGAATTGACAACTCAATAAAACAATTTCCATAACTTACAATTACCAGCTAGGGGAGAAATTGCAACAGTGGAAAACTTGCACTACGCAATCATGAACATGCCTGTGGAGCTTTTCCCATGAGATTGCCTAATAACCCACAAAGGGAAGCACTAAGCAATTGCAATGCACTCTATGTTCGAAATCCTCAGTTTTAATTGAATTCTTTTCTATGTTGATGGAAAGGCCCTTCTGCACCTCCACCTTCAAACTACCGACTCAAATTTCTTGACTGTACCATCTACGCATGTGGAATCATATTCCAAGCTCCTTGCAACATCAAAGAAATGAGCAACAGCATCTTCAGGTGTTCCCACGAGTACACCATGTCCAAGATTAAGGATATGACCACTCGGTCCAGCAGATTTCACGACCCTGTGAAATGCATTCCATCAGTCTAAGCTATCAGACATGACATCAACCAAAATTAGGAATTACGATAGATATTGAAGTATGATTTTTTTTTTTTTTTTTTTTTTATAACATATATTGAAGTATGATTACAGTTGAAAATGATCAAAAGCCACAACTCTAGAAGCTATAGAAACGAAACATAAATGCTGAACTATGTGCTTACTCAACAAAGCCAGGCAGGTAGACCTTTCTATTTGATTCCACAAATCATCAAGAGCTGAAAAAATCTACATACTAGCTTTTGAGCAACCCCACTTAAGTATTTTACAACAATACTGTAATTTGATGTTGGAATAGAGAAACAAAATTCATATAGCCAGCCCCAACATAGTTGGGACAAGGCTTTGATGATGATCAATTACTGTAATTTGATGTTGATCTATATGCCCTTGATGGACTTCTCCTGAACAATTTTTATTCTTCTGAATAAATTTCACTGTTATATCTCAAACAATAAGCAAAAATAATTAGTATGATTTTGGTACTGACTTGTAATAAAATAGTAGGAGCAATTAGTCAATATACCAAAGCTCGGTCATGTTCAAGAGAACTGAACATGTATCCATGTGTTGTGCCCCTATTACTGGATCAGAAGTGACTTATCATCATGAAACAAGAGGATATGAAAATGATATCATGTGTGTCCCTTTTGTTTACTAAGGTATTAGGTATAAAGAGAGCCAGATGAATTTGGGTTGGTGGATGCATGATGAGATCTACTAGGAACTATCAAGAAAGTTATAAATCCATATCCAACAGGCAGCCTTCACCATTCTATTCGGCAGAAACTAACCTCTGAATTTCATCTGTCAAGACAGAATGCGGGGAAAATAAATATGCCGGGTCCACATTTCCCTGGACACTGATGTCATTGCCCAACCGCCTCCTTCCATCCTCCATATCCACTGTCCAGTCAAGCCCAATCACATCAACTCCAGTCCCCTTCATGCGTTCAAGAAGGCCACCATTACCATTGATGTAGAGGACAAGTGGAGTGTGAGGACATTTCTTCCTCACCGTACTCACAATCTGCAGTTCCATAATTTTAAAAGATCAGTACGATTTCTTCTTTCTTTTTTTTTTTTTTGAATAAGATTGGTGAATCAGCATTGCATTACAGTATTAGTACTTCAGTCTAACAGGAATGCAAGTGTTACAATGTCATAGAAATAATCGGTACTCGAGCATCAGAGAAATGATCGTTTTTGTTATGAAATAAAAGTATATCAGCGTACTCTCTCTCTCTCTCTCTCTCTCTCTCTCAAGCATCAGAGAAATGATCATTTTTCACTATGAAATAAAAGTATATCAGCGTACTCTCTCTCTCTCTCTCTCAAGCATAAGAGAAATGATCATTTTTCATTATGAAATAAAAGTCTATCAGCGTATTAATTTCATGGGCTTGAATTCTAAGGCCTTCATCCAGCATATTAAGATATTCAGATCCTAACACATGTATTTGGGTCGAGCCCATTGGAGCCAGGCCACCTCATCTAAACCTGGACCTTGTCTTACCAAAGTTGAATCCAGGTAAATCAACAATACCAGAGTAGAAAAGATAATCTGGCCAAAATTTTAAAACACTTAACGCATACATGATAGGTTCTAATATCAGAGATCAAATGACGGGCATGAAGATAAGCCATTTGCAGTATGCACGGAAAGTAAACATCTTCATGCAACAAACTCACCTACTTCAATTGTCCACATTAAGGTTGACCATTTGTTTGTGAGTTGTAGAGAAGGATGAATTCAACATTTGCTGTGTTTGGAAAGGGGAAAATCCAAATTCCCTAATTTCAGGTGATATTTTAAAAGAGTCACAACTCAGGAGTCACTCACAGGTTGAAACAACATCCTATGTAGCAAGAGGTCTGATGCATAAGTAAAAAGAGCCACCTAATTTCTACAAAGATAAACAAACTCTTAAGTTTTCCAATGTTTTGTAATTTTGTAAATTTTTCAGTCTTATAGGGTAAAACTAAAATCCCAACCATATGGTCAATACACCACAATATATATCAGCGAGACAGATGATATATATCAGTTTTCTGCCTGGCATATGGGCTCTGATACCGAAATTTGAACTCATTGCACCTCGTGCATTATTGGCGAATACCATATTGAATTTCTGCCAGACACACATGCACATAATCATATATACTAGTGTTTTTCTTATTGTTTACTGATGATTATTCTAATTTCAATTTGGGAATATTACAAATTTAATCATATGTCAAGGACTGCTATGAATTACCCTGCCCTTCCAGGCAACCTGACAGCATATACATCGGCATAATGAGAGAGGAAAATAATCCTATATGGCCACTCTGCAGAATGGGGACCGCAAGATGCGATTCGCTCGACTCCTCCCAGTCAACTTGGCTTGAAATGGTAATGGGTTGAACAAGTCTAAGTCTACAAGAGCTCAGTCAGAACCCATGGCATGAATTACTCAACTCGATGCCCTTTGATGCCAGTGGGCTGAGTCAAGTTTGGGTACTATAGGTCCTGTATGCCAAAATAGCCACAAATAAATGTGCAACGCAATAAGATTCCAATTTTGTGACATTTCATTCTTTGCAGTAGATAATCATCCCATATGCCTAATCCTACCCACCCAAGCAGAATCTAACCCCATAAATAGTTAGATCTTGATCTGGTCAAACACATGCCATATTGAAACAGAAGTAGAAAAATCTAACAATATCTAATATAAAGACATATATTACCTCTTTAATATATGGTTTTGACCAAAGCTCCCACATATCAGGTGGCAGCTGTCCTCCCCATGAGTCAAATATCTGAATACAATGAGCTCCAGAATTTACTTGGTAAATAATATAGTCAGATATTGCCTGTGTCAGATGAGAAAGAAGGGTCTTCAATACATGTGGAGCAGTGTGGCACATGCTTTTTATAGTTGTATATGTACGAGTTGTACCCCCTTCCACAATATATGTTGCAATTGTCCATGGTGCTCCTACAAAACCCAATATTGCTGCCTTATCGCCAACCTGGATATAGAGAATGACTAAGCTAAGTAGAAACAGTAATGAAAAAAATAAAAAATAAAATAAAATCAATAGAGTCGTGCATAAGAAAATGTTGTCAGTCAAGGAGACACCATTATCAGGTCAAGCACAACTAGAAAAGAAATTTCACATAAAAGTTATTATTATTGTACATCCGGTTCCAGCATGCCTAACTGAACAATATATGATACAGAATCCAAAAGCTAAGCTGGTTTATGGTAATGGTAAACCTTTTGTAGATCCACCAAATGGCTAACCATAGTAATAAAATTCTGAAGTCCAAGGGATTCACAACATTATAAAGAATCAACCAGTCCTTTCAAGGAGGGAAAGAGGGACTTGGAAGTTCTTGCAGCATCTGTTTTCTTCAAAAGTACGAGTTAATGATAAACTGAAATGTAAAATACATACTGAAAAGATCTCTGGATCATGAATGAATCTTTCTGCCACAAGTATGCTTAGTTAGTGACCCTGCTTACCTCACTTGCCCTTTTATCCCAGGATCTAATTTATTTTAATCTGGATATCTATTCATTCATAAGTAATCACCGCATCATTCTTTGTGATTTGTTGGTAGTTCAATATTTCAATGGGGTTCACAATCCAATTTTATTTCTTCTAAAACCTGACTGTATCCACACACCATTTTAACCTTCAAAATCTCGATGGGTTTCTAACTCAATGGTGAAGTAAGCGGCCCTTTGTGTGTGAATACGATCTTCCACACATTTGGATAAACCAATGCGTTGGTCCATACCATTGCTAGAGTTTATAAGCATCCATTAGAAAACTCTTAGCTCGTTCTTACCAAACAGTTTTAATGAAGATAAAAATAGATTAGGTAAAATTGAAGTTGGACTCTAATAATTATCAAAGCCCTATTCCAACTATGAAGTGCTGCTACCATTCAAAAAAAAAAAAAAAAAAATTCTATCAAATGTTGCCATTGAGAGTTCTTCTTCATTCATGCTTACATAGCTATGTTCTCCATTGCCCCACAATCTAAAATGTCAATTTTGACTACTCCATTCAAAGTATTCATCAACTCCCTCTTCTCCTAGTTCCATGTAATACTTTAGCCCTCCATACAATCATGATTTTGGTACTCTATATATATCTGCTCAAACACTCTCAAACAAGATCCCATGATTTTCTCCTACATCGCACTAATCAACACGTAAAATGAATGAGCATACCTCTTTGCGCAAAATCCTTAGAGAATCTCCCACAAAATGAAGCTTTTCCAAATCGATGGGATGAAGCCTTTTGAGCCCCTCCTGGGAACAAATTGGAGAATGGATAACAGGGCCCTTTACTTCTTCGATATCAAATGGGACGCCAAATGCAGGTAGAGGTGTGAGTATGTCAGAGAAAATAATCACACCATCGGGACGAAACGATTTCCATGGCTGCAAAGAAATTTCCACAATGAGATCAGTTGTCTCCGACCTCTCTCTGAAGGATGGGTACTTCTCTGCCAGCTTTCTGTATACAGCCATATACCTTCCTGCTTGGCGCATCATCCACGCCGGAGGTCTACTCACCGGCTCTCCTCTTGCAGCTTTAACCAAGAGTGGGTCTGTAGAGTAATCACATCAAAGTGCTATAGATTTAACATTTTAAAAAAGAAAGAAAGAAAGAAAAACTGAAACACCAACAAAAAGGACAGTGGGGGAAAAGTAAGAATCAATCCATTGTTCTACAAGAAAGGAATTCTTTATTCTAGCTTCTAAAGACCAGTTTGGATCCACATGGAACTCACAGGGAGAGTCAAGGTTTATGCTCAGAAAGAAAAGGGGCAGTTCAAAATGTGAGAAATTCAGCTGGACATTGAATTATCCCTGAAACCATTGTTGATATTGAATTCAGATGCATTATTTTCTGAAAAAAAAAAATCCCTCTTCTTGAATGATAATTCTCTCATTAAAAAGTTTCCAGTTTCCACCTCCATTATTTAAAAAAGAATCCACAGATTATGGGGCCCCAAGTTTGCAAAATCCCAGAAAACTTTCTTATCCTGCTTCAGTGATTGAAGTAGCTTAAAACAAATTAATTATATCAGGGTACCTACAAAAAGCTACAAACAAGTTCATATATCTCTTCCTACAAATTCCCAGAAGAACCCAAATGGTTAAAAAAAAAAAAATGCTTCAAAATCCCACTTCTCCAAGGCCTTACCAGAAGAGAAGCTTGCCATGGGGGACCTGTGCCTTGACTTCCTATTCCTTGTAGAGTAAAAGCTAACTCCATTGCCCAGAAACCCCACCTGTAAAAACGAACTCGAAGAAGAGCTGCAGCTGCCAATCCACGACGCCCCCAAAACAAAACAAAACAAAAGAAAAATCAGTTTGGAACTTAAACGGGGAAAGAAATGCCAAGTTCTTTGAAAAAAAAGGCATCTCTTGAAAGATAAACAATCAAAAGAAGAAGAAGAAGAAGAAGAAGAGGAAGAGAAATTTGAAGAGTAGAACCTTGGGAAAGACATATTAGGGCGAGAGGGTGTCAATGGAGAGAGGTGTAGAGAAAACATTCAGCTCCAACTTCTTGATTGGTAGCATCTGCTATTTCTTTTCCTCAGCTCTCAGAGATGGAACCAAACAGACAACGGAGATTGGATAGATAGATTAGAAGGGATAAGACATGAGGCCTCACCTGCCCCAACACGGCCCCAACACACTCAAATCAAGTCTCAACTTCCTTCTTGCCTGTGGGTTCGATATGAATGAATTTGCCAAAGGCATTACTCATGAGATGTTGGACTTTACTTTACCAATACTCCTCCTCTTTTTTATGGAGATTATGATGGCAAATGAAATGATTTCAGATCAAAACTATACTGGATCGAACCCATTTCTAAATAATGGTTTCGGTTCCGGATTCGGTTTTGACTCAGAATCTATTTTGTTAGATTCAAAATTTAGTTCCGATAAGAAAATCGGAATTTGGTTTCGGAATCAGATCCACCTAGAAGTCTGAAATCTAATTTAAAATTATATCTAATTTTTCTTTATTCTTCATTTTTTTTAAAAAAAATAAGCATATTATTCAACTTATATCAGTGCATCAAGTCTACTACCTCCAATATTATAAATAAAAATGTTCAAAGTTGATTTTGGGGTACAATTTGCTAATCAAAGACTTATATGCCAGCTTTCGGGTCCACGGGTCGGAACCTATATGAACTCGGAACTGGACCCGTTTATCAATCGGAATATAAATTGGGTTTCGGACCTGGACATGTTTATGAATTGGAACCTAAAATAGGTTCCAAACCCGGTTTTTTGCGAGTCGAAACTTCCGGGTAATCGGATAATCGGATACCCATTTGCAACCCTAGTGGAGACGCAACAGATTTTATAAACGGACCTATCACGTGGGTTACACAAAAACGACGGGATCAAAAACCCTCTATGATACTATGTAATAAACTATATACCAATCCAAAAAAGCTTAAGTTCATAGGTGAAAGGCCCAAAAATATATATTAAGCCCTGTCCAACTCAGGACTCGAATGATGTGGGATGTGGGGCTTTACTTATCAACAGGATTCAGGTGGGTTGGATATCTAGCCCATTAATTAATGGGCTAATTGGTTGCATCTCTTTTACACACAAACCAATCAGGTAATTTGGAGTTTAGGTGGACCTTTCTTTTATTTTCATTTCTTTTTGCTTTTGTAAGGTTGGGTTTGAGTTGACTATTCCTACTTAATAAAGATTGCAGATCCTCTTTGCTAAGTTGACTACGATAGTTGAGTGGTATTGGCATCTTAGTCTCACATACATGTCCATAGATTGCTCCTTAGGCCCTCTAGATGGGGAGTATCATTCCTTGCTAGTGGGCCAACTTAGCAAGAAATTAAAAAAAAAAAGAGTGCAGATCCTCTAAGGAGATCTTAAGTTGGAGGAGTGGATTGATGTAGTGGAGCTCACCTATTAAAAATCAGTGCGCTCAGTAAAATTCCTTTCAAAGTTTGAGGTATCCCTAAATTTTTTCTAATAGGAGTTGGTCCCACTCTAAAGTTGAACATTTGATTAAAAACAAATGTGATAAGGAAATTGCACAAGATTGTGTTAGCACGTTTTTTTTATCAATTTGGTCAATCACTAGGACGAAATTTGGGGATACCCACACGCTGAAAGAGCATTTATCTTGAGCGGCTCAAATTTTTAATAACCTGATTCATAAGGACAATCCTTATATTGATGAAGGTGGTATTGGGCCAAGCCAGTCAGGACAATTTGAGCCAAGCCCATATTGTGCTGGATTTGGGCTGTGTTTATAGGCTTGTTCCCTGGGTGAAGTCTGACTTTCTAGCCCAATAGTAAATTGCGCTGGTGATAGGCCTTTGAGTTCATTAAAGTCAAAGCAAGCAATGCATATTTAGCACAAAAGGCCTGAGCTAGGTATTTGCAAATGGGTTGGGCCTAGACCAAATTCTCGGATTTCGGGTTGGATCCCAGGGTGAGGATTAGGCTCAATAATTGAACAGGCCAAACTTGCACATGCTCTAGCCTCACCCAGGCCCATAAACACTCACCCGTTTGTATTGGTACATTCATCTTTGGGGGGCCCACTTTGGGCCACCTGGACCATTATGGCTATGCCTTGGCTTAAAAAATCCAGATGAGAGCTATAATTTTCTCCTTTTTTAGGGGGTTGGCCCCTTAGAAGGTTAGGTCGGTGCCAAGAATCTAAACTGACTTTGGCAAGTGGATCTATAAGTTTACCCTTGAAATGGGGTTAAAAAAATCTTGCTTTTGAACTGATTGTGAGTTTCTCCTTTGCTTGTACAAGAGTTAGATGGAATTTGCTTTAACAATAACTTTCAAATATCTACAAGTAAGCTGTTGGTACCTTAATACAAAGGAAGGTAAATTGTCAGGCCTATTATAAGCTAGAAGGTTTTGGGTCCAATTTTTATTTAAATTCTTACTTTCAGTTTTTACAACTGCTAACATACTCTCCTTCTAATTTCCACTAATATACTTCTTCATGGACTCTCATCCTCCAACTAATATTCTTTCCCTACTTCTGAACTCTCATCTTCCCCGTTTCTAACATACCCAGAATCGTACTTCTTCATGCATACCCATGACTAGCATGGGTTTTTGTGCTAGTTCTATTTTATGGAGCATCATCCATTTCTTCTTTGCATAAGCTTGGTAAAATCTATGGCAGTTCTCCATTTGGTAAAACTGTTGGAAAAATGGTTAAGAGCACCATGATTTTGGTCAACTTTGAGCCAAAATAAAAGTAGAACCCACTTATCCTTTTAGGTGGGACTACATGGGAATGTGATCTATTCCATAAGTAGATTAAGAATATGTATTGAGTTACTCTAATCCATTGATGAGTGAATGAAAAATTACCTCCTAACACTACTACTCGAACATGCTAAACATAGAAACAAAATGAAATGGTGAACTTGCTTCCCACATTGCTTGGGAGCAAAACATTCTTTGGATATAAATATGGTTGCCTTGGTAGTATGAGATGAGCCACAAGAGGCATTCCACTTTTGTGGAGGAGGGAGTGTTGGAAATAGGTGGGCCTCGTGGATGCGATTTCAAAACTTTTGACCTACTTGACTCAGGGATCAAATGCCCATAAGGCCATCAACCATATCCAGGATGCAATCCCTCATACTCATATACCATGTACAACAATAATACAAGCAACACCATGCAAAATAATATACAATGCTCGGTTGTGCTCTAATGGAGAAGGAAACCACTTTAGATCTCCAAGACCTTTTAGTCTTCCACGCTACTAGAAGAGGAAGAGAGGTATGTGCAACTCTTGCACAAAAAGGGCAGGGCGTGAATTCCAAGGTTGTAGTCGTCCCACCCCCTTTGTTACTCCTTTTGAAATAGAAGTCTTACTTCCACACAAAATAATAACCTTACTATTACCACTATTAGAAGTCTCACTTCAAATAGAAATAGTAACTTTCTAATTCCTTCATCTTAGAGTTCTAGTAGGATTAGTATCTTTCCAATAACTTGGGCTAGCGTGGGGACCACTAGGGATTCCATAGAAAGTTGGCTCCAACTGGGACACCGCGACCCCACATCTCATATGCAATCCGGGCCCACAGTTAATTGCAAATAACACCACTATATAAATGCAATTGCACTCCAGTCTTAGGAATAAATTACAATAAAGACCATAAACTTCCCGATTACCACAATTAAGCCCCTCTATCAGTATCCATGGATTAACTGGACTAAAACTGTCCCACCAATTTAAATCCACATCTTATTATCCTTGAGCCCCAATTAATCACAGTGATCATCAGTACCATCCAATTAACTCTTAATCGAGATGGGTGCGCACTTACTAATGATAAATCCATTAATTGGCACAAGGGGATAATATAGATAGATTCCATCTTGACAGTTGGATGTTCCCACAGTCCTACTACCACGTACCCAAGACACCGATGTGTTGACCTAAAGTTGGCCTCACTCATTGGTGACTTAAAGCAAATGAATAGATGGAAACTTGAGTTCATCAATGTCTCAGGATTGAGAGCCTATTGTTAGGGAATTATGAGAGCAAACCTTAAACTCGAGACAGTATTCCATAAGGTGCTTCTCATGGTCCTTTAATACATCCAATGTACCAGCACCGTGATCCAGAATCTTACATTCTGATGATCGAGACAAATCTCAATTAAGAGTAAAACGTTGCAACCTTATCAGACATATCACATCTAATATACTAATGAGACCTGATTCATCTCATGAACCTTTTATGTCATATGTATTGGTCATGTGTATTAAGTAGTAAAACGCCATTCATCTCATGAAAGGAAAGCATGATATTATTGATAAATAAAGAAATTAATCAATTTATTACATCATCTGATGGATTAAGTCCATACAATCTAACAGGGAGAACTTAGACTAAGGTGGGCTCACCACCGCGCGTGCCCCACCTTGCCCTGCACTACACCGACTTGGGCTTGGGCGTCACGCGCGAGTCGGGCCTAGCTCGGCCCACTACCTATTTATATTTTTAGAGAAATTTTATTTTGGTAAAATTTATTTTTCCAAATGAAGTGCGTCCAAAGTGGTGTGTCTGTTGGGTTGTCCAAAGAAGCATATGTCTGTTAACTGAACAGTCACTGTTCTGAACAGATACAACCTCAACTCCATGAAGAGAGTTGAAGCTGGCTATATAAAGCCATCTCGTCCATGTTTTTTGTTCATTCATTCACTGCTGCATTGCATTTGGATCATCATTCAAAGTCTAAAGAGAGAGTTATGTCGCACTTTTGGTTGCAACAATCTATAGTGCTGCTACTGTGTGAATTCGATCATTGTATCCGGAGAGACAAATGTCATTGAAGCTCATAAGCACTTTTACGGGGTTGAAATTTGTCTTAAGGACATAGTGTCTAACACTAACATTGATCAACTAGACTTCTGTGGTTTTCCATATTACTTAACTTCAACAACAGTACTATGTTTTCTGCCTTCAACTTGTAAGTGGATTTACATTCAAGATTATATTCTATATTGATGTTCTGTATTGCAAGCATGTTTCCTAAATACTAAACTAATTCTGTATGTACTCGGATTAACAAAAACTACTAAAGTTAGCCTGTTATATTGTTTATGGTTAAACTAACTAAATATGTTAATTCTTGATTTCATCTATACTATCATCCTAGGCATCTTATAACTATGCATCGGATCAAAACACCATGTAATAGTGGTTGTCATGTAATAGTTTCTGAACAAGTACATTGCAACATGTTGTCAAGTTATTTTTCTTCATTCAAGCACTGATATGCATCAATGCGCCAATTGGTAATAAGAACTTTCCTTTAGCAACTGCATTTGAAAGTCTCAAAACAGAACCAAACACAATTAATGAATTTCCAAAGATGTAGATGTATAACCAAATATATGAAATCCAGTCCCCTGGGGTCATGCAAAACAGGGACGAAGATTTCCCAAAGTATGGAATGTAACAGGCGCAAGTGATTTGGTGTAGATTCTTTACCAAAGTGTTGCAATTTCAGACAGATGACACAACAGAATGGTTAAAATCTGAATTGAAGATTTTTAAATGATGGCCGTATAAAGCCAAAGCAGAGTATTTTTTCTTTTCAAAGGTTGATAATGGAAGAAGTATTTATGATTTAGTTTGGAAAAGGAAAATGGATCTCAAATCTGAGGGGGTTTTATATGAAAAAGGTGAAACCTGAGAGTTGTTAAAAAAAAAAAAAAAAAAGGTCATTTATATTTTAGGCCTGGGTAAGTTAGCAACCCTTTCTAAATAATTAAGAATACATGAAACTTAGAGCATGCAAGGCTTACATTGACTGAGTCAAAATAAAGAGAAAAAGAAGTCCATACATGAAAGGAAAAGAATGCAATAAACAGAAACAGTAAAGATAAATAGAAAGCTTTGCTTGCAGGATCTTCCAATGGATAAGAACTGCCGCCCTAAGAGCCTGTTTGGGTATATGGTGAATTGAAGTATGGTGAAGTAAAGCATCAAATTAAGAGAAAATAAAATAGAAGGTGTTATGATGGTGTTTTATTTTTAATTATTTAATATGTAATTTTTTTAATTTTTTCTATAGAAAAGTGATTTTTTTTTTTTTTCAACGTAGGGAAGATATGCACAGGGAAGTGAATCAATAACACAAATTGGAAACAAAATAAAGACCTGTAGCTATTATCCCCACCAGTAGTAAAGTTGGCTAGGGAGGCGTGTGCGTGCACGCGAGTGCGTTGCTTTAAGAGTCAGCAAACAAAACCAAAAAGAAAAAGAAAAAAAATGTCACATGCAGATGCAAGGAGCTGAACAAGTGTACAACTTCTGTTGATGCTTGGATGACCCACATGGCATTCCCCGTATTGTCACCTGTCAACCATTATTAGCCAGATGAAGCCACATAAGTGTGATGGAGCACTCAGAGCCACTCTTTTCACATTATTTGAATTTTGGTTATAAAATTGAAAAAAAATCAAATTTAAAGACTAATATATCAAAACACCATACTTAATGAAGGATGGAGCTGATAAATCTTGCCTATGATTATGTTGTGTTAATGCTTTCTCTATTGTGTAATGTAATTTGGTTTTCCATTCATCAATAAATCTCTTCTACTGTAATTTTGCCGTCTGGACCAGAAAAACTTCATGGTTGTTGTAGCTTCTGGTTGCAGACGTCCTACCTCTTTCATTTTGGCGTCCAGACGTTAGAGATTTTTCCGGCATTTAAAATGAATTATAAAGTTTTAGGTAGATTCAATTAGTAGTTTTGAAAATTTATTATTTTGTTGCTTAGGATATGACCCTCTCGAAGGTTCTAATAATTATATTGGATTTTGGACCTTCTCTTTTATAAATTAATTATTTGAGAAAATAAAGATCGAACTTACCCTTCAAAAAAATCTCTTTCTACTTAGGATCATTTATATCGTTTAAGTGTCCCCAAAAAGAAAAGAACAGACAGTGAAAGGGCTTCATTAAAACATTTATTATATCTTCTAGAAGAAACCATGCATTTATTCATCTTCATGGTTCCTTGCTTTTGAAAAAGAACAGAGTGAAAGGGTGTCATTATTATAACATTTATTATATTTGCTAGAAGAAGAAATCATGCATTCATGCATCTTCATGGTTCCTTCCTCGTTCTAATTTGCCTCACTGTTAATAGACCACTTCCAAACCCAGTCTGCAGGAAGACCCAAGTCATCCAGACTGGGTCTTGCACTGAATGCAGGCCATAGGTCAGAGATAACTCATGGCTTGTTGTAATACCTTGAATTGCACATTGCCTAGACATATTTCCATACACCACCATTCAAGATTTGAATCAGAGCACAAAACATTCCAACATAGAGTGAAGAAGAAATCAATTTCTCTGATATAAAGTGAAACATTCTTGAGAAGAATCTAGCTTACAATTGCCCTTACTTCTGTTTGGGTTTCCTTACCCTGCCACCCCACACAGCCAACTTGAATTAATATGCACATCCAACCCACCAATTTAACTCTCTACCCCATATACATAAGAACAAGCTGAATCTTGAACAATGATGACACAAACAATCATGTAATCCAGCAAAAAACTAAAAAAAATGAATGAAGCTTCAGATTCCAACAATCAAAGCAATCACTGCTGTTAGCTCATTGGGTCAGCAGCCATGAATCTCTCAGCTGCAACTCAGGAGACTTGCCAAAGCACTTCGCCCTGGCAAGGCAAAAATGGGTGCAGAAGCCCATGGATGAGCATACTCTGGTAGTCTCCAAGACATAGCACGTGGGGCGATCCAGCCCTCTCCCTTGAATGACAATCCCCCATAGTCTAGAGTAGAGGCTGCTGTTCGAATTGGAATCAACATTCTTCTCCTCCACTTCTGCAACTTGTCCTCTCTCATCATCATCATCAAGTTGTTTCACAAGAATGACACCATCAGGTGTGTTATTCCCATTCTCCCCCTCCCATCTGGTTTTGATATAAGGCCAATTGTCCTCCGTCGCCTTCTCCCTCTCCAATCTCGTAGGAGATCCATTCTCACTGTCCGAGTAAACATGAACAAGGAAAGGGGCTTCGCTGATATTTCCCACAATCTGTTTTCATTGTTGTTTGTCAATGGTTAGATCATTGTACGCATAGAAAAAACAAGAAAAAAAAGGAAGAGAGACAGAGAGAGATAGCAATTTATACCTCTGTGATGGATTGACCGATCCATTCATCGAGCCTTTCAGGGCTGACAATCGCCCGATGCTTCTTGTCTCGTGATCCACTCTTCAAGGATTCTTGGTTGCTGATGCTAAGAAAAAGTGGGTTCCTCACAGCATCACCGACTGGGCTAGAGATCAAGGCGTTTCTGACCGTTGCCTGCATTCTGGGGTATGGTTTCCTTGAAGATCTGCGAGGGTAAAAAGAAGCAGGAGAAGGAAAGTCCTCTCTACCATCACGATCCAAATATTCGCCTCCTGTCGCTCCTTT
This sequence comes from Camphora micrantha, assembly GCA_003546025.1. Taxonomy (NCBI): domain Eukaryota; kingdom Viridiplantae; phylum Streptophyta; class Magnoliopsida; order Laurales; family Lauraceae; genus Camphora; species Camphora micrantha. Next base: position 25,356,712 of record QPKB01000010.1, read on the forward strand.
CATAAGCGTATTTCCGCTTCTCAAAGCCAAACAAGCCATTATTCTACTTTCTCCCCCTCTCTCTCCCTTTCTCCTTCTTGTATTTGTTTGTTTATCTGCAGATTACAGAGATCAAACGAGAGACGAGTAAATAAATGGTTGGGTTAGGTGGGAAGGTCATGAGAAGGGAAAGTGGGTCTCGTTTGGTTGGGTTTGGTTTGAGTTTGCAAGGGAGTCAAGTGAGAAAGGTAAATCAAATAAGGCGGTGTGGATGTGATTGTGAGGACTTGTTCTTCACAAAGGAATGTAGGAAGTGAGCGGTAGAGAGACAAGGGGAGAGGAAGGCGTTATATAAGCGTGGAAGGCGTGCGTGTACAGGTATTGGGAAAGGCCTTGCACGCTCTTCCACGCGCTTTTCTTGAGCTTGGTTTATCTTTTGTTGCTCCAGCTGCATGTTTTGTTGCTGCAACTGCATCCACGTAGGATTCTCCTCTCCACGTCATCTAGGAATCCGGATCTCATTGGGCTTTAACTTGAGAAACCCTGAGTTGAAAAAGGAGTGGAACTTCCACAAAGTGGGTCCCATTTATTGAGATTTTGAACAATTTAAAATAGTAAGTGTATATTTAGATTTTAAATAAAGTAGGATTTGTTCAACAGTTGGATTAACTATTAGAATTAAGAAAATATTACTAAAATAATCTTATGAAAATGTGAATTAGATGGTGGAAAAAACTAGGATTGACATAAAAATTTGAGGACTTTTAATGTACTTGGGAGCATTTATATTGAGCCGTCAGGATTTCAATATGTGAGCTCCATTGTGCAGCTCTACTCCTTTAAATCAATGGGGGAGAGTTCGTAATTAGGATACTGCTCGACATAATCTAGTGAATTATATATATATATATATATATTAGAGGGTGTCCTAACCTTTTGGATTTGACTAATCCGTTCAGGCCCAAGGGGATCTAGTGTAGTAGCGCAATTTCAAACCCTCAACTTCCGGGAGTAATTTAGCGAAATTCTAAATTAAGAGAGTGAAACTCCATGATAGGGCCTCACCTATTCAATTCACAATACTTAAAATAAGGGCCCTCTAGTATACGGGACATCTTCGAAATTTACATCGAACAATCTACTTTGCAGTTGGATTGATTGTTTGATAAAAGAAATATGATTAATATAATTTTATGCATATTCATTATCACATTTTTCATCAACTAATTAATCAAACGATTGGGATAAATTCTAATTGATGTAAAATTTAAGAAATCATTATATATTAAAAGACATTATTTTATTGTGATCAATTTCAATGGGATTGGCCACAGTGTGGAGTTCAACTCACTTTTAGAAAGGATATGGACTCTCCCTATCCTTTCCACCGACCACTACTAGCTCATGACCGGGCAACTTGCCTGGTTATGTCGTGGACGCGGACTTCATATCTGACCACAGCTCACGTTTCAACCACTCAAATTAAATGTGAAGAGTGCAATCAATCCAGACGAACGCATATGGAACACGTGGAATCCATTTATATGGATGGGCGTGTCTCACATATTATAAAGTTAGGTGTATGATTGCGATAAAAATATAAGAGCTGGCAAAATATTTAGAATAATGTATTTTAGTGATAGTGGATAAGGATATTGAGAAGTCTATGCATTGGGATTATGGTTGTAAATGGGTTGGTTTCGGTCTAGATCTATAGTGGACCCGGAATCTGAACATGAACCTTTAACGAATAGGTGGAACCGGATCTGGATTCGGAACCGTTTCGGAATCGCTTTAATTGACTTCAGAATCGGAACCAGAATCATATATGGGACGGGTCTGGATCCGGATCCGGATTTATGTAGAGAATAATATTTAAAAAATATGATCTTTAAGAGAGATTTTCAAAAATTAAGGTAATATATCGGGTATTGGGTCCACGAACCGAACCTGGATCCATTTACTTATCGGAACCTAAATAAGGACCCAGACCCGGTTTTTAACGGGTCGGAACCTCCGGGTAATCGGATCATCAAGTACCCATTTACATCCTTAATTGGGATGATCTAACAATCTTAACTTGATTGGGAATCAAAGCCTAAAAATAAGGTAAAAAAATGCTTAACTTACCAAAAGAGTAAAAAAGAAATCAAAGGTGGATTCAGTCTAGATGAGTGTAAAATTAGATTTGCTGGATATGGGAAGCTTTTAAAGATTATAGGTAGGCTGCACATGGGCTCTTGCTCATCTACAGTCCCATGTGCGAATCAAATGTGTTTAGATGGATGGTGAATTGATTAGAGTAAGGTGAAGCATCAAATTAAAAGAGATTAAAATATAAGGGGTTATGACTGTATTTCGGTTTGAGTGCTTGATAGGGAAATCCTTTTTATTTTTTTGTGTAAAAAGATGATGTTATTTTTGTCATTTAGTGGAGATATAGGAGGTTGCTTTTTTACTTCTTTTTTTAAAAAGGAAATTCTGGATTTGTGTACTTTTGATAGGACCACTTGACCTTTTTTTTTTTTTTTCTGGATAATGATGCTTTACTTCACTTTGAGTCTACTAGTAAAGTTAATATTTAGTTTTAATTGATTACTCAATTTCCATAATATTCAACCCATTTAGCATGGCCAACCAATCTGAGAACTAACTCGATCGACGATGGAAGTTCATTATCTTTAATCATTTCAATTTTTGGCTTGGAAAATGCAAGCTTATATGAAAATGAGCCCATCAATTGGATATTTAAGGTGGGGCCAGGGTTTCCAGTTAAGAAAGAATAAAATATAAGAGGTTATGATGGTCTTTTGGTTCGAGTGCTTGATAGGAAATCTTTTTTATTTTTTGGTGTAAAAGGATGATGTTTTTACTTATTTATTTATTTAGTGGAGATAGGAGGTTGTTTTTTGACTTTTTTTTTTTTTTTAAGAAGGGAATTCTAGATTTGTATACTTTTGATAGGACCACTTGGCCATTTTTTGTTGGGATAATGAGGCTTTACTTCACTTTAAGTCCTAGTAAAGTTCCAAACACGCATTCACCAATCTTCCTTGTGCTTCTGTGGTTGCATGATTAGGAACACGTGGTTGAGGGTTAAAGGATTGGTACCACTTCTTCTTCATAGGAAAAAAAAATAAAAAAATAGTTGCAGTCAAGATAATGGGGCCCACCTAGGACATCAATCAAGGGGAAAGAAAGAAAGTGAAAAGCCCATCCATGGATAAAGGTTGGTCCAAAAAATTTGATACCATTCCCAGAGACCCACAAGCACATGGAATCTTATTTTGAATCTAACACACTTTAATATCATTAGGGTATGTTTATGTACAACTATGGAAAACTGATTCCGATAAATTTTTTCTCTTCGAGAGGAAAAAAAAAAATGTTCCAACCCCAAAATAAGAAAGGCTGTTCTAAGAAATCGCAAAAACAGCTCATTTTTACACTTTTTCTGTCCGAAAAGGAGCTAGATTAAAGGTGGATTTTATTGTAGCACCGAAAAAAACTTTCCGCTTTGCACACTTCTAAAAAGTGTGTACACAAACGTGCTTAAAGATTTGGAAAGTTGTGCAATACTCAGCATTTGGCAATTGTAAATCCCTTGAAGATTTAAACCAATTAAATTCAATAGTTTTGAGGGTTTTCAAGTCTGACCTCCCTCCATATGACTTGAAAATCCTCGCTTTTGTGGATTTGTGCAAAAATCGATTTTTGTCAATCATATACAATGATATGCATTGATACCGATACGAAATCCTTAGCTACACAAATCTTCAATAAAAAATCCTTGTTATAAGTGTCAAAAATTCTTCACCCATTACCAAACGTACCCTCAAAAGCTTAAGAATTTTTTATATAGTTGGGAGCATTTATATTGAGTCTGTCAGGATTTCTATATGTGAACCCCATTATATAGTTCTACTCCTTTAACTCAATGGGGGAGAGTTTGTAATTAGGATCCTGTTCAATGTAACCTAGTGAAATTCTTTATTATATAAATATATATATATATATATATTGGAGGGCGTCCCAACTTTTGAGCCAGACTAATCTCTTCGGGCCTAAGGGGAGCGGGGTAAATCCCCACTTGGCTCTAGTGTTATAGCGCAGTTTCAAGCCCTCAACCTCCGTGAGTAACCTAGCAAAATTTTAAATTAAGAGAGTGAAACTCTATAATATAGCCCCACCTATTAAATTCAAAATACTTAAAATAAGGGCCCTCCAGTATATGGGATATCTTCGAATCTTACACTGAGCAATCTACTCCACTGTTGGAAATAACAAACCTTTCACAAGAAAATTATCAGAATAGAAAGCCAAGAGCACTCAGAACTCACACTGATCAGGACTAGCAGGTGGTGTTGTATTGGAATTTTGTTCCTCATGCACAACAAGTGAGTGTGGCTCTTCATTAATCACCATTGTAACCCCCTATGCAACACCACCCCTCCCCTCTTCTTCCTCCTGAAAAAAACTCAAATTCTATTTGGATTCTACAAATCGAAAACAACCACCACATAATGGTCGATATCGACCAATCGCTAAACGATAAAAAAAAAAAAAAAAAAAAAGCGCACATTGAAGACCTTATCTATATATACGGTGTTTTTAGGACCTCAAGAGTGGTATAGGGTCCTACGGGGTCCTATGCGGTAAATTCCTCTATTATAGAGTTAGGTGTATGATTACTATAAAAATATAAGAGCTAGCAAAATATTTAGAAGAATGTATTTTAGTGATAGTGGATAAGGATATTGAGAAGTCTATGCATTGGGATAATCTAATAATCGTAACTTGATTGGGAATCAAAGCCCAAAAATAAAGTAGAAAAATGCTTAACTTACCAAAAAAGTAAAAAAAGAAATCAAAGGTGGATTCAGTCTAGATGAGTGTAAAATTAAATCTGCTGGATATGGGGAGCTTTTAAAGATCATAGGTAGGCTGCACATGGGCTCGTGCTCATCTTCGGTCCCCTGTGCAAATCAAATGTGTTTGGATGGACTGTGAAATAATGTAAAGTGAGGTGAAGTATCAAATCAAGAGAGAATAAAATATTAAGGGATAATAATGGTCTTTTGGTTTGAGTGCTTGCTAGGAAATCATTATTATTATTTATTTATCTTTTTTTGTAAAAAGATGATGTTATTTTTTGTCATTTAGTGGAAAAATGAGGTTGCTTTTTTACTCTGTTTTTAAAGAAGGGAATTTTGGATTTGTGTACGCTTGATAGGACCACTTGACCTTTTTTTGTCTGAATAATAAGGCTTTACTTCAATTTAAGTTTACAAGTAAAGTTCCAAACACGCATTCACCAATCTTCTTTGTGCTTCTATGGTTGCATGATTAGGAACACGTGGTCCAGGGTTGAAGGATTGGTACCACTTCTTCTTCATAGAAAAAAAAAAAAAAAAAGCCAATAGTTGCAGTCACGATAGTGGGGCCCACCTAGGACATCAATCAAGGGGAAAGAAAGAAAGTGAAAAAGCCCATCCATGGATTAAGGTTGGTCCAAAAAATTTGATACCATTCCCAGAGACCCACAAGCACATAGAATCTTATTTTGAATCTAACACACTTTAATATCATTAGGGTATGTTTGTGTACAACTATGAAAAACTGATTCCGCTAAATTTTTTCTCTTCAAGAGGAAAAAAGAAATGTTCCAACCCCAAAATAAGAAGGCTGTTCTAAGAAATCGCAAAAACAACTCATTTTTACACCTTTTCTGTTCGAAAAGGAGCTAGATTAAAGGTGGATTTTATTGTAGCAATGAAAAAACCTTTCCGCTGTGCCCACTTCTAAAAAGAGTGTACACAAACGTGCTTAAAGATTTGGAAAGTTGTGCAATACTCAGCATTTAGCAATTGTAAATCCCCTAAAGATTTAAACCATTTAAAATCATTAGTTTTGAGGGTTTTCAAGTCTGACCTCCCTCCATATGACTTGAAAATCCTCGTTTTGTGGATTTGTGCAAAAACCGATTTTGTTCAATCATATACAATGATATGCATTGATACCGATGCGAAACCCTTAGCTACACAAATCTTCAATGAGAAATTCTTGTTCTAAGGGTCACAAATTCTTCACCCATTATTACTAAACGTACCCTCGAAAGCTTTCCTAACCAGGAGAGGAATCCGCAAAAGAATCTTCTATCACCACAAAAAGGTTTCAGCAAAGAAAGCAGTTGGGAATTCTAACTTTTAACAACGAAATCGCTTTCCGGGTGGACAGAGGGCACCTTCCCTCCTTGTCGTATTTACATAACCGTCGATCAAAATTATAACCGACGATTAAAATTGAATCCAAAACCTCATAGCCTAATATATTATTATAATGTGCACTAAATTTCTAAAAATCATAGCTTTAGATCCAACTGTCCAAATTTGTAGATCTATTATACATTGAAAAGCCATTGACAAGGAGATCAATATGAATTATAGGAACATGCCATCTAAAGATGAGAAGATAGTTAAAAAAAAATCAAAGTTTTCAGCTTCACTGTCAGACCTGCTCTCATAGGTTCCCATGCGCACTAAAATTATAGAGGCGATAACTTTATATTTAACTGTTATATTTTTTAGACCAATATGCCATTAGAAAGATATAGATGAGTAGAATAAATGGGATACAGATTTAGGTCATTAGAGGAATAAAATACTTTTAGAAGATTGAAAAATTAGAGGAATACAAGTTTAAGTAATTTCATGCAAACAAACATTGCCCATGGGTACCATTTAGGAATGAGCACAATGTTTGGGTCTAAGGTGTGAACTTTCTAATGGTATCCACTGTATTAGGTTTTTGAGTGTTGGCTAATTTATGGGTTGGACAAAATTCTGGGTATATAGAGTTGTAATTCGTATTTTTAGAAAAGGACTCTGAAGATAGAAGACTAGAAGGACTCAAAGAAGAAGTCTTGCAGGTTTAGAAGTGTGTTAAAGGGAGAGACAGAAGTCTGACAGAATTAGTAGTATGCTAAAGGAGAGAAACAGAAGCCAGAAAGGATTAAACGACTGATTTTCCGGATCAAGCATAAGGGCTTGCTCGAGCGCCCCTTTGCCCGCTCGAACAAATGTAGTCAGTAAGCAGCCAAGATGCCAGACATAATGTAGGCCGCTCGAGCACGCCATAACCCGCTCGAGTGGACAATGTTGTAGAGTTCTACGAAAATTAGAAGTCTATTTCTAATTATGCTCAAACTGCTTGTTTTAGTCATAATCATCTTAGGCAACCTTAAGCACGTCCTAAAGCCTATTTAAAGGACTCATGGGCTACCATCATAGGCTACCATTAGATTACACCTAACTCTCTCATTATTCTGAGTTGGAAGATCAAGTTGAGAGAAATCTTCCCTAGAGATTTATTGAAGAGTTGTGTTGCCAAGTTCTCTAGAGAGCTAGCTTCTTCTGCATCCCTAGTAGAAGATCATTTTTTTGCGTAGAAGATTTGAGGAGTCAAGCACAGGATTGAGTCTGTTGCAATCAACGATGTAAAGTCGTTGAAGTATGAAGCGGCACAAGGTAACTGCTATCCTTAGGTAGAGGATATCTAGGGAGGATTCTGAGTTTCTTGTAATTACGAGATTCATAGTGCTTGGTGTCCTTGTGGTGTGTGCTCTTTGAGTTCATTTTCCACTGCATAGTTTATTGTTTTTGCACACTATTTGGTTGTTTTGTTGAGTGATCAATCTAGAGTCTCATACCCGAACCTTCGCAAAAGGGCATGTTTTTTTGCATGAAATTATTTAGGAATTGATTACATATGAACTCATGGTGAAATAAGCACCACGGAAGGATTATTAAAAAGGTGGGGGCCGAATAATATCATCTGAATATGCAGGTGTGACCTTGACTTTCCTAAGCATAGAATTATTAGGCTTTATTGCTGGATGTCCATTTCCCATCCTGCACTGATTCAATATCCACTAAAAGGAGGTTTGATGGTCATGTTTTTCCATATTCACCTTTGGTTCTTCAGTTTTGACCACTAATAGAAAAGCAATCCTAGGTATTCAGTTACATTATACAAACAGGCCAAATATGTCATGCTCAAGGGTGGGTCAGAAGGTATGAAATGTTTTTTGAATGGAACCCACTGGGGACCAAAGCCTTGAGAAGGGGTTTTCAGAGAAAGTGACTTGACCAACTTCCTCCTTGGATGGAATTTAGATAAGCTAGAGATTATCCTCATCCGAAACTAGTGGAGGAAGAAAAGTAGGGGGTATAGTGTCCCCATGTGTTCCCAGGTTATCCTTAGGACATAATAGCCTTTTTAAAAAACTGGGTGCATTGTGAATCTATATCCTCCAGGCTGTTTACATAATTCCCTTGATCAGTTTTCATCTAAACAATATAATTCTTCCTGCTGCGAGTTGGAACATAAGCATGAAAAAATTGTGTTTCCAGTCTCAGTGATTCCTGGGGTCTAAAAGCTTCAGGCCTGTTTGTTTCTATAGAATGTATAAGAAACAAATACATAGGAATTCATGCATAAGCTGTTAAAAAGGAAGACAAAAGGTGAATATACAAAAAAGACCATAAAATAATCTCCCCTTTAATGGAAATTGAATTAAGGGGGGAGATGGGAAGCTGGGATTTTGCTTCATATGCACCCAAAGCATGCCTGGAAACTGGGCCTTTTATTGAGTACAGACTACTTTTTGCCTCCCTTAGCCCAAAAGAACAGCCCTCTCCGTCCAAATGTTAAACATGAGAAAAACTGGCAGAAAGAAACAAATGACATAGTTCGCATTCAGCATAATTCATAAATTGTGATGTCATAAAAAGGCCAAATATTGTTACAATGTGGGCCCCATCAAATGAAAGGCCCAGATATCATAGCGTGCTGCATCGAATTGTGACCTGCAGAAGATTCTCCTCATGTTATATTGACATGAATATCCGCAAAGGTCTTTACACACCTCCGGCTGGCATATGCAAATCGTCGGAGTTGCATGTGGATGGCAATGAGTAGAGCATGGATCAGCCCAAGTGCAGCCCAATCCAAGGCAATGGTTGGCTCAAATATTACTAATTAGTGTAAGTTTTACGATTTCTACTCAAGCCATATTTGAGTTTCCTAAGCCTTTCTTTGGGAGGCATTGGGGGCACAATGGGAATTAGACTCCATCTACATGAAGCTTACAGTTGGGAGGAAGCAGCCTACTGGTACAAGAGGTTGTAAGCTGGAAGATCTTGAATTCGGTGAATGTCCTCTAAAGACAACTCTCTCTCCAACTGGGTCCTTGTCACTTGTAAGACTTCCTATGAACCAGGCAGTAATAGATAATTTATCAAGATATTTATTTTGAGAGAGAGAGAGAGAGAGAGAGAGAGAGAGAGGGACATACATTAAATTGCATGTAGGAGGCGCGCATGGCAAGCCACTGGGCATCCATCATTTCATACGCAATACAGTATAATACATCAAATGCCTCTTCATCTTCTGCAATCAGATGAAGTATGCCTGTGAATGCAATAACATGGCAAAATGGATGGGTACAAGTCCATATAGCTTCTCATATCAAATGCAATTATAATTCCATTCCAGCTTGGTTGAACAGTTTCTCACCTGATAGGATTTTTAAAAAGTTGATTCCAGGAAGACATTTTGGTTTGTCTGTGATGAGAAAAGCATGCATATCAGTAAACACTGAAGACCCAGCACAGAGCCAATGATAAAAGACCATGACCAGTTGATCATAAATTGGAAAAGAAGATAGGACAACCAACATGATGCATGCTTTTTTACTTTGTTATGAAAATGATAAAATAAAAATTCTACCGCCAAAAAGGATAAAAAGGTCAAATTACTACTTTTTTACAAAAAGGAAAAACATGTGAACTCTTGCCAAAATCAACATTGAAGATCAATTCTGCTCAATAGTGACAACCAATGTTTTAAAACATTAAGGTTTGAGGTGAGTTGTTCCAATTGTCCAAATTGTGGGCCATGAGCATTAAACCATGGAGTATAAGCCTCAAGAGCAAGCCCTTTTCATAAGTAAATAAGCACATTAAAAAAAAAATGCACTAATAAAGATAGAATATTGGATCAGTTTGGCTGTTTTCAAGCATTTTAATGAATTAACTAGGATTAAATTTAGTTAAAAAATATGGTTTTTTTAAAAGTAGATTGTTAAGTTCTTAAAATTACAAGCTACCCCTCCCTTTTTCTTAAAACAAGATTTGTTAATGGAGCATTTGCCCCAGATATGAAGTGTGATTAAAGCATGCACTTTATCTGGGGTGTGCATCTCAAACAAGCTTCATAAGGTGAGAAATACACTGTGAATGAAAGAGACACTTCAGACTTGGGGCATGAACGATGAGGCATGGGGTGTTTATGGGAAGCCTTGCTATGTTGTGAGCCTCAAGGAGTAAGCCCCAAATGCTTCTGTAAACAATGATGAGAATTTACATATAAATAAGACGGACTAATATTAAGTGCAATACCTTAGTGTCGTGCAACTAACCTGAATACAGATCCAACATCTGTATCAACATGAATGAAATGTTGATCCCTGCAACAGCAAATGGATACTCCCAGGCGGCTCGCATCCCTTCTTTCTTGAATAATAACCTTTGAAAAGAAGCCTTCAATTTGAGTTTGGGTAAAATTAGTAACATATTGAAATGAACTAAAAGTAGTAACATATTGAAATGCACAAAACTTGGCATCATAGCACACGTTGAAAGAGCTAGAATAGGGCAATGCCACTCAAAACATCATTTGAAAAGCATAAATTCAAATCTGGTATGGCATACCGGATAGGTCCTTGCAAAGAATAATAGATTCTCAAGTGAAATGAATCCACAGCCCCTGCGAAATATTTAAATACTTAATAAACTTAAGACCACTTTAAGTCGTTAACCACATGTTTAAAATGCAAAAAATCAGAACATCTCTATCAGAGGCAAGACAGATTTACATGTAAAAAACAATACAGGCAAAGGATGTATATCACATGTTGTAAAAGCAAGATGAACATTGTACCTAAAGTCAGTTGAAGGATTAGGGCCCTGCCACCCCATATCCTTCCATTGCTCAGAGATCAGGCCACAAAGATCAGTATCTGGAAAGGCAGCACGCCACAGGGATTTAAGAGCTTCCTGTCAAAAGAGAGCATGAAGCAGTAAAAAGATGAAAATAATTTTTTTTTACAATGCAACTTGCTGAATAATTATAACTTTTGCTTATTGAAGCTTCCAGAGCAAACAAGAAACGCAAAAGTAAAAGGATCTAGAAACTAGAAAGTAATCAATTTCCTATTAAGGAGCTACCAGTTCAGTAAATTTTTATTTTTAATAAGAATTGTCTGCGGTTGAGAGAACAATCATGAGATATCTCAGATGTTGTCAATTTTTAAGGTGTTCGTTTTGATACTTTATCAGAGAAGAGTGTCATCTGACCATCAAGACCATATACAATCTTTTCTTGCCCAATTCTGCTCTTGCCATATATCATTCTTAGGTGCTCTCAGACATAGCTACTTACCACCATGCACATGTACTCAACACTCAGTAGGTGAGACTATAATGTAGTCTCACCTCTGTTCCTTTTCTTCGTTCTTTCAGTAGATTTCCTCTAGTGTTGTGAAGAATCTTTCTCAAACGTGGTGGAAGAAGGAAATATGTTAGGACTTGAATCAAAAGAGATCTATAGAACGATTATACCTTAGAACCATCAAAATTACTCCTTGATCTTTTATTGGTAAGGAACCATCAAAGTCCCCAAAGGAAAAGGCAACAGCATGCAGATGGGTATTCATTGTGAATCATAAAGTCGACAGTACTGTTCAGAGATACAAGGCACATTTGGTAACTAAAGGTCTAAATGCACAGGCTTGACTATCAGAGATATGCAGGGTGTTTGGTAACATTTGCTCTAGTTGCTAAGCTGAATTCAACTAGGATTCTTCCTTCTTATGGACCATCAAAGTGGGACTCATTTTAACAATCCGAATCATTGGATCATGGCCCTCTTTGTGAGCCCCATCTAGATGCATGCAAACTAAAGGGGATAAGGGATTCAAATGTCTCATCATGGGATTAGGATTGAGCAAAAGATCATCACATTGTATTAACTTAACCAATAATTTAATGGCCTTAAAGGTTGACCAGTCTCTTAATTCTTAAATATGTATAATGCCTTACCTACATGTAAACCAAACATTGTGAATTGGCACTCATAATAATTTGACAATGATCTAACTGTTACTATTGATTTGGTTTAAATTACTTTGATGTTTGCACTTAAAATTATTAATTTTCTTAACACCTTGAAATCAATGGTTACAGTCAATTTTATCCAAGTAATAGCCAACCCTACTAAAGGTCTTAAAATCAACAGCTAATCCACATCACATCCTTTCAACTGTTAACAAGGCCCATTGTACTATAAGTTTGGCCCATGCATGACCCATCTGCAAAGCCCATCTTATTGTAGACTTGTACAGCACTACATACTAAAATAGGAGATTTGATCGATTGTAATTGTAGCCCAAATTGGGCATCTCTAATCTATAAATACAAGTGGTGGATCCTCAAGGTGGGACATCCAATTCCATTCAGTCTCGTTTATATGTCATGATTCTTCTGGCTTTTTCGTGTCATGGTATCAGAGCCAATCTTGGTGCAATAGAGAGATTAAGAGCCATCTAATCTCTCTTGTTTAACTTCTCAAGGAGAGTTCCTCTGTCGACTGGTTTGAGCAAGAGATACACGACGGCAGTGTGTGGAGATCAGCAAAGGGCCACCATCTACTGATCAGATCTGATCAGAAGAACACTACAGTTCTGGTCGGCCTGATATTCTGGGAGTTTTTGGTTATTTTTTCAGAATTTTTTGAAGGTCAGAGGTAGGCTTTTTCGATCACAGTTTGGGTTTACCAGTTTTTGCAACATATATTCTTCAAAGTCGTCCATCTTTAAGCACAAGTCTCTGATTGTTGCAATCTTTGCTGTGTTGATTCGATATTTTTGTGAAGCATCTATCTGATCACCCTGATCTGGTAGACTGAATCATCAGTGGGCCCCACCTGCTGTTTTTGGTAGAATATCTAGGTCACTGGACCAGATTTGTGTAACTATCTATACAGATCCAAGATTTATTGAGATCTGTTGATTTAGAATTGTTTTTGGGCTGTTGTTCCTCTATTGTTGCTGCCACCTTTAATTTGCGCTTTCTGCATCATCTAAAATTAATCTGGGCTGTTTATTGTTGCTGTCCGGTTGCTGCTCACTTTGTTTTGTGCCTTTACTGCCTTCTGTCTATTACGATTGCCATTGTGGGTTGAAAATAGACAAGAATGAAATGCAATTGATCAAATTCAATGGAAAAAACTATTCTGCTTAGGCCCATCAATTTGAGTTATATCTGAAAGGCAAAAAATTATGGGCCACATTACTGGTTCTATGAAAAAGCCGGCGGAAAAAGAAAAGTTGGAAGATTGGGAAACCAAAGAAGCACAAATTATGAGCTGGATGTTGGGCGCAGTGGAACCCCAATTTTTCTTACATCCTAAGCCCTATAAAACTGCTCAAGATATGTGGGGATATCTGAAACGCATCTATCACCAAGAGAATTCAGCCCGTCGGTTCCAATTAGAACATGAAATTGCTCAATACTCTCAAGGACAGATGACTGTCCAGGAGTATTACTCCGGCTTCTTTGCTCTTTGGACTGAATACACGGATATTGCATATGCCACTATCACAGGAGATACTTTATTTGGTGTTCAGGAAGTTCATAAAATTACTCAGAGAGATCAATTCTTAATGAAACTTAGGCCTGAATTTGAAAATGTCCGCTCAAATCTTATGAGTTGACATCCACCTCCCTCGTTGGAGACATGTCTCAATGAAGTGCTCCGCGAAGAACAATGGATATTCACTCAGCATCAACTAACCCAATAATCATCCACTGGTCCAACTGAAGTTGCTTATGTGGCAAAAGGGAAACCCTCCAAATGCGACACTTCGACCCAGGATTTGAGCAAGATTCAATGCTTCACTTGTAAGGAGTATGGACATTGTTCTTCTCGATGCAAAAAAAAGTTAGTAACTACTGCAAAGCTAGCAGGCATATCATTTTTGAATGCAGGTTTTCCACAAAGCTCACCTATACCTCTCCATGCTGACAACACTAGTGCTATTTGTATTATAGAAAATCCAGTCTTCCATGAAAGGACTAAGCACATCGAAGTTGATTGTCATTTCATTCGTGATGAATATCTATGGATGTCATTTCCGTACCGTTCATTTCCTCTGGCCTCCAGATTGCGGACATCTTCACGAAGGGGCTTCCTCGCCCACTTCATCAATTCTTATCCAACAAATTGATGCTTATCGACTCCATAGCATCAATTTGAGGGGGGATGTTAACAAGGCCCATTGTACTATAAGTTTGGCCCATCCATGACCCATCTGCAAAGCCCATCTTATTGTAGACTTGTACAGCACTACATATTAAAATAGGAGATTTGATAGATTGATACTAGTCAGACTTGTATAGCACTACATGCTAAAATAGGAGATTTGATAGATTGTAATTGTAGCCCAAAAGTGGGCATCTCTGATCTATAAATACAAGTGGTGGATCCTCAAAGTGGGACATCCAATTCCATTCAGTCTCGTTTATATGTTATGATTCTTCTGGCTTTTTCGTGTCATCAACATCCCCACTATACATTGGCATGCATCTAGGTGGACCACACTAAATGAGGTGCTTTTCAATCCTACATTCCATTAAAGTTACTACTAACGACCTTTTCTTTTAAGAGCTTGGATCATGCATGTCTTAACCGCAAAACCTTCTGTTGTCGTTCTTTTAAAACAAGACAAATGGCAATGTTCTTTTGGGGGTCTCTGTCATACTAGATAAAAGAGAACTTTGGGATATAGCTATTTGCAACAAATAAGGTCCATTAGATATTGCCAGTCATCTAATCAACGACCCTCAAAATGAACGATTTTCATATAAAATATGAAGTTTCCATTTGATTGTCCATTTCATGACCTTAGAATGGACAACTAGCAACATCTAATAGACCCTTTTTTTTTTTTTTTTTTTCAAAAGTCAAGACCCTACAGCCCTTTCAAATATGGCGAGGCTAGCAGCCCTCACAAATTCTGCCATGCATCCTATTATATTTAAAAACTATAGAGATCACGATAGTATGGGGAAAGCAAAGGATCCAGTTATGATCAAAGATGCTTCTTGTATTCAATGGTCTTGTGTGTCCCAAGGGCCAGCAACGTTTTATTTTTTACAGAAGTGGCGCAAGAGTCATATAACAAAAGCCTTAGGATTTGGAAAAATTATGGAATCAATATTCCAAATCTATAGTCCACCCTAGAGATGTCCAATGGGCCAGGACAGCATAGCACGACAAGGCCCGGCACAGCACGGCCCGCCAGGCGGCACGGCACAAGATATTTGATATTTTTTTATGTAAATATATAAAAAAAAAATTTCTTTTTTTTATTTTTTTATTATCCAAAAAAATTGTAAAGGTTTCAAAGGTAATCCTATTGAGAAATCTTGAAATAGAAAAGATCCAAATGGTTTTCTTCTCAATGAAGTAGGTTGAATTTGACTAAACCACTTAAATTTGTGTGCCATACTCTTCTTTGTGTGTATCTTTTAATTTTTTTTAGTGTAAGACCTTTGATTTTTAAGCCCAAAAGGTAAGAACCACACAAAGCCCATGGCATGTTAGGCATGGAGGCCCAGCACGACTCAGGCATGTCCCGTGTTGTGCTGGGTTGCCTCCTTGGCCAGTTGTGCCATGCTGGCATGGCTCGTGGCACGGCCGACCCGCGAAATCACCGTGCCGTT
Source organism: Camphora micrantha (assembly GCA_003546025.1). Lineage (NCBI taxonomy): Eukaryota > Viridiplantae > Streptophyta > Magnoliopsida > Laurales > Lauraceae > Camphora > Camphora micrantha. The sequence continues at coordinate 25,372,536 of QPKB01000010.1, forward strand.
CTAGTTTGACATCTCTAGATTCCACCCTTTCTATGATAATAAGGCAATGAAGAAAAATAGGAAAGAGAGGAGGAGGAAGAGAAGGGGGCGTAAGAAGAGGAAATGGATGTTAATAATGATGATGAAGGCAAAGCTTTTTTTTTTTTTTCTTTTTCCTTCTTAAAAAAATCTATAATAGCAGTATTGGCCCATACCAGTGTGTTCATTCATTAGATGGTGCCTATGATCATCATCATCATCATCAAAGCCTTGTCCCAACTACGTTGGAGTCAATTGCATGACTTTTGTTGCTTCATTCCAGTCTATCCTAGACCAAATCCTTAGATAAGTTGCACCTTCTTCAAATCTATATGTACTACTTTAAAGTTAAATAAAGGTCCAATCAAGAGTAAAGGATGTCGGAATCAAAGACTCTAATGAAGCTGAAGTCCTTGCTATTCTGGAAGATCTTCGCATTTTTACTTTCTCATTTCAAAATCATCTTATAGTGGAGAGTGATTCATCTAATGTCATATCTTGGGTGAATTCTTTTAAGGGCCCATGGAGGATGCAGTTCTATTTCAATGAGATCCGTCACCTTTCATCAAAATCTCGGGTGTCTTTTCATCTTATGAGTAGGTCCGTAAATGGTTTTGCAGATTGCTTAGCTAAACAAGGGGTTGTTCATGTGATTTAAGTGTTTTTATAATGTAGGTGTGGTGGGTGTCCGGTATTGGACTCTTATACAGGAACACTATGTAGTGGTCTTGTTTCTTTTCTACTATGTAGTCTTTTTCTTTCTAATACATTTTTAAATTTACCGATGAAAAAAAAGAGTAAAGGAAAGAGCAGGGGGTGGAGAGTCAATGCACAATGATAAAATGAGTTACTCCTCCTAGTGGTTTTACTCTACTCCCCCCTTTTGACATCCAAAAAAGGCTAATGTAAAATAGTCACATCGGTGGCTTTTGTCTCACTCTACTCTTGGCATCCAAACACTATGAAGTAAGAGGGACAGTCACATCATGTACTTTTTTACTTTCCTTTATTCATCCCCTCATGCAAACAAACTTGCCTAAAGGGGCCATCAACCTACATAAAAAAAAAAAAAAAAACTTTTCCTCACCACTGCTATTGCTCACCTACATTAGACACATTCAAACCATCTCAAATGAGTCTCCCTTAATTTATCACCTATTGATACCACTCTTAAATGCTTCTGAATGCACTCATTTTTTTATACTATTTTCTTCAGTTTTACCACACATCCATCTCGACATTCTCATCTATGCTACACTCGTTTATTGCATGTTTGTTTTTTAATTGGCCAACATTTTGCTCAATAGGTCATAACTGGTCTAATTGCTAGCTTGTTAAATTTTTCCTTTCATCTTGTTGGCATTCACAGATCACAAAGCAATCCAGAAGCAAGTCTTTGTTTTAACCATTCAGGCTCTAGCTCTTATCCTATGTTCAATATCCTCCTCAATCTCTCCATTCTTACTAATTATAGAGCATGTGGTATCTCTTAAACTTTAATTCTCACAAAAATTATATCTTTGCACTTCCCACTAAAGTTGCAATTTATTTTGTCTTTGTACGCCTTATTTTATAGCCCTTGGATTCTAAAGCCTACTATTATCACTTGAGTTTCACATTTACGCCATCTCTCGATTCATCCATCAAAGGTGACACTATATCATCTACAAACAACATACACAAATGTATCTCCTCTTGAATATGAGCAGTTAACTCGTCCATAATCAATTAAAAGAGATAAGGGCGTAAAGTTGACCCTTGATACAAACCTATGGTCATTGAAAACTCACTTATCTCTCCACAGGTACCTGCAATATGGGCTGATATTGCTTCATATATGATTAGTGCATTTGTGGGAACTGATAATGATTTTCTATTGTCCAATTTTAGACCATCATCCCATTGTAGCCCTTCCTTGAATCGATAAAAAACCATATGTAAATTTCACTTCCTCTCTCTAAACTTTTCCAAGAGTTACTTAATATGTAAATAGTTTATGTAGAAGATCTACCCAAAATCTACCCATATAAGTTCTCATATGCCTTACAAGTTTGATCACTTGGTAGTCTGCACAATTTTGAAGATCTCCTTTTCGTTGTAAAATGGGACAACAGTGCTCTTTCTCCATTCGTATGAACTATTCTTGTACTCAAGATTTTGTTTAACAACTTTATTAACAAATCAATCCCATTTTCACCCACCAAAGCCCATATTTCTATATTATGATGTTCAAATGCTCTATTCAATTCATCCTCTCTAGACATTTCTTTACTTCCATTTTTTATGTTACAACTATTTTTCATTCCTTAATTTGCTTCTATATCATAGTTCATTTTGCTTGCATAATCTAGATTTGATAAGTCTTCAAAATGCATACCCATCTGTCTCTAACCTCAACTTTTACTAATACCTTTCAAGTTTTGTTTTTAATGCATCTTATATGATCAAGGTTTATAGTTTTCCTCTCCATGATCTAGGCAAGCTTATGGAAACCCCTCAACCTCTTTAGTCCACAACAGAACATACAAATTTTCATGAGCTTCACATTTGGCTTCATTTATGGCATCATAAACTCCACATTTTGATGATTTAACATTATAGATAGGTCCTCTGAAACTTCCTATCTTTTCCATTTGTTAGAAAATGTTTCATTTTCATCAATAGTTATTTTAACTATTCAAACACCAGGTCTCATTATGTGTAAAACCCTTCTTGGACTCTCTAAACATGTATCTAACGACCTTTTTAATACAACCAGATATCATAGAAGGAAGTAATAATAATATATTCTTCACACCACGAGCTCCCTCCATTTTGATGGGTATTAAATAAATTATGCTTTTTTGGTTTTTTTCGAATCTGTCCTGGTTTAATCTGTTTGTACTATATATGACGCTTTTTCATTATATTCATGTAAATTAAGTTTTGCGAAGATGGATTTGTAGTTTTCTTAATTTCTTTTTCTTTTAGATTTATTTAGTAGTTGGATGTCCTTTATCACTTCAACATTACTACTACTATATATAATTCATCTGCTCTACATAAAAATGCAACTCACAGGTGAGAGTTATATTTCCCTAAAATATGAAGTAGTTAAATTTTTTTAAAATTTTTAATTTTAATATTTCAGATCATTTTTAGGTTGGCATTATCTGCTTGGAAGTTGGAAATTAGCTTGTCTCTACATTCACATTTCTTCACTCTATGCATTACAAAAATTTACATAACTCAGAAATGAACCATAGAATCAATGAACCGACTGGTGTTAATATACAATGGTTTTGTTTGGTGATCCCACATGGACAGCAAACGTTTTCAGTTTGAAGGCTGCTAATGGACGATTAAGATCATGTAGATGTACAAGCAGATTCTTGATCATATCGATGTTCTTTTTAATTGCTCTAAATTATTATCTAATATTACAAGTCTTTTCTCCTTTCGTTAGCTCTTTTACGCTTTTGTTTTCAGCACATTATATTACTAGTGTTTCACAACTACAGTGGGAATGAACAATTGCAATTATAACTTAAGAATAAATATATATCATGTGATCAGGATAGACCAAAGGAAATGTACTTGATGGTCTGGGCGAGTCTCATCGAAAGGTACTTGTAATCTCTCTTGAAGCCTTTGCAATCTTTGTTCCTACAATGAAAGTAAAATAAAATTAATCTTTTGATGGAATATGAAACTGAATAAGTAACAAAAAGAGTTTACATTGATAAAAATTTCTATTTTTGTCTTTTTTCTTGGACTACCCAAACATAGTGTAGTGGTTCTAAATCTGAGGGAAATCTTCATGCTTACTAGTATCAGGGGGTGTTTAGGAAGGAGAAACTACCTAAAAGAGGGAATTTTGGCTATAAACACTTTGCAAGTTCCCCTTCTGTGAGGCCCGCCTTGATGCATGTAGTGTGTGGATAGGGTGGAATTGGAAGCTCTTAACTTGGATTAGGGGGTGCATACAAATTGGAATGATCTGTTGATTGTGACTATTCAGGGATTTTAACAGTTTAGCATTACCTATATAACCATTAGACTTCGGTGATTAAATAGATCATCACAACCATCATAGTGTTACCAATCAGTACATGCTAGTTTACATGCTAGTTATCTGTCTTAGCTTCCAATCCCACCCTAAGCCGGTTATTGGGATGAAGCAAGGAGGTCCCACAGTAAGATTTTCTATTGTCAAATTATTGAACCGTTCATAGCCGAATTTTCCTCTACCTTGGTAGTCATATAGCGGTGGAAATTCGCAGTAGTGGAGGAAATTTGCAGCAGTTCCCAACCTTGGGGTTTGGCACCCATCCGAATGGACTGGATCTTCGGATCGACTGTGCACTCTTTTTGGATGGTGAAAACTTGTCAGATGTTGACCAAGTGGTTAGGATCATCATCCGAGTCTCCGCAAATGTTCGAGAATTTGAGCGCATGAGGGCACTTGAGCCCCTATAAATACTACATATGAATATATTTATGGCAAATCTTCCTGGATCTTATGACCCGCCATCCCATGATCTGTGGGCCCTGGGTGGGCCTCAACAGCTGTTGTGGACAGTAAGGATGCACAAGAAGATTTCCCTACACACACAAATGATCCAATGGACGTGTGGTGCCCATAGATCTTATTTTGCAGACCACCTACTGGGGCCCACACGATCACCCATCCAAGTGGAAAGCCATGTCCTTGGATCTGATGGGTTTGCACCAATCCATTGGGACTAGACTGTCAAATTGAGGGTCAAATTTTTTTATTTTATATCAAGCTGTTAAACTCGTGGGCCATGGATCAAGGGGTCACGATGATCTCATAGGCCTAGAGTTTAATGCCTAGTAGGGCCCATTCAGGCCTTTGGATCCCCCACCTTACCCTTGATTGTGTCACCTCAAGTGGGCCCTACAACGAGATGCACACAGGTCCATAGGATAAGAGGTGAGCAAATGAACACCTTAGAGCACAAAGGGCAAAAAAGTATTCATAAACCTTGCAAATTTTAAAATCATCCATGAAGGAGAAAAGAAATAGAAAATAGTAGGCTAACTACAAGCACCGTTTTTCTTTCAATAAAAACCCATGAGGCTTGCTATCAGAGGAGACCCACACTATGGTTTTCTCCTTGTTGAAGTGATAAGAAAGAGAAAGAATCGTCAAGGGAGGTGACATCTCCTTTTTATGAAGCATTGTTTCCTTGATTACAGCAACATTCTTGGACTATAATCAATCAATTATCAACAGACACTTATTCCAACAATCTAGGGTCGGGTAAACGAGTTCTGCTCAAAACTCATCACTTATAGCTGCGTGCTGTTAGCTCTATCATAGAAATAGAAGGGAACTGTAACAGTCAAGTGATTCTATGAAAGTGGATGGTGTAATTACCTGGGTCCCACTGTAGGGGCTGGAATATTTGATTTTTTATTTATGTTTTATTTCGGTCATTTTATTTATAATATTTGTGCTTTTATATAATTAGTTTAAATAATATGATTAAATTATCAGTGGGACCCCTCTTATTATGTAGAGACTCATAGTTTTAAGACACTTATATAAATATAAGTCATATGGGACCCAACTCCTTATTCCTTTTCTAGTAGTGGTCGACACTTACCTTAGGAGTATTATGCTAGGAATAGAACTCCAAATTTGGATAGAAACCTTGCATTACAGTGTCGTAGGAAACTTGGCTCCACAAACTATTTATAAGACCTGTCCCTCCCATTCTTCTCACATTCATAACTGTTAAAGGGTAAACTTGTATGATATCTGGCCCAACCCACTTGTATGATATTAGGCCCAGCCCAAGTGTAAATAGGAGACCTAGTCATAATGTGTACAGCAAAGATAGATTATATACAGCACGATAGATTCATTGTCTTTCCATTCTTAGAGATCTAATTGATCTAATTAGGTTTTAATTCCTTGATTTGTAGCCTAATCTTAGGCATTGTAAAGTCTACTTAAAGAACAGAAATCCAAGATGATCATCGATGGAATGTGAGGTTTTCACATAACTCTCTCTCTTTCGTTCTGGCATATGCTTCTGAATATCACTATGAATGACATGGTATCAGAGCACAGGTTCTAGGAAATCTTCTTCCTTCTTCATCTGAGAGACTTCTAAAAGCTTGAGTTTAGGTTCTTCTCTTCTCTCTGCGTGGGATATCTCTGATCAAAGTGGCCCACCTCTGATCAAATCACTTGTAGCCAGCAATCTACATAATGATGATCGACTATTCTTCAAAGGATTTTTGAAGATTTTTCTGGATTTTTTTCTTCATCGGATCAGGTGCTATTTACTCCTTCCTCTGGCCTTTTTGACGTTTTTTTCTCCCAAAGATTTCATCTCAGCCGTCCAAATTTGTGGATATTTCTCCAAATCCAATCAAACTTGGACTAGAGGACACACTTTTGATCTCCTCCAGGATAATGTCCTCTGATCTGTGATTGGATCACGTTGTGGGGCCCACGCATCTCTGCTGCTCTGGATCTCAAGGACGTCTGGCTTCTTTATTTTTTGTTTGCAGCCAATTTTGCTACATCCTTCTCTGTGTTCTCTTACCTACTACCACTGCTTTCTTTTAGTACAATCATCTCAGTTATTTTGCTCTTCTGTGATTGTTTGGTGCTACACTACTTTGGTTATTTTGGTTAATTTTTGCACTCTCTGGTGGCTGTTTGTGTGTCTTCAAGTTGTTTTTCTTCTGCTGGTAGTAGGATTCCTGAATATATCTGCATTAATAGTTATGGAGACAGGAGATATTAAGTTGATCAAGTTTAATGGTAAAAACTATACCACTTGGGCTTTTCAATTTCAAATTTACCTTAAGGGTAAAGAACTCTGGGGTCATATTGATGATTCAGATCCCCCACCTACTGATGACAAGCTCTTAACTAAATGGGAGGTTAAAGATTGGCAGATCATGACCTGGATATTGGGGTCCGTCGATGCACAGTTTATCCTGAACCTTCGCCCATACAAGACTGCCAAAGAAATGTGGCTTTATTTAAAGAAGATATATTTGCAGGAAAATTCTGCTCGCAGGTTTCATTTAGAACATGAAATCTCGCAGTTTGTTCAAGGGACCTTGTCGATACAGGATTACTACTCTCAGTTTACAAGTCTGTGGACTGATTACGCTGAGCTTATTTATGTTGACCTCCCTGCTGCCTCCTTAGCCTCTATTCAAGAGATCCATCAGACGAGTCAGCGAGATCAGTTTTTGATGAAGTTACGGCCACAATTTGAAACTGTCCGGTCCAACTTAATGAGCAGGGTGCCATCCCCCTCACTCGAATCATGTCTGGGCGAACTTCTTAGAGAGGAACAACGTTTGGTAACTCAGACGGCGCTTACACAGAATGCTCCTCAGGCTGTTCCTATCGATGTTGCTTATGTTGCCAGGGGTAAACCTCAAGGCCGGGACATGAGCAAGGTCAAATGTTTTTGCTGCCACAAACTCGGACATGTTTCCACTCAGTGCGACCAGAAGTTTTGTTCCTACTGCAAAACCAAAGGTCATGTTCTTCCGGAATGCCGGACGCGACCTCAGAATCGAGCACAGCAACAGAGAGCCTACTCTGCTCATCTTCCTGACGCTTCTTCACCAGTCATGCCTGCACCACCTGCTGCTACTTCTTCTTCTACCCTCACTCCGGAAATGGTACAGCAAATGATCATCAATGCTTTCTCTGCACTTGGCCTATCAGGTAATCCAAAATCTTCAGTATCCACCTGGTATATTGATTCAGGGGCCTCCAATCACATGACACACTCTGCTGCCAATATGACTCATATTAAGAAGTATGATGGAGACCTCTGCATCAATACTGCTGATGGTGGCAGTATTCCCATTTCTGCTGTTGGACAGATTCCTCACTCCTTACCCTTGCATAATGTTTTCCTTTCCCCTTGCTTAACCACAAATTTGTTATCAGTTGGTCAACTTGTTGATAGTAACTGCTCCATCTTGTTTTCTCGCTCTGGTTGTGTTGTGCAGGATCAAGTATCGGGGAAGGTGCTAGCGAAGGGCCCTAAGCAGGGACGACTGTTTCCTCTCCAGATTTCGTCAAAAGAAAAGCTCCCTTCGGAGTATGCTTTGTTTTCCCATTTTAGTCATAATAAATGCCAGCTGTGGCATAATCGTTTAGGACATCCTAATTCCAAAACTTTGATGTTTTTATTAAATTCTGGTTTAATTAATGATAATAAAGTTTCTTTTAGGGATGTTTCTTTTAATTGTGATAGCTGCAAGATGGGGAAAGGGAAAACCCTTCCTTTTCCTCTTCATGATTCTTTAGCAACGAAATGTTTTGATATTGTTCATAGTGATGTGTGGGGTATTGCACCCGTTCTTTCTCATTCTCATTATAAATACTTTGTTACATTCATTGATGATTATAGTCGTTTTACTTGGATTTATTTTTTGCATGCTAAGTCTGATGTTTTCTCGGTTTTTAAAGTTTTCTTGTCTTATGTTGAGAATCAATTTTCCACTACCATTAAAACTTTTAGGTCTGATTCAGGGGGGGAGTATATTTCTACGGACTTTCAAACTTTTTTGCAATCCAAAGGCATTATCTCCCAGCAATCTTGCCCTTACACCCCCCAACAAAATGGTGTGTCTGAACGCAAAAACAGACATCTGTTGGATATTGCTCGTTCACTTTTGTTAACATCTTCTGTTCCAACTAGGTTTTGGCCCGAAGCCCTCTCAACCGCTGTGCATGTCATAAATCGCCTACCTTCATCTAGATTAAACAACCAGACACCATTTTTTAGACTTTTTCAAAAGAATCCACTCTATGATCATCTTCGTCCTTTTGGGTGTGTTTGTTTTGTTCTTCTTCCTCCCACTGAGCGCACTAAGTTAACAGCTCAATCCTCCATCTGTGCCTTTCTTGGTTATGCTCTGAATCAAAAAGGCTATCTATGTTATGATTTTAAAGCCAAAAGAATTCGAGTGTCTCGAAATGTCGTGTTTTTTGAAAATCAATATTTCTTTCAGAGGCATGGTGATTCAAATGACTCTGTCTCGTTCTCTTTTTTACCATCATTTTCAGATACAATGCCTCCACCTGTTACTCGTTTTAAGCCAGATTTTGTGTATAAACAACGAAATGTTACAGGTGATCTTGCCTCTGGGTCTCTCGCTACGCCTACCCTGACTGCTTCTGCTCCTGCACTTGATCCACCTCCGGAGCCTCCTGCTTCTGAATCATGCACCTAATCCACCTCCGGAGCCTCTTACTCTTCGCCGATCCATTCGCCACATAAAGCCACCTGATCGATATGGCTTTACTCATGCTTCATTACTGACCACTTTGTCTTCTATTTCTATTCCTAACTCGTACTCTCAGGCAGTGCAGCATGATTGTTGGAAACAGGCTATGCAGGAAGAACTTACTGCTCTTCAAACAAATCATACATGGGACATTGTTACCTGTCCTTTCTCTGTCAAACCCATTGGATGCAAATGGGTATACTCGGTGAAATTAAAGTCTGATGGATCCTTGGATCGCTACAAAGCTCGTCTAGTTGCACTTGGAAACAGGCAGAAGTATGGTATCGACTATGAGGAGACTTTTGCTCCCGTGGCCAAAATGACAACTGTACGTACAGTTCTTGCAATAGCTGCCTCTCAGTCATGGCCCCTATATCAGATGGATGTGAAGAATGCTTTTCTTCATGGGGATCTGAAAGAGGAAGTCTACATGCGTCTCCCTAATGGACTTCCTTCTTCTTCCAAGACCGATGTTGCTCGGTTACGGCGCTCATTATATGGCCTTAAACAGGCACCCAGAGCCTGGTTCGACAAGTTCCGAACCACTCTCCTTCAGCTTTCTTTCATACAGAGCCCGTATAATCCTTCGATGTTCACACTTCATTCATCCAGAGGATCCACAATTCTCCTTGTGTATGTCGATGATATCATTATTACTGGCCCTAATAGTGATATGATTCGACAGATACAGGCCTCTCTGCAAGATAAGTTTCATATGAAGGATTTGGGGCCTTTGAATTATTTCTTGGGTTTGGAAGTTCATCAATCAAAGAAAGGCTTGTTTCTTCATCAGCACAAATATGCTACTGACCTAGTGGATCTCGCCGATCTCGGTGCTTCTAGCCCAGTCGACACACCGTTGGAAGTAAATGCCAAGCTTCATCAACAAGACGGCGATCTCCTTTCTGATCCTACATTCTATCGTCGTTTGGTTGGTAGCCTTGTCTATCTAACCATTACTCGACCAGATCTCTCTTATGCTGTTAATCTGGTCAGTCAGTTTATGACGGCCCCACGGCATCATCATTTGGCAGCAGTCAAACGGATTATTCGATACATCCTTGGTACCTCTACCCGCGGCTTATTCTTTCCAGTTGGCACACCACTTACACTCACTGCTTATTCTGATGCGGATTGGGCTGGCTGTCCGGACACATGTCGCTCTACTACAGGATGGTGTGTTTACTTGGGAGAAGCTTTGGTTTCCTGGAAATGTAAAAAGCAAGATAGAGTCTCCAAATCTTCCACGGAATCCGAATACCGAGCCATGTCTTCCGCTTGTTCTGAGATCCTATGGCTACGTGGGTTGCTTTCCGAGCTTGGATTCTCCCAGACTCAACCGACTCCTCTTCATGCTGACAACACAAGTGCTATTCGAATCACTGAAAATCCTGTATTTCATGAGCGAACCAAGCATATTGAAGTGGACTGTCACTTCATTCGGGACGAGTATGATCGCAAAGTCATTACTCTTCCCCATATTTCCACTGAGTTCCAGCTTGCTGATATCTTCACCAAGGGCCTTCCCCGACCACGGCATGAATTCCTGGTTCGCAAATTGTTGCTGGTTGATTCACCGCATCAATTTGAGGGGGGGTGTTAAAGGGTAAACTTGTATGATATCTGGCCCAACCCACTTGTATGATATTAGGCCCAGCCCAAGTGTAAATAGGAGACCTAGTCATAATGTGTACAGCAAAGATAGATTATATACAGCACGATAGATTCATTGTCTTTCCATTCTTAGAGATCTAATTGATCTAATTAGGTTTTAATTCCTTGATTTGTAGCCTAATCTTAGGCATTGTAAAGTCTACTTAAAGAACAGAAATCCAAGATGATCATCGATGGAATGTGAGGTTTTCACATAACTCTCTCTCTTTCGTTCTGGCATATGCTTCTGAATATCACTATGAATGACAATAACAACAGACTTTCCAAACCCAAATCTTAGGCAAAGACAAGGAAGAATTAGAGTTTTGGAGAGGAAGGAAGGAAGACTAGAGGATTCAGGGCCATCATGTGAGTAAGACTCTACATGTACACGATGTGATGTTTTTCTTTCTTCAAGATAAGTGAATCAATTGTTGTTTTGCTATATAATTCTGCACTGTTTATGTTCCCAGCACTCTTGATAAACTGAATTTTATCATAACAGAATACATATTCAGAATTTGAATGGTGGTGTCCACAGACCCAGAGTATAGTATGACAATAGAAAATAAACAATCTCTTTGGATAGATGGGATGATTAGGTTTTCTTAGGTTAAGATTATTTGTACATGATGATCCTCTGTTGAAAGAATCAAATCAGATCAAGAAAACAGTGCAGAAAGCGGAAACTTCAAAACCCAGGCCATCAAGAACAACTTTGGTCGACAGAGGCCGTGGGACCCCATGGTGCACCTTATGGAAGATTTGGTCCAGGGATCCGAAAGGGGACCTAGGGGTCCACACTATGATTCAAAATAGCAGCCGCTACGTAGCGTAGTGCTCGCATTATCGGCCATGACGGTTGAGGTCATTACGCTATTTTGAAAACAGCGGCGCTACGGCCTAAAGCCTAATAGAGCCAAGCAGTTTTAATTTTTAACACCGTTTTTCCTATTTCTTCTCCTCGATAGCCTTTTCCATTGTTGTTTCTACCCCTATATGGTTCCAAATTACTAAGAAAACACAAGATTGATTGCTACACAAGATTCAAAAAAATTTCAACATTTAAAAATTCACACTGCTACGCCACCACGTATCGCCCGCTACGTAGCGGGCCCGCCGCAACTGCTATTTTTATCCTTGGTCCCACCTAGGAAATTTGGTCCTCCAAATTTAAATACATACAAATGATAGAGCACATAAAAGAATAAAGGTTTCGTTCATGCAATGTGTACATATTATAGTTTCAAGTATGCAATTGAAGTAATTGCAGTGTATGACGGTTTAGAAATCCATGATTTATAACATAAACAATATGAGTTGTTTAATAAATTGCATTCTTAGGTCAGCTGCTAAAATAAAAATATGTTTGCATAGCATCATCACGTGATCATAATATGAACAAGCAAACATTTAAAGGCAATCTAAAATGACAAAAATCTAATTCATCAATCTACCCGTCCTCATCGCCCATCCTAAGGGCATATTTGTGTATCCCATTTATGCAGAAAAGGAGGTGTTTTTCTGTGGAAAACTCCTTTTCATGTGTTTGGTAAGGGAGTTTTATGCGGAACTGCTTTTTCGCCACATCATCTTTTTCCTTCCTAAGCCTGGAAATAGACTTCCGGGGGGGGGGGTGTAATTATGGGAAGTCCATTTCCACATAAAACTGACCCCCCTTTATTTACTCCATTTCCTCACTCCCACCCCTACCCCACCCAGCCACCCTCTTTCCACCCCCCACCCCACCACACACACACGTACCGACCCACCCACCCTTTTGTTACGAAACCACTCTCCTCCCCCCACCCCACCCACACACACCTCTTATATAGCATGACCCAACCCATTTTTTAAAATATACTATTTTTTGAGGAAAAATGCCACACTAAACACTAGTTTTCAATAAGGAATCCACAGCCGCACCAAACAACATTAGCACCAATTCATCGAGAAAAAACTTTTTGCACCAAATATGAATTTCTAACTTCCTAAGAAAACCTTTTCCATGGTATTTAAAAACCATAGAATTTGTTGATCTGGCAATTTCATCTTTCCATGGAAGTTGCCTTTACACAAACATGCCCTAAGAGTTTCTATTGCTTTTATTAGCCCAGATCTTTGCTCTGATACCACTTTGTAACCACCCGGAATCTGGGGTCCTTCGAATTCCGTGTCGAGACTTATGAAAGCATCACATCCACATCATAAATCAAATCATTCAATGCATAATAACAAGGCTTTTGCCAAAAATCTGAATTTTTAATTAAAAAATATTCAAAATCCAAAAATGTTCAAATAAAGAAATAACTACATGGTTTTCAAAATAGTCTTTGCAATTTAAAAGTATGTGCCTAGGTATAAATTGTATGTGAGTCGCGAAACTCTCAGCCGCAAATGTCAAGCCAACTTCTTCATCATTAGGGACCTCTTGCCTTTCTAGGTTTAACATACCTGGGATTGGGGCGAAAAAACAAATCAATCATACTGAGTGAATAGAATTCAACATATACATAATTGTGTGCAACAATAAAAGAAACATATAAATCAGATCATAAAGAACCGTGTGTCTGTCTTAATTCAATTAGGGTTTCTAATTCTAACAGTGGGATCACCGCCTAACCACTGAATGAACTGGCTCTATAACAATCATAATATACACCTCAAGGTTGCCTCGGAAACACAAGAGCGTGCCATAGTCAATTGAATGACTGACCTATAGCTAGCAAATGCAACTAGCCTATAGCCAGAACAATTACGCAGCTCTTGAAACGGAAGCGACGACAAAGTGCAACTGGCCTATAGCCAAGACAATTACACAACTCTTGAAACAGAATAGACAACAAAGTGCAACTGGACTATAGCCAGGACAATTACGCAACTCTTGAAACAGAAGGGACAACTATAGTCAGTCGAAGGGCTGACCTATAGCCAAAACAAGTGCAACCTGACCTAAAAGTCAGGAAAATTACGCAGATGGCCTGAAAGCCACACAGAAGGATTCATCTCATAGCCTCGTGCCGGTGCATCTAGGGGTGTGCAAAGGGTAGGTCCAATCATATTTTGAAAACAATTTACATTAATATTTTCCAATCTAGATGCCATAATAATTTGGGATATTGTCCTGACGTTTGTCTCCGGGTTTTATCAGCCCCAGTCCCTTACCCGATTAGTACCCGTTGTAAGGACATATCCCGCATTATCTACCAATCATCTTTACTCATCGTAATGCCAAACAGTAAATCAAGATTAATTCCCAATCAATAATCATCATCATCATTTTATATGGCCACAACAGTGAATCACACAACGTAATTAATAAGTCCAATAAAATGGGAATACCAACATTGCATAGGTTTATGGACTATACAAAACCAGTTTCAGCAATACATAAAAACCAATCTCAATTCTCAATGCTTCATTATCTTCAATCATCATGTTCAACAACAGTGAATCCCACAGTTTAAAACAATAATGAAATAATATGAGAATTCCATAATCATCAGTTTAATGTTCATATTATACTACTATTCTTCACAAAGTAATCAGATGTTAAAGACTGCAATACAACTGTATGTTAGTCATAGACTCATAGTCAAGTCATCCATAAACAAACATTCTAACAGTAGCCTTTAATTCATACATACCCATAGAACTTAAGTGAAGAGAGAGTCTGAAATATTTCCTTAAACTACTAATAGGGCCTTACCTCAACATATTCTTAACTGAAATAAGTAAAAAGGGAGACTGATCAGGTTTCCTAAAACTGGGAGGGCCTACTAGTAAATCCTGCAATTCATACAATGCCCGACAACCACACAGAACCCACCTTTGGAATATGAAGGAAATCACGCCTGTAACTTTTGGGTGGGCTGCATAGTGGGTCCCACTGGTCCAAAACTAAGATGGACCTGATCATCAAAGTCTCCAGGCACTACCCTGCCCAATTACTGGACCAGATCCTTGATCTGGTCAGCCTCTTGGTCCCAATAAGGTCTGTGGACAAAACAGCCCAAAAAACTGTAAACTGCCGCCTTCCTTCTAACAAAAGCAACTGGATGGACGCCCAGATGGGACCCACTCCACATGGGTCCTCCACTACTGGGGTCGCCCATGAGTCCCCTGGACCAGATCTTCCATCAGGTAGGCCATGGGCCCCCACTGCATCTGTCGACCAAAGCTGTTACTGACTGCCTGGGTTTGCAATAATATTAACTTAAGAAAACCTAATCATCCCATGAGATTGTTTATTTTCTATATTCATATTATAGTCTAGGTCTGTCTACACCACCAGTTTATCAAGACCAACTGCCTCAATCAGTGCTGGGAACATAAACAATACAGAATTGCTATCTCAATCAGGGCTGGGAACAAAAACAGTACAGAATTACATAGCAAAACAACAATTGATTGCTCACCTGATGGCCCTGCATCCTCTAGTCTTCCTTCCTCTCCAAAACTCTAATTCTTCCTTGTCTTTGCCTCAGATTTGGGTTTGGAAA
This sequence comes from Camphora micrantha, assembly GCA_003546025.1. Taxonomy (NCBI): domain Eukaryota; kingdom Viridiplantae; phylum Streptophyta; class Magnoliopsida; order Laurales; family Lauraceae; genus Camphora; species Camphora micrantha. Next base: position 25,387,994 of record QPKB01000010.1, read on the forward strand.
GTCGGATTGCTTATGAATGTGAGAATGGGAGCTGGAGGTCTTATAAATAGTTTGTGGAGCCAAGTTTCCTACAACACTGTTATGCAATGTTTCTATCGTTGGCCATTGTGCTGTTAAAATGTCACACGATCCGTTAACAAGACACAAACCCACACGATATTAATTGGTTCAGCTGGGTTCTTAATAGGTTTGGTTCGTTAACGGGTTAAACCCGTTAACGCGTTAAGTTAACGGGGTTTTAGGTGGGATCCACTCAAGATACTCACTCACAGTTTCATGTAGCTTATAAATTTTTCTCCTTCTATTTTTGTATATATATATTTTTAATTTTTAAAATGACTTAATTACTTAACGGGATAACGGATTGGGTCGTGTAACCCGTTAAATTAACGGGTCGTGTTCAATTTGGATTTTTTTGACCTGTTAAGTTAACGGGTCGGGACGTGTTCGTTGAGGTGATTTTAACCCGTGACACGAATTTGTTAACACAACACGATTGACGGCCCTATTTGGGTCCCATCCGACTTCTATTTATATAAGTGCCTTACAAGGGTCCCACTGATAATTTAATCATATTATTTACACTAATTATATAAAAGCACAAATATTATAAATAAAATGACCCAAATAAAACATAAATAAAAAATCAAATATTCCAGCCCCTACAGTGGGACCCAGGGTATTACAGCTGGCTCCATTAAGAAGTGACAATGCAGATCCTGAAGGCCTGAACAGAACTTCAGCATGGTATCATGGTCTTTCCACAATAGCCTTACTTACATAGCTGTGAATGGATGTTACACTTCCAGTAGTGTCTAATGAACCTAAGAAAACAGCAACATTGTTAAGAGGACTTCTAACTCAGTCTGGACAAACAGTTCAGGGGACAACAGCCTGGTAAAGCATCAAAAATGATTCATAGCCATCAGGAATCCTTCAGATGGATCTGATGCAACCTCAAAGGGCCTAAAACACATCCATAGTGGTCAGGAAAACCGCATTTCATACAGGATTGGTCCCATAGAAGCAAACTGGGAACCAAACCCCCCTCAAATGGTTTAGTTAACATCAGAACTGAAGGGTTGGAGCCCAAAGGGGAGAGAAAAATGGTGGAGAGGGAAAGTTAGAACAGAATATGAGACCTTCACCTATAAGACCTTCTTCACACATGCATAAGGATGCCCTGCTCTGATACTGTTTTAAGTGATGAAGAAAGAATGAAAGGAGAATAAAGAACAGAGGAAAAGAGGGAGAGATGATCCACCAAAGAGGCGATGTATTTTTTATATTGAATTGTTTCCATGCTAAAACAAACTCATGGATCTCCATCACTCACAGGGACCTAATTTTCATCAATCAAGAAAATCAAGTGGTCCATACTACCATCTCAATATTGCACTCCTCCACTGGTGTAGTGCTCCATAGAAATATACCGACAAAACTGTCAACACTCCTCAAACCAGTGAAAAGGGTTTTTAATGTGAAACTAGTAAAAACAAAACTTCACTGAAGTTCTGCAAGTACTATATGTCCTTTTGAAGAGGTCTCTCCAACAGTTCATACAGTAGATACCAAAGAACAGAGAAGTGGAAGTATGAACTCTCCACTTCATTTTCCAACCTGCTTTCCACCTTGTGGGGAATTCCCACTTTTCACATTCTCTACAGAAAAACTCTAAAGCTTTTTCCGTGCATTGGTGATAAGGTAATGAACATAGATTTGCTTGAGGCATTTTGATTGTCAATTCTTCGTAATACAGTTACACATCTGACGTGGATAGGATAAAGAAAGCCTATTTCATGGGTCAAAGCAACAATTTCCGGTCATAGTAGAGTTCCCAGATATGGAACATGAATGCAGAATTTTTTTCTTAGCACCTTGACTGTAATAATTACAACTATAAGCTACTATTTCAAGGGCAGAAAATTTTCAATGAATCAAATTGACAATAGCAGTTGTGCTCATATAACTCCTATCCATCCTCTTTCTTGTCAGGATCCTCTTATAGAATTTGTAAAGAGAAAAATTAAAACATAGCAAACTATAGCAAACACAACAAAAGGATTATTTCATTGAGAGCAGAAGAACTATAAACTTCAAAAAAATTTCAATTTTACCTGGAGAGGGCTTAAAGAATACTCTAGAGTCTTTTCACCATTGCGCTTATTTGCTGAGCGGTAAAGGAGTCCCCCAATCCATGATCGTGGTCCAACCATAGCGTTAGCTACAACCATGAAATGGTGATGAGTTACCAAGGATGATAGAGATCATGTGAAATAAAAGGTTTAAGTTAGGTTATCATCCAAATTCTAAATCACGATTGTGAGTCGGTCATGGCATTAGTTCATATGTGACCTGTAACTTGCGAAGCCATTTAGAATCTGAATGTTTGACAAATAATTACACTGTGTCACAATCATGTCTACACCACAGGGCGTAGACAACCTCAAGGAAGATGGATACAACCATTTCATTAGTGTAGAACACAAGTAAGCAGGAGGATAGATGACCACATGAAAAGTACTAGAGAAAGCATGTAGACGAGCATTTACAATACAGACAATATGACCAGCTTTCAGAAAGGAAACCAATAACGTGCATACAATCAGATCTTTCTGCCAAATCACCATATCAGTTCCTCAATAGATTTAGTTAAGAGGATTTTTCATGCAAATAATCCACTTCACATTAAAGAGATGCTATTTGTATATCTTAGGAACTACCTTATCTTTTACTCTTCTATTTTTTTTTTTTTTTTCCTGAAATACACCTCACTTAACTGTAGAAACTGAACTTAGAATAAGTTTCTTTTTTTTTTTTTTTTTTTTTTTTAATGGAAGTGAGATTAAAAACATGTAACAGACAGGAGCTTTTATACCGCTTGTATTGGTAAATTTTGTGCCTTAATTAACTCTAATAATGACATGGCATCACAGCTCCAACCAAACCAGTTGACCTCTCTCTCTCTCTCTCTCTCTCTCTCTCCCTCCCTCCCCTCCCCATGCCCCAACCCTCTCTGTCCTTTCTTCCTCTCCTCTCTCTCCCGCTCAACGACAGTCCCATCCCATCACTCTCTTCCCCAGTATAGGGCTCATGTCAGCAGGCCATATAGCTGATGTTAGTGGCTCTACAGTTGCAGGCAAGGGGTTATGTGAAAGATAATTACCCCTCAAATTCCTCTGGCATTATAAACTTATGGGGACTTTCAGGTAATCTTTTAAGACTGTTGGACTGTTTAAAGTTGACCCATAGAAATAATTTGTAAAAAATCCAGAACCTAAATGGATCAGCACGAATTTGATGTATAAGGAGGTTTACATAGAGTTTTACTTTTACCTCCAATTTGGAACTGGTTTTACATTAATCAGAGAAGTTAAAGCTGCACGCTGTAGCATCAAATTGACTCTAGGATTTGTTGCCAAGCCCTGTACATGAATTGTTTAATCTTTTCATTGAGTTTTTCTTAGATATATGGTTTTGTTTACTGTAAGTGAGAATATTATAATTGATGGAGCCTCTTAAGTTGTCTTTCTTGAGTGGTGGGTGACTGGTCCTTGAAAACTTGATGGTTCTTATATGTAGATTAAGGTGTTTATGAAGCTGAGCTGTTTTTGAGGTGTGATATTTGTTCCATATGTGATCCTGCTCGCATGGCTGCATCCTCCTTATACAGTATTCTTTCTCTGCTATCTATAAGATTAAAGCTACTGCACTTTCAAGCAGCAAGAATCCCAATTTACACATCACATCGAACAAGTTTTAGCCCCAAGTGTTCCAATTGCTGCCCCTGAATGAACTCTCAGGTGGGACCCACAAGAACATCGCATAGCAACCAAAGTAATTGTTCCTAAGGGGACCATTACTCTGATGTGTGTCAAATTGAGGGAGGGGGTCGTATTAGTCATTGGCAGGCCGCCAGGCCCCATAACGCTGTCAAAAATAAGTTCATACATGGATGGACATACTTTGATGAAGCCATGTGCAATTGTGTTCCTACGTAGCACCAATTAATGAAAAATTAAAAAAATATAAACCTGAAATTTGTGTTGGTGTGTGTTTGACAAAGTGCTAGACACCAGCATTTTCCTCGTTATATGCACTTAAGAAGAATGAGAAGAAACAACAAACACCAGAGAGAGAATCTGAATCATGGAAACACACACACAAAATAATAACAACAATAATAATAGTAATAAGTGAGTTGTGTTATTGAAAACTAAACTTGGACAAACAAGTCTACAGAAGGACAGGCACCTCACTAATAGTGACCCTGAATGCATAAATACATAATCATAAACAACTGAAGTGACTAACATAATAATAATGCAGAGTTCAACTACTTCAAAAGAGGAGAGGAAGTGTCAGTGTGTCACAACAATCATTGTAAAACTTCAGAAAACAAGATATGTTGGGATACATCTGTCTTTGCAAATTATACAGCTAGGTTAGTTCCAATTTAGTTATAAGAAACATTTCAAATTAAAAGATTTTGTGAAGAGCAGTAGCACTCACTAAAACATTGAGCTGATTGCGAGATCACGTGAGCGACATTATATGCCCATGCTGATTCTCCATGCCTGCTCTTTCCCCTCCAACAAACTTCATCCTCATCAACCTATCCGTATCAATGTCAGTGAGATGTATGTAGATAGAAGCAGCAATTGACTCTTCAGCGAACTTTCGACATTACTGAGCACAGGGTTCTATTTATCCATTCACTCAAAAATATACAAGCAGGAAATTGAAAGATCACACCAATGGGTATGAATATGATCAAGCATAAAGGAGCAATTTTGGAAACATGTAGAAGACTGCAGAAATTCATTAAAGCTAGCTCAAAACAAGGTAAGGAATCTCTTCAATTTCATTTAAAAAAAAAAAAAAAAACAAAGAAGCAGAAATCTACTCCATATCATGCCCCATGGCTGAATAATAAAAATTTCTTTTATACATTCCAAACCCAAGGGAAGCAATTATTTTCATCTTGATAAGAAGCCCCCATGAAGCAATTTTTGGAAAGAGAACATACACATAGGGCCTTTTTGTTTGCATGGAAATTCATAGGAATTGAATTCCTATCTTTCGAACTACATATTTCTAAAAGTGGCTAAACTTGAAGAAATAAAGCAGATTATCCATCCATAATGACCATCAAACAATCTCCCCTTTGATGGAAAATTAATCAAGGGGAAATGAAAGTATCATCTTCCCTTAATTCATTTTCCATTAAAAAGGAGATTATTTGATTGCTCCCTACTTTTAGAAATACTGAACTTAGAATTCATAGGAATCCCATTCTATGAATTTTTATCCAAACAAACAGGCCCACAAAGAACAACAACATTAACAGTCTAATGCAAATGCGAATGCCGCAGCCACCCCACAAAATTCCCCTCATCTCCGACCACATTGTGTCGGAAAGAAAGGAACATTGGTGGGTCTAGCAGCATACCGTGTGCAGAGAAGAGCAGGAGGGGATGCATCGATGGTGGTGGTGGCGACGCCTTAATCTCATTTCAGACGAGGTTCCATGGGCACAACAGCAGTCTTAGTTCCTACCCTACCTACCCCAGTACCCCTTCTCTCATCACCCAATGTCAAAGAGAAAAGAGAGAGAGACAGAGAGAAAAGCCAATGATTGCATCACATGGGTATGATGATGATGACTACATGCTCTGTTCTCCTCTTTTCAATCCTGCATCATTCCATCTCTACAGGGATTGCAATTTGGTCAACAGATGGTATAATGGTACGTGGATAAAAAGCCCCGACATGAATGATGAAAATTCACCTTAGACTAAATGGGCTACACTAATCAATCAAAACAAAACAACCCACAACAACAACAAAAAAAAAAAAAAAAAGCAGCCATGCCCATGCATGTTTCATTCATTCACCAACTTTTGATTATTTGCAGAGTCACATTCATTCATAATTTGTTATAACTGCTATTGCAACAACAAATAAATAGTTTCTCCTTACCTGTGATTACTACTGTGATTAGATTAATGGAAGAAGAGGATAGTTTGCTTTTGGGTCAGCAACAGAAAGAAGAAGAGATGAATGGGTGATGATGTTTTTGAGTCCTGTCTCGCTGCTACCTAAGGAAGAGGAAGAGGAGGACCGGACCCAAAAAGGAAGAGGAGGAGAAGAGGATTGAAAGAGAGAGAGAGAGATTGAGAAAGAATGTGAATGGTAATGAGGATGGGAATGGGAACAGAAGTGTTGTCGGCATGGAAGTAGGAGCCAAAGTAATAATAGCAAAAGGCAAACCGGCCATGCCGCAGGTGGCGGGGAAACGGCTTTTTTTTTTTTTGGCTGGTACATACATGCGAGGGGAAAAGAGAGGCAGGCAGCAAATGAGCCAAAAGGCCCAAAAGCCAGGTAGGGTGGTGGGCCCCACGAATATCAAGATGGTGATGGCGGGTCCCACTAAGAATGGGAGTGGTCCTGACTCCTGATGATGATGATAGTGATTGATGATGTGTCTTCTTCCTTGAGTTTGAGCTTTTTCAAAATCAATCCATCAATTTGTTAAGAATTTGGCTTTCAAACGGTGTTGCAAAAGTTAACTACGAGGGATAGTTCAGTTGGCAGGGACCACGGTTTGTATATAGAGATTGTAGGTTAGAAACTAGACTACCATGTTGGGACTATAAGGAAATTTTATCCAGCTTTCTCTTCGGGATCCATAGGGATTATTCTAGTCCAAAAGACTAACACCATGAGTTAAAAAAAAAAAAAAAAAAAAAAAAAACCTGTGTTGCAAAAGTTTTGTTTTATTTATAATCTCCTGTATCACTCTGGGGTCCATTAAACGGATGTCAAGAGTCATATGGGAATCTCCAATTGACTCTTTTTTTGTGAGGGCACCATATGACTCATGTTCACATGGGGGCCTCACAAATGCTGTATCCTGACTATCTTCCCTCTTGGGACATAAGCATTTGAATAAATTGACTTTTCGCTTATTGATGTATAACCAAAGTGTCTATTTAGACGCGACCTATGTTATCACTTTAAGCCTGTCAAACACTTTTCTCCCCCTTTTTTTTAACTATTTTATAGTGGATTTTCACACTTTTTTCATCCTTTTTCCTTTTTTTTTTCCTCATATTTCTTTCCTGGTATCATTCGCCATCATTTTCGTGCATTGCAATAGTTTTTTGTTGTTGTTGTTGTTGTTTTAATCTCCCATTTCAGTTAAGAATCGGGATCCTCTTAGGGTTTTACTTACGATGACCCCCTGAGTATATTTTTACGGTCCGACCATGGACAGCCCCTGCTTTGGATAGGGGCAAGCTTTCCGTGTGCATGACTGGCTGTCTCCGGTGTTATGGTGGATCGTAATGGGTCAACTCATGATTAACGTATAGTAAAGCCTTACAGGATTCGAACTCGTCAGTCAATGTAGCTGGAAGAGAGAGTCTTTTCACTATACATGCTCATGGTAATATCCATTTGATCAATTGGGCTTCTTGCTTCTATAGTTTCCTCCCCTTTCTTGACATTTAAGTGGCATTTAGATAGGGTTTTTAATAATTGTTTTCTAGAAGAAAAAGGTATTATTTTCATTGGATTCTCTCTTAGATTTCATCCATGTTATTTCTTTATTTATTGTTATTTATTGTCTTAGATTTCATCCATGTTATTTTTCTTAGTTACCTAGGGTATCCTTCAAGCTCTCATAGTTAAAACCATCAATCACCATAGATCTAGACCTCCTTTACTTCTTCGTGGAGCACTCATTGGTGCATCTTCATCACCAAGAAGCATTACAAGGAGGCTAAAGCTTGGAGTTTTGGTTCTTTACTTCAAAGAACGCAATAAAGGCATATTCGTTTTCGAGAGGCTAGCATTCTTATTTTATTTTCAATTCCTACACACTGTAAAGTGGATTAGACCTTTGTGGTTAAACAACTATAAAAAATAGCTTAGTGATGTAGACCTTAGTGATTGAACCGTCGTATCAAAAAATCTTACGTGTATATGGTTAGAGGTGAGCCTTTTTAAAAACCTCAAACAATGAATATTGTAAACCAAGGGAGCCGTTGTAACGAGAGTAGATGTATGTCACGTTGACTTAACCACTATAAATTTGGTGTGTTTATCTCTCCTTAGCTTTATTTCTCATTGGCATATCATATATGAGTGTAGTATTGGCTTTATAATTGTTATCTCTCCTTGTTTATCTCGTCTTGCTTTATTTCTAGGGTGATTGATGGTTTTGACTATGAGAGCTTGAAGGATACCCTTGTGAGAGAGGTTCCACTAATCACACGTGTATGAGCTTTGAATTCTCTTTGATATACCAATGAAAGGCCTAAGTGTGAGTGGAATAGGATTTTGGAAGCTCTAAAAGGGTGTTACTTAGTTGTTAGTTTGTTCTTGCATAGAGTTCTCAAAATCACATAAGTTGCCGCCACTTAAATGAATTCAAGTATATATAGAATTACTCTCAACAACTAGTCTATTCGTGAGCTAACTATAGCTAGTGGTAAGCCACTTAAATTATCTAGAATTACTCTCAACGACTAGTTTATTTGTGAGCTAACTATAGCTAGTGGTAACTACCTAGTGGCTAATTTGACTGAGTCAAACTGGGCAATTTGTCCTATAGTTAGCATTACGGCTCGCCATGAGATGATCTACGGCTAGCTTTAAGCTCACCATAGAACAAATTAGCCTAAAAATGGATCTTTAGAAAATCTCACCGAGGAATATTTACGGTGAGCTTCCTAGGCTCCTACAGCTCGCTGTAAGGTTTGAAAACTAAGCAACTAAGTTATTCAGTTTAGTCATTTGAACCCTATTAAATTTACTATTTGGTTTGAGAGTTCTAAAGGCCTTTACTTGGTTTGGCTAAAGTCCATTTTAGCTGAATAGGTTGGCACAAATTGGAATACACCTTGGTGAAGTAACGGCCTTTAAGACTTTATTTTTTGGACTTTGATCTTCCGTAATGGAGCTTTCAAAGGCAAGGTCTTGGGCTTAGACAAGGAATTGACAACAAAAGAAAGTGAAGATTTGACCATGGCACTAACAACCTTCACACCATCATTGCATCCTTTCCTCTTGTAAACCGACCCACCTATAACTTCATATAAACGTCATCGACCTCTATTATCCCTCCAAACAAAGCACCTCGTACCCACCTCTTTCTCATATTCTTTCTCTGTTCTCCCAACCAAATAGCCACTCACCTCTCCCATCTACCCTTTCTGCTCCCCAGTCCAAATAGAATCCACCCAACCAAACATGGTCGTGGTCGTCCTTGTCGTCATCATCCCCTCTCTCTCTCTCTCTCTATATATATATATATATGTATATGTATATGTATATATATATATATATATTAATAGGGAGATGCTCATATGAGAGCATCTCTCACCTTATTATGAGAGATAGGGGTCGTGACTCTTACATTTAAGTTGTTGGCATTAGATATGGATATGAGGACCCCCACTTTATCTCTCATTGAAAGGTGAGAGCATCTCTCATAGAAGCATCTCTCATATATATATATATATATATGAGAATATTGATCATGTGCATCCATCCCTCACCATAGGGTGAGGGACATTTCCATAATTAGGAATTTTCAAGTACATAGGGTGGTGGGGTACACTTCCATAATTCATGTGCAAAAAGGAAAAGTGTCATCACCCTATGGTGAGGGATAGATGCACATGAATGTCCCCTATATATATATATATAAGCAGGGCTCTCATAAGCTGAAACTTACCTTATCCTAAATTGGAATAGTGTCGGTCCTACAAATCAAAGTCGATTATATCTGTTTTTTGCTTGATGGAGTTGGAAAATCCAATTTTGATTGGATTTATCTTTATTTGAGAACGATCATCATGCAAAAAACAATGATAATCGACTTTGATTTGTGGGACAAGCTGTGTTTCCGCTTAGGATAAGGTAAGCTTCAACTTAGGAGAGCTGACCCTAAATTCAAGCTTAGGATAAAATCTCGTAAGCTCATGCTTGTGGGACCCACCTTTGGTCCATCCAAATGGACCAAACACATGACCCCCCTAAATTGCACATGTCCACCAACTTTCGGTTAGATCCGAATTTACTGGACCGTTAGATCAACTATATATTGATTCAAATGTATTGTTGACCATTAAACTTTTGGGCCCATATGGAGATAATAGAGATCATGATTGGGGCTGATTTTTTACAGAGAGTAAGATCCCAGAGTGTCCTTGAAATCCCCCCCCATCCCCATGTGAGTCCCTATGCGGGCCCCACCACACATTTGAACTTATCTTATCCTAAGCTTGAGTTTAGGAGAGCTGGCTCCATATATATATATATATATATATATATATAACCTATGATATCTCCCGCCGAACCTAACCCAAGAGCCTTTGGCCTTAAGTCTGAGGGACACTCGATTCTGAACAGCCGAAAACTAATTTCAAGGGGTATATACAAACGTTCCTATCCACATGCACCGGGTAAAACTACGAGAGGTGACCAACGAAGATAGGTGTCAAACACGAGACTTTTCAGCTTCTTAAGGCACAAGTCCCACTACCCATCAACCCTTTCAGCTCCCAGTCCAAATAGGATCCACCCAACCAAACATGGTCATCATCATCTCTCTCTCTCTCTCTCTCTCTCTCTCTCCCTATATATATATATATATATATATATATATATATATATATATATAAAACCCATTCTCACCTTCTTCCAAATCAAACCTATTCAACCAGCATCCTAAACAAAGCCCGCGCCCCACTTTCCTCATCTCCAACTCCTCATCTTCTTCGCCGCCCAGACTTTTTTTTTTTTTTTTTCAATTTATTAAGACAAGAAAACAAACACATACTTGAATGTGTTGAGGATCGTTGGTTGGGAAAGAAATGGAACAGGGAGATGGATAAAGAAAAGGAAGAATAAGACATTGCCGCTCAACTAAAACATGCAACAATATCGAGCTTTTTTAGTTCACAAGTCATCTAAAGGTTTTTTTTTTTTTTTTTCCAGTAAAATCCTCAATTTGCAACTTTAAAGAAAATTCATACCTTTGAATAAAATTTACAACTTTGAAGAGAATTTACAAGTTTCAAGCAAAGTTGGGAAAACTCTTGACTTGAACTCGACTCGTCCAATGTAAAAAAAAACTGACTCAGATAGCATCAACATAGAGACTTGAGAAAGTCATTTTTCTTAAAATAATGATTAGAAAATACTTAAAAATATAAATATACATTTATTTACATGCATTCATGATAATCAATTCACATTAATAAATTTATCTGTGCAAGGAAAATAGCATAATAACGAAGATTAAAGAAGAGAAACTGCATATTACATAATTTGTGAGTCCAAGTATCAAATATAAAAGATCAAATATAAATTTCAAATTTCATTTCAGTTATCATTTTTAAATTACTAACTGAAATTTAAGCCATCATATTTAAATTGTATACTCCAAACCTCATGCATACTTATCTTTTTTCTTTTTTTTTTATAACCGAGGCTATCTCCTGCCCGCCCCGCCTAAGTAGCACATGTAAACCCTCCTATCCACATGCACCGGATAAAACTATGGGAGCTGGCCAATAAAGGTAGGTGTCGAACACTAGACCTCTTCGCTTCGTGGGCGCAGAGTCCTTAGCTAACTAAGCTATCACTCTTGGTTCTCATGCATACTTCTTTATAAATAAACACTAATTGTTTGAAATTTGTTCTATTTATTAAATGTGTAGAATGCAAACAAATTATTAAAATGAGAGTTCTATTTATTAAATGTATAGAATGCAAACAACTTATTAAAATGAGATACTCGAACAGGTCTCCTCTATTTTTGACTTGGTCCTTCCTTAAAATAAAATGACTCGAGAGAGTTAAGTTTCATTTTTGAAAATTCACCGGCCATAGTTTCAAAAAAATAAATAAAAAATAAAAATAAACATTATAGACTATATATGTTAAAAGGACCAAAAAGGCCTCAAACTATGCTTGTTTTAATCAGAGAAGGGAATAACAACTTCTTACCCAAGTGGTAAGGAACGTCAGTTCTTACATGGCTGCCCGGGTGTTCGAACCCCGAGTACATCCCAGCCCCCATGGCTGGGGTGCCCAAAAAAAAAACCTGGGGAGGGGGGTTTCATGGGCCGGGCAACCTATCTGCAAGAACATGTCATAAGTATGGTATGCCTCACTAAATGCAAGATGGGGCAGCTTCTGGCTGTCCTGGAAGTGAGCCCCATGCCCTCAAAAATGGGGTCTGCAAAAGGGTCCTATGCAAGAAAGGGAAATTTTGTAGAATTATAGTGATGCATGATGGAAATGTTAATGCAATCATGACATAATATCATCTCTTCCATATCAATCTTTGTACAACAACATAAACAACCTTACAAAAAAGATAAAAGAAAAACAAAGGAAAAATAAAGAAAGAAGAGAACAAAAACAAAAAAATTCCATCTTCAAAACACAATGTAATTGTTGAACTTCCATTCTCTTGAAGAAAAGTAATTTTATGTACATATTGGACACCACCAAAACCACCTGCTTCAAAGAAAAAAAGACGTTGCCACCGAAGGTGCAAAAGAGAAAATGGCTTCACCAAACAACTCAAACAGTGATGCCAGAAGATGCCCTGCATCCACATCTTCCTTCCAAGCCTGACTGAGGACAGCTGATGCTTTCGGTGCCCGTCCATCACCCCTTTCCCTTCTGTTGTTGTTCCCTGAGACAACCTCATTCAATACCTGCCCAGACGATGACGATGGGCCAGATTCACCAGAAGCAGCAGGAAACGAGTCTGCTGATGACCCTTGTAGATCAGCTGGCAAGGAAATTGGGCCCAATGAGCCCTCAACAATCTGCTTCTTATGCAGAGGCTGTTGGGACGAGGGATCATTGCTCAATTTCCGTTTACCTTCATTAATTGGAGAAAGAGTTAAAAATGGAAATTTCAATAAGACCAGTATTATGATAAGGTAAATGTCTTAACTAGAAGCATATTGGCAGTAGAGATGAAGAAACGAGCGACATAATCATTTGCTCATCCCATCCATTTGTTTAATCAGAAATAACAATTCTTACGATTTCTAAGAAATGCCTTGAGCTAAAAGTAGAGTAAAGCTGAATATCCACAAGAGGCCAGCAAACAATCTCCTCTTTCAGAGGAAATAATTACTCACCCACTACCCTGGTAAATTACATTACATCCTAGGAAAGTGATGGTCAGATCAAGATCTTCCACTCCTCACCTCAACTCCTCTGATAAAACCACTTTAGTAAGAGATCTGAAGGAATGAATATGTTGGCAAGGGCCTCTATTGTCCATATGGTGGAATGGAGATAACACCAGAACCTCTCCCATAAAATCATCACTTTTTGCCATTGCCCATTTTAATAGGATGACTCAGATCGTTTGACAAAGGAGAATGTGGTGACTCTGCGATATGGCTCAATAGATCAATAATCTTGATTGATAGAACACCCACTGTAAACCAAAAGATGGGCCCTCCCCAACCACTATTGGATCGCTATCTTTAACTCATTTCAACCCGCCCCCAGTCCGATTGGTCAAGTTGAACAAAGTAGGAAGCCAGATCACCCTAGTCGCTTGGCTAGGCGACCTTCCAAGCCAAGCTTTTCAGTTTTTAAACTATGCTATTAAGCATCATGCATGGAAATGGCCGAAACACCTTCTAGGTAAATAATCCCCAAAAGGCATTTCGCAAGAGAAAGTGCCTTCAGAAAGAAAAAGGATTTATATCACAAATTTGGAAAAAATATCCTATGCTGCAGCTCCAGTGGTTAAGGGACATCAAAAGTCCTTATGGGAGGTAGGGAACACAGGTTTGAGCCCAGTAAGAAAGGGGAGATATTGGTCACTCATTAAAACAGATTAAAAAGGATAAAACAGAATGAAAAAGAAGAGGTTGTCGACAATGCAAGGTTATAAAATTTCTTGTTGAACAGCTGTAAATAGGAGCATGCAATGCCAAAGGGACCAACATGCGATGTTTCTGCAGAGACACCGTGCATCAGCCACACGTTGTTCCTGCAAAGATACTGTTTGCATCAGTTACCATGGTTGCATCTGTTATGTTGACCAAGGTACCTGCTTCTGGCATGATTTCCGCCCATTAAATCTGATGGGAGGCATCACCTATGCTGAAGACTGTGTCATGCAATACAATGAAACATGCCATTATGACATCTAAATATGCCTCCCACATTTACATGAAGACGCCATTATGAAAAAATAGAAGATAATTATTAAAAGGGCGTCCCATGTAAGATTTCATCTGCAAATCAATGCTACTTGTTTTCAGCTCAGACATATAAGAAACACTCATTTGATGAAAGATCAAATGGACACTAGTTTGTGTACTATTTGTATCAATGCTGCTATCCAAATTCAGAAAGAATAAACCAAGTCTTATTTCATAACACTAGGAAAGTAACAGCAGTCTTACTCGGCATAGTATTTATGACCCTTGCGTTCGTCCTCCACACAGAGCGTGCTGGAGGGGATAGTAGACCTGGGAACAACTTGAGCCGATCATACAAGCACTGACCTGCTGCATGCTGGAACAAACATTCAAGTGATAAACGTGAGTCCCGTACGTACAGATGGTTTACCAACTTTGGTGATGATGAAGCTTTTAAAAGATACAATATCTCAAGAAACAAACCAGTAGAGCACCATAAACTCGCCAAGCTTCATGCCTTTTCATCTCGTTCTTTTGTTTCTCCAGTTGCATTTCTGGCTCTAGAAGTTGTAGATAGGGCTCAACATTGGGTAGTATCATAAGTCTTACCTACCAAATTCAGGACATAAACCACTTGGGATTCAACATAAGGAAATGGTGTAAAATGCAGGCTGCAGAGAGAATTTTATAAAGAAACTCTGATTAATTAGGGTCCTTGCCAAACTTGGGGTGGTTGGATTTTGCAGTGAGACAAATGTACCTCGCTAGGTGAGCACATGGGTTTAAAACATCTAGCATGCACTCGTTTAGAAGTTCATCGCACAAATTACGTTTGGTGACATTTCAACTGTGATCTAAAAAAGTGCTGCTTTAGTTTTGGGGGGGGGGATAGCCTGTCTCACTGGAATTTTTTTTTTTTTTTTTTTTTTTTTGGGGGGGGGTGGGGGGGTGGGGTGTGGTGTTGTGTACATCCAACAGGAAAAGGCCCTTAAGCAAGAGAAAGAAGATACCACACTAGGTCCCAATGCAGCAAGTCCTTGAATCCCACCATAATGCTGTGTCATTGCTTTCGATGGCTCCAAAAATGCATTGACCAGAGTTTTCGTGACACGAGTCTGGAGATTGTGGTAAGTGTGCCCAAACCTACATACAAAATGGAAAAAAAAAAAGAAAAAAGAAAGAATAATGTGAAGAAATATGCAAAATGATAGACTAGTTGGATTTAAGAAGAAAATTTAAATTAGTGTAATATTAGTATCAAACTAAAGGTTCCAATTAAAAAGAAACAGGAAAAAAAGCCAATAGTCACAATGAAGATAACTTATGGAAAGTGGAAAAGTATGTTGGCTACAAGCTCAAGTCAAGGTGAACAGTTAATATGACAAGCAGTTGGCCATAAAATTTTGCCAAATACTTGGGATGACTTAAACAGATCCTGATGCTAATTCATTTTATAGAACTGGCGTAGTGTGATAGATACTGTTTTTAGTAAGAAAGGTGCATTAAGAGGCATACTGACACTTTTTAGTTGGAGAAGAAAGCAAGAAAATGATAGACTGGAACCTTTGAAAAGAGTCCTTGAGTAAAACTGTATCAAATTCATGGAACAGAGGCAGAATATGCAGAGAGTAGAGCGGATTATCTGATCAAAACTGAAAACCACACAATACCAAGCCAAAATTTCAGAGAAAAAAACCCGCACCCCTAAGCCAAAATTCTGCCCAAATCTCGATCCCCAATCAACAAACCCAAGCCCATTACAACCCCTTAACTGTCATGTAGCAGTCCCAAAAAAGTCCCAGTTACAGTTCTTCGGCAACCAAAAACAATGATGTCTGACTTTGCTTCAAAACAGTCTTCCAGATCCCACCCCAGTCTACATGTTAAAATCCATTATGAAGCCTGCACATATAAGCCTTTGAACTCGGACAATAGCATCATCACATCAGCCTCTGTTAACAGTAACCAAAAGTAGCCCATTAACTGATCTCTAACTCTGTTTCTATCGCAGCCCTTAAACTCTGTCAGCTCTGTACATAAACAGCAGCCCCAAACTCCAAAAACTCAGCCATAAGAACCCAAGTAAACCCATTTGAATTGTACATTAGTCCCTTTTAACTGTGGCAACAATATCAATAAATGGCTGACACATTTATATAGGGCTGTCTGAGCCTATATATATGTAATGCTCATAGCATTTCAAATTATTAAATGAAATTTGTTGCTTTACTGCTGTTTGCTGTTTGAATATATGTTTTCAAGTTGGTACAAATTCCAGACACAATCCTCCCGAGTAAAGGTTCCTACGCTTGGAATGCAGCTGAAGCTATAAAGATACTCCATAGCTCCCGGCAGTATCAGGCATATTGTTAGATAATTTCCAAAGTGGCTGCATTCACAGTAATAACATCTGCGTGGCCAGCTTGGGACCACATAATGAATGAAATGTAGCTAATAGACTTTTTTAATGGTAATTTACCCTAGACGATTATCCCTTTGTGATGGAAACTATTGACTTAAGAGCCCAAAGATCAAACGAAGCAAACTTAGGGCGATATAATCCACATGTAAATATCACTCCGACTAGGATCAAAATATTCTCCTGTTAAAAGACATGCAAGTAAGAGATCTCATTCACTCACCTATTGTACATTAAGACATGCAAGTAAGAGATCTCATTCAATCACCTATTGTACATTCATCATCAAAGCCTTGTCCCAACTATGTTGGGGTCGGCTATTCGAATTATGTTTCTCCATTCCGATCTATCTTGAGCCAAATCCTCAGTTAAGTTACACTTCTTCTTTGTACATTAATACAGATGTACCCTAAAAATCACTTTCATTAGATGATCCTACCATCATTGGATGACTTTTGCCTGTTGTGACCATTGATTGGTCTTCTTTCTAATCATCCATTTGCAATTATCAAAAATTCTTTAAGAGAGTATGTAGGACCACTAGTTTGTGAGTCTCAAAGTATGGCCCATTCACTGCAGGGCCAAAAAGATGAATGACCCATACTTAAAATCTTCTGCATGTGTGCCACGTTTTGGAGATAAGAATAGTGAATACACTGGAGTATTTCCAACTTTATGCATGCATAATTACATGTTCATAAAGAAAATCCTACCAAATATTATGTTAATATAGTCTATTTACCCAGTTATCAATATATATATATATATAGAGTCTATATTACCCACATCCACAAATATCAAAATGATAACAGGAAAAGAAGCCTCATTATAAAAAAAAATCTCACTTTTTGCAAATTGAAGCAACCAAATTTGCTGTGAAGTCTCTAAGCTCCCAATGGTTGTCAACAAACCTACGTCCCAGCTTCTTTGCAACGAGGCAGGTAAATATGGGAGGCATTAGTTGATGCAACTGAAAAGAAGTAATGTTTCATTAGACAAACATGAGGTAAACGTGAGGTAGTAGCACTTAAGCAAAATAAAATAGTGAGCTACTTCTCACTGTTTGGCTTTATTTTGGAAACTGATTCAATGTAAATGACTGATGTACATATCACTGGAGAAATCATACAATCCTTGACATGTGGGATATACATGGGCTACATCACTGGAGAAATCATACAATCCTTGACATGTGGGATATACATGGGCTACATCACTGGAGAAATCATACAATCCTTGACATGTGGGATATACATGGGCTCATTTTAGAAGGCGCCATGGATTGATGCAGTAGCTTCTGTAATAGATAGATCAAACCCCTAAATATATAATGGATGACCCACTGACTATGTTTGGGGCACAGTCTATCTTGTATCTGCTGCACATCTCATCATATCAATAATCCAGCTAAGTGAAGCAGAATATCATGCCCTAGCCCATATTATATCTTAGTTTGGCTACATTGGTTACTTGCAGTTGCGGATATGAGTTTTCATATTGATTCTCCCACCCCTCCCTATTGTGATAATAAGACTGATGTTCAAATTGTACATGATCAAATCTTCCATGAATGCACCAAGCATACCAAAATTTACTATCATTTAATGTGATAACATCTTCGGCGAGGTGCTATTGACCTTCATCATGTCAAACCTTCTGAACAACTAGCTAACTTCTCCA
The DNA here is from genome assembly GCA_003546025.1 of Camphora micrantha. NCBI lineage: Eukaryota > Viridiplantae > Streptophyta > Magnoliopsida > Laurales > Lauraceae > Camphora > Camphora micrantha. The sequence goes on from QPKB01000010.1 coordinate 25,406,294, forward strand.
CAAAAGTCTCTCACTGTTTGCAGTCGCATCATGACCTTGAAGAGGGGTGTCAAAGTAATTATATAGACACATGAAGTACCATAGATTGTGAAGTACCATGGTATATTGTGAAGTCATGCAGTGTACTGTAATTGTATTATTTATCTCTGAGTATCTTACCCCCCAAGCCACAATCACTATGGTGATGCCAAGGACAAGGAGACCCTTGGTTGCCATAGAAATAACCTCTCTGGCTCTGATACTAAATTCACCTTACAGGTTTAAAGTTATTAGGGTTTTCAGATTAAAAAAAAAAGTCTTAAAGTTTTGAGGTTTTTTGAGAAAAAGAAGTCATAAAAACAGTTTTAAGTTAGAAACTTGGATGGCCATTCCACTTGGGTTGGCAACCATCCTTGTGTATACATAATTATATATTCTTCAACAATTTTCCAAAATTATAAAAAAAAAAGCCTACTATTGATTGTCATTACATCTCAGTCCCTAATTTTCTGAAATTACATAAAAGTCTGTTTTGTTTGACAAGAAATCAACATCATTCCTGACCAGATTACCAATTCCATTTGCCTGCCACATGTAATGGATAACGTACATCTCTCAGGAAAAATATCGTCGTTGAGATTCATTAATTTCCATATGATTGTATGTATATCAACATTAAATAACTTACATAAGGCTCTATGTGTATGTGCGGATTTTGGAGAAGGCTCCTGACAACACGCATCAGTGCAAACAATAGAGGGAGGTCATTTAAACTCCGGGTAACCTGATTCCAAGAAACATCATATAAGAAAAAAGATGTTCTTCTAACCAAAGGCCTTATATTGAATATTAAATTCACGCTATAAGTCTCAGGGTCTCACCTCATCTGCAATGAAAAACGTGAAATATGGAACTAAGGGGTGAAGTCCAGAATCTGTAGCCAAACTCACTAGCGCTTCTTTAAAGATGACTGAGTCTGACTGACTGACAATAAGCTCAGTGATTTTATCGAAGTACAACTGCATTGTCAAAGATAAAAACTTAGTATGAGGCAAAACACACAAAAGATATTGAATATGATGAAAATCAGGGTCCTAAGCAGAAAACAGAATTTGTTCTTCACAGTTTCTTGAGGAAAATAATGATTGGGAGATCTACAACCATAATATAAAGATCGCAATGCCTAGAAGATCCTCACTCTTCAATCTTTTTCCCTTTTTCTTTCAATAGTAATCCTCGCTAAATAATGTGGCCAATAAATAGCCAGGAACAAAAATATAATGGTAGCTTTAGACAATATAAAAATGAAGGTAATTAATGTCCTAAAAAAGGCCAAAATTGGGTGATTAGGATCTTCCCAACTAAAGATTTTTGGTGCCATCCACTATTTGCAGCAGGGCCCGCCACGTCATAGTTTGAATTGAATCGTAGTTTTGCAACCCGGTGGATCGACCAGACTCGAACACTTACCCGGTGAGTTGACCAGAAGACTTGGTGTGTTGGCCAAGTAGGTGAGTAAATTATCATTTATTACAATTATAAAATTTATAAAAAAAAAGTAGATAAAATCTAAATAAATCCCATTCATTCTAATGAATATCTAAGTTCACATAATTTTGCAAGTAATTGCATGGGAAGTGTCATAAAAAGCACCCATAACGAATGTAAAGTGGAATTCCAGAAAGTATGTCAATTACATAACTGCAAAAGCATATTCCATCCGTAGGAAGCATTTGTAAAATGAAAATTTCAAAATCCTTCACTACATTTGTCTCAACGGTAACAAATAACAAACACAGGAAACAAATTCAAAAGAAAAAAAAAGCAAAACAAACATTGAAGGGCATCATGAGTAAGGACTGCAATTTGCAAGTATAGTGAGACAGAAAGAAAGTTAAATTAATGATTTCCATATTAAAAAAGAATATGAAGAAGAAGAAGAAAGAGAGTGGAAAAAGAACTTCTGATTATGAGCTAAGCTAGAGAGAAACTATGACTTTCGATTCTAGTTTGGAAGAGTGCAAGGAAACAAAAAAGAAAAACAAAAACCATAAAGAAAGTGTATATCTACATAAGCATGTCAGTTTGAAAAGTAAAAAAAAAGAGAGAATAAGAAAAGAAACAGAACAAGAGTTTTGGTTCCGTTCTACTTGCGAAAGGTGGTAAGAGGAGGGAGAAGTGCTGTGAGCCTGTAAGAGAGATTTCGGAATGAAAGTAGCAAAACGTCAGGGCTTCGATGGGTCAGTTGATTGGCGATAGGTAGATTTTTCTTCTAAGATTTATTGAGTTCAAATCCCCGAGTTCCTAGTTGACTAGGCAACAGCAAGTCAATCAGGTTTTTGCCAAAACCCACTCCGGCCAGGTCATACCCAATCGATCAGTCGATAATGGACTGGCCCAAGTCAACTCAGCCAAGCTCCTTGGTGACTCACTGGATCGAAAAAGAAATGATTTGAATCACTAAACTGAGAGTCCCAGTGCTTACAAGGAATATCAGCTAGTGAATGTCCCATCCCCTCTTATATTGGAATGTCCAATATACATCTTGGTTTGGAGGCCATGCAGAATTTTAGAAGAAAAACAATAGAAAATTTCAAGGTAAAAATAAATGCGAGGAAGACATACAAGCACCCCCATAGTTCTTCTTAGAATATACTTCAGAATGATGGCAGTTTTTACCTGGAGCTCTCTAGATAATACATGTTTAACTGGCAGTTTAATATCAACTGGAATTCCATCTTCTTTGCTGTGCTCGGTTTTCTTGCTCTCTGGAGGGGCTACCAGTGCTAAGAGTAATAACAGTAAGAAACAAATTGAAGGTCAGCTCAGAAAAACCATTGAAACCAAGACACATAAATCCACTTGCAAGTTGTAGCACTCATAACTGATTAATTGACCAATTAGGATCACCCGGTTCCTAATATGCTTTACAAGAAAATGTCACTGTGGTATTATTCCATTCCCTAGATGTGTGACCAACAGAAGCTAGAACACTAGCAAAGATATTTTAAGTTAAAACCAAAGATTGGTGATGGAACTTGAGTACTTCACACAGTCAGACAACAAATTTTTGGTTTGGCAATGGAACGTGAGTATTTCACACAATCAGACAACAAATTTCTTCCCTAAATGTTGAAATTGACATAGGGTCTAAGTACTAAACGTACAAGTTATTTAGCATGTAGCATTTACTGATTTACATATCAACATACACCACAAAGCCAACTTGGGAGTGCCAGTGGAGAGACATGTTAATGTAATTATACTCTAGAGCAGCAACAAATCCTTTTCACACTATCAAGAGAGTTAAGAGTTATCAGGATCTTGCACAATCATGGCTTTGATTATTAACCAATGCATGCCATATCGGCTGATGCATATCGATTTTTGAAGAAACAGATGCAAAGTGTCAGCCAATGCCCAATTCATACATGTAGCAGAACACGCCAATACATATCACCAACATGAGCTGATATGACTTGATCCCTCTCGGGTCGGGTCCACGCTGAATCAGAATCAAGACACCCTCAGACTTGATAAACCTTGTAAAGAAGCCCTTCATTATGGGACTCGGCCGATTCATACTCAGACTCGGCCAAGTCGCGATGGAACTCAGTTGACTAGGGCTCGAACCCGGCCAATTTGCTTTCAAAAGGAGACTCACTCAACTCGGACTCAGCTGATTTTTAAAACTACAGATTACTATTTAATTTTTTCAGCTGAAAATGAAATCACCCAGAAACAGCCAATACACTGATATACTTTGCTGCCAACACATTGAATTTTCATCCGACCAAAACAGAATTGAACACAGCGATGCTTGAAATATTGACCATTGTTGATCCTTGCCATACTCAACACATTGCCTATACTTCAGTAACATATCTGAAAACCATTTGCATGATGTTTTTTAATAGAACAGAAGATCCTTTTCAATAGGTAGTTGCAAAAGTAAATACATTTTTTACAAGCTGTTAGAAAACTAATTATTGAACTTAATGAATGATTTAAGAATCCAGCTATATCTTGATCGCAAAGAACTTATTGTGCTAAGTGAAGTTCAGAGGCAAACCTTCAACTGGAGCATTTTCTGGAATGGCCGGTTGTACTCCTTCAATTGCTAGCCAGTGGGCAACAACAGCAGTATCAAGAGGCGCTTTTGGCAGCGGTGCTTCAATCACCTGTATAACGCCAATAAAATAGATTCTGCACATAAAACACTATATGATAAACTAAAGAATATCATTGCAGCCTTGGTGAGATTCTTACATCTTTGAACTCTACATCTTTGTCATCAATGTAGAACAAATCCTTATGCCCAACAGCTCTTTTGAATCGCAAAGGATCCCCAGAGGCAAAGCCATAAATCGGCTAAAGAAAGAATAGTAGATGAACATAAGAAGATGAGAAAAAAACATACGGAACCTTACTAGAACAAGAGGTCAGACAAAGATAATAAAACATAAAAGAACGTCTAATGTCTACAACCTTCACATTTGCAGCAACAATAGTGAGTTCCCACATATGCAACTGCTCTCCCAAGTCCCAACCCCACACGGGGATCAGATTGGAAAAAAGAAAAAGAAAAAAAAAAGAGGAGATACTTGGGTGTTTTTAGTAGGGCTGAATGCTCGACTAATTTGTAGAACTAGAGGTTCACATTTGCAGAAAACACGATAAAAATCCAACATGTTTCATGAAGTCCATGCACATGTGTGTGCGCGCACACACACACAACACACAGAGAGAACAAGTAAATGAGTCGTGGAATTCAGCATTAAGCCAACCCCAGATTATTCGGATAAGGCTAAAGGTGATAATAGACTACTAACCATCCTAAAAAAATATGGTAACATTACTGGTTCAAGAATATGGTAACAGATGCAAAAATAACAGTATGCTGTCTGAAAACAAAGTAAGACATTAAAGCTATCAACATATCCAAGATATTGGAACAAAGAACAAAATTAAGTACGGTCTTGCCAATATTAACCAGACAAGTACAGGAATTTTAATGATGATCATTCCAAGACACTGAATGCCCTAGTAACAAACAATTAAATATATTGACACTTGCATAGCAGAGTTCAACTGAAAAAAAAAGGAGTGAAGTTGCTGAAGGAGATTCGATCCATGTTCAGGAAAGAAAGGAGAGAAGAAATAAGATGGAGAAAAGAGGAGTTGATCCCGGTCTTTGTGGAAAACATGCTTGAAACACTCCTAATCTCCTATCAATTGGCTAAGATCAGAATTCTCTTCCTCAGCAGGGTAATAGATTCTCTCATTCCGGCATCTAGACTGGGGGTTAGGGGTGGCTGTTTTGGATTTGGTGAAGTCAGGAACTGGAAGACAGCATGGACACAAGACATCTACTAAGACTCTTAAAGGTAGCAACTTGTGTGGAAGAAGAATGACAGGAAAGAAAGTTACTTTCGGTTGGTGGCAGAGGAGACCCATTGAATGAGACCGATATTTGCAGACTTGCCTTAATCATATGGTAGCTGATAACATCCAAAATCAAGTTACTAATATTATACCTAGTAGGGGAGTTTATGTGTCTGTACTGTAGATCTGAGTAGTAAGACTTGACAGAAGAAATATGAGGAGATTCTTTGCTCAATTGGTTCTGGATCTTTGGATTGTGAAAAAGAAAAAATAACTGGGGTATGGGAATCTTTTGTAAGGAACAAGGAAAGTTTCAGTGGAAAGGAGAATTATCAAGAACAATACAAGATGGCTACCAAATAGCTTCTGTGGGAAGAGTATCCGGACCATACCTCTCATGCATGGGCTATGTGAGGTGTGTGAATTGTTTGAGGCAAGATTGCCAAGCTAGGTGGATAGTTCATCTTGGTCTCTGTTTCCAGTTTGGAATAAGTATCCTCAGCTGTCCACAGCTTTAAGGCACGTTTGGTAACGGGAGGGGAATCCTCTCTTCGGAGGGTTCTTTGGTGCCATGGAATCAAACTTCTCTCAATGAGGATTTATGGAAGAGAGGATTCATCTCATTCTACGTTTGGCTAGCCCAGTAGATTCAGTGATGATTTCTTCAAATCCACGTTTGGTAAGCATATCAAAATCCATAGAAAAAAAAAAGACTAACATTAAAAAAGATAATAACAAAAGATTTAATGACAAACAAATGCCTGAGAAGAGTAATATAGAAAATCCACTGGAAAAAAAAAAGATTAACATTAAATAAGATGAAATAAAAAAGATCCAATGACAAACAAATGCCTGAGAAGAGTAATGTAGAAAATCCACTGAAAAAAAATGACTAACATTAAATAAGATGAAATAAAAAAGATCTAATGACAAACAAATGCCTGAGAAGAGTAATGTAGCTGCGTACAAAATTTGATGACAACTGCACGGCCCCAATGAACTATTCAATAAGTTGGATTTGTCACAACTCTATTTCAATCCAATCACTCCAACAATGCAACCAGCCAATACAAATCCCATAAAATGATATTGTTCATAAAATGGGTTTGAATATTTATTTTTTTCAGAAAATACAGGTCTATTCATATATGTAAATTGACTTAGAAAATGCCGAGATATAATTGTGCATCTAAGTGACTATTCATGTCCTACTTACTGTAAATTGTGCATTTGAGGATAACAACCAGCCCAATTGTTCCCGTGACAAAAACAAAAAACCTAAACAAATATACCCCCATCTTCCAAAACCCAAATAGACAAACACCTACAGTACCAACCAAAACCCCAAACCAAAAAACCCAAATAACCAAACACCCAAACGACACCCATCTTCCCAAACCCAAACAAAAAAAAAAAAAAAAAAACCAACTAAACAAACACCAGCACCAACGAAAACTAGACAACCCAAATAAACAAACACCAACACACCCCACCCACCACGTCTACCTCTCAGGCCTCCTGCAAACCCAAGCAAAACACTGAACAAATGAACACCCCTAGATTGTGATCGACGTTGGGTTTTGGGGTTTTGGAGGTATTGGAGATTTTGATTGTGAGGAGGAATATTTTAAAAAAAAATTCTGAAATTAATTCATCAAGAACACTTAAACAGTCATTTAAAAAAAAAAAATCTTGTTGCCCTTAAGCTGTGACCGATAGATTACAAGATATAGGGAGACAAGGGAGGGAGAAAGATGGAGAAATAGAGAGAGGAGAGGAGGTGAGGGCAGTTGTTCCCTGCTTGAAAGCGAGCGGTCGGTCAGCACCAAAGAGGAAGCGAGTAGAGGTTGGGTGAGAAGCGAGCTTCATCAAGAGAGTAGAGGTCGCGCGAAGAGTCATGTTTTCAGGGTCTCAATTTCCACCAGCACTGATTTTTCATTTTATACCCCCCTTTAAAAACCATGGATTTAAGGGATCCGATGGGGGGAGGTTGGACTGCTGAAATATTCACTCCTAAGGATTCAGGAAAGCCACTTTCCTCACTACAGAAGTTAACCAAACATGGGTTTTCCTTGCTATAAAGGAAAAACGGAGAGGAATCCTCACCAACGACTGTTACTAAACATGACCTTAGAGTTCTCAGACCTCTCCCTAACCTTAGAACAGCTTAAGCCAGGAGTTACTGAACCCATCAGATCAATACAAGTGAGATGATTTGGGGTGCCATTTGCATGGATGGAGCAAAGAAACTTTTGAAGACAAGGTTTGAGGAGGGGTAGACAAGGTAACTAAATAGAAATCCATCCTAGGGTATGGAAGGATCTGCCTGCATGCTAAGGGGCTCAGCAAGTCAATGGGACCTTGATCCTCGAGATCTTTGGCAACACTTGCATTTGATAAAGTGGAGTGATGTTGTAAAGGACAAGTCTTCGAAAGTTTGAGACTGGGAAGTTATATGCAAAATAGATTAGATATTAGTTAGCAAAATGGAGATAAAGGTTTGGCAAAGAAACGGAGGCATTGTGGACAAGAATTATTGTTTTGAAGTATGGTTAGGACTTAGGATGGGTGGGGTTGGGTACCTAACAGAGTACCTAGGTGTAGGAGGTTGAGTACTATTTCTTTGTTGGGAATGAATCCAGTGATGAGGAGTCTTCAAAAAAGGTGGGCTTCAAAGTTGGGGCCAAGCCATCGAGGATAGAGTTTGATTCCGTTTGATGATTGGGTGGGTGTAGGTCTTATGTTTGGTTTATTTCCTAGGTTGTTTAGAGTGGTATCTAATAAAGAGTCCTCAGTCAAAGAGTATTGTGTAAGTTCGAGAGCTAAGGTCATTTGGGAGTTATTTCTCTCCCCCGAGGAGGCAGGGTCACCCTCATCAAGGCAACACTGTCTAATCTTCCAGTTTACTATTTCTCCCTTTTCAGGTGCCCAGCTTCAGTTATTAAAAAAATAGAAAGGCAGCAGTGAGAATTCCTATGGCATGGAAATAGCAACGACAAGAACTTTCACTTGGTGGACTTGGACTCGATTTGTAAATCTAAGGAAGAAGGGGGTCTGGGAATCAGGCCCCTCGGTCAGATGAATCAAGCTCTCCTGGGCAAATGGCTATGGAGGTTAGGAGAATGTACGAGTGGCCTATGGAGACAGGTCTTGGAGAAGAAATATGGCCTTCCAAGAAATGGGTGGGATCTTCAAGATCCCCGAACAAAGTCATCAGCAATTTGGAGAGGGTTCCTTTCAGTTAAGCAGCTTCTTGTGGAGAATATTAACTACCAAATTGGGACGGGGGAGAGAATTCTTTTTTGGAGAGATCGGTGGGCAGGAGATACTCTGGCTGTTCAGTTTTCGGACCTGCTCAAATGCATCATGGATAAGGATGCTAAGGTCAAATCTTACGTGTCAAGAATTGGTGATAATGTGGTTTGGAGCCGCATTTTAAGGAAGCACTTAAAGGATCAAGATGAAGCTCAATTCATCTCCCTCCTAAATCTTCTAAACAGTGTTTACATCCCTGAAAGAAGAAGGGGGGGCGGGGGGGGGCGCGGGGCGGAGATACAACATTATGGATAGCCTCAAAAAGATGGGTCCTTCTCAGTCTCATCTTTCTTCTCTACATTACCAATGAATCAAGGGAGAGGAATGTAGTTAGCAGCGTTTGGAAGATAAAGCTCCTATGAGGGTGCTGATCTTTGGGTCGCTGGCTATCCGGACAAGAATCCTGACTTGGGATAATTTGAGGAGGAGGGGGATGATAGTAGTAAATGGCTGCCCTATGTGCTCAAGAGAGGAGGAATCAATGGACCACCCTTTGGTGAGGTGCAAAACAGCTCAGTATATTTGGAAATCGATAGTTGAGTGGTTTGATTGAAGTTGGGTCTTCCCAAATTCTCTCACAGAGCTCAGCCAAGCTTGGAAGGCCCCGTGCGGAGCCCCTAGAGAGGAGTTATGGAGCCCGACGTTTCTTCCAATTCTCTAGACAATTTGGAAGGAAAGGAACTCAAGATGCTTTGAAGGGTTTGTGACTAGCGATAGCTGCCTGGTGGAGAAAGTAAAGTTCTTAGTTGCACTTTGGGTGTCCATCAATCCGTCTTTTAGAGATTATTCTATTGAGCAGATAATGTTGCATTTGAAGGAGCTGGCCTTTTCTTTTGCAGGGCCAATATAGTTTTGTTTTAGGGGCTTTTCCGTTTCTTTTTTGGGGTCTTTTCTTTTTCCAGCTTGTCAATATACTCCTCTTGCACTGTTTGCTTTTCTAATGAAAGTAACTATTAAAAAAAAAAGGACATTTGGAAGTTGCCCGTCAAGAGAGTTTCACAAAAGGAGAGCACCCAATCCTCTTACTACATCAATTGAAATTTTTCTAATTAAAAAAAAAAAAAAAAAAACATTTTTACAAAATTACAACAAACAAGAAGAAGTACACAAAATTACAAAATAGTCACCGACTCAAATATTAATGTAGACTAACTCTCCCCTCAAGTTGGTGCATAGATATTTATCATGCCCAACTTGTTTGATATGAACTGAGGTTCTTGAAAAATCCTATATAAAAATTTCTACTACCTTATTCTGTGACTGCACAGATGGGAATGTAGATGATTCCAACTTCCATTTTTCTAGTATTAGGAAACAATAAACTTCAATGTGTTTAATAAATTGATAAATAATAATTTTGATGATCAGGGAAGTTTCCAACAAAGGCTTCCTTTAGCCCTAGAAGGGCCAAACTCAAACAAGCTCTTCTACTCTGTTCTCGTGCGGTTGGGGTTAGTCCCTGCTCGAGTCGAGCCTTTTTGTTGGCTTGCGGTCGCTGGGAAGGTGTCTACTCCAAATAGCTTGAGGAGAGGATTAGCATCAGACAACATCTCAGATGTGTGCTATGCAAAGAGGAAGAGGAATCACTTAGTCATTTACTTCTTCATTGCGGGTGACTTTTCGTGTAAGGTGCCATTCCATCCACAAGTGTGGTATGTGGTGTTTTCCAGGTACTCTGTTGGAGTTGGTTGAGTCTTGGAGATGGGGGACTTTTCATGGTTGTAGGATTCCGCTTTGGAGGATTGTTCCATTCGCTATTCTATGGTAGATTTGGATTGAGGATTCTCCATCCCCTACTAAGGCTCTCATATTGGTGTAGGCCTTAGGAGTTGCAAAGTGGGCAGTGATTAGGAAAGAATGCATTAGCATTAAGTTGAATGATATTCTTTACTTGGGATGTGTGTATAGGTGTGGAATGGAGAGGAGTTCGGTATATTGGTCTCCTTGTGTTAAAGTTCAATGTTGATGGAGCTTCTAGAGGTAACCCTAAGCCTGGGGATGTTGGAGACATGGAGTAGTTCTTCATAACAGTAAGGGGGCAGTTTTGATTACGTTATCCAAACATGTGGGTGTTAAAGAATCCAATGAGGTGGAGGTTTTGACCATTTTGGAAGCCCTTCAAATCTTTTTGGCTTCTTTTCAGGACAGGTTAATAGTGGAGAGCGATTCATTGAACCCAATCTCTTGGATTTCTTGTAAAGAGTCAAGGCCATGGAAGTCCCTATCCTACTTTATGAGAACAAAGCTTGGACCTCCCATCTTCATGTGGTGCTTTGTCATAAGGTTAGGTCAGTCAATAGTTTCACCAAAACCTTAGTAAAAAACGGAGGTGGACGGAGTTGTTCCTTGCGTGGCTTCTATTATAAAACTATTTAATCATGGAGTATAATCAGCGGTAGAAGCAGGATTTTCGTTTGAGGGGGCAGACCCAAACAGATTGTTGGGTGTTGGGTGCAAAACCAGGATTTTCATGCGGGTTTTGCGGCAGTCACAGGACTTTTATGTGGATATTGGAAACAAACCCAGAATTTTCATAGGGTTTTGGAAGCGGACCCAGGTCCGATGGGGCGACCGCCCCCAAAAGCATGTGCCTGGGTCCGCCCATGGGTATAATGCTCTTATACCCAGATTCCTTTTATCCTTTGTTGAGGTCTTTGAACTTTGTATGTCACTACCTTTTTAATCAAAATTTAACATTAGTGCGTTACCAATAAAAAAAAAAAAAAGAATTTTTTTTTATGCCATGTTTATTGTAGCCTGGTTGTCACCATGCAGCGGTATAGAGCTTGTGAAGGATAACCCAACTCTTTCATTAGTTGCTTCAACCAAATTGATTCACATGTAGCATTAGCCGTTGCCTATTTCAAGTTTTGCACTGAAATGTGCAACAACCACCCGCTTCTTTTCTTTCCAACATAAATCTCCTCCACGGAGCGTACAATGCATAGAAGTAGAAGTAGAAGTAGAAGTAGAACACCTATCATCAACACAACCAGCACGGTCAGTGACTGAGCATTGAATGACATGAGGTCTCCATATGATGCTCTAAACAATTCCTTCTCTAGGGGAACTTCTTATGTACCTTAAGAGTTTCTGCTTCACTATTTTTATACGTGTCCTATCGTAGGGGAGTGCACATTCTGACTAATTACACACATTGCTTGTGGTAAGTCCTGCCTTATAATAGTCAATAAATAAGCTTGCCCACTAATCTCTGAAATGCCTATCGATCATGTAAAACAGATCTGTCATATACAGAAACCTTTCCATTCACCTCCAATGGGTATCTAATGGTTTGGACCTAGATTATAGTAGAAGTTAGTTCAAAAAAACAGCCAACTCAGACTCGGCATATACCGAGTCGAGTCCCATAGGACTCGGACTCGAATCATGCGGCTCGGCTGAGTCGACTCGAACTTGGCCATGGCCAAGTCGGGTCCCTAGTCCGATTTTTTAAACCTTGTAGAACGCAGAAAATCAAGAGCACATTTTCTATGTGAAAGAAGTGTGCCTTTGCTAGATCGTGATACCACCATCCCCAAAAAGTACTTTAGATCTCACAACTCCTCAATGTCAAAAACCTTTTCCATGTATCGCGTAAGCTCTTTGATAGCATTCTCATATCTCCTGTCATAACAATATCATATAGAACTACCACACCTTGTCTTCCTAGAGTGGAGCCGTTCGCTGGTTGGCAGTTGCAAAGAAAGTGTCTGCAGTGGATAATCTGAGGACAGGATCGTCTCTATTTGAAATGTAAGACGTGCTCTTTGTGTGGTTAAGAGACGGAGACAATTAATCACCTATTTCTTCATTGTGAATATAGTGTCCATTTCATGGTTATCTGATACCTTGGCGGCTCATTCACTGTGTTTTCTTTTGTTCTTTCTGGAGAGGAAGAAATGATAGAATTTTTAAAGCTTCAGTAGCATCCCCAAAGAATATTTGAGCTTGATGATAGTAAAATGGGCTATGACAAAGGAAGCATTTCAAGTTTTGAACTGGGAATCTGGGATCCCATTTTGCGCGATTGGGAGGCGGGAGGCTTGCCTGGTTTATGGTTCCGCCAAAGAAAAGAAGATAGAAAAGTGGTCTGCTCTAGTCAGTAAGTTGAAGTTTAATTTATTTGGTAGGTGGCATTCTTTGCAATTTTAGATGTCAGCCTTCACTGACATTTTCTACATCAGCTGGAATTAAAAGACTCCAATGAAGCTAAGGTAATGGCTATACTAGAAGCTTTGAGAATATATTCACAGGCTTTTCAGGAGTCATTGATAGTGGAAAGTGACACTTCTACAAAAATTTCATGGGGTTGTCAACAAAGCTGGAGGGCCTTGGAAATTCCAATTATATCTTAATGAGATTAAATAACTCCACTAGCTTTTACTGCCGGTCCCAAGCCTGGGTAAAGGAGAAGGGTTGCATTAGGTAGGTTGACAACCAGCGTAAAATTTTTGTCACAACCCAAACATGATACATGAATCTTAATGAGATTAAATCATTCATGTCTCACATTTAAGTGGAATTACAGCATATTCTTTGATTGGCAAATTAAGTGGTCAATAGTTTGGATGAGGAAGGAGCAACTACTGCAGAATCTATTCTCGATAACATTCTATAGTTGGAATTGGGGCTGTTGTATGATTGTTGTTTGGATGTGTTGGGTATAGTGCTCTTATAACCTGCTTTTTATGTCCTTTTATTTTCTTTTCCTATGATGTAATGTGCTTGTGTTATCCTTTGGAATAAAAATTACCAGTTGCCAATCGAAGGGGAAAGAATTGCACAGCAGAAAAGTACCTCCACATTTCTCAAATTAAGCGCACTATCTACATCATCTGTTGTCAAGACAGTTCGCTTTGAATGGCGCATACACTTGATAGCCTCCTGCAAAATAGTTCAGTATTTCTACCAAAGATGTCAACAAAAGGTACTGTTTAAATTACAAAAGCTAAATGTCAATTTAAGATTATCTGTTGAAATCTAACAAAGCACAGAAAAATGTGTACCAAATCATGCAATCATGATGCACCGAAATTCTGAACAGCAGTAAACCACTTGCTTACAAAGGAACAATTAATCTAAAATCTCTTTTGTTTGATTCTTTTAATTATTCCTGGAGACTATTATGTTCTACCATATATTTTTTTTAATTCATTTTTTTAGCCTTTTCTTTTTATTTCCTTACCTAACTTTTGACTCAATAGAACCAGAACACCACAAACTGATGTGGTGCTCTCTCTGACACTCCCACTCAAACTGATGCTGAAGATCATACACAGAGATTTAGTAATGGCTTTGGTGAAAAAATCAGCAACAAGGAACTCAAAATGAGATTCAGACATTTCCTGTGTGAACAAGTTAGCAGACTGATAATGTGATGATACATGAAGGAGATTGATCTGGCCATTAGGAACATACTGAATGATGAAATGGTATTTGACTTCTCTGGGTTTAGTGCACTCATGAAAACCAATATCTGGTGCAAAATTAAGAGCACTCGTGCCATAAGCATAAAAGGCAGTGACCTTGTCAAAATAGATATCAATATTCTTTTAGAAGGTGCTGGCCTGATAATTTCTCCTAATGCAGAAGACATCAATTGATATAGAGTTCCAGCTAGGGATTTTGAAACAGCATTAAGCCTTTTCATTTCTATGAAATAATTGAAGTGCCACTGAACATGCAACACTATGTATCAAACAACAGAAACCAAGGCAGCCCGTCCAATTGGCATCTGCATAACTTGTCAGCCGTATGAAAGAAGATGAAGAATAGAACAATCCTCTGCCAACAGTGCCAAGGAAACAGTGGATGGTGCAATGAACAGCGTAAGATGATGCTACCGAGGAACTGAGAGAATTTGGCTGAAGACGTTAACTGCATGCGCCGAGTCAGAGGATAGCTAATCAAGTGGTGCTTTTCAAGGGATGTTTGTTCTAGGATTACAGTACTTCATTTTGAAGCCTCTTTACATATAGTCCCCAGCTACCTAAAATTGGCTCTTGCTTGCACGCACACGCATAAACATGCTCACGTAAATGCGCACCCGCAAATAGCGTGCATAAACACACATTGCATGTGCACAAGCATACACCCCTCATTTTGCTGCAACTTAAAAGGTCTGAATATAGGATGACATAATTTTCTATAGTTGATCTCATAAAGCTGACCCCAAATAGTTGAGATAAGGCAATGATGATGACGAAGATGATATATAGAATAAGAACCATGGGACAAAACTACCATAAAAATTAAACTGAAATAATCACATAAGTAAATAAATGAAATAGCCAGCAGCCAACGTTCCACATAAAATCTCTTTTAATGAAAGTTAACATTCAAAAAAAAAAAAAAGTGCTGCAAAAAATGATAGTGTGCAAAACCATGTACCTGCATGATTTCACGCACTCGATACTCCACATCAGGAGCAAGAGCAAGTGCAACATCAGATGATAAGTTGTTAATACCAATGCTCTGCGCAATGACCTCGATTGTCTCCTTAGGCACAATGCTCATTTTCCCACAATGACTGTTCACAAAAACTTTCATTAGCAACCACCTTCATGGCCTCCTATAACACTATAAAGCAATTCAATAAACATTTTACACCTCCAATGGTTGGATATATTTCCATTCTGAAGATAATTAGCAGTCAAAAGCAAGGCCATGAGACCAAATAGAACAATCTTCATCAAGGGGAACTTCTTCCCATCATCACTAGGTAGACATTCATATGCATAATTCTAATAAACTGTTTCCACATGAAGGATTCAATTTTGCATATGTTATTTTTTCATCATTGCCATCATCATCAAAGTCTTCTCCCAACTATGTTGTATATGTTATTTTTTAATTTTCTGATTATAACAAAATCTTTTAAAACTTAAGAGGATTTTGAATAAAAAAATGGTTTTAGTCAAATTAAAACAATGTTGGAAAAATATCTTGAGGGAAAACACTGGGTTCTTTTTCTCAGAAAGAAAGGAAAGGAGAATGTGGGAGTTCCTGATTGTAAATTAGCATTACAAGGAAAAGCCAACATGGTGAACATGCACCCAAGAATGCTTGGGATGATTTCATTTATCCCTTAATTACCAGGCCAGGACAACAATTTCCCCATAAATATATTTCTTTTTCTTTCTTCCCATGACTCATGCATTTACATAAATACCATAACTGGTAAAACAGATTTGAGTTGTTACACACATCCCTTCTCAACATAGTAATTACACTTAAGTTTAAACCATGACCACAAGGTCAAAATAAAAAAATTGGAATTATAACCCTTCATTATTATTTCCCATTTCAGTAGACCCTGATTCTGATTAAAATAATCTCTTGGATTTTACAAGCAATTCATGTTCAAAGAAAAATCAAATTATTTTTACTTTCTTTTTGAAGTAAGTTTTTTAAGGGTTTCCTTTTAGAGTAAATAAAAAGAAGCTTATCTAACTTCCATCTTCTAAGTAGTAGTCACTATCATCACCATCATCACCATCATCATCATCATCATCATCATCATCATCATCATCATCATCATCATGGCCTTAGCTCATCAATGGTTGACTTCTATTTAGGCCCAACCCGCAATCCAAACCATGAAATTAGGTTGATTTTGTATATTTCAGTTTAAGTTCAAGTTGAAAAAACCAACCCAACTTAAAACGATTCAGCTTCAATAGTCTGGACCTGTGGGTCATGATATTCATACTACATTATATGAAATGTCTCATGACCATGACATAAGAAGATCCCCTTTCATCATCATCACTAAAGTCCATAATTCGAACACTCATGCAAAACTCTTAACCCTCGAGCATAATAATTATTCTTCGCTAATTTACACGATGGGTCATGATGCTAATACCATATATACAACATGTTTCGCAGCCCCATAAGAAGGCCAGGAAGAGAGAGATGGACCAGGGTCGGGTTTCTGCGGAAACAGAAAGGGCAGCTTAAGGGAGGAGGGAGAAAATAAATTAATGAGAAATTTTCAAAAAGGTCATAACGTTTCGTCAATTTTTGAAAAAGATTCTCATGAATTGCTTATTTCAAGAAAAAAAAAAATGGATAGGCTTTCCAAGGGCTGTTTGGAAACTCTAGTCAAATCTAAAAGGAGCTAATTAGATTAAGGTCTCAAACAAAAGCTCTAATTTTTAAGTTCTAATTTACAATTAGTTTGTATGGTAAAATTTAAAACAGAAAAAAACACTCTTAATTCACCTTAGAGTGTTGGGTAAACATACAAATAAGAGCTTACTGGAGGAGCATTTCTTTGTCATTTCCCAAAATACTTGATTTCAACTAGAAAGAAGGATTGCCTGATCTCCAACTTATAATATAGTAACTATTATAGATTTTCTCCAACATTTACAAAATACTTTATACGCCAATTTCATGCATGTCACATACCCAGCATCATCTCTAATAGTGTATCAAAATGAAATTCATAAGTATCAACATCCCATATAATCCTATTAAACAAGATATACAAAAAATTAGATGAAAATAAAATAAGCAAATCATGATTGAGAGATGACATCTGCAATAGCTTCTGTAACAAATGTTCATTCACATCTACTTCTTCATCACTTGCAATATTGGTGTCACTGTTATCACCGAAATACACACCTTTAAATGCATATTAATAAAATACACATCTCCAACTGTTATCATTAAAGTTAAATGTGCCGAATGCCGATTAATATGCACAGATGCACGCACAAAGGTGCTGGCAAAATAGTGCAGGGCAATAAAGTTCAAAGAATTTAAAAGAGGCCTTAGGATGTGTTTGATTGTACTCATTCAATGTGACATTCCAAGTAACAGCACATAAAAGTTAGCATGTTTGTGCCAAGATTTAGATATCAAAATGATGCTACTTCAAGATGGGAACATCCATGGAGAGCATAGTATTTCAAATTATTTTTATTATGAAAGATAATGATTCCTCTATTAATTAAACAATGAGGATAGCAAAAGCATCACAGACCACACAAATGTAACACAAACACACCAAAAGAAAAAAACAAAACACGTAAATGTTTGGCGGAGTGTTGATGCTCTCCACCCAAAATTGAATATCAACTCCGAGTTTAAATTATTCGAAAGACTAATTGAAATGAAAAGGCACACTTCAACAGATAGGACAGCAGGTATTCATGAAAACAATTGCTATATAGCTACAAATAAGACAGCAGGTATTCAGACGTTCAACGGCAATTTCACTCATTTCGCAATTTTATGCACATGTAAATGCATTACTTACTTTCTTTTCAGGAATATTTTTGTATTTTTCAGTCAAGAAAAAAAAGTGCAGACTAAAACAGATAACATTACTGACCTTAATTTTTATGCTCTTTTGGCATCTCACATAGACTCCATAGAAGGGTTTTATTATAAAGATTTCTGCAGGTCAGGGACTTGTCAAATCTAGACTCTAGTCCTCTTCGACTGTTAGATGGTCCAGAGGTAGACAGACCTTTTCATGTCCTATAATCAAGGATTTCTTTTGTCACCAAAAAGTTTTTAATTTCTTTGTATGCAATACAGAAAGGAACTGTGGTCAAGAAGTTGGTAGCCGAAACCAGCTAATAGTAGTCAGAATTTGAGAGAGTTAATCAGAAACTCAACTTAACTCCAAATTCAAATTATCTGGAAGACTGGTTCAAAAGAAAAGGAGCACTTCTACAGATAAGACAGCAGGAATTCATTAAAAAAAAAAAAAAAAAAAGCCATTGCTACAAATAGGACTGTGGGGCATTCATACATTATAACAGCAATTTCAATAACTTTGCAGAGATCCAACTACAAGTTAGCTCAGAGAAAGCAATAACAAAAACATTAATACACAAAACTTAACCACCCCAAGTAAAATAACAAAAGCACCCTACCCCAACCAACTAATAATACTGATCAATTAAATACTTCTCTATCATCCAAAAACCAAATCAAATCCATCCAGTAAAAAATCAAATGAAAATAAAAACCCCAACAAAGAAAAACCCAAAACACAAACCTCCACCAAAAAACACCCAAAAGAAAACAAAGGAACTTAGAAAACAAGTACCAAAGAGAGGGGAAAAACCACCCCTAATTGATATCCTTATTCATGGCATTAGATTAGATTGTGGCTAAGAAAACGCCCCTAATTCAGATTCATCAACTAACCAAAATTCTAAAAACCCAGAATCAGTTTGAGATGAAACCTAAATACATGAAGAGATTGAAAGTCAACTGAGCAAAAGAGCTAATACCAAGAACTAATACCAAGAACTTGCTTGAGCAGAAAACCGATTCCCACACTCGAATAGCTGGAGCGCGCGCGCGAGCGAGAGAGAGAGCCGGGGGGTGGGGCGCGGCACCTGAGAAGGAGAGCGGAAAAGAGCCTTTGGGTTTGAGACAGAGAGTGCAGGTTGCAGAAGAAAAAGAACGAATTGGAAGCTTTGAAAGGAGAGTGCGGTTCATGAACTCGGAAACTAGACTCGTTGAGTCATTGGGTCGACTCACTCGGGCTCTTCGGATCGGCTGTCACGGATATCAGAAGCGAACCAGTGGTCCACTTCGGGATGGGATTGGGGGGGTTGAACTTTGAAGATCTGGGTGGGCCCTCAAAAAACGTCAGCCTCATTTGGTTAACTTAACCCTATCATCCACAGCCCATGAGTCCAGTCCATCAGTTAAATCAACGGTCCAATCGATTTGCATGGGTGTAAGCCTAGGAGGCGTATCAACTATACAGGTTGTTTGTGTGGTCCACTCGAATGAACCATCAAGACACTATGCACGAGTTGCGCATGGGATATTTTTCCTACCCTTGGTCCTTGTTGCGAGAGAAAGCTAAGAGGGAGAT
Organism: Camphora micrantha; assembly: GCA_003546025.1. Lineage (NCBI taxonomy): Eukaryota > Viridiplantae > Streptophyta > Magnoliopsida > Laurales > Lauraceae > Camphora > Camphora micrantha. The sequence continues at coordinate 25,425,831 of QPKB01000010.1, forward strand.
GGAGACCGAAGAGGCGTTCAAAAGAAGGTGGTGTTAGAGTAGAGTTGCAAAGGGGACGTAGAGTAGAGTTGCAAAGGGGACGATTTCATGTTGAAATCAGGTTAAACTCCATCCAAATCCGTTTTTGAATAATGGCTCCGATTTCAGATCTGATTCTAACTCAGTACCTATTTTAGAAGTTTCAAACCCTAAAATCTCAAAATCCCTAACATTTCTCTCAAAATGATTGAAATGGAAATTGATTTGAAATTTAGAGTCCAATATTGCAATCCATTAGCAAATTGAGCTCCAATTTCGAAATTGATGCCTACGTCTATATAATATTTAATAGGGACATTTACCACAAAAATCCTCTTAAATAAGGTAACTACAGCTGGGGACCCTAAACTTTTATAATGACGGTCAAGGACCTCTAACCCAAATCATCTCTTCTTTTTTTTACTGTTTTGCCCCTTTTTTGTTGATGTCAATATAACTAGTTCCCTAATTTGTCATGAGTAATATTTATTGACATCAATAAAACATTTGTCGACATCAACAAAGATGCCCAGTTATTACAATCAATGACTTTGTGAATTTGTTGACGTCGATAGAAGATTCGTCGACATCAACATAAAATTGCGTTGACGTCAACAAAAATGCCCAGTTAACGGCATAAGTGACCCTGTGAATTTGTTGACGTCGACAGAAGATTCGTCGACATCAACATAAAATTATATTGACGCCAACAAAAATGCCCAATTAGCGTGAACAAAAATTGAGTTTTCTGTTGTTTACGATTTTATTAATATCGAGTAATCTCTCTCTTACTATGATTGAGAAAAAAAATAAAAATAGGGCGTTGATCTCCTTCCTCTCCTTCCTCTCTTTCTTCTATTTTACTGTTGCTGTTGATTTGTGGGTGAATAACGTTTTTTTCTTTCTTTTTAGGGTTATGTTGACATCAACTAACTAAGGGCAAAAACTGAATGAAATATTGAATTTTGGGCTGGAAGTCCTTGGCCGTCATTATAAAAATTTAGAGTTCTCAGTTGTAATTGACCTATTTAATGGGATTTTTGAAGTAAATGTCCCAATATAATAATTGGGTAAATACAAATTTTTTAAAGCATTGTCCGTGTCGAACCTAACTACGACTATGGGCTCGGTGAGGACAACCCCCGGCCCGGCCCTTTGAAGGCCCTAACTAAAACTAAAACGAAAGAGCCCTTCATTTCTGCCGCCTCCCAATTCTCAAACGGCCGTCGTCATGGCGCTGCTTCTCCGTCGTTGCAGAACCCTTGCAAGCCCACGCCTCTCACGACTTTCCTCTTCCTCTTCCTTTTCTGATGGAGGAGGAGAAAATGACGAAAACCCACCACCTCCTCCATCTTCCTACTCTTCCTACTTGAGCGATGTTAAAGCCAACCTCCGCCCATCTCCTCCATCTCCTCCCCGAAAGCCACCCTCCTCCCGTTCTCCCGTCCATCCGTCTGTCTTCTCTCCCAGATTCTCCAAAATGCCCTCTCTCGATGAAATCAACAAAAACCTCTCCGAATACCGCCGCAGATCCGCCGCTCCATCCCAATCCACCGCCCAGGGTTCCTCCCCTCCACCACCCTTCTCTTTCCAGGATATCTACAATAGCAAACCCATCGGAAAACCCGCCGAGGACCCCGCCGCCGCCATCGTCACCAAAAAAACCACCTTCTATTCCATCCGAGAGAGCCTCCGCCGGCGGAATCGCTCCTCGAATCCGCCGCCTCCGATGAATCGATCCACAGGATCCGAGACTCTTGAGCCGTTATTCTCTGAAAGCCTTCAAAAATTTCAAAATCTGAAGCTGCCTCCGGAGGGATCGTTTATATTCGGAAGGGAAATGGGGGAGAAGAGGGAGGCCGAGTCGCAGGCGCTGAAGACGGAATTTGTGAAGGAGAAGGAGACGGAGTCGTGAATTTGCTCCAATAAGTCTACCAGTTTGTTCTTTTCCTTTCCTTGTTTGGATTTTGGATTTGCAGGGAATTGCTAGATTGTCTTAGTCTGAATCAGAGTATGCTTTTTATAACTTCAATTACTGTTGCTTAAGTGGAGCTCTACAAATTTAATTTGATTGATTTTTTATTTGTTTTCACTGGGGAATATTGTGTGCTTTAGGATATACTTCAAATTGTAATTTTGTCAAGGTGACAAAAAAAGAAAAAACAAAAAAAAAGAAAAATCAAATTAACAGACTATATCATCTTTTATAAACATTCTTCACATTTTTTTCATTGGGGTTTTTTAGGGCTCCGAGGCGATACTTGGTCTGAAGGTGCGAGTCGCATGCAATTTTCCGGCTAGAGGGTGATTTGAGTCGTCCCTACCCCCACCTTGAATTTGAGTTTTAAAATGATGTTCAAAGTTGCTCCTAATCAGGGCGGGTTACCCTTTTAACCTGACCAATTGCTATCCTAATGTGCTATGAAGTGTTGTTATAAAACTCAATGTCGTATCACAAATCGTTCAAGGGATTGAATTAAATCCTTTTGTAAAAAAGATGATTAATTTTTTTAAAAGATAAGATACGAGCTGTAATAGTCAATACATCCACTTAAAATCCATAGATTGTTCATAGGAAATACACTAGTTGTAGTATTTTTCTCCATTTTAAATAAAAATGAAAATAATAATCAATGGGACATGGTCAGAATATGTCTCCTACCCCAAAGTCAGAAGAAGGGAGTACGAAACTCGTACATAGTCAAATGCTTATTTGCTAGTTATCTCCGGTGTATCTCCAAAATCCAACAAGTTTTTAGAGTTTTTGCCGATTACTAGATAACCTTTTAAAAATAGAACACTAAAACAAGGTTAAAAAATTACTAATATTAGCCATTCGGCTATTGCTATTCTTGCCAAGATGAATCACCAGCAAGTATTGAATTAAGGATTTAAACCTAAATCCCAAGGTTTACCATTAAACAGTATTTGTTATATAGATACAAATATTTTTCATTAGAGATCGATATGAGTCGCAGGATCTGAGATGCAAATTTTAGGAAGTGAGATGGTTCTCAATGGTGCTCCTAGTTGGGTGGGATGTGTAGGGGACTGTGTGACTGGGTGGTGTGAAAAGCACACCAACTCTGAACCCTAGCCTTGTGATCTATGCAATTTATTTTAGTTGTTGAAGTTGTTTGTTGTTGGATCACAAACCTAGGGTGATTGGAAAGAGATCAAACCTCATTCCAATCACACCTGCTGTCATTTTTCTTTGCATATTCATTGCACAAATGGGTGTATATATATAGCTGTTATCAGGTGTGCCCAGCGCACATCCCTAGTGGGCCCACCTGCTGGTCCAAACCCCACCCCCCCTGCAAAAAAAAAGGCCAACTGCCCTCTAGATATTCAAATCCCCTATATCCCATCCCGGGGTGGCCACACAGCATGGTACACACGGACAGCTCTGTGTGTGCCACATGCACCTGGTAAGATTTCTCTCTCTCTCTCTCTATATATATATATATATTGATGTATAGATATATAGTTTTTTTAATAATCAAGGTTAACTCATTCATTTCTGCAAATAAAAATGCCTCCGGCTTTGTTTTGAAATGAAAAATGCATCACTTTTCAGACACTTATCCACTAGAACTAAAACTTTGGAAACATGGCCCACTTAACTAAAGAATTCAAGAAGATCCACCCTAAAACAAGTTGGTGACAGGTTAGCTACTCCTACTATAGTGTTCGCGTGTTTGGGAATTTACTAGTAAAGTTAAAGTGAAGCAAAGCCTCGATTATCCAGACAAGAAAGTACCAAGGGGTCATATCAAAAGTACACAAATTCAAAATTCCATCCTTTTGAAAAAAAAAAAGGTAAAAAAGCAACCTCCTTTCTCTACTAAATGATAAAAAAACATCTTTTTACACAAAAAGTAAAAAAGATTTCCTATCAAGCTACTAAAAACAAAATACCATCATAACCCCCTTATATTTTATTCTCTCTTGATTTGATGCTTCACCTCACTTTACATCAATCCACTGTCCATCCAAACATGCCCATCTAAGCGCGCGCGCATATAAATATGATATATGAGAATGTGAAAATTCTATAAGGAAAAAAGAGGAATATGGTTCTCTCTCTCATGTGCACATTGAGATGCAATTGGCTAAGAACACGCAAGACATGATGACCAAGAACATGCAAGACATGATGGTGCAAATTAATGCTTTGCGGCAACAATTGAACGCGCAAAATGAGGAACTCAAGGCTTGTCTCAATGGACTTGTAAACCGAGGTAATAATGGAGATCACCGTGAGCGTAATAGGAATCATGGTAGGCAAGATCAAGAAAAAGGGAAGTCACTACAAATTCTGAAGAAACAACATTTAGGACTCCTAATATGGAAGAGTCTTCAGCAGAGTTTGTAGACAAGGGGTCCGAATTTCCTTCTATGGATGATGATAATCAAAAGATGCAAACATCAAAGAAAGAAGTAAGCAGTGAAGAATTGGAAATTGTCAACAAGACAACTGAACATCTGATGGATCTCATTGTAAGCCCACTTCCAGAAAAGCCTATTAGTCACCAGAAGAAAAGGATATTGATCAAAAAGTTGTGTACGAGGATCAAATCATTGAATCTCCCCACATTGATTTCATCTTCGGGGATAGACTATTGATATGAGAAGATTGTGAGCCACTAGTCCACTACCAAGAACTAATGTCCCTAATATTCAGATCACACACCAAAGTTGGATTCAAAAATTAGAAGAAGCAACGCCTCCAATCTACTTCAAGTTGGAGGAAAAAATCGTATGAATCCTCCATGCAATGCACAAAAGATGGAGATCAAGTGACAAATCAAAAGCTTGTATGTTTGACTTTTGATCCTAGAGGACATCTATGGAACTCCAGGTTCAGTTCTGTCCAAGACGGGGAGAAATTGATGCAAGAAAGACCCATGGTCCCCATGGGTCAATCGGCCTTTGGGGCAGCCCATTTATTTCTATTTTGTTTAGACTATTTTATGTTTATGTTTTAAATTGTTTAAGTGGATGTTTTAATCTTGCCCATCAATGTGTTTGGATGGTCCAGATTATAGAGCTAGGTTATTTCTTTTCCTATATAAGTGATGTAAAGCTTCTTGGCTTAGATAATGGTCGATGATTAATGACACAAAAATCAAGTGCTTTTGGGGTCTTCCCCGAGTTCTCTTTTGTCTCTTGGATTGGAGTTTGGCTTGAGGCTAGTTTTCAGGTAAATCTTGACCTGATTCCCCTATCCTGTCCATCTCCTCCACCCTTGCCCACCCCGCATCTCCCTTCCGTTCAACATTAGAATGAGATAAGCAAGCCATATCATCACTCTAATTCAAACTTATTTGAAATATAATTCAATCCTTGTAATTCAAATCTTACCATCTTACCCCTCAAAAGGGTTTATGTGATGGAAAAGAGAACAAAAGTTGAGGAGGAGAGGAGAGAAGAGTTTTTTTTCTCATAGATCTATCCTTTCTACTTCCTTCCATATCCTCTTCGGCCTACTCCTTTTCCTTGGTGGGCCATCAACCTGCATAGAAAAATGTTTCCTTTGTGGCATCATTGCTATCCTACATTGGATATGTCCAAACCATCTCAAATGAGTCTTCTTAATTCATCACCTATTGTTGCTACCGAAAGCTCTCATTTCTGATTCTATCTTTCCTAACTGCTGCATAGTCAAATAGAATAGCAGAAAAATATTCCATAATAATGCAGAAAAGGTTGGGAGAGAGAGAGAGAGAGGACGACCTTGACGGAGTCTTCTATTGCTGTTGAAGAACCCACAGGACCTACCATTAACGAGGATGGAGAAGGCAGCTTTTTAACACATTGCTTGATCCAATTGATAGCAGCTTCAGGGAAGTGAAGAGATTTAAGAGCTGAATGAAGGAAATCCCATTGCACACTGTCAAACGCCTTCGAAATATCTTCAGGCACATTTTGGGAGGGCCTTTGTTTAAGTGGAAGCCACTTATAAGGTCATTAGAGAGAATCATGTTATTACTAATGGATCTCCCCAAAATGAAAGCCGACTGGCAAGGATCGATAATAATTGCATGACAGTTTTTAGCCTGGCGACAATGATCCTTGATATAATTTTGTACTGCTCAAAGTTACCTAATTCGTAGTTCGATTAATTCGCATTCGAGTTCGCAATTTGTAATTCGAGACTTAGCTTGATCATAAACATCGATGGAGTAGGTTCATTTGATTCACTTCTCAATTCGGCTAATTCAAAGCTTGAGTTCAACAAGTTCAATAAACTAATTCATGTATGCCCATTTTGTAAGTCCAACACTAAAGGTCATTGTCTAAAATCCAAACCATCAAAATAACTGTCGTGTTAATTTACCCTATAGGCAGAATTTTGCTTCAATTATCGTTTGGGCCACAATTAGATTGACTACATATAAGACATAGTTAAGATATAAAAACCAAAGTAAAATTCTATATTTTACTGGGGATCAGTGTTTATGTGGAGCCAACTCTGATCGAAGTTAGGTATGGCTTAGCGCTAATACATCGGGGTGCAGTGCTTTTGAGTCCCTTTTGTTTTTACGCAAGCACCAATATAATTATATGATTCAACTTAGAGAATTATGAAATTAAGTCGCTGATAGTTCATGAATCGAACTATGAATTGTACAAAATGAACTATTCGCAGTTCAAAGCGCTCTTGACCGAACTAGGTAACTATGGTACTGCTCATTTGTGAGGGCAATAGGTCTGAAGTCGGCAGGGGTGGAAGGGTTATCTGATTTTGGTACTAAAGATATTAAGGCATTCTTGACTTGCTTGAGCAGTTTCCCTGTTTTGAAGAAGCCCTTTATGGCTAGAGTGACATCACTACCCACTATGGGCCAACAAACTTTGAAGAAATGAGCATTGAAATCATCAGGCTCTGGAGACTTATGTGGATGAGAGTGATTCATGGCCTCCTCAATTTCTGAAGTATCAACAGGCTTGCACACTGCACAGTATAGTGGCATCTCCATTGCTGAGTTTCCACTGACACTGATGCACGAGAGATCAGATTGAATGTTTGGCCTTTAGGTTAGAGGGAGCAAATATGCTTTTGAAGTGATCAATAAAAACAGCCTCTATATGATCAGAATTGGTATACAGAGCCCTCAGACTCAGAGATGGAAGTAGCTTTTCTCCTCCAAGCTCTGACCGGCATGTAGAAATGACTGGAGTTGTTGTCTCCTGGATTGAGGATTTTGTCTCTTGATTTCTGCCTCAGAATGCTTTCCTCACTTAAACAGAAATCTGCCAAGTTTAGCTTTGGGTTCCTTTTCAGCCACGTGAAGAGCTTCATTGCTTTTGGAATTGGCAAGCTTGAGCTGGATGTTTTCAAAGCTTCTCTGGCATGTTGAATTCTGGCTATGATTGAAGGCTGAGATTTCTCCATTAAATCAGAGCTCTCTTAACTTTGCCCAGCTTCTTTACAACTCAAAACATTGGAGTTCCTCCATACACCAACATTGGGCAAGATCTTTTACCCAGGCATTAAAATAGTGGAATTGAGCTTTAGCAGCAGAAGTATTATTTGTGTCAATTAGGACTGGGCTGTGATCAGATGAACTAGGTGTAAGAAGAGTCCCTTTATAATCTTGGCTCAACTGAAGGAGACTACAATACACCCAAACTCTTGTCAGGGTTTCAGTCAATTTGATTTTCTCCTATGGATGAGTTAGACCAAGAGTAAGAGTGCCTGGATAGGGGAAGTTCTTCTGGCTCATTGCTGTCAATGCAATTATTAAACCCTGGCATAGAAGTCATGTTCGGCTTTACTCCACCTGGCTTTTAAGATTCCCATTGAATGGTGTTCAAATAACGCGTCACAATCCAAGGTAAAGAGATTGATTGACCATAGTTAGAGCGCGATTTCCAAAGTTCTTGATGGCCATTGATTGAGTTTTCCCCATTGCAGATTGTTATCAGCAGGTTCTCACCAAAATAAGTTACCTTGCAGTGTATGTGCTGGGCAGAAGTGTCCAGGACTGTGACTTTAATCTTTGGACTCCAACAGATCCAGATACGAAAAGGGCAGTGAATATTCCTCCATCAGTGAATATTCGTGAAGTGACTCCAATTGGAATTCGGAAGGCATGATATTGTCTTTAATTGCATGAAGCACACTTGGCAATCCTCCATAACACAGAAGAAATGACATGTTCATGCATCCTTGAAGAGCTCCTGAATACTCTAGCATTTCTCTCCTCCCAAATAGTCCACAAGACAGCAAAGGGAATGAGCTTCAAAGAACTGCCCTGCACCCAAAAATGGGGACTTCCTTCACACCTCCAACAAACCTAACAACGATGTTGGAGAGCACCAAAATGCTTGAGGAAAACGCCACCAAGAATAGGAGAATTTACAATGCAGGAACAAATGATCAACCGTCTCTCTCTATATACGACAGAGAAGACAATCTGAACTGGCCTCCAATGACAATCCTCTCCTCTTGAGAACATCTGCCGTAGACACCTTCCCGGAAGCTGCAAGCCAGCAGAACACCTCAGGTCCTCAACCCAACCAACCAAGAGAGACTGAAAAATTGGCTCCCGGAAAATCCTCCACCTCCTAGAAAAAAGACTTATGAGAGAATGCTACCGCCTCTGACTGATGCAATAGGCACGCCCATGACATAAACTCATCATTCCCCACATAACAATCCTTAAACCACGACGACTTGTTAACGGCCAATCTATACAACCTTCAAGAAGGTCCTTTTCTGAAGCATTTGAATCGCCATCCAGATCACTCAGAATATGGAATTTGTTGGATCCCGGTATACAGGTGTCTGGTTAAGTGATTTTGCCTGGGCTTGTGGGTAATGCATTGGTGCTTGAAGTTTTTTCGCTGGCTTTGTTTCTTTGGATATTCTATTTCTCCATTTCCTTCCCAAGTTCTGCTTAATTAGAGTTACCAGTAGAAGCCGCAGCTGGATTGACTGTCTTTTTGACCCAGGCTTTTCTGGTTGTTTCCAACGGCTGGCCTTGCTGTCTTGGACAATTTCCATTTGAGCGATAAAATGTTCTGCAAGCTTGGCAAGCCTTGGGCTTCCAGGTGTAATCTACTGCCTGTTCAGATGTTTGTCCTTTACAACCAACCTTGAGAGGGTAACGAAGAACGACATCAACTGAAACACATAGGGTAGACATTTCTCAAAAGCTGTAGATTTATCCATGCAAAAGGGATTTCCAATGCAACTAGCCAGTTTAGATACACTGTTTTTTGGATCTACAGGAGAGTTTTAGATTTGGGACTATAACCCAGATAGGAATTGAGTCTAGCGCTGCTTTTTAGAAATTCATGTTGTCAGTCCAATTACAACTAGTGGGTGGCCATGCACAAACCATGGTCCCTCAGGATTTCCTTTCATCAAATTTTGTGAATTTGAAAAGGAAGAACATGTTTTCAAGAGAGTGGGTGTTCAAACTCAGCCAGTGATTTCCATGCTTTAGACAGACCGCTTGACTGCTAAATAATGAGGCCTCTTTCCTATGAAGAAACTGACCAAGGAATTTTTCCATTCTTCTGCCACTTCTTCTGTATCCTCATCTAGCAGGTCACAGTTCAGATCCTCAGGGTATGCTTCTGTTCTTGGATCCATAAATTTCAACTGGTGAGTTGAATCTGAGTTTTGCACTAACAAAGAAGCGCTGTCGTTGGCAAAGCTGCCAGCCTGCCACTATTAGATTGTTTGGGCATTTTTTTACTTTACAGAAGAAGGCTTTGAATTTTTAGGAGGCGGCTTGGTAGTTTCAGCTGAAGATGATTGATGGAGCTTCCCCAACTGTTCCTGAAGCAGGGTTTGAATTTGAAACAGAGAGGGAGATACTTTTCCCTGCTGCACTGTTTGCTTTTGAAATTGGTTTGACTGTTTTGAGTGGGTCAATGAAATTTATCTTTTGGGCCTTATTTTCAGAGGGGACCAGAATGACTGAACTGCCATCTTCCCCCATTGAGCTATGGCTAGAAACCACAAGAATGCTAGATGCCTTGTGCAGGGGGACACCTGGGAAATCTTGAATGTGGGGATTACCCGAATTAACAAGAACTTTCTTGACATTGAAGTCCTGCAAATCTGCATTGAGAGTTTAATTCTCAGAAAGCTTTGAGAAATCATTTCCACCTGTTCTTTGCATGGAACCAGAGGCTGAAGATGCTGTAGTCGCAGTGCACTGGAGCTTCAAACCATTGCCCGAAATCAAGGTGGCTTTCTCATTTTTGAGCTTTAGCCTGGCCTTAGAGATTAGGTCAGCAGTTGCCCACAGTGGGAGAGCATTCAACTTCCACCTGAGTAACTGATAGCAGAGCAGATGAAGTGGATCTTTGACTTTTGATGATGTGATATAAATTTCATGTTATAGATGAGGGGGAACATTCATGTGCATCTATCTCTTATCATAAAGTGATGGACACTTTCATAAATGGAGATTTTTAAGTATAAAAATGAGTTTTCAAGTACATAGGGTGATGTACACTCCATTGTCTTTATGTGCAAAAAGGGAAAGTGCCCCTCACCCTATGGTGAGGGATAGATGCACATGAATATTCCCCATAGATAAGATAGCTGAATTCGTATGTGTCCTAGATTTTAGGAAATACAGAGTCCTGTCACGGATCCCGATATCTCTGTCCTTGTCCATATCTGGGCATCATAGTGTGTAAAGTGTCCCATATGTGTATTTTGGTGATACAAAGGTCCATAATACTATGGTTTTAGAATACTTGAATATTATATAGATTATAACCCATGGATCCAACCCAATTTCAGACCAGACTATCTAATCAGATATGGTTAGACCCACACCTGGACTAGATAAATATGGTTAGGCCATATTCAGTTATGAGTGGACCCAATCCTTCTAGAGCAATAGTTTTCAATTTCATTCCGAACACATTTTGGTTAGATTCCTGACTAAAATGTTTCAGATGGCATTTCAATGCTCCATTTCAAAGTTCGGTTTTGGCAAAATTTTAAAAATTGATCTATATGATTAAAATTTTTTAAAAGCACTAAAATAGTGCAAAATGACATATATTATATATACTTAATTCAGCTAAATCAAGAAGCAATGTGTTATGTCCACATGCCAAATAAATAATTTATAAGCCATATGTGTGTTTAATAAACAAATCCTCATAATCACTACAATATTGTAGGGCAAACAAGTCTCTAAATAAATATGAAGTACTTTTTTTTGTTAAAAAAATTTGAAAATAACTGCACTACTGCTCATGTTCAGCCAGAATCTGGACGGAAATGACCCAGTGGGGTCAAATTGTGGACCAAAAATTTTTGATAGTGCTGTTTGATTCAGTCCTCTGATTGAAGTAAATAGTTTCAGCCTATTTGTTTGAACTATATGGAAAATAGCTATTAGGATCTTGAGCTCTAACCCAACATTTATTGAATTATGGAACTACTCAGTGTCATGCAAGCCCATCTAAGTGAACTGCTCAATTAAATTGTTGGATAAGTTTAGAACATAGTTTATTTATCAATGTTGTTGACTGGCATTTTATCACTTGTGAGAGATGCTTTTAGTTGTCCTTTAATTGTAAGGCCACTCTGTGGTGGCACTTTTGTTTCCTCTTTTATTTGTTTCATATCATATTCTTCCTTTTTTTATTTGGTTTTGTGGGGGCGCAGCTGACAACAAAAATCAAGCATCTGTCATCTGTTTTACATAAAAAGGTGACTATGACCTTTTAAAAATTTTCTGGACTCTTCTCTCTCTCTCACACATTCAAACAAAAAAATGAGGAAAAGTAGTTGCCTTTTTCCCGTTTTCTTTGTGGAAAAAATGCAAGTAGTAGGCCCATTGTGCCTATCCCCCACAAATGGTGTTACAGCCCTAATTGTGGTGACCAACTCTGTATGCAACTTCTAGTATGAATATGATATCAGTGTGTCACAATGACACATGGTCTTCCTCATTTTTCCTTGATATTCAAATATCTCACTCGCATTTCTAGCTCATCTTATTGAAGTGTACTGATGTTTCAGTAATAGCTTTAGATCTTATAATGTATTTTGACATGTAATTTAATCTCATATCCCCTTGCAAAATCATTGCACTTGGTCACAAAAAACGTTATAAGATGCTTTATAACTGAGGTAACTGTTTTGGTTGAAATGATCAGGATAAGCATTCACGGAAGGGTCTCCAAGCAATGGTCCAAAGAAGGAAGAAGCTACTCAAATATCCCGGAGAACTGAGTGGGATTCATACTGCTTTGTTCTTTCTAAGCTTGAACTTAGGGACAATCCAGATTACAAGAACTAGGAATCAGTCATCTGTGAATTGGTTTCTAAATCCAATCCCCACTTTATCTGCAGATGAAACTTCAGCTTCAATTTCTCACTAATTGTGAAGTCCTCAAGGATTATGGTTCATGTGAGTCCTGGGTCCTGTGGCCGCCCTTTTGAGCAGCCGTAGTAGTCTTCATGGTCTACAGTTTGCTACAAACTATTAAGCCAGTGCCCTTTGTTTGATGCGTTTTCCAAGTCCTAAAAGTGAAATGGAGCAGTGGAAAAGAGATTCATTGTAGCAGCTTTTTTTTTTTTTTTGTTGATTTATTTGCTGATCAACTTTGGTTCTACAACGATGGTAAAGTCTTAGATTTGTTTCTTAACCAATCAACTAAAGAGAGAAATGAAATGGCTTGGCTTATTGGCTGATTTATCATTGAGAAGTTTACAACTGCTATTTTGAAACCGATGTTCAATTTGTTAATAAAATCTCGTTGCCTTTTCTTCTTTTGTTTATTTTCCTCCTTTTCGAAGGGATGAGTCTAGTTGCTTTCTTTGAAGAAGACAAGGGATCCATCCCAGCTCTATTCATAATTCCAGAATTGCTTTTGTGGTGGGGCATTCATAATTCCTGAACTGTTTTTATTGAGGCGCCATTTTTTTTTTTTATAGTTCCTTTTCACTCTGGCATCAATTTGTATTTTCCTCTAGTGATGCATGGCTTGTGAGTTTTGTGTGTACTTCTCTACTTTGACTGCAAATGAGAGCAGAAAAATTGGCTTTTCAGAAAAGCAAAGTTTGCAGGTACTTTTTGAATGGGTTGTCCAAGAGAGTCTGGATTTTGGTGAATCTTTCAATAAAATTGTTTTTTTATTGCAATTTTCTCTTCTCCTCCTAAGGATTGAAGTGTTTCAAGTTTAGGTTTGAGAATTAGGGGTAATTAATCTTCAACAAGTTACTTTCACCTTTTGTTTTTGTTTATTTATTTGTTGAGCTCGGTAGAGTTGATTTTGGAACTTTCCCTATCAATTAGGGTTCACCTATCTGGCTTTGAATCAGGACCATGTGGCATTAATTTTGAACATTATATGAGTCTCATTTTAATTACCGCCGTAAAATCACTGTACTATGATTATTGATTAGTCTGCCCTTTATTAGGTCAATCATTTCTACTGTTTTTCTCAATTTCTTATTTTACAGACAATATTTAGTAAATTCCTTATAAATTCCCAAACACTTCTCAGTAGGGTTGTAAACGGGTCAGTTCCGGCCCGGGTCCATGGTGGACTCGGAACCGAAACCATTTAGGAGAAAGTGGAACTGGATCTGGACTCGGAACCATTTCGAAACAGGTTTCTTGGCTCCGGAACCAGAACCGGAACCATATATGGGACGAGTTTGGATCCGAGTCCAGGTCTTGGTAGAGAATGATATTAAAAAAAATATAGTTTTTAGGAGAGATTTTCGAAAATTGAAGTAATATGTCGGGTCTCGAGTCCACAGGTCCGAAATAAGGTGGAATCAGATCCAGACTCATTTACTTATCGGAGCCTAAATAAGGATCTAGATCCGGTTTTTAACTGATCGGAACCTTCGGGTAATTGGAGAATTGGGAACCTATTTACATCTCTGCTTCTCAGGGTTTGTTGTAACTTAAAAACAAAGGGCAAACATAGTAAGTAGCACATTATTCGAATATTTGTTATACGCAGATGTCATGAAATCTAATGATATTCAAAATTTGTTTACTATTATTTTTCCAATGCATCTAAATACTTCCTATATATTGCTATTTATTCATATGAGAATCATCTATATATAACGGTGCAAACTGCCTTTTCCAGACCACCTTGGTCCCTTCATCATGGGGGCATCAAAAGATCTCAAATAGAACTACAGGTCTACAAAATATCGACACATTAGATCTTCTTAATCCCTTGATCTATGGCCCTCAAGTCAAACGATCTTATGAGGCATTATTATTATTATTATTATTTTTGGATTACAATCTACGTAGTAATTAACGGTTGGATGAGTACCAATTTTGGGCTCGTGGCAATCTAATTGAAAGGGCAGTGATTTTAGATGTGGGCCTCCTGAAAATTTTGATGGCAGAGGAAATCGTAGATATAATTATGAGTATTGCTTGGCATCTCTGGAGCTCGAGTAATCTTGCATACTTTCTTAGATGTCCTCCTTATTGCTATTGATATCTTAGTTTGTTTTTTTTAGAGTTTTTTTTGTATATACCTCCCTAAGGTTTATATGATTTGTAAATAGGCCCTTATGGTTTTAGTATTTGTATATAGGCCCCCCTACCTTTTTATTTCTAATGAAAATGGATAATAACCATGGGATTTGTGTCGAACATTTATGAAAATGACAACTTTGCCCTAATATCAACTAAGCAAATATGCGTATATTATTATTTACCAAAATTCCATTATCGTATCCCAATTCCCAATGGTCTCTCTTGGTAACTTTTTAATGCACACAAAGCCTAATTATGTATTTTGAAACTTTCATCAATTTAATGGTGGGTCATGCATGGATTGGATCAATTGTAACTAATTATAAGCAATTGCATTGATTGTCATTACAGTAGATTTGGATTTAATGAAATAGGCCTTCTATTAATAAAAATAGATTTACATACGGTTATTCTCTCCTACTAAATGTAATTATCAATGTTACAAGCTTTAGAGAAAAATAAATTCAAGCCTTTGAATTTAAGCATACAAGGATAAAAAGATGGGCAAATGTGTTATTTCACTCTAAAAACTTTTGATAGTTGGTCAGCTATTGATTTTGGGGACACAAAAAGGTATTAAAATGAAAAGACAGGAGCCTATCTGCAAATACTAAAACCATAGGGGCCTGTTTCCAAATCCTACAAACCTTAGGGGGGTATATGCAAAAAGCTCCTTTTTTTTTTTAATAGTAATTGATATCTCAATAAGACTTGACCCACAAAGAACAAGGCCCAACTTGAGCGTTGTGTCCCTACATAATATTATGTCATGACACATTTCCTTAAAATAAGGAATCTAGAACAACTTTCGTCTTGAATGATCGCCACTTAATTGATTTTACTTTCTTTTTTTCAAAATAAGTCTCTCCATTGTAATATCAAGTCCTTTTCCAAAAACTCTCAACCGCCTTATTAAATTCATCATCTCACACAAAGATTTGAACCAATTAAAATCATATCCTAATAATTTTTTATTGGGTAAATCTCACTCCACTTGGATCTGGTCCATCATCAAACCGATGTGTTTTATTTCTCAATTACCGATCTAAGAATGCATCTATGTGTGAGATAATTTTGAGTTCATGATTTATTTATGATGTGTTTATTACTTAATTAATATTATTTATTAGTTAATTACTTAGCTTTGTTTGTTAGATTAATAATAGGTTATGTTTTAGAGCTTTTTGTATATACCCCCTTAAGATTTGTAGGATTTGTAAATAGGCCCTTGAGGTTTTAGTATTTGCAAATAGGGCCCTGAATTTTCATTTTAATACCTTCCGTGTCCCCAAAATCATTAGTCTTCAAACCATGATAGGTTTTTAGAGAGAAATGATACTTTTGTCCATCTCTTTTTTCCTTATATGTATAATTTCAAAAGCTTGGACTTAATTTTTTTTTAAAGCATGTAACATTAACAATTGCACTTAGTGGAAGAGAATAACCCTACATAAATTGATTTTTTTTTCTTATCAATACATGGTTCATTTTATTAAAATCAAATTGATCATGACAACAATTGACAAATGTACTTATAACCGGTTATGATTTATCCAATCCATAAATGTCCCACCATTAGATTGATGGAAGTCTCAAAATAATTGATTATATTAGGGGAATGGGTAAATGTAAAAAAAAAAAAAAAAAAAAAAAAAAAAAAAAAAAAAAAAAACCTTAATTTTTAGAATTTGCGAAGGGGGGTGTTTGGCTCTATGTAAAAGAAATATTGGGGGAATGGGCAAATGTAAAAGAAAAAAAAAACATATTAATTTTTAAAATTTGCGATGCGAGGGGGGGGGGGCGCATTTAAACTTTTCTCAGATATGGGTGGGGGCTCCAGTTCCCAGGCCCTTGTACCTGGGTCCACCCTCGATCATGTGCATGGGAAAGTTATTGAGAGAAAGGATTGAGACTTGAGATGAAATAATGGTATTTTTGTAAATAATAATATACTCATTTTTTTTAATAGATGTAAGAGAAAAGCTGTCATTTATACAAATCTCATGGTGGCTGCCCATACTTGTTAGGAATATTGAATTTGGGGATATAAAAGGTATTAAGAATAAAAGGCAGGGGCGCATTTACAAATACTAAAACCTCAGGGGCCTATATACAAATCCTACAAACCTTAGGAGGTATATACAAAATGCTCTATATTTTATGGGTTTTGGACTTAGGACCTATTTGTAATTTTGAGTGAGGGTTTATGGGTATTTGTATATATTAGATTTTTTTTTTTTTTTTTAGGCTCGTTGGATAGAAAACTTTATTTTGAGCAACTTTCGCTCTATGACTTTGATGATTGATGCTTCATTTGATCAGAATTCCGCAATTTCTATCAAATGAGACTATTTTGATATTCTACAGAAATTACTCAATCTCTTAAGTTCCAAGATTTTCCACATTTCTCTTCATTTTTCTTCCTCCTCTCAGCTGAATCTCAACACCTCTTCATCTCCCATCGGCTCTCTTTTCTTCCTCTCTTGCTCTCTTAAGAGATCAAGCCCTTTTACTCAATTTCTCTCCATCAATAAAGCTTAATTACATCATTATCTTCTTCATCTTCTTAGCCTGGAGTTCTTGGAGTTTTGTGAGTTTAGTGGTTTAGATAGAAGTGGCAGGAATCCATGCCAAAGGCAAGTAAACAAGTATTTTAGCATTACATGTATGCTTATTTGATTGAAACTTGTCTTGTTTCATGTTAGATATCTGAATTTCTAAGCTCTAGATGTATTTTTGAGCTGATTATATGGCATGAAAATGAATTGGTTTTATGTCTATAAGATGGGAATTGAACGACTGAGTTAAACTTGGAAATATTCAACTTGTTATAGTTTCCGAACCTCTTATTGTATGGGAGAAAAACCATTCAGAACCAAATAAGGTTCGAGTTTTTCTGCAACCAATTCGGTGGTTTCAGTATCCTAATTCGGTGGTTTCGGTGCCCGAAGTGGTCCTTTGACCGACTGATAGGTTGCTCTAGTGCCTTGACCAAATTTCTTTTTGTAATCTTGAAGCCTAAAATTCTAGGTACTATTAGCTTAGGTTGGTCGATGGGTTGTGCTTGGGGGTAGGTTGACCGAAGGGGTCTGTCACGCCCCCATATTAGATTAAGAGATAAATTGTGTGCCAATTAGAAATTTCCACACAATTATATATGTGGTCCCCAATCCTAGTCCTGAAGGATCGAAATCCGCGGTGAGGATGGTGTGTTTTCGATTCCTCAAACAAAGTTTATGCAAAATAATCCAAAAGTTTATATACAATGGCCATCCCAGAAGCGAGGCCATATAACACAAGATATACAAAAAGTATACAAAAGATGAACAAAATAAGGGCATCAACTCCCAAAATAAACCCCCTAGTGAAGCGCTCAATGCCGGGCAGGATGACGCTACTCTATGTCATCGGCACCACTTGTGGAAGTTTGTTGGTTACGGATCCTCTCGAATCACTCAATCTCTAGTTAATAGGTTGTGGCGTCACCTATAACCAAGGTAGCATCGTCATACCAAATAGTCAGGCAGGTGAATAAGCAATATATAAAAAATATTATGCATCAATAATGAATAAACGACTGATGCAGTAATATATGAATATTAATACACAATAAGCTAGGTATTTAAAGCATGAATAACATAATAAAGCGAATCCTATGAAATATGAGTAGCTACATATAAATACTATCAATAATGCACCCACATAAGCTAAGGTCATTGGGATGGCTGTTGGTTAATATGCAATAGAATAATAAAAGGACTCCGAGGATGTCCAAACTGCCTCCCAAGGGTATCAACGATGTCCAAGCCCCATATCTATACCTTATAGTCCCGACTTTGATGGTGTCCAAGCTACCTCTCGAGGATAGCAATGACGTCCAAGCTTACTGCCACTATCCTATTATCATGAATGATGTCCAAGCCGCCTGCCCACAACACCATTTTGCAGAAGGCATGACATGTTGTCCTCTCCACATGAGATCCTATCTATGATTTGACTAATACAACTGAGTGGTGTTTGACTCGAGAATACAAGACCATCTCTAGCTAGGTTTCCATATCGATAATACAATATACAATGAGGAACTACTCCAAGTCATCCATACTATTAATACCCAATCCTCAAGATCAATAATGTGTAGACCTCATCCACTAACATTCCATTTTCAAGCCACTAGCTCAGACACAATCATTAAGTTTAGAATAATCATATGGGGCCCTAGGTACACTTTAGGTCCTTAGTTTTGATTCAAAATTGTACAAACACAAATCAAAGTGGAACATGCTTAAAACATGTAAAGAGTGTTCAAAGAAACGTAAATAACGATTGATAATTGATTTGTAAGTTAAGGAGTCATTACAACCCATTCCTAAGTCATTAATTATCAACTATGTACGGGATAAGGTACCATTCGATTATGCATAGTCCCTAGAGCCTTGATGTCCTTAGGATAGGTCCTTAGTGTCTTTGAAGGTGGTTGACATAATAGCATGAGGTCTAGTACGCCTTTGATTCAATATAGGACTCTGTACACTTTCCCGGCCAATACATAAGGGTACGTCAAGTATTAACTTCCCTCACTCAATATTTCCCATTAGGTAGGGTCAAGGATCCCGTAAGTAAGGTCAAATACTTGGTTTAAGTATCATTTTTAAATGAAAGACTTGGCTCTTACAGTTAGTCGTGAGACCTTCTACGGTTAATCGTATGGTTAGCCATAGAACAATCAGTCTTAGGCAACTTATAGGATGAATAGTAATTCTTATCAGTCAAATTCGCCATTCAGTTCAGGATGGGTACGGCTAGCTGTGAGATTGCTCTACGGTTTGCTTACAGCTAGCCGTATGGTTGACCGTAGAACAATATGTCAGTCAGCCTATCCCAAATTGGTTACAGGAAGCCTTCCAACTCGCTACAATTGTGGTGGCATGGCCGTAGAGAGAGCTCGCTACAAAAGAGTCCAACTCAAGCGGATGTGGTGGTAGGACTACGAAGAGGCTAAATTTCAGCTCACATGGTTGCGGCAACATGGCCGTGAAGAGGCTAAACTGAAGACTAACTACAATAGGGCTCAAAGGTCTAAGTCTCAAAATAACTACGTCGAACTGAGAGGGGCTCAAAACTAAGTGGTGCCAACTCTAAAAATCAAGAGCAAATTGATCTAGGGCCTATTTGAATGTGTGGTTAATTGAATTGAGGTGAGGTAAGCCTCTATTATCTAAACAAGAAAAGACTAAGGACCATATTAAAAGTAAATATCAATTGGCAAATGTGACTAAAATCATGTATCTCATGGAGTAGCCCTTACAAACTCAAACTAGTTAATTTAACAAATATTGGACGAGACTTGACATGCTAAAATGCTAGACGGACGGGGCTTGATCACTAGCACATAAGTACAATTCAACTTGACAAAACTGGCCAAGATTTGACTTACTCAACTAACTAGACTAAGCTTGAGTCAGTCATACAACACTCAGTCGTATAGCATTTCAGCAGGAAAAGGTCCTACCTGAAGGGGTAGAAAGGGTCAAAAGGGATCCGATCAACTTAGAAGGCTACAAAGTAAGGAATATGAGCCGGCCAACTGACGAAGACCATGCCATGCATCTTGCTAGTGTAAGGGAGGAAGCGTTTAGCTTAATGCACATTATACCTTTGAAAACAGACCCACACAAGTTAAATGACCAAGTTAAGGTCGGGTAGGTCATTAGGTAAGACAGATGACTCAAACTTCATAAGAGAGATGCAGACCAGAAGTACACTGGTAAACATTATAGGAAATCATGTGGCCCACATGCTACAGATCCCACATTAGATCAAGCAGGGAGTAGGCTAGTAGAGAATACAATCTCACTTATGGTAAGATTTGATCAATCCCTACAAAAAAAACTTTTAATAGAATCAATGGATGTTGGTTTTTTGGCAAATAAGTCTCCAATAAGTGAGTATGTGGGACTTGTATATATAAGATAAGGGGATCCTAGCGTTAGATACTCTCAATTGCTATAAGTTAAAAGATGCGAAGAGATCTACCGAGCTTCAGTAACGCATATGAATCTCCAGCCGCGTGTCGGAACCTCCATATCCAGATCCTTCAATTGGTATCGCTTAGCGCGGTGTGTTCCATATGAGTGGATTTTGAAGGAGAGACGTAGATGACAATAGATCTGGGTTTTACTTCTTCACCGTAGGTCTCAGTGTTCTTCTCAAATCTGAGAGGGACACAACTATGTGCAAGAATTGACGCCACAAATGTACAAAAGGAGAAATGGTTCTCTCTGCTGCGAGATGAGCCGAGGTATGGTCAACCCGACCCGAGAGACATGCACCAGTACTGGGCTGCTTTACCATCTCATCTGCCTTGTCTCGGTTTGCATGTAATAGTCGAAAGCACATGGCTTTTGATATGACATCATGGAAAGGGAAATTACATAAGACTTGTCTTTTTCCTCCCATTATTTTGACAAGTGGCGGAGGTGGAAGATTAAAAAGGAGAACAAGGGCAATACCCAACTCGAGCCGCCTGCCTCTTGGGTCCACAGTAGGTTGGGTCAAGCAAACTCAACCCAACCCGACTAAGGTCCAGTCTAGGTGCGCTGGTAAAAGTGCTAACGCACGCTGACATCATTATTGACTGATGCAGAGGTGACATCAGCAATAACACAGGCATAGGACACTTTAGCAGTTCGGTTTTTCAATCACGATATCATGACCGTACTTAGTTAGATCAGCAATCCATCTGCACCTACCGATTCGTTGCAAGGAGATTTATGTAATGACAGTGAAAAAAAGACAAATCCAATGATTCAAAAAGAATTTAATCAGCTCGAGCGGTCAGTGTATCTAAACTTTCCTTTTTCATTTAAATTATGAACCTGTTTTCTGTACCCGCGCAGTAAAACCTTGCAAAATGGACAGGATCTTCAACGGGAAGACCCCACCCATATGAAGACGTCATGTAGTTGCCTTATGTTGGGATATGTGCAACATTATGTTGTGATAACATCCAACTAAAGCTTTTTTTCTAATCCTTGAGACTCACTACACAACCATTTAATTAATCATAAAATAAGCAGTGAGAGTGGATGAATGGTCCGTAGGGATTTTAATTTACTCAGATGTGCAGAACCATAATAAAGGATTTGATAAAAGGATCAATGGTGGACCCCAAATTTTTTTTTTCTTTCGTTTGATAAGGGGCTGAACCAAAACACATAGTTGGATTTTGTGGACTATTTAGCATTTTTTTTATATGATTTTAAAGTAAGTCCAAGTGCAGTGGGGGCGGTTACCTCTTGAATGGAAGTAATGAATGCACAATCCAATGGCACAACAAATCAGTGATCTGTGGATAGTGATAAGTTTGATAAACAAATAAATAAACCACTATATCTCGATTAAAAATAATATATGATGCAACCACATAAATTGCCTGATCGTTTCTTGATTGACAATTGGGTTGATCAATCATTTTAACAAAGTGTTGAACATGGTTGGAAAATTAAAGGGCCAAAGTGTTCCAGGATATGTGTCTATTGTTGAGTAATTCACTTACTTTAGTGGAAGTGTGACTCTTAAATCACAGGCCTCTTATAAAATGAGAAATAAGAAATTGAGGCAAAGAATGTAATAATTTGTTTAAATCATAGGGATAGAGAAAGCGACAGAATAGACAACCTCATGGATCATACACGAAGATCAAAACCATAGGTCCGAGCGTGGAAAGTGAACAAAACCGGTGATGCTATTGTAGATTCTCCATGTAACATCGAGGATAAGGATAAAGTTAGGAGATATGAGAATTATGCAAAGTCTAAGATTTTAAATGACAAAAACGAAAAACATATGGGTCCATTACACTGTGCAGATAATTGCTTTTGGTAGATGCCATAATGATACCCAGCTTGGGAAAGGAGGAAATTTCATGATACAATTGGTGTTAAATGGTTTTAAACTTTGATTAGAGGCAATGTAGATACAAATTTGTATGCGCAGGAGATTGTAATTTTTTGAATATTTGAGATAATTTGTAATGGCTAAGGTATAGCCTATGTGATGAAATTTTCTAGTTGTGATTATTCTGTATGCATTGGATGTGTGGTCTGGCACAACTATGAATTTAAGAATAAGACACACATCCATGGGGACGGAATAATTAGATTAGTTAAGTAAAACTCATGTCGGCCCTTGATATGAGATAGATCTTACGTGTGAACCATGTCTAAATAAAAAAAAAGACAGAGAGAGCTTTTCCTGCATAAACTAGAAGTGGGGTGTTGTGATATTATCAACCCTTGATAGATGCTGACCGTAATAAAAAGCCTATAACTTGAAACAGTAAGAGACTGCAACTCATATTGGTGGCTTCAGAAGATCTAGATAGCTTGTGTGACGGGCATAAGCTTAAAGTATTTTTTTAAATACTTGAATGGCATGCCGAACTTCGCTTATGTTGGGGTATCCTTGACATAGCCAGTCCCAAGCCCGGATAAAGGAGGAGGGTTGTGCATTAGGTAGCCGACAGTCAGCACAATACTCGGTCGGATTTCTTTATGGATTTGAGACCTAATGAAATTTCGTGGGGGCGTCCCCTATTTAGCGACGCGTTGTATGGTACGAGTACAGTGATAAGTGAGCAAGGATTGTTGCATCGGTGCCCGGGTGCAGTGCTAAATAGGCAAGGGTCCTCACACTTTATTGGACGAGTGTGGGGGGTAAGGAAGCTAGTCCAAAATTGAAGGCTGAGATTAGGTACTTCGAACATTGGGAGCCTAACTGGGAAACTTATGGAAGTGGTGAATACAATGGAAAGGAGACGAATCACAATTGCTTGCTTGCAAGAGACAAGGTGGGTGGAACAGAAAGCTAAAAAGATTAAGAGGATTGGGTATAAGTTATGGTATACTGGACTTAATAGATCGAGGAATGGGGTCAGCATAGTGGTAAGTAAGGACTTAAAGGAAGATATAGTTAATGTAAAGCGCTATGGGTCATAAAGTAGGAATAGCACCGATTGGAGATAAAATGAGAGAAAATCGACTAAGATAATTCGGCCATGTTAGAAGGCGTCCAACCAAGGCACCTGTTAAAAGGTGTGAAAACATGGAGATTGTCAGGAGTAGGAGAGGAAGAGGGAGACCTAAGAGAAGTTGGAAAGAAACTATTAAACATGACCATGCCTACATGGATCTAACGGAGGACATGGCCCTAAACAGATTTGATTGGCATCATCAAATCCATATAGCCGACCCCACCTAGTGGGAAAAGGCTTGGTTTGGTTTGATTTGGTTTGGTTACTTGAATGGCATGCCGCTAAAATACAAAACCAAAATGGGCAAGAAATAAACGGATTTGATCCGAGAGAGGAGATGTGTGCATTTCTTATGCAAATCAAATAACATTGAATATTGTGCTAATTTTTGTATATATGAAATTTATTTCTGTACACCCCACAGAAATATACTATGGCTAAAAGTGAAACCATATCCTTTTACTAACCATGGTAGCTCCGTATTTAGCCATAGTCTTCCACTGTTTTTGTTACTTGTGGGGAGGAGATATTGATTGCATAATATATGTTGATTCAGGCACACTCCAAATTTGTACCCGAGACCCATATGAAATTTATAGGACTTGTGTCAAACATATATTTGGGGATATGTTGTACATTTACCATTGCAACTACAAGAAAATAGAAATTAGAAATGAGAATAATGAAACTTATTTTCTCGTTAGAATCATCCAAGGAATATCGTGTCTATAATCACGATAAATGGATAATAAATGAATATCGGAATGGTTACTTCCAAATGGATTCCAAAGCAATCATTGAGATAAGCCACAATATTTCAGGAGGATGATGCGTGTTGAGATCAGTAGGAGTTTTCAGCATAGATGATGTCGAATATAAAAGTCCTAGCCAGGGCCCACTTGATAAGAGACGACCCACATGATTTGGGAATCCTACGAATGATAACATCCGACAAGAGTGGTAGACTGATATAATTTAATTAAAATTGTGAAGGAATTAGATCCGACACCCTACTCTCAAGCTGTTAATGCGCAGAATGCATAAAGTTTGTTACAGGCTATGAGAGAGGAGATAAAATTATCGGTAAGAACCGGTTATGGCAAATGGATGATCTAGTACATGATTGAGCCATAGGTTTTTAAGAGGGGGAATCTAAGTCAGATGGATCCTTGTACAAATACAGAACCTGGTTGACAGTTAAGGGATCTACAAATGGAAGGAATAGATCTTGAGGAGATATTTTTTCTAATCGTGAGATTCCTATCCATAATAATCATAGTGGCAATAGTAGTTGATGATGACCAGAAGTTGCACCTAATGAATGCAAATGCTATGTTTTCCTAAAACGATGATTAGGAAGAGCTTTACAAGTAACCTACAAGTTTTATGGTGCAAGGTGAAAAGGATAAAAGTGCACTAACTATTTGGTGACACTGTATGTATTTTCATAATACACGGGATAGTGACGGGAAAATCTCATGAAGTAATATGAAAAAATTGTTTCATCCCCAAATAATGACAGGTTTTCATTTCAAGGTAGTGAGAGTAGTTTTATTCTCATCATTATATGACAGTAGATCAAGTCAATATTCGAGATGCAAGACATGGTGGGGCATAGTGAGTGTTTGGCATAAAGGTAATCTATGATCTGCCGAATTAGTTATTGACTTTACCAGAAAGGGATCTTATTTGAAATATACTGAAATTATTTGATAATGCTAATAGCAAGCCAATCAACCATCCCATTTACATGTGTTGAAAATTGTCCAACAACCAGAGTCTCACTAGCGCAAAAGGGGCAGGCTATTGACAATAAACAAGCCTTGCGCGAAGATGGTGAGAGAAGCATATGTATGAGATGCTATGTGACCGGATTTACTAGATTAGTATTTTTATTCGCCATGGATCTCGTAGTTACATTCCTAAGTGATCTGGATATGCCAGTTTGGCACCAGTGTGACAAGTGAACAAGATGAATAAGTGAATACTAAGAATTTGATGTACATCAAAACATTTGATATGCTATTTGTGCCTTAGTTATTAACTTGGAATTGCATGGTTGTAAGGATGCGAGTTGAGGTAGTAACTTAAACGAGAGGAGGCCATGTCTTCAGGCAAGTACTATTGTTCCAAGATAAGAAAGAGCTAAATCTTGAAAGCTCTATCAGCAGTAAAAGCTGAGTACATAAAAAAAATTGCGGTAGTAGTCCAAGTGGCGATCATGTTGCATCTTGTCATTGATAATCAAAGTTGGTAAGAACCGATGAGCCGGTGCAAATGTTAAAATCCACCATCACACCAGCAAAATAGAACATTAATCCCACAGTCCCCTAATTGAACTAACATCTTAGAGTATCTGAGATGTGAGTCGGAAAAAACGAGATTATTATCTCAAGTGTCCCACCTGTGGAATTGATTATTGGTTTATACTGAGTTAATGCCTAGATGATCAGGCATGTGATGTGCATAGGGACGGAGGAGGAATAGTCGATGTACGTGTTATTCGTGCCAAGTGGGATATTGTAGGAAATCGTGTGGCCCGCATGCCGCAGGTCCCACTTCAGACCAAGCAGGGCATAGGCCAGCAGAGAATACAATCCTACACATATGGTTGTGACTCTTTGGGACTTATCTATATAAGATAAGAGAGCCCTAGGATTGGATATTCTCCATTCCCATAGGTTAGATAGATGCGAAGAGATCTACGGAGCTTCCCAATTGCCGGAACGCACAAAGATCTCCGGCCGCATGTCGGAGTTTCCATTTCCAAATCTATCAAACATGAACTTAAAGGTACATCAAACATCATATTAGCTTGCATTCAAGGAAGTTGTTACAAATAGCCATATCTAGGTTTTAAAAATCCATTCACGGGTAAGTATAATACTATTCAACCGTGTGTGCCCCTAAGATCCCAATGCCATCTATAGCAAGTACCTTGGTGCCTCCGATGGTATTTGATGTTCGTGGTATTAGACACACATACCATCAACTTAGGATTACACTTCACATGTTTCTGGGCAATTCCGGGGGTGTTTGTCCACTCACACAATCACCTGCCAAAGTCTCAACTTAAACATTAAAAGTGACTCCAATACTTAAGGTGCTTACTACTAAGGGGTAACAACAGCTCCATAGAGTACGTGGGTTGAGCTCTACATTGAGCTCTGTCTAGGTGCAAGCGGTAGCGCCCCCCTTCTGGGGGTTCGAGGTCAGCACCCCTAAAACCTAAAGACATTGCAAAGGGGTTTCCCAAGGGTCTTAAGTGAGATTTCTAAGTGAGTCTTAATTCCAAGCCACAGTTCCAATCCTAGAGTCTAACATTCACTCGCGAGGAATCAGGGTTTAAGTGCACTAAGTGGTCACTTAAAGGGGCATACTGAAAGAAGTTGCTGATCCTAGATGGGTGTCGGAACCGAAATCGCCGAGAACCTTGTGCGTTCCGGTGTGAGGCAGACCTACGAACTCACTGCGAATACTCTCAAATCTCTGGCTGATCAAAAGCAAATGTTCCCATCTCCCTTAAATAAAGCAATCCCTAAGAGTTATATCTCTATCCGGATACTACATTTCCTAAAATCCCACATCTCTTGACCAGTGTGGGAAATCTGCCAAATCGGGAGTCTGAACTCGATCCAAACTCTACCACCAAGAGTTTGATCCTTATCTGACTCAACCAGATCAAGACTTGTTGGAAGTTCATTTGTAATAAACTGCCGGACTCGATCTGGTGTGGGCCCCACGGTAGTCGGGCACACAATTTTCCAACACATACAAGGGCCCATAAATGATTTCAGAACGTGTCAAAACAAAAGAAGGAAAGAAAGGAAGGGAAAAAAAGTTGGAAAAATGCCACCAGCCGATTGTGCCAGCAAAGTTCACCCGCGGAATGGCTAGGAGCCATCAATTGAGTAGAACCGGGCTGGCAGATTTTTTAGGGGTTTTCTCGCCCTTTTAAACCATTAGTTGAAGGGCCCTGGGGTATCATTAGGGGAGTCTAATTCCTACCATCAACTAATTACAAGATGTGACCAATCTAAACATGGACTTAAGATGGGTTTTCTAATCAAAATGAGAAATCCAAGTAAGGAGTCATGGAACTAATATTATAGATGTGGTGAAATCAACATTGAACACTTGTCTTGAGTCCTCTAAGCACAATAGAACTTGTAAAACACTCTCACATTGAAAGTCCCCAAAATCCTACACAAAAAACAGAAAAAAAAAAAAAAAAAGCAAAGAAAGAATTGAAAAAAGAGATTGCTTGCGCGGATCTATGGGTAAGGAGGGCTCTAAAATACAAATCTAGAAGAGAAGTGGGCTAGGGAGACAAATGAGACCAATGGGTAGAAGACGACAAGGGGAATGCGATGGCGTGTTTTGTCGGACGAACGACGGCTTGGATCTCAAGTTGTGAAGTGAAGAAGGAATAAGAGAGAAGAAGCTGATGTTTTAGAAAAGGAAGAACTTGAGAAATGACCAATGGGCCCTGAAAAAAACTAAATACTTTTCAGAATGACAATTATGTCCCCAGAAGTGCTAGTCCAGGTTTGTGGCTCTCAACCTTCCTCAAACTCTATTCTAACACACACCCATACTCAAATAACATCTAAACACACTTTAATGAACCATCAAGCAAAACTATTTAATACTAGTTTTATAACTAACTAATATTAATTACCTAATTAAGAGGCCCATTTGGGAATTTACTATTAAAGTAAAAGTAATGTAAAGCCTCCATTTTTTAAATAAGCGGTCACATCAAAAGTACACATATTCAAAATTCATATTTTCTAAAAAAAAGTAAAAATAAAAAATCAATCTCATTTCTCCACCAAATTAAAAAAAAAAAGAAAAAACCCACTTTTACATAAGATAGTAAAATATATAATCATAACTTATTTCTATTCTATTCTCTCTTGATTAAGCGCTTTACTTTACCTTTATTTTCCCGAAAAAATTACCATGTACCCCATGATAGAGTTCCTGGAATTCTTTTGTAATATCTTGGAGAGAATCCGGACTCTCAAATAATGCACCGTGCAGGCAGCAGTGCACCCACCCACCCATCTAAACATGATTTTTGTCCTTTTCCCTTTCCTAGTGTCCTCTTCACGACCCCATCAAGACGTAGTTGACTGATTTACCAATTTACTACTCCCAACTCCCGGCTATACGGGCACCTTGTCCTCTTCCACGCACAAGGCATGACACAATTAATTACATACAAATAAACCTACGTACACACACATACCATAAATACCCAAAATACAGAAACACTCACATAAATAAATGGGTCCCAATACAATGAAAACAACATCCCATCCCAAAGAGAAGTTATTATTGCACATGCCCAACTTGCTTACAAACCAAGGATTCACCACTAAAACAAAGATATGATAATACAACTTTGACGGATCATATCTTTCTTTACAATAAAAAAAACACAGAGCAAACTACTAGACAGAAAAAGGAATCAGCCAATACAAAAATATCATCTTACTTTAATCTTTGATCCCCTTGGCGACATGTTCTTCAGAAATCCTATCTGTCTTTGCTTGTTTACTAATTAAGAACTCAAGCAGACCGGCGGTCCAGCAACTGATATCCTCGCCGGTTCGGCTTTCTAACAAAAACAGTGGAATCTATGACAGAACAGGTCCTCTTGCATGAACCAAACCGATCACTAAGACTTCTCGATACCTTGGCCTCTTCCACTTGGAGATGAGACTGAGAAAAATAATGATGATGACGATGATGATGATGATGATGATGATGATCCTTTGAGCATTCCTTTAACGCGGCCATAAATGGATCTTCTTCCAAGGGAGAGAGAGATTTCTTCTTCGAGATAGTGGAGGGTGCAGCGGGAGGGAGAGGAAGAAGAAGATCTTGACAAGGGAGACGGTCCTTTGAAGCTGGAGAGTAGGATTCTTTGGGAATTCCTGGTTGTTGCTCCCATGAGAACGGAATGCTAGATAGTGTTCGGCTCCATCGAGACTGAGAGTCTGCACTGGAAGATGACATTGATGATGGTGAGGTTGATGACGAGGAGGAAAAGGATCTTGTGCGTCGAGAGGGCGGGGTTTTGGCGACGGGGACCCAATTGCCTCCACCTTTCACTGAAGAAGGATTCATTTCAGAAGACTTCTTAGACTAAAGATGATGCTGAGATCTTGTTTGTATTATCATCATCTTCTTCTTCTATAAATAAAGGGTTTCTACTTTTCGATTCCTTGGGCATTGGTGGTTTTTTGGTTTTTTAACCCTTGCTCTGATTCGCCGGAGTGTTTGATATAAAAAAGGAAAACAAAGCAAGGACAGGGTGTAAATGAAAGCGGTTCCGATCTCTATCGCTTATTTTAGAAGGGACGTTGACTGGTTTGGGGGACCTTGCATATATAATTGAAAGTGGGAAAGGCCTAGTGCTTGAGCAGTGTGAGAGGAAAGAGTTTACCTTGCAGTCATTTACGCCGTTAGTGTAGGGAGCAGATAAGGTCGTCTGCACCTTTTAGAGTTGCAATCTCTCTTTCTGATTATTAATGTAGAGGATACTTTAGTTTGTTGGGCTTTGGGTGCATTGGCTTAGGACACAAGGCAAATTAAACTCAATGTAATTAAGTCCATTTAATGTTGTGAGGTGTGGCCATAGAGTTGAAGTTGATCATAAATAGAATATGATAAAATTAAAGGTCAAAATTCAAACTTTACTTACAAGATTAGACAACTGATAATAGGGATTTTGTCAATACTTGAGCCCTAAGAATTTGATTAATTGGCAAGGTTTTTACTCAAGAAAATTTCCTATTTCATAATCGTACCAAGAAGTAAATGCAATTTAAAAATATCTTTTTTATGTGATAAAATTCAAGGTCAAAATCAGGACGGATCAGCCAGAAATTCCTCCCAAGGGAGGCATAGAGGAAATTAAAATATTCACTAAGATTTAATACAATAAAATGCATGATTGACACTGTAGAATAATCCGGCGCATTAAATTGCGTATCAATTTTTCTTTCCTATATCTCAACTTTTATTAGCTTCATCTTTTGTTTTGATTTGATTTCTATGGAATTTCTTATTTAAATAATTTTTTTAATATTTAATATATTTACTCTGTATTTGGAAAGGACGTTACATCTCTCCTCTGCCAAATCATGTTAGAGATTAATTTGACTGTAACACAAATTATAATAGATCGAAATTTCTACGAGAATTCATAATTCATTTATGTAAGTAAGCCCGCTTTGGAGCATCATGAGTTTCTCAAGGGTGAGGGTGACTCTTTGAGTGTCTGGACTCATGGACTATTATCATCTATAGATGAAGTTGGCGAAAACAACATTTGATCAACAAACTGTCGCCGTTGAGAGTTGGGTTAAATTGCCCGCCGTGTATGTGCAGGTGTTCTATATATGATAGTAGTAATGTGTTGCCTCCAACTTAAACTCGACTCATTTACTCCTCAAATTGAAACTGTTGCCCAAATCCAACCTAAAGGAGCTAATATAACCATTTAATTAGACTAGCTTGTAAGGCCAATAATAACATGACCTCAATTTGTTGGGTTGGGTTAGGATTTGGGCTAGATTGGGGGTTAGCCAGGTTCTACCTTAGGCCATATAAGGGTTGAAATGGGTTGAGTTAGGCTAATGTTATGTTAACATTTTATGAAATTGTGTAACTGCAGCCCAAATCCACCTGGAGAAGGCGAGTCGATACAATCAACAGTCCAGCAGAGAGAAAAGTTGGAAGAGCACCGAATGCAATGAGGGATACGGAATGTCAGGGCTAGATTTTCAAAAGGACACTTTTGCCCTCTTTTTGTCATTCCATTCATTTGTTACTCAAAAAAAATTAAGCAGGGGCAAAAATAAAAAAAACACAATATTACCCACTAAAAAAATATAAAAGCCAATCCTCATCCTTTGTTTTCAGAAATTCCAATGGGGACAATTGCCCCCACCCGACACCCCCCTCCCTCCATCCCAGGTCAAAATAGAAACTCTACTTATTAGATTAGACAACTAACAATAGGGATTTTGACTATACTGGAGCCCTAACAATTTGATTAATTGGCAAGGCTTTGACTCAAAAAATATCTCCCATTTCATAATCGTACCAAGAAGTAAATGCAATTTAAAATGTCTTTTCTATCTGATAATTCATAATTTGGTTGGATTAGAATGGTGTAATAGGAATTATATTGTTGTCATGATGAGTCGAGCAAAAAGGAAAACAGCAAAATAGAAAAGGCCCTAATTGGTAGAGGGCCACAACACCAATTGAAAGTAAAAATCAGTAAAGGGGACAGTAAAGGGGAGAGAGAGAGAGAGAGAGAGAGAGAGAGAGATTCTTTTCCCTCATTAAAAAAGTTTCATCCTTCAAAACCAACGCTAAAACCAATTCTTCTTATTCCAAGCTTCCCCATAGCATAAATTTATTCTTTCCAACTACACACAAAGGTAGAGCGTAGATGTAAGGGCTAAGCTAACCATTAAACATCAAACCCACTTTCCATTTATCCATTCTCAATCCCATTCTCTTTGTTGGAGATTGATAATTTAATTAGGAAAGAAATAAACACAAATAAAGAGACAAATAAGGAGCTTGATGTTGACCAAACATGTAAATGGATATAATTATAATAATGAGAAGGTGACTCTATTTAATAGATATCAATATATCTAAGTAGACATCAATATATAGAAGACCCTCACGATTCCATTTTTCTCTACATCCTCAGCCCAAGTCCTTCAAAGGGGCATAATCGTGAGGGTGTGCCGTGCATGGTAGGCTAGGATGCTGAAGTTGGTACGGAAGTAGGTGATAGTTAAATGTGTTGTGACTTTATTGGTTGTTGATCACGGTGATTCACGCTCCCGTACACATTCTTCCGACCATGCACCGTGGGAGCAGATGTGGGAGGAATCCATATAATGAGTTGCTCTAATTATTCCCCAAAACAATAGGTATCCAAGCACCAACAAATGGCATCAAATCCCAACAAAATAGAGAGGAATTGAATTGGGATTGTACTGTTACCAGTGCTGATAAGGTTGGAGTACAAGAAGGGATGAAAACTTGTGACTGGGCATCAACTCGTACAATACAAAAAAGATTGACTCGAATTGAATCTATGCGGAGAATCGGGAGAGTAGTATTTTTTAAAAATAGTTTTTAAGATATTTAAGACATTACAATGATCATTTTAAAATTATTGACTCTAAACCTCGTGCATAATTACTTATAAATAAAATTTAATTGTTTAAGATTAGATCAATCTATTAAATGAGCCAAAATGTAAATAACTTATTAAAATGAGATGACTCGGCCAAGTTTCCCCTATTTTTGACCCGGTTCTTCATTAAAATGAGATGACTTGGGAGAGTCAAGAGTTAAGTTGGAGAGTTTCCCAACCATGCTTTAAATGAAGAATCTGTTAATAATTCGTTTGCCTCCAATTATGGTGGAATTGAGAATTAATCTTTCCATTTTTCCTTCTCTTTCTCTCCTATGACTACTGATTTTCTTATTTTTTATTAATTTATTTTTATTTTTTTGGGTTGGGGTGGGGGGAGCATGTTTATTGTTGATGATTCAAAGTTTGATGACCGATCAATGGGGTTTGGTAATAGATCAATATTTACACATCTACAAAGTGGATTGTGGTGTTTATATTAGTTTAATTAATCCAAACCTCTAATCTAGTTGGGAAAGCCTTGAAGAAGGATAATGACTCTATTCCGGGCAGGCTCGATGGACAATGGAGATGGGATAGTTGTTTGATGGTTAGGACACCCTATCTTTAGAGATAAAGAAGGGCATGAACTTTTTGTAAGCCGTATGTGTATTTTTTTTTGAAACATTTCCAGAAGTTTTGGTAGACGAGACGGAATTGTGAGAGCCAGTGTTCTTCTTAGAAGGGCAGAATCGAAGTATAGTGTTGAACAAGTGGGTGTAGTTGTTGAGTTCTAAAACCCTTCATTATTTGACCATTTTCCTGGTACATACGCGCCCCCCCCCCCCCCCCTTCATTAGGCACATGTGAGCCCGCCCGCCCAAAAAAAAAACAACCGACTTTGGGTTTCTCACTCACGTTATAACGAGAGGAGTAGAAACTCCCCAATAGAAGCTAGCCCTACTATAAGATTGAGTATATAACTAATCATATCTTGGATATTATATGCTCAATTCACAGTGAGACCAGCTCCTATTATATTAAAATTTGGATAGATTCCTTAAAGGGGGGGAATTTATTTTGAGCAATTCAGATATTCAGTAGGTAGTTTGCACTATGGAGTTCCACTAGGGTTGTAAACGGGTTGATTCTGGTCGGAGTCCGTGGTGGACCTGGAACCGGAACCGGAACCGGAACCGTTAAGGAGAACGTAGAACTGGATCTGGACCAAGAACCATTTCGGAACCGATTTCTTGGTTTCGGAATCGGAATCGAAACCAGAACCATATATGGGACGAGTCTGGATCCGGGTCCGGGTCTAAGTAGAGAATAATATTAAAAAAACATGATTTTTAGGAGAGATTTTTTAAAATTGAGGTAATATGTCGAGTATCGGGTCCACGAGTCTGAGCCAAGGCGGAACTAGACATTGACCCATTTACTTATCGGGGCCTAAATAAGGACCCAGACCCGGTTTTAAATGGGTTGGAACCTCCCGATAATCGGAGAATCGGGGACCCATTTACATCCCTAAGTTCCACACCACTCACTTGAAGTATGCGTGAGACACTTATAGAATCGATCAGGACTCATAATTGCATTATCATATATTTATGCCTTTAATGTGCACCTTTTGATGACTATATGAATGGCTATCAATCTTCTCCTCTCTACTAGAGGTGTACACGGATCGGATTGGTGCGGCTTGGGTCAAATCCTTTACCTATCTGTTACCTATGGATTGACGGATTTGGAATCTCTCACCAATTCGTGACTGTTAAAATCCAATTTGATCCGATCCGTGGAGCAGCGGATCGGATCGGATTAATCTGTTCAATCCGTCCCTGTACATTACATGGAGAAAAAAAGAAGAAAAAAAAAACCCATGAATTCTGAAGTCATTGAATTAAAGAGGCATGAGTTGAGAGTTGTATGCATATCCTATCCTCTTCTATTCATAAGGTTACATATTGACCCCTTACATTTTTTTTCTTATTTTATATGTATATATTTATTTATATTTAATAACAACGGATCGGATCGGATCGAATCCGAGGATTAAGGGTGAAATCCGCCACCAATCCGTTGCAAACGGATTATACAATTTACAATCAGTCACCAATCCGTTGGCCTTCGGATTGGATCAAAATCCGCGGATCAGATTGGATTGACGGATTTTTTGTACACCCCTTCTCTCTATGATTCATGCCTACCACAATAATCACTTCCCACCAGAGATCACAAATGACCAATCAATGCATTTTGATTGATTAATTTTGTGCAAATCGGTTAAAATGCAATCAATCTGGCATGGTCCTTCTTTGATTAGAATGAGATACAACTAAGTTCAAAAACAAGGAGAAAATGATTATTTTAAGTGGGTTGGATTCATTGTGATGGGCCATATTATTTTCATATCTTAAATGCTCTCACAAAAGTTTGAGAAATTATGTCTTTGAAAGTTTTGAGGTTTTTGCCAATCTAGGATATCTCTTTGGAAATTTATTAAAAATATGAAAAAAATATAGATAATTAGTAAAAAGTCAATTAATACAAAATATATTAGTCGACTACTGCTTGCCCTTCCAAAAAAAAAAAAAAAAATCCTGGATCTGCCATTACTGGTAGTCTTTCCTGTTACCACTAACCATATGTTTTTTGGGGTAATGTTAATGATATTATAAAGAGGGACATTCTTTTTTAAGTCTCTAATGACTGATGGGGATTGAAAAACCAAAGGTTGTGATAGTGCTATCGGATATGAATTTTCATTCTTTAGAGAGAGATCAGTATTCTATTGATAAAGACAGTTAAATTTTACATATTAAGATTGAGGATTCTGACTACCATCGAAATCGATGGGTCACAGTCGCCAATCTTGGTAATAGTCATGACTCCATCTTTTGACGGTCGTTAAAAGAAAGACAATGTAGGTTCTTTACTTGTCTTAGTTGTCTAATACTTTGCCAGAAATGAATGATGATCTTTTCTTTTCTTTTTTTTTTTTTTTTTTTTGGTTAAATATAGGTCGAGAAACATGGGTTTAAAATGTGGGTTTATAACAAGGGTCAATCCATGAACTTTTTTTTTTTTTTTTTTATGCTATTGGAGGGTTCCAAATCCTTTGGGCTGGACTAATCTCTCCGAGCTCAGAGGAAAGCTGGGTAAACTCCCCTGTGGCCCCAGTGTAGTAGCCTACAACCTCCGGGTGCAAACTGTAATCATAGGCAAACTGACTACCCCTTGGGGTTTAATCCACGACATAGAAAGTGAGATAGTTAAATTGAAATTCAAGCAAATAAATAAAAAAGAATATAAAGAAATAAAAAGGAGTTGGTGCCATAGATTTTACTAGGAGATCGGCCTCGTTCACAAGGAGAAGGGACCTCCTTCAAAATCCTTTGAAAAAAATGTGGATTTAAAGTCTAATGATGCAAATGAGGCGAAAATGTGATTTTGAGGCCTAAGTAACTTGGGATCGACTTGTAAAGTGATATGAAGAAATATCAAATGGATCTAGTTTGATTGTTTTGTTGTTTAACTAGGCTATGATAATGAGTTTTGAAATCATACAATAAATCTAATTATTATCATTATTTTAATTTCAGAATTAGTCTTTAGTCCCTTTAATCATTGGGTCATTTGAATTTTTAGGAAAGGGAGATGGAGAAAATAAAAGATAATCCTTTTGGCATTGATTGGTAATTGATTTTTTTTAATGGATTTTTGGAATGGATGGGCTAGAAGGGCCTAATTAAGGATATTGTTTGAATTTTATATAAAATTATTTCGTTAATATTATGGGATTAACACAACTTTTCTTGCATGACGTGGGTATCTTTGGATTTTTGACCCTCTAAACCCACACAAAGGATTAACCCAATCGAAAAGGGAATCAATCGCTTACTTCCGCTTTTCTAAACCCAAAAAAGACCAGATAAGAGAGAGACAGAGAGTTATTATGGGATTAACACAATTTTTTTCACATGACATGGGTATCTTTGAGGTTTTGATCCGCTAAACCCACACAAAGATTAACCCAATCCAAAAGGGAATCAATTGCTTACTTCCACTTTTCTAAACCCAAAGAAGACCAGATAAGAGAAAGAGGAAGAGAGGGATCTAATACGATGCAAATGATGTGCTTAAAAAAAGTTTCCATGATTTTTGTCCTGTGAGAGACCCGGGGGCACGGCTCGAGGTGGCGTGAGTGGTCCACCATACCACGTGCTGGGCCTGCTCAAATAATCACTACTGTAAAAGTTACAAGAGTTGGAATAAGATCCAAGCCAGTGTCATGATTTTTTATGGTCTGTATACCTCACAAGACTCCAAACGTCAATGCAATATGCAACCCAAAGCATAAAATGTGATTACAAAGTAGAACAGGAAACTGAAGATATAAACAGTTCCTTATTATCATTACATTAATAGAAATGATGGAAACAACAATATATGGCAGGATAATGATGATATATGCTTTTCATCACTGCTGCTCTGCCTTTCACTGATTTAATCATTGAATTATAGGATCATGGGACTTCTAGAAAAAAAACAAAGAAAAAGATCATGGCTATAGTTTGTATATGTAATGGTACCACTGCTCTCGGACAGCTTTAGAGATTACATTAACCTGTAAAATAAATGAAAAGAACTAAAATTAATATTTGCATAAAAATTTCAACATATATAGTTATCATCTAAATTTTACTTTAATAAAAGTTGGCGCTCAATTGAATTAGACATATAATGTAAATGCAATCAACCTTTTTTTTTTTTTTTTTTTTGTATGTGTTTGTGTGTGTGGGGTAAATATGCAATCAACCTATTGTTGTGGCAACTTCAATAGCTGTGACTTTTGCATCCATAAAATTCATGAAAAACATGTTAAATGATCATTTTGGATTTAAGAATGGCAGACCCAAACCTAAAAGCCGTGTTTTTGTCCATGAGAAGCAGCTTGAGAAGGGATAGCATGGCTCTTATCTGTCTTATTTATAAAATGTCATCATCTTTCTTTCTTTTCTTCTTTTTTTTTTAAGAAGAAGAATAATAGACATGATCTTTTGCTCCGGGAGCATCTGCTATTGGCCACATGTAGTTTTTGTGATTTCTGTAATTTAAAACTCCGACTGGGCCCCTACGAATAGGGGTAGACCCAGAAAATGAAACTATGGGGCCAAATGAAAATTTTAATACTTTAGGGGGCAAAATAAAAAAATTACAAACATTCTAGTGATAAAAAGTAACAATTTGGGGGGCAAAATAAAAAAATTACGAACATTCTAGTGATAAAAAGTAACAATTTGAAACACGCCCCCCCCCCCCCCCCACACACACACACACACGTAGGTCCGCCCTGCCTACGAAGACCTTTTTTTTTTTTCTTCTTTACTTTCTCCTTTGCATAAGGGGGTGTTTGGGGAGGGGGAGATCGAAGGAGGAGAAGAGAAAATGGATTTTTATTATTGAGAAATGAGTTTTTATTCAAATCATTTGGGAGGTAGGTTTTTACCAAATAGTTGAGAAAAAGAAGGATAGAATCATGGGATCGATCGAATCATGGAAGAGGAGGGCAATTTAGGTTAGGGGTTTTGACCAATGTGATGTGCAAGGAAGCTAGAAAGGAATTTAAGATTTGGGAAGGTGTTGGAAGCCTAAGAGAAAGAGAGTAAAAGAGACTTGGATTTAAAAGAATAAGACTACTAGGCCAGGTCATGTATAATTCAACTCGGCCATGGCTGAGTCCAAGCTGACTCAAACTCTGTCGAGTTTTAATGCTGGCCATAATCTAATATACAACCCAAATTGTTGGGATAAGATTTTGATGATCAAAACCAAATCAATCATGTACAAAAATTAAAATTAGTAACCCTGGACTAATAAATGGGATCATATGTTTTCCTTCTGATCAATTGACCGATAGATGCAATTAAGCGAGAGAATTTTGAAGAAGCGGCTGGGGGTTGCCATGTTTCAGCTACCTGACACTAGAGGACCCTCGTATAAAGACTCGCAATTGCCGATAGCATATTCTCATTCTTTGATGATGATGACGACGACGACGATGACGATGATGATGATTTGGTAGCGCAGCCCCATATTAGGTCCAGTCGGTTTGGCCCGGACTTGAGACATTTACACCCACATACAACAGAGTAAGTGAGCGACAATGACAAGAATAAAGCACGAGACAAGGAAAAATATGAGAGCAAACATTCGAAGCTTATGAGATTTAGGAGGATCTGACTATAGATACTCTATTGGGTAGGAAAAATGTATGGGACCTGACGAAGAGAGAAGTTGCTTTCTGCTTTAAATAGACTGCCATTGACTGTATAATGTGGTGACTGACTCTCAGTTCGAAGAGTAGCGACGTTGGATCCTTTTGGCAATGTTTATTCTTTCACGAAGTAAGAGTAAAATTTATGGAAAAGTAATCTCAGTAGTAAGGAAGTTTACTTGACCCATACTTGGTCGGTCAGAACATGTGAGAATG
The DNA here is from genome assembly GCA_003546025.1 of Camphora micrantha. Classification (NCBI taxonomy): domain Eukaryota; kingdom Viridiplantae; phylum Streptophyta; class Magnoliopsida; order Laurales; family Lauraceae; genus Camphora; species Camphora micrantha. The sequence continues at coordinate 25,465,073 of QPKB01000010.1, forward strand.
TAAAGTCTCAACTTCATAGAATACAAGTGTTTACTTTACCATTTGTTCACTGATTATTTTAAAAAGGGTATTTGACATATTAATTATTCTTAAATCATGTTCCTCCAATTTCATGATTGAAAATCAACTAATGTCAATAAAAGTCGTTTGACTCTGGTCCACAACTTTTTTCTACTTTGCTTCTCTGGATTCCATGATATCATGGGATCTGAATGTAAAAAGTTTAAAAACCCATGATATCATGAAATCCAGGTCTAGATAAGAAGGCACTCTAGATTTTTTAATGTAAGGGATTTTTTTAACTTTTTACATTTGGATCCTACAATATCATGGGTTGGAATCCAGGCAGAAAAGTTAAAAAAAAAAAAAAGGTGGACCAGAGTCAATTGACTCTCGTGACATGAGTTTAATTTCAGCCATGAAATTGGGGATGTTTGGTTTTAATGGGATTAATATGTTAAATCCACTTTAAAAATCCTAATGTTTTTTTTTTTTCTTCAAAAAGACAACTTCATATATATATATATATAATTATTAGTTTTTCATTGATTTGATATTTACTTTATTAATAAATTATTCAAAACACGAGAGGAGGAGATGAGATGAGTAGTATTACCTTTGTTTCATCAGTTGTTCCCTCCATAGTACCCATAATTGGGGGTGGGCACTCTGCCTGACTCAATATAGTTAACATCCCTTAGCAGTATTTCATAGTGTTTCTTCACTTCCTCTGCGGATTTCCCTCCCACGGCCCTGGCTATGTTCTGCCAGCGGTCAGGGGTATCCCTGTCATATTTCGCCAATGCCTTCTCGAACAGTTTGTTCTGCATCGGCGTCCAAGCTGAACCCTGCAGAGAGCCGGATGCCATTCTCTAAACACACAAGAAAAACAACTACTACAGATATATGGGTTTTGATGCAAATCTGTAACAGAGCAAGGACAAATTTTGTGCAGGATGAGTGCAAAAGGACAAGCAGCAGTTGATGGAAGAAGAAGGGCAGTTGAATCAGTTTAGTGTAGGAAAGGTGACGATAAATGGTGTGCTAGAGAAACATGGAATGAGTGCTCAAGTCAATCGATGATACTATGAGCAGAGAAGACTGCCTGAAGTTCTCCTTATAAACAGGAGGGAAGAGTGGCAAGTTGGGTCCAGTTGGCGAATATCTTTGAGAAAGGGGTTAGAATATGGAGCAAGAACCACAAGTTTCATCTGTGAAGGAGAACAATAGGATGAGAATCAGGATCACAAGCCGTTTTTTCATCCTTTTTTTTACTCCCTCCCTCTCCTTTTGCCTTTCTTGTGTTTTCTTTTGTTTTTTGTTATTTTCTTTTTGGGGGGTCATTTGTCTACACCAATGTTGAATATGCGTAATATTCACGCATCATGTTTGTCTCATCAAAACCTGTGTAGGTGGGAAAAGAGAATAGGAAGCTACATGTGATTTCAAAAATATACCCTTTGGAGGCGGACGGTTTGGTTTTGGGGCAATTTCCCTAAAAGAAGTTCTGGGTTCGAAACCCTTCAAACACATTTACAAAAATAATAATAAAAGAGGCATTTCCATGAGGTTCTAGGTTCGAAACCCCCCTCCAACACATTTAGAAAAAAAAAATAATAAAAGAAGCATTTCCATCAAAGAGATTATGAGTTCGAAACCCCCCTCCAATGCATTTACAAAATAATAACAAAAAATGCTTCAAGACCTATGAAACCTATAAATGAAAACCCTCCCTGCATTTCATCCCCCTTTTATGAAGATTATCTCTCTATTTCTCTCTCTTGCCTTGCTATACAAAAATAAAATATATATATATATATATAAAATCTATTTCTCTAATTGATTAATGTTTACATAAAGCAGGTGAGATGCATGGGTTAAGTTTTATGCAAATTGAATAATGAATTAAGATAATATTGAACTAAATATTAATTAATAAAAATATTAATAATAATCCTATTTTCTTAATTTTCAGACTATAAACTCATATTTTCTTAACCAAACATGATGGAATACATTTTTTTAAGGTGGTCATTGATAAAAATGTATATTTTTGAAAAGTATATTTCATGTTAAAAGACATGCTTTTTTTTAAGGATCTAAAATGCAAATGAAAACTTTGATATAAATTAGACCTTTTTTTTGTCTCCTTTTCATATCATTATAGTAGAATATAATTTAATGATCAATAAGTATCATTTACAAAATCGTTTAATACACATACACATATCATAGAAACAAACATAGAAAAATGAATCACATGTGTAAATGATGCGAAAATAGTGTTATTTGACAAACGTTGTAAAAATAAACGCATGTGTAATAACAAACGTTGTAAAAATAAACGCATGTGTAAACGTTATATACTGAAATTTTGAATATTCATCATTTACATGTGTAAATTATATTTACATATCCCATGCGTAAAAGACAAATACCCCTTACAACTTTACATAGATCTTTTGATGCCCCATGATTGGCAAGGCCCAAGGTGGACTAGACAAGGCTGTTTGCACCATTTTATATGTGGATGGTTCACCTGAATAAATATCTATATATGAGGAGTATTTAGATATAGATACATGCAAAATGAATTGTCGAAAACCTTGTGTGTTCAGGTATGAGATAGTAATTAATAATCACAGTGTAGCCATTTTCTGTAGTAATTAAAATGGGACTGATTTAATGTTGAAAAGTAATGTAACATGGACCTAATTCACAAACCGAGTTGTCTAATGTGCATGTAGCCAGATATGTGAACTCTAATTGAGAAGGAAAGTTCCAGAATCAACTATACCAAGATAAAAATAAATAAATAATAAAAGGTGAAAGTAAATAGTTGAAGATTGCTTACCCCAAATTCCCAAACCTCAATTTTAAACATTTCAATCCTTTTCGGTGAATCCTAATTGATAGGGAAAGCCCCAAAATCAACTAATAAACAAACAAAACGAGACGTGAAAGTAAATCGCACAATATTACTTACCCCAAATTCTCAAACCTCAACTTCAAACACTTCAATCCTTATCGAGACCAACAAATTATAAATTATATATATATATATATATATATATTAAAGCAAAGGGGGATGTGGGCTGTGAGGGGTGCCACCTCAGCAACCCAATCATTCTCCTTTCAAAATAAAATGGTGAAAACACATAGAGTGCTTTAAGGTGCCATGCCACCATTTTTTTCTCCAAAAAGATCTCTTTATCCATATTCTCTATCTCATATAGTCTCTTAATCAATATCCCCTAAAATCTCTCTATTTTGCTATAGTTATTCTCTCTCTCAACACCATCTATCTTCCATCCTCTCAAGATTGTCATCTTTTTATTTTTAATATTTGGAGCCCACGTTTCTACAATTTATACTAATAAATTTTTCATTAAAAATATCATTTTTTTTAGTTTCCAAATAGAGCTCTACTCTATTCAAAGATTGTCACAAGTGAATGAAAGTCAGACCCTACCTTTTGGTAGACCATCTCATAGACGGGCTTGTGATAAAAATGTTTTGAGGTTGGAATTTTTTTGGTTGAATCTTATAGGCATTCTTTTCTGGTCCGATTATATAGACATGACCCTAAGTTTGGCCCACCATAAATTACACTTCCGTGGGCCCACATGGACTCATAATTAAGAGATATATACATTGATCCATGTTGGGCCAATTATTACTGGGATCAAATAACACTAGCCTGTGGTTTTAAAGTCTCATAATTTATGGCTTTTAAAGTTAAGATGTTTATACATTTTTTAAACTATCTAGAGCTAAAAAAAAGGTTTGATCAATTCTAAAATGGTATTGGTGCCACTTCAAAAGGGTAGAGAAGAAATTTGTGCGAAGGGATTGAAATGACCATTGGCCTGTGTGAAGATAAAAAAATTGGTGCATTTGTGTAACGAGAGGATTGCATATTTTTATAATTTTCTTTGTTAACAATATTATGTTGTTTGGTGTGATGTATTTTCCTTGCATAGAAGAAAAAAATAAATCATTTTTCTTTAATAAAGAGGGCTTTGATTTTCTACAAAAATACAAAATTCCATTCTCATGGGGAAATAAAAATCTACATAAACTAGATTACTCTTGTTGCACAAACAAGTCCAAATGGGGTGGCTTTGTTTTATTGGGCTTTGAAATTATCAATGGGCAACAAAAACTTGAATGCATTTCTTATTACTAATATTATATGTATTAACAAAATTCGCTTCTCAATATCTTCTTTAGTAATTATTGTTGTTATTATTATTTTTATGTTGTTGTTGAATGGATTTTTTAGCTTTATCTTTGTAATAGTTTATTGTTGATGTTAACCACTTGTATTTATGATTGAAGATGTGTTGATTGTTTTTACATAAATATGTATGAATATATTCTTATATGTTTATAATTAATTTTGATATCTCATAATTTCAAAATGTAATATCTTACCTTTTGCCCCGGGCTAAGCACGGGGCATTGTTGCTATTAAATAAACAAAACAAAAGATAAAAGTAAATTGTACAATATTACTTACCCCAAATTCTCAAACCTCAGCTTCAAACACTTCAATCGTGTAGGAGAAATTCACTCTAACAATAAGGAGAAGACAAAATTACAATCAAAAGCAATTTTATTGAAATATATAAAATTTACCAAAATCCAAACTTTCTTGGATATCCTTTTTATGAGCCACAAATCCCTCTCTCTAGTTCCTTAATTCTAACATGTTGCTTTCTAAATAATTGGAACCTCTATTTCATAATGAGTCCTAAATTATTGTTGAAAATATAAGTAGTTCTTACTTTAAAATACATGTGTCCATAACTAAAAAAAATACTTCAAAATGAAAAGTGTGTTGCACTCTATATTGGGCATCCAAATCTGGTAGGGAAATGGGCACCACATGGTCCTTGCATTTCTATTCATATTTCCTTGATTTGTGGCTCTACTTCTTTCTCTCTGCTCCATTTTGGTACATGGATGAATGACTTGGGGGCCATTTGATAGCTCTACAAAAATACCTCTTCTATGATTTAGAGCTTATTTACATATTAGTGCCTTCATTAGACCTCTAGTTATAGCTTCTACTTACTTTTAGTGCTTATTTACATATTAGAGCTTTTGCCTAAAAAAAATATAGGAGGGCCTACTTTTTTTAGTGAAGATCTTTAAACTAAGTGAATGGAGGTGGACAATACAAGATTTACCGATTTTTGAAGATGACCACATAAAATTTTCAAAATGATGCAAATGGTGAGTTTTACGGTGTGATTTCTAAAAGGTGCCCCGATTAACATAATACCTAAAGGTTCCATGATTACAATCACAAAAGGTGGCCCCTCTTTGTAGTCCCTAAATGTGGGTTCTATATTTACAATCATAAAAGATGGGCTCATGAGTGAGAGTGAGAGTGAGAGAGTGATAGCGTGAGTGAGGGGTTTGCAGTCGTTTACTCGTATTTCTAAGGTGAGAAAATAGCAAAATGACGATTGTGCCCTTTTTAGTTATAACAGACGTTAACTCTTTGGAAGATGTGGGAGAAAGGGAGAGTGAGAGTGACGGCGTGAGTGAGGATTTTGCAGTGGTTCCTTGTATTTGTAAGGCGAGAGAATAGGGAAAAGACTATGTGCCCTTGTGAGTTATATCAAACTTTTAACTCTTTCATTACTCTCGTTATAACACGGAGAAGAACATTGGAAAAGTTGTAAGTAATACCTTTTGCGGTTAATCATTTGGCCCACACATGAAGATACATTGGGGTTATGACAGGCTTCTCAAAATAACCAAGTTCGATTTTTCAGCCGTTTCTAATACTGAATCCTTTTTTGAGTGCATGTAGAACGCTGTTTTAATAATGAGAAAGTCGACCCGGTGTGGAATTTGATTTTTCTATGGAAAACTAATAACACTAATGCTCAAATATGCTTTTTCATGGGGTCCACCTTGAGTCAATTTTTCAAATTAAAAACTGTAGCTCAAAATCTACTTTTTTCTAGATATTTTTATATTTAATCCTTGAGGTAGTAGACATTATACACCGTTATAGGTTGAATAATATGCTTATTTTAAGAAAAAAATTTAAAAAAAACTAAAAAATAAAAAGAAAGTAAACAAGTTTTGGAACAAGATTTCGATCGTCTAGGTGGACCTGCTTCCAAAACCGAATCTAGGTTTTCCCATTGGAATTTGGTTTAAAACAAACAAAACAAGTTCCAAGTTGAGAATTGGACCCGGAATCGTTATTTAGAAATAGGTCAGGATCTGGATCCAGTATGATTCTAACCCGTAAGTGTCCAATCACAACCCTATCTTCAAGTGTGCAGTACAGCCTTGAGAATCATCAAAGGACACAAAAATATAGAATAACATGATAACGTGGAGGTCTAAACTAGGGTTCATGGGCTCATACCAAATTAGCTTGATGAGATATTTCAATCGGACAATTAATTCAGAGACTCTCCATGACAATTGATATATAGCGTTTCATCCTAATTAAATAACTAGCACAACAACCCGTGCTTAGCACGAGCATGTTCACCAATAACAATTAAAAGTATATTTACTGATTTATTAAGAAAAACTCAAATTACGCAAAATCAATCCTCAAATATTCATGACAATAATTTGATAACTATGATAGGGATAAAAATGAAGTCCTTCTAGAAAAGTGAAAAGTGGGAAGACAAGGTGTGGTTACATAAAGTGGAGGAGATGAGTGGTTACAAGTTGAAAGTGGAGATGAGTTATTCCTATTGAAAGTGGGGAAGTTATAACTCCCTATCAAAATGTACATTTATGGTCAAAATTGACTTAAAAACCCTTCGCTTTTATAACTGCATCATATCCGGCCCAGCTGATTGAAACCGCATATTCGTGACCGACGTACAAGCTATCTATCCGTGTGGTTCCTCCCTTTCCTATCGCTCATGATTGGATACATGTCCACGCTCACTAGCACAAGAACAAATATCTATCATATCTTTGCGTGAGCGAGTGTTACTGAATAGTCGAAGTCTCACTGCTGCCCACCATCAGAGAGTGATCGCCTCCACTACATGATAAAGGAGATCCGAATGTTCCTCCCTCCTTTTATCCTTTTTCTTGATCTTTTCCTTTGTTCCAAACGACCTTTCGAAGGAGGTTCCAATTATTTTCCTGGCATAGGGACCAGTTAATATTCTAAAATCATGGTCCTGATCCAGATTCCCTTGTTAAATGAGAGGTTTCTGTTGAAGGGCTAATCAAGAAGTGGTCCAATCTAGCTAGATTTTATGTTGCCCCTCATTTTCCTGCCACATTTGATTGCAAATGATTGACTTGAGATCATCCAAATCAGAGAGACTAGCTAAGAACACTCCAATCACACATCAAAAGACTAGGACATCGTCGGTAAGCCGTGACGGCAGCTTAGTTACTCCAAGTTGCAGGGAAGGACCACAAATGTACCAATTTGCACATATTTACAACCGTAAAGGCCATTGTCCTTGGCCCGGTAGCAGTCCAACTGCAAAACCAAGACCAGACCCAGATGAACGTTCGACACATAGCTCATCCGTTATTCTAACAAAAGTAACTTAGAACTAATTAGGGACATGAATGTGAGCAAGAGATATCTTGTTCCTATGTTCAAATCTTGTAATCTAATGGGGAAACCAGTCTTAGGACCAAGATCATGAATACCATTGGGTCCAAATAGGATCCATGGATATAAACCAGGTCTTAACCCTTGGGTCCGAACCTCTCTATCATGTGTATACCATCATGGTCCCGACGGTTCCATCGAATTAATTATTATTTCACTGAAGTAGAACACATCAGAGAGAATGACAATCAACAAGAGAGGGACACATTGATGATTGATAGGAGAAGGGCAAGCGACCACAGAGGTACAATTCCTCAACTTGTAGGGAAGGACCACAGAGGGATTGGTCTTGATTAACCTCTAGTTGAGAACAAGGGATCGAAGAAATCCATAAACGTTTCTTTCGGACATGAGATGATAATGATTATAAATATCAACTGTACATGTTGCATATCACGGCCACTTTTTTTCACCTTCTGAATATGAACTGTATGATGCATCTCAAGGCCACTTTTTAAGTACTGATTGTTAGAATTATTGGGTTTAAAGTGTGACCAGATGACCACACGCCCATGTAAGTCCCCCACTTCGACGACCCAATTATCAATTTAGGCCTGCATATTTGTTAGACATCTTTAAAAATATCTTTGGTGTTTAAGGATAGTTACTAGCCTGATTAAGTGATCCAGGCTTTAAGAGGAATCTCAATAATTATAACACTGATTCCTAGCAAAGGTGAATGATCACCTTTTCCATCTTCGAGAACCTTTCCTGTGGGCCTGGGCAGGTCCACCCTTTTGTTGAATGGGAAACAGTGGTTGGATGGATACGAACAAGCCACGCTATATCAGAGAGAATAAAAGGTAGGTGAATGTTGCGATCGTTCTGTCTAGCTAGGCTTCTTATCTTCAATATCTGTAGTTCATGCAGTGACAAGAGGAAAACTAAATGGTTAATATGGTTTCATATTGAGCGCTTTCTGTTATTTTCTAATTTAGTAATGTTAGCTGTGATAAGTCATGGAATGATTTTAAGGAGAACAAAAACCTAACACAACAAGAAAATAGAGAGAAAATTGAACTTTACTACAAATGGCCGCTTAATACAAAGAATACAAAGTATTAAAGGACCACTCAGGCTTGTTTGGCCACCTCATGACTAAGTAAGGTGGAGTGAAGTAAAGCCTCCTTTCACCAGACAAGAAAAGACTAGGGGTCATATTAAAAGCACGAAATTCGAAATTTCCTCCTTCATTTAAGAAAGAGAGTGAAAAAGCAAAATTCTCAGGCCACTAAAACACAAATATCCATCTATTTTTTACCCAAAAAGTCAAAAAGGTTTCTTATCAAGCCACTAAAAATAAAATTTCATCATATTAAGATTAGACCCCCTGATATTTTATTCCCTCTTCAATATTCATTTCGCTTCACATCACCCTACAAGTATTTTTACCAAACAAAGGGCATGTATGTGCGGTCAGGTTTCCACAAAAAAATAGTGAGGAAAATCTAATTGCTTTTTTGCTACTGCTTTTTCTGCAAAGAAAAGCACAAAAATAATTTAGGGACAAGTTTCCAGGGAAAAGGTGTGGAGCATATGATAGTTTGCTACAACGGAAATTTTTCATGTTTGGTGCGTGTCATGTCCTCAAGTTGGATTTTTTTTAATGGTTTAAATTCTGAGACGTAACTAGCAAGGAAATCTGAGTCATTAGGACTCTAAGTGCATCTCCAAGAGATACTTCAAATATGGAGTTGTCTTCTTCAAAATAGAGGCTTATGTGGCAAAAAAAGACATATGTAAATTTGGCATCTCTCTTGGACAACTCCAAGAGAGATGTCAAATTATTATTTTATTATTTTTTAACAATGTCAAAAAAGACATCTCAATTGCAACTTGCATCAACAATGTATTATTATATTAAAATATAAGATTTGAAGTTTTCTTTTTGGCATGCCAAACCCCATGCCAAAATCCATGTGGATTTGAAGGCTCTGTTGGAGCCAGAGCCAGCAGTCATTTATGACTGTTGTGGGCTGAGGTGGAGAAATAAAGCATCTGTTGGAGGTGTTCTAATGTAATTTCACTGCAACACTATACCCACAGGATATCACATGTGAGGATATAACGCATTCATTTCATCACATATTTAAATTTTGTCCTGTGAAAGCATAGATGAACAGTGATAATAGATAACTCATCTTATGAGTAAACAGAGCAAATGCAGCCTCAAAATACTTACAACATAGGGTGATGTTACACCCCGACCCAAACTAATCATGATTAAGGCTAATTAATTGAGATTAATGCTAATTAAGCATGGGTAATTGGATTAATCAAGGTTAATGGCCAAAGAGAGATACATTAGTCTCAAATGATGCATTAAGCATATTGGAATGAAATTGAATGACATTGAATTGGTTAAAATGAGTTTAGACTCAAACAAGGTAGGCTAACGACTTTTTCGTAAATACGGGTTTTCATGTATTTCGTCAAATACGGAAATTCTTGATACCAACGTGTGTATCTCGAATAGTACATTAACTTTCATAATATACGCGATTCCATTTGACTTCAAATGGACCAAATGAGGCTTCATTTGACTCAAAATGTAATTTGATTTATTAAGAAGGGGTTTTGGTCTGAGAGGGCCTTATATTAGAATGAGATCAGGGAAAATGAACTTATTCCACTCCAAGCAAACCCTAGACTCATCTTCTCCCTTTCTCTTCCATTTTTCTTCATCAAGAGTGAGGTTATGAGAGATTCAAGTGGTTTTGAGGAGTGTAGCTTCATCTTCATCTTCTTCCTCAAGTCATTCCTCCATTTTTTAAGTATTGAAGCTTGAAAGAGAACTCAAGACCTCCTTGCTAGGAACTACAAGTAAGTAGTGGGTCTTCTTTTAGGATTTCTGAGTTCTATTGGTTGTTTTGTAGTGATTTTTAGCACAAATGGCTTATAGGAGTTCATTTGCGTGTTTTATAGATCAGGGTTTGAGTTTTGGGGGAGATTTGTGTCAAACCAAGCTAAGAAAAAAGGGGGCTTTTGTCACTAAACTTCAAGAGAGGCAAGTATAAACATTACTTGTAATTAGTGTTAATCATTGTAGAAATGCATAGAGTTTTCATGGATTTTTGTACATTTTTCACTAAGTTATGGAATTATTTATGACTGATTAAGGTAAGTAATGAATGATTAGAAGTATTATTTGTGGATAAATGATGTATGAGGAGGGAACAGGAGGTTCTGATGTTAAATACAGGTTGTGAAAATGTAATGGAGAAAGGAGAGTAGAAAAAGGGAGAGAAGATCAGAAATTTCGGACTGAAATTCTGATGGATTCGCTCAAGCGAATAGTAAGTCCGCTCGAGCGAACATCGTTCTGTTTGGGTCTACTCGAGCGAACAATAAGTCCGCTCGAGCAAACCCCTTTCTGTTTGGTCTGCTCGAGCGAACCTGAGACAGGTCAGGTTAAGTCCAATGGATTTTTGGATTTTGGATTTTGGATTTTTACGCGGATTTGGAGTACTACTTGTGAGTATAAATGCTCCTTAAATTAGTTTTAAGACTAAGCTTTCATGAGTTTTAATTACGGGGACTATAATAATGCACATATTAAATGTATAAATGTGATGCCCATCGAGAATGACAAGTGTTCATTTAGAAACCAATGGTTACACCCAAATAGTTGTTTAGATTTGAGAAAGAATTGAGTAGAACCATAAATGATTAGTAATTTCTTCATTGTATCGTATACCGTATTGTTGTGCTCCAATCTAATGAAATTGGTGTTACTATTATTCCCTTCCTTTGTTATGAAGGGAATTTTTGAATTGAATTGAATCCAGAATGGATTGCTTACTGAAAAGTATTGACTCTTGAGTCTGGCACTACCTAACTATTGCATTAGAACTCTAAATGAGTTCAATGAAATAATAAATGAAACAAATGACTATTCTTACTGCAGTAGATAGATTTGGGGCATTCCGGAGCTCCATGATGATGCTAGTTGTCCATGGCCCGGACACTGTTAAGTCCCACAATTCCAATCATATCTATGAGTATTGATTGATGCCTTCCATTTGGAAGATGAATCCTTCCTTTGAGGCAAGATGGTAAATGGAATGAAATGAAACGAAATGAAAGCTATGGCAGTGACCATCTTGTACATGTCTAATGATTGACTTTTTATGTTCACCTATTATTATTGTAGGAATTATCTAGACTCGTCTAGAATTGGAATTGTTATTAAACATATTGAATGAACTCAATATGAATGTATTAATGTGCTATTACAAGATTTGTTTATATATTATTGAACCGTCGTGTTAACTAGTGTTATTGATGGCATTATATGCCTGATTGCCTTTACCGGCCTTGCAATGCCCCCGGCGGCAGCAGAGGAAACCGCTCCGATTCCTCCAGAAGAACTAAACGAATGGAATGGTCGGGATACCATTTGAAATGGGTATCCGAGTGCGATAGGGAGTTGGAACATTTTGAGAAGTGTTTTGAGAAACTATTTTATATATTCATTTTGAAATGTAATTAATTACCATATGCATTGTGTTTTGTAAATGCAGTGTTTGACAAGCAAATGTTGGAAATGATACATGTATAAGGACTTTATTTTGTATACATGTAAATCGTAATTTGTTAATGTCAAATATGAATGTTTCCGCAAAAGTTGTGTATTTGACAGGTTATTGAGAATATTATCCCTTATGGATTTCGTTTTAACTTCGGTTAATTCAGAATTTACGGGAGTAAGTATTGGTTCACGGCTCGGGGTTATCAGATCTCGGGCCCGAGTCGTGACAAGTGTTTAAGTTTACAGCATAAAAGAAAACAGTTTTATATACAATCCCAAAATAAAAAGCTCATCACACTATCCTCCAAAACTCTCCTAACATATTTGACAGTTTTATATAATTTGTTAATGTCAAATATGAATGTTTCCGCAAAAGTTGTGTATTTGACAGGTTATTGAGAATATTATCCCTTATGGATTTCGTTTTAACTTCGGTTAATTCAGAATTTACGGGAGTAAGTATTGGTTCACGGCTCGGGGTTATCAGATCTCGGGCCCGAGTCGTGACAAGTGTTTAAGTTTACAGCATAAAAGAAAACAGTTTTATATACAATCCCAAAATAAAAAGCTCATCACACTATCCTCCAAAACTCTCCTAACTAAAGACCTATGAGGTCAAGACATCCAACCACATAGATGTTATCCCATGTGAGGAACTATCCAAGCTAGATGATCACGAAATATCATGCAAGTTCACTCACTCAATCCATGTGGAGTCTACTCATCCCTCTCCCTCTCCTGGATGAAGGCAACGATGTTGCCTCAACTGAGAAAGTAAATAGGTATAATAAACATATAACAAACATAACTATGATGCATGTAAATAGAACTGAGAATTATGATAAATATACATGAATGCATGAGACATGAGAGTATCAAATAAAGACACATCTAACAATGAATTCTAACAAATTGGCATTTATCCACATAAGCTACATTGTCTCAGGACAGATGTAACTGTAAAGAGAGCATGGGTCATAATAAACATACCAGCGATACCCAACAATCTCACAATATGGCCATCTTATTTTACTCATAACATGGGTATTTGCAGTATAATCACTCTCATAGAGGGACTAAGCTGCAGCTAGCCATAACATGTAGATACATTCTACCTTCACCGCATCTAGTTATAAATATAAGTATAAAGCTAAGTGATACTGACTTAGGAATGACATATAGGTAAAACCAAATGTATTCTAATGAAAATAAACTCATTTTCTAAAAGCAAGTTTAACCTAATATAAGAGATACATATAGCATATTATCATAATCTTAACAGGCCATATAAAATAAGTAGGATACAGAATATAGATAAACAAGATATAAAATATGTGAACAGATCATAGAAGAAATGAGGCTAGAAATGATGATGCATGACAGTAGAAAAAATGATAAAAGCCAATTCTAAAGTCTAGCTTGCCCAAAAGCATCTCTCTTCAATAATGTGTAGCTTTAGGATTTCCATTCCTAGCATTACTAAGAATGATTAAATGGAAAATAGCCCTAGAGGAATCAACCAGAACACAATGCCGCCAATAATGGCCTGTTTTGCAACTTCATATTGAATTTCTAGGAACTCAAAGCTATGTAGTTTGTAATTAAGAAATATCAAAGAGGTGAGTAGTAACGAATATGAGAAAAAGAGGTAGGTGAGCCCTAACTTTCTTATGATTTGATTTAGTATAAATGGCATCTTAGCATCACGCCCGTTCCGATGAATCAATCTCAGTTCCTCATGTTAAAGTTATCACTCTTGGATCAGTAGCTCAACCTAGCAGAAAAAAAAGGTGAATATCATAATATGATGAATCAAGGGATGATGTAAAATAAATGTTTTGCCATCACCCTAGTACTACAAATTCTAAGGAAGCGAGAGTCTGCTCTATGTTTAACCCCCGCTCTGGCCCTTAATGGCCAGTGCACTCAACCATTAACCTTGCTTGACAATATTGGAGAACCTTTCTTTGGGATCTTTCGTTTCCAATTCTAATCAACCTATCCACACTCGTCCTCCAAGGACCTGACCCAAGGATTTTACCCATGGAACTACCGAAATCTAGAAAAAATGGGGTAACAAGTTTACCACAGATTATATTAGTGGTAAATCCGCAATTCAATGTTTACACAGGAATAAGCACCGATAAACCCTCATCCGGATACCAGACCCGCAACATTTGGGAATCACTAGGGAAGTAAATAGCTACCCGATTCTCCGATTACCCAGAGGTTCTGACCCGTTAAAAACCGAATTTGGGTCCATATTTAAGCCCTGCTAAGTACATGGGTCCGGTTCCAATTCCACATTGGTTTGGACCAGTGTACCTGAGACTCAACACATTACCTTAATTTTTGAGAATCTCTCCTTAAAATTAGATTTATTTTCCATACTATTCTTCACCTAGACTCGGACTCAGACCCAAATCCGCTCCCTATATGGTTTTGGTCTCGGGTCCACCTTCTCCTTAACGGTTCCGGGCCCGGAACAAAGGAACTCGCCACGAAACGGTTTCGGAACCGACCCGTTTGCATCCCCAAGAAGCACGAAAATTAATGGGAACGGATATACTGCCCTTACAGACCCCAGATTTGCACATTCCTTTCCTAATTGGGAGTTAACACCACAAATCATGATTGGAGAACTCCCCGAGTTCACTTTTGACTCTCCCGAGTCATCTCGTTTTGACGAATAACCGAGTTAAATATAGGAGAGAATCGGCTGAGTCGCCTTAGTTTAGTAAGTTATTTACATTTGATAGGTAGAACTTACTTAAAACAATTAATATTTATTTTTAGAGATAATTAGCGAAATGTCCCTAGAATTGAATCTATCAAGCCTCTAGTCTAAGCAAATTCTTTTTAAGGGCTCTGGTTCAAGCAGCTAGATTGTTTGCAGCCAAAGGTCCCTGAATACATTTTACATGACTAATTTGCCCTCTTTCAACTGTTTAGGCAGTTAATCTTGAATTTTAAAATTTCAAATCTTCCATTCTCCCTCACTCAAATCTATCCTACCAAAGAAACCACTTCTCTGTTTCCGGTTTCTGCAATAGGGATGAGCAGCATCACACAGCGTCTGGGACGCTTGTCCGGCGGCAGCGGCAGTATTGAGGATCAAGTACTCTTCCGTGGCTGCGCGTAGTGTCTGGAACTCCGATCTGGGGCGGCAACAAGTATCAAAATCCTTGTTTGTTTCTGCACTTTCTAACCAAGCTCGATTTCCAACCGTCCATCCACTTATCAAAACAAGATGAGATTTTTTTTTTGTCTTTAGTTCATAATAAATAAAGAGTGCACGAGTACCCCAGATTCGAAATCCGGATTTGGATTTGTCACGGCAAAGATCAATTTAATAATCCTCGCTTTTATGAGTCACTCACACAATTCCGTGCCTTCTTCTGAATCGTGGGAAATTGGGCGAAGATGGGGTTTGAGTCAAGGAAACAAACGATGCTTTCTTCTGAAACCCAGTGTCGTGACAAATTATGTGTGCGAAGATAGGGTTTTCCGACGCGATTGATGGTTCAAGGAAGTGGGTTTTCTCTGAGGCGAATGGATCAGATGGGATTTGGGGAAAGGTCGTGTTGCTGGAGAAGGGGGATCGCCACCGGACGGCGCGTCATGCCATCGCCGGGATCGAGGAAGAAGGCGGATGGAAGATGGCTTTCGTATTTCTGATTCTCGAATGAAGAAGAAGAAGAAAGTAGGCCTAGGATCTACAGTAGTTTCGGGTTGGTTCTAGGTCAGGTTTGACCTGACCCATTCCGGAAGTCCATCCATATTCCAGTCAAAGTTAAATTTATCTGAGTTTTGTATTTTTTGTCAAATTTATTTGTGTTTTAGACAAAATCTATCTTAGTTTTTGGCTATTTATATGACTTTTGGCAAAAATTTATCTGAGTTCTGGACAAATCTGTTTGAGTTCTGGATGAATTTATCTGAGCTCTGGACAAATCTGTCTGAGTTCTAATTGAATTTATCTGAGTTCTGAATGAATTTATCTTAGTTTTGGACAAATCTATCCGAGTTTTAGGCTATTTATCTGAGTTCTGGAACAATTCTATCTGAGTTATAAATAAGTCTATATGAGTTTTTGGCAGATTTATTTGTGTTTTTGAATTTTATTTGTGTCTTTTGAAATTTATTTGTATTTTTCGAAATAAATTTAATTGAGTTTTTGACAAAAAGACTTGAGTTTTTTGCCTCATTATTCACTAATTTGGAAATCCGGCGATGTCTTAGTTTTGGCAAATGTATTTGCGTGTTTTTAAATTTATTTACTTCTTTTGAAATTTATTTGAGCCTTTTGAAATTTATTTATATTTTTTTTAAATTTATTTGGATCTTTTGAAATGTATTTGTATCTTTTGAAATTGATTTTCATCTTTTAAAATTTATTTATATTTTTTGAAATTTATTTGTGTCTTTTTCAATTTATCTGCGTTCTTTTGAAATTTATTTCTTTTTTTTTAATTTATTGTGTTTTTTTAAATTTATTTTGTTTTTTGAAATTTATTTGCTTTCTTTTGAAATTTATTTGGGTTTTTTAAATTCATTTCAGTTTTTGAAATTTATTTCCGTTCTTTTGAATTTTATTTGTGTTTTTTAGATTTATTTCATTTTTAGAAATTTATTTGAAATTTGTTTCCTGTTTTTTGAAACTTATTTGTGTTTTTTTGAAATTTATTTGAAAATCTCATTAGTGGAATTTTATTAATCATGCCTAATTTAATGGTAGTTGACCATTATTAATGGCTTATCCAACTAATCATGGGATATAATTTGAAAAAATGGTAAATTGGACATTTTAGGTTTCTAAATTTGAAAAAATGACCTATCATACTATAAGAAAAGATTGTGGACCTAAAGCAATAAAGTGAAATGTTCAGGGACCCGTCGCCGAATCTCCCTTATTTTTAACTAAGTAAGCGTGAGTCAACAATTTAAAAATGGTGATTTGGAATATAATTTAAAATATATATTTGATATTTTACATTCAATATTTAGACAAAAACAAATATGAATTACGTAATTGTTTGCAATCTCTTTCATCTTTTTAATTATAATATTTTCCTTGTATATGTAAATTTATTAATTTTAATTTATTATTATCAATGCATGTAAATAAATGTGTATATATATTTTATAAGTATTAAATCCATTTTTAAAATAATCTTCAAATTATTCTTAAAAAAAAACATGACTCTCTTGAGTCATAGTGTTGACTCTATCGGAAGTTTTTTTGCAATGGACGAGTCGACCCTGAGGCCTGAGGTTTCCAACCTTGCCCTAGGTATGCATTATGCCCACGTACTTTCCTGGGCTGATTCTATCTAGTCTCATACCCAAGACTCCAACACTTAGAACCTTCCTAACCCAAAGCAACCAAGAAGCATAACTGAAGGGGGAGAGAAAAAAATAAAGGAAGAAGAAGATGAACTTGGGAGAAAAAAAGATAATAAACTTAATGAAATAAGGAAGAAAAGTATGCTAACCTAAAACTAAAGCAAATAGAAAAAGAAGAAAAGCTGAAGAGGCTGGAGCAGGTTGAACGATTGAGTGTGAAAGAGAGAAATGGAGAGAACTGCAGAAAAGTCTTGAGTTTTAAATCGATGGAACTTCAGGATATTGCAAAATAGTCCACATATGAAGAAATGCAGTATTTCTGACCAAATGGTATATCGAATAATCAAAGTGGAAAAAGAAAAATGACCTAGAATAGCTTATTTTAACCATCGAACTCAAAAACATAAAAAATTTAATATTTACATATAGCCCCCTAACCTTCTCTCAAATTACGAATAGGTCCTTTCTATGTTCAGAATCTCCACCAATCTATTTTATCATTAAACTAACACACAAAACTACTTAATTAGCTAGTAATCAAGATTATAAGGATAATAAACACACAATTAAGTTCAGGGATCTCACATCCTCCCCGCTTAAAGACATTTGGTCTTCTAAATGTAAACATACCTTAGGAAGCAAATATGGATACAATTTTTAGACCTGGTCTCATAACTCCCAAGTAACTTTCTCTGGTCCATGATTTTCCCAAAGAACTTTCACCCACTAAATAGCCCGGGTGCGCAAAACTTGTTCCTTTATATTAATGATACGCATTCACTTCTCTACATAGGTGCCATCTTCTTGAATCTGTAGAGGCTTGTATTGAATTACATGTGATGGATCATGTACCTAATTCTTCAACATTGAGACATGAAAAATGTCATGAATCCCAGTCAATTCTAGTGTTTGCTCCAATCTATATGCTACGTCACTAACTCTAGACTTAATTCTGAATGGACCAATGTATCTTGATGCTAATTTACCTTTCTTCCCAAATATCAAAGTGCCTCTCATCGGTGAAACCTGCAGGAATACCATATCTACAATATGAGATTCTAAATCTCTTCTGCGATTATCTACATAACTTTTTTGTTTGCTCCCACCTACCATCAATCTATCTTGCACATGTCTAACATGTTCACTGGTGTCACTCACCGATAAGGGTCCATGGAAACTCCTGACTCTAATATGCTCCCAACAAAAGGAGTCCCGCACCTCCTACATACAGAGCCTCATATGGAGCCATACCAATACTGAAATGAAGACTGTAATCATATAGAAACCCACAAAAATGAAAATATTCATCCCACTAAGTCTTGAAATTTAATACATAGGCTCTAAGGGTGTAAAAAAAAACCGAAAAATCGTCTAACCGAACTAAACCGAACCGCGGTTAATAACCGTATTTTACGGTTCGGTTACGGTTACAGTTAATAAAATTCAAAAACCGTATGGTTCGGTTCGGTTACGGTTTTCCGTAATAATTCATGGTTATTAACCGAACCGAACCGTATAATACGGTTCGGTTAACCGTATGCGATTAACCGTACCATTTACAAATAAAAGAAAAAATAAGGGGGCTAAATGAAATATTTCTTACCTTATTCAATTGCTCCTTATGTATCATTTTACCTTCAAGCATTCACATTTATCACCTTATGTGAAGAAGGCATTTCACGGTTATTAACCGTAACCGAACCGTTTAATACAATTAACCGCGGTTACGGTTTTCCACGGTTTTTGTGGGTACGGTTACGGTTACGGTTTTAAAAGACAGAAAACCCTGGTTACGGTTCGGTTAACGGTTTTCCCAAATTGACCGGTTAACCGAACCGTTACCCCCCTAATAGGGGTAGTGTAAAAAAAAATCGAAAAACCGTCTAACCGAACCGAACCGAACCGAACCGCGGTTAATAACCGTATTTCACGGTTCGGTTACGGTAACGGTTAATGAAATCCAAAAACCGCATAGTTTGGTTCGGTTACGGTTTTCCGTAATAATTCACTGTTATTAACCGAACCGAACCGTATGATACGGTTCGGTTAACCGTACCATTTACAAATAAAAGAAAAAATAAGGGGGCTAAACGAAATATTTCTTACCTTATTCAATTGCTCCTTATGTATCATTTTACCTTCAATCATTCACATTTTTCACCTTATGTGAAGAAGGCATTCCACGGTTATTAACCGTAACCGAACCGTTTAATACGGTTAACCGCGGTTACGGTTTTCCACGGTTTTTATGGGTACGGTTACAGTTACGGTTTTAAAAGACAGAAAACCGCGGTTACGGTTCGGTTAACGGTTTTTCCAAATTGACCGGTTAACCAAACCATTACACCCCTACTTCCCGTATCACAAAGGAGTCTTGGCCCTTGAGCTTAAGCGACGTTCTACAACAACAGAGGTTTTTATTTTGAATTCATGGTGTACTTTTCCTCGGTCATCTTGGATGTAGATTTTAAATCTTGTAACTTTTAATTTCCATAAACTACGCCATACAATACTCTCATAATTTGTATTTTTTTTTATGTGCTTAGACCCAATAAAAGTTCATGTCATTGACAAACCTCTCTTTGATTACTCATCGATGACCTCTCATCCCAAAGTGGGCTTCAAGACTTTCTCTATTATCACTTTTTTTTTTTTTTTTTTGTGAGGCTGGCATATAAAATCACTTCATTTTCATTTTAATTATCTCACACATTAGTTCGTTGTTGGATAGGTAATTGAAAAATAAAACAAATCTGTTTATGGGTGGGACCAACTTCGAGTGGAGTGAAATTTAGCCAATAAAAAACAAGGAGAATGATGATTTTAAGTGGTTCATGTCTTCGTGTGAGACGATGGGTTTAATATGGTGGGATGAGAGTTTTTGAAGGAGTGCATTGGAAAGAGATTTGATACTAATTAAAATGGGGAGGGCGGTTTTGGGGAAAAAAATATAATTGATTAAGTGATGATGTTAGTGGACAAAGCTATTCTAGATTCCTTATTTTGAGGAAGTTTGTGGCATAATATAATGTAGCGACACTAACCGAAGTCAGGCCCTCTTTTTTATGAATTAAATCTTAACTAAGATATCAATTGCCTAAAAAAAAGAAAACCAAAGACATCAATAACAATAATGAGGACAACCAAGAAAGTATTCTAGGTTACTTAAAACTCCAAAGATGCCAACAATACTCATAACAGTGTCTAAGATATATCACAAATCACAAAAAACATATGGCAGCAAATGGTTTATATGAGATGGTATAATATGATTATTATGGTGTTTTAATAAATTATTCCAAATGATGGAGAATAACACATTATTATCTTATTATCCTACTAAAGGATTAACTCTAATACCTAATACCGTTCGCCTGCCTTATTTCAAAATTCTTAATCTCTATATTAAAACTCCACTAGTTGATAATAACAATAATAATAATAATAATAATCAAAATTAGCTTTCTGGATGGCATTAAACAAAAATGACCATAACCTTAGGTCAAAAATTGAAACCTCTCTCCCCCATTGGAATTGTTTTTTTTTTTTTTTTTTTTTTATTTTTTTTTTTTTTAATACATGTATAAAATAAGTTTAGAATTTTCATCTGTAATCTTTTGGCTCCCTAAATATAAAACAACTCCCTTTCCATTCAATGAAATCCTATAAAGATTGGAGTATAAAGAAAGGGGGTGAAAGAAAAAAAAAAAAAAAAGAGTAAGGAGGAAATGGCCTACAAGAACATGATTGTTGCATTGCTCGATCATCATCAACATCTTTTTAGTGCAAGCAGTCCTTGGTGATATTGATTGTTTTAAGTAGTGTGCTAGTGATTGTCATGGTGATAACAAATGCATTCGTGACTATACATTGGATACGGTATTCCTTGCCCAATTGGATGCGGATTCTTATGTTTTTTGCATGTGCTCAGGCCCTTTAAAACTTCATATCATTGGCGAACCTCTCTTGATGGCTCAATGACGACCTCTCATCTAAATAGAGAAGTACCTACATATATGGATGTGGGGTAGTCGCCCACACCAGACTTGGATCCGCTTCCAAAGTTTGTATGAAAATCTTGGGTCTACCTCCAAAGCCCACAAGAAATTTTTGGGTCCACCCCAAAAACCCACATGGCTGGGTTTCCCGATAAAATCCAACTACCTCTTTGGGTCTGCCACTGTGATACCATATGCAAGTCATGTTACCTGCAAGGACCAAAACAAAGATGCTGAAAGTGGAGTATGCATGAAGATGTACCCATGATTTTTGCCACTCAGGGGACTCGAATTGATGCACCCATGTCCCTAACCAGCTGGATAAGGAGCACTTGTAGATCTAGATATGGTATGTTCGGGTCTGCAATAGCTTGCAGCAAGAGAAGACTTAGTTGCACACTAAAGAGCCTAATTTGGTGGGAATATGATCAGAAAACAGGCTTGTGTTGTATTATCATGGAAGATGTAGCGTAGGCCTAAAACAACATATATATGGGCCATAGTTACCTAATTCGCAATTCATTGGATTCGTGTTTGAATTCGTAGTTCGCAGCTCAATGCTTGCTTTGATTTGAAAATTCGATGCGGTAGGTTAATTTGATTCGCTTTTCGATTCGCTTAATTCGCAATTCGAGTTCGACCAATTCAACATAAGAATTCGAATATACAAGAATAAATGGGTAAAATAATAAATTTATTATTTAATCAAATCTAATACAAACTCAGATTTGTGTGAAATGGCCCACCATCAAGTAACTTGGGAACACTAATTTTTATACATGCTTGGATTTTATAAATGGGCCCCAATGATGGATGAATAGAAATTACTATATCTATTCTAATATTTAATACAGATACAGTAAAAGACGTGATATTTGGCTTCCACAAGAATTTCAAAGATTCACACAATACCACGAAGAGGATAGAGTGAAGGAAATTGAAAAAAAAAAAAAAAATATAGAAAAGTAAGAGAGATAATAGTCCATCAAAACTCATGAGGCTCTAAATTGGGGGCCATCTTTTGAAATCTAACTAGGTCAATATATTTACCACTTAATAAGTATTCTTGAAATATGGTTTCATCATTAAATTGACTGGTATAAATCACATAAATTTTAATGTATTATAGTATTGACAAGTTTACGAGTGATTAATCTAACCGTGGGCGGCGTGGGGGCCCAACTCTTTTTAAGATGAAATTTTGCTAAATCCTATTTGTATATATGAAAGAAGTCTCATCTTCTTTACTTTTGATTTCTAATTGAGTGGGCTACACAATGAGCCTCACAAATTGCGTGCTGACATGATGTACTCTACTCTTCAATAACTTTGTGATGCGATTCATGGGAAGACACTTGACAGGTGATGAGAAGACACTTGACAAGAGAGAGGCTCACCTTCCTACTTTCGTGAAGACCATCGAGTGTCTTCCTTTCTTTCATCTTTTAGTTCTGGGCATTTATTCTTCTTGTACCACCTTTTCATATAGGAACGAATTGCTTCAAGGAGAGTTTTGAAAGCTCTAAATCCAACGAATCGAATCCCGTATTGTTCGATTTGAACAGTATGAAATTCGGCTGTGATTAGACCGATTGAGGTAACTATGATATGGGCTTCTCTAAAACAAGTCCAGATTATCAATCGCCTGGAGGAAACAAGGATATGGTTCTGGTTCTAGGCCCTTCCTAAAACCTTCAAGCCTAGGAAAGAGGAGGCCAAATTCATGAAAAAACAAGACTCCAACATTCATAAATTTAGCACATTTTGTTCACAACATGGCATGGTTTTGGCGATGTTTGGCATGGGTCAGAGCTGGACGTCCAATTAATGGTCTTTCTGATTGGCTCCAAACTCCTATAGCTGCATTCTCTTCAGTTCCTTGAATTTCTCTGTAATTAAGCTGCCTTGGACACTGTAGAAAACCTGGACCTAATTCCTGGACTTTAAAGTCTTTGGAAGGCTCACCATTCCCCAGCATGACTTGGACTGGCTCGAGTTGGGCCAACTTGAGTCCGTGATCATTATGGGCACAAAGACATAACTAGAATAGGCCAATAAATTCATTGAAGGTTTGATGAGAATGTTTTAGCATATGCATTGAGCACGGCCCATTACTCATTTTGATGGCCATTGAATGGGCTGGTTTCTCTATCCATTTTAGAGAAATAGAGGGAAAAATTAGACCTCTCAAACACAAGGATGAAAATAGCGGTGGCGGCGGGCGTAGCGGCCTGCCACCAAAACGATACGAAGCGGGCGATACGTAGCGTAGCGGGGATACGTAGCGGCGTAGCGGTGCGATTTGAAAAAATCGCCAAAAAAATCTGAAAAAATTCCAGAAAATCCAGAAAATTGTAAAATGAAAGAAAATGTAGTTCTTTTGCAAAAGTAAGTAAGAAAAGGGGGCGTAGCGGTGCCCTCAATACATGAGGTCCTGTATCGCTGTATAAATAGAAAATAATAGTAATGATGAGTTTTTTCACATGTTTTCATTTTTCTTAGTCATGTTAACTTAAAAAGTAATGGAAAGCTCATAAAAAAAAATAGAACATGAAATAAAGGCATAAGAATTAAAAAGACTTAAGAGTTAGGTACTTAGGTTAGGTACTTAGGTCATTAGTCATTAGACTCATTACTCATTACTCATTAATGAACATTAAACAATCAAATATAAATACTTCAACATTCAAGGTTCAAATTCAATCAAGTGGATGAACTATGAAGCATGAAGTGATCAACAATCAACGTTCAACGCCAATTTAGAAATGACAAATAATAGAGTTAGTGAAGGAAATAAGAATACCTTAATCACCACCAAAACGAGCGTCTACCAAGATTCAAGGGGCTATGACTATCCTCATCCCCATCATTGTTATCATTTCTAGTGGCACCATATGGAATTTGATATTGATGAGCATTGGGATCCACAAATCCAAAGAAGGCAGCCGCACCCGCATCAAAAGAACTTGGAGGAGGTGGAGGAGGTGGATATCTACTATATTGGGTTTCACCATAGTCACCATATGAGTAGGACCCTGAAGTTGAAGACTGTTCTTCTTCTTGTCGTACTTGACCTGGCTGACCATATGGAAAATAGTCAAAATACTGTGAGGGTCCTTGTCCACTGTAACTAGGGTTCCACGATTCAGCCCATGATGCTGCTTGTTGGCCTCCATTACCTCCACCTTGTTCATTACTACCTCCAGGAGCAGGTGGTCTCCGACGCCGTTGATAACCAATGGTTCCTTCCATTCTTTCCGGAAAGTCGTGTACCTCCTCTATAGGAATGACATCTTCCTGATCATGTTGGTAGTATTCACTAGTAGCACCTGTCCCACTAGTGTCTCCCGCTCCATCTCCCCCATCTCCTCCACCATGGCTACTCGAAGAGACGGTGGTACTCGTCTTCTCAGAAGATGACATAGCATGAGCAGGTTCTTTCCCTCTTGGTTGTGGTTGCGGGCCTTGCGGCTGTGCACTTGAGCCTTCTCCTCCCAATGGGGCACCCTCTGCCCCGCCTATATCTTCATCAAGCAAATCTCTAACCTCCTCCTGAAAGTCCGGATCTGAATCTAGCAATGGATCCTCTATCTCGGCTATCCATGGGAGCAAGGGATCGTCCTCTCTAAATATGTGATCCAAACTAATAGGACAATAGTTCGGATTATCCCTTGCCCTCCTTTCTCTTGTTCTGTTTTTCAACTTCAAATTGTAATGGCAATATACAAGTTTGTTGAGTTTTTGCATGGTAAGCCGATTCCTGGACTTTGTGTGGATCAAAGAGAAAGTGCTCCAATTCCTTTCGCAGTTTGATGAAGTTGTAACTTGACTAAGGATGCGAACAGCCGCTTTCCTTAGCATTGGAGTGTCTTCTCCAAAATTCGTCCACCAATCAGCTGAAATTCAATGTAAACAAATAAAATTAGATATTCCTTAGGTCCTTCCAAGTTCCAATCAATTGAAAGATAAATAACAAAAGCCTAATAGGTCTGGTGATTGGGTACCAGGTGGCATCTTTCCAATCGCCCTCATTGCAAGAGGGTCTGCGAAGCCTCCTCTCCTTTGTGTGTATGTAGATATCTACAATGTGAAAATTCGGAATAAATTAATAAACCATACATGTTTAAGACCTATCTCAAGCATATACATTTGTCATCTCAAGACTTAAATATAAAATTCCCAATCACGAACTCACCTCTTGGATGGCTTCGATTGAATCATCAACTCCCAACAATTTTTTCAACACTTCCCTTAATCCTACCCTCAACTCTGTGTCTATTGTATCGCTGTGCTGTTGGGCATTGGGGTAGTAGAATTCGGGATTAAGGAAATAGCCTACATTGAAAACAGTTGAAATGCATAATGATTAATTGATTAAACGTCAATCAAAGAGAACTAGATAGATTTAAAAGCATCAAATAGTGATATTGTTATTGAGTACCTGCAGCATGCAATGGATGGTGCAGCTGGTCATTCCACCGGGCATCAATAATTTTTATATAATCTTCATGATATCTAACATTTTCCATGATAGCTTGCTTAGCCCGATCCATTGCTTCGTATATATATCCCATTGTTGGCTTGTCACCATCTACAAGCCGCAACACTTTAACTAAAGACTCATAAACCTTTAATAAATTAGATACTTTTTTCCAAAATTTATTGTCCCTCATCAAGTTAGGGATCTCAAATTCCGGACCACTTGTTGCATTGCCCCATTTCGAACGAAGCCATTCCTCTGATGCAAACATCTGAATAAGCTCTGTTCTAAACCTTACAAGGCTCTCCATCGCAATGAAATGGGTGGCAAACCTAGTTGTTCCCGGACGTATCAAGGCATGGTTATTTGTGAATCTTTTCATCAAGCTCAAAAGCCATGAATGATCATAAATAAATCTGGTAATGCCTCTACATGCCTTGATAACTTCAGCAATTTTCTTCTTCTTTCCAATATCTTCCATAATGAGATCTATACAGTGTGCTGCACATGGAGTCCAAAACAGATGAGGTCTTTTATTCTCCAACATCCTACCGGCTGCCTTGAAATTGGCGCCATTATCTGTAACTATCTGTACAACATTCTCCTCTCCCACACTATCTACAACCTTATCCATAAGAGTGTATATATATTTAGCTGTCCGTCTATGTTCAGATGCATCCACGGACTTCACAAAGACACACCCAGCAACTGATTGTACCAAAAAGTTTATTAATTGTGTTTGTGTGCCGCTGGTCCACCCATCACACATAATAGTAACCCCATTCTGTTGCCACATGGGCCTAAAGTTCTCCACCCATACCTTTATTTCTTTATATTCTTCTTCGAGATACTTAGTGCCCACATCATAAACAGAGGGCGACTGTATTCCTCGGCCAGCTTCGGCGGCAACATCAAGAATTGTTTGGAAATATGGGGAATCTATTGCTGTAGGCGGTATGTTCTTGTGAATTAGCCATTTTGCTGTAGCTTTGACTAATCTATCTCTTGCACCCTTCATCACCCCTTTCATAACACTTGATATATTTGGTTGTTTGGCCCCCTCTTTTCTATGTGCTAGAGGATCAATAGAGGGAGGAACTGCTCTTCTAGTAGAAATAATTTCTACATCAACATCCCTTTCCCGGGTGCTAAATGCCCTACGCATGGCCCCCGCAATGCCCTTGCCCCTGCTTGGCACAGCAGATGAGCCCCCTGCATCATAATATTTGCTGCTTCCAGCAAATGCACGACGTTCGTATTCTTCTTGGTGACTCATAAAGGACTCTCGGCGTGCAGCCTCCATCTGTGCATCCTCATCATCAAAACCTTCATCCCCAAATACATCATAACGGGCAGCATCAACATCTTGCTGCCTCTTTTCTTTTATCTCTATTTTTCTAGCTTTGTTTTGGCCAACCAAAGCTTTCATTTGTTCCCTGATTTCCCTTGGTACTTCGGTACAGCCCGCAACATTGCCAGAAATGTGGCCCAAATGGTGCTTGAATCTTGTAATGCCCCCATTGGTCACTTTCCCACAAAACTTGCATTTGATTTTCAACCTGTTGTTCTCAACTGCCTCACCATAGTTCCATGCGGGATCAATATCACGAGGCATCTTCAAAAATCAATTGGCAAACACAAATGCACAATAGAAGACTGAATACCTATAAATATGAACAAGTAGTATGTTAAAAATTAAAAAAACAGAAAAACATGTTAGAGGAAATATATATCTAACACTTAAGAATCATTCTCTTAACATTTGATTGGCATTCAATTACTAAAAATAATTTTTTTTTTACAAAAATAAAAAAATCCGAAAATAAAAAAAAAGAAAAAAATTGAAAAACAAGCATTACATGTTGGAATGATCTATGGGAACATAGATCTATAATCTAGGAGCCCTTTTCAAGACATTTGATTGGCATTCAATTACTAAAATTAAATTTTTTTTATAAAAATAAAAAAATCCGAAAATAAAAAAATAAAAAAATTGTAAAACAAGCATTACATGTTGGAATGATCTATGGGAAACATAGATCTATAATCTAGGAGCCATTTTCAAGACATTTGAATGGCATTCAATTACTAAAAATAATTTTTTTTTACAAAAATAAAAAAATCCGAAAATAAAAAAAGGAAAAAAATTGTAAAAAAAGCATTACATGTTGGAATGATCTATGGGAAACATAGATCTATAATCTAGGAGCCCTTTTCAAGACATTTGATTGGCATTCAATTACTAAAATTAAATTTTTTTTATAAAAATAAAAAAATCCGAAAATAAAAAAATAAAAAAATTGTAAAACAAGCATTACATGTTGGAATGATCTATGGGAAACATAGATCTATAATCTAGGAGCCATTTTCAAGACATTTGAATGGCATTCAATTACTAAAAATAATTTTTTTTTACAAAAAATAAAAAAATCCGAAAATAAAAAAAGGAAAAAAATTGTAAAAAAAGCATTACATGTTGGAATGATCTATGGGAAACATAGATCTATAATCTAGGAGCCATTTTCAAGACATTTGAATGGCATTCAATTACTAAAAATAATTTTTTTTTACAAAAATAAAAAAATCCGAAAATAAAAAAAGGAAAAAAATTGTAAAACAAGCATTACATGTTGGAATGATCTATGGGAAACATAGATCTATAATCTAGGAGCCCTTTTCAAGACATTTGAATGGCATTCAATTACTAAAAATATTTTTTTTTTAACAAAAATAAAAAAATCCGAAAATAAAAAAAGAAAAAAATTGAAAAACAAGCATTACATGTTGGAATGATCTATGGGAAACATAGATCTAACAATATGAAGCTATTTTCAAGTTGTTTCATGAGTTTTCCAAAAGTGATAATGGTTTTTTTTTTTTAAATAACATAAATCCGAAAATAAAAATAACAATATTGAAAAAAAACCCAAAAGATATGCATGCAAGATCAAAAGGAAGCATGGATCTACAATAAAACAAGCCAATGATGCCATTATATTGTGATTCATAGTAGTTAGAGAGTGAAAATCTCAAAAGTTGAAAAAAAATTGCATACCTAGATGAAGATTCTTATTTAGAATCTTTAAAATCCTTTGATTAGTTGTATGTTGTTGATTTGGAGACAAGAAATCTTGAAAAAATGCACTTAGGGGACACTTGGGACCACTTTGGAGGAAGAAATGGGGGAAAACAGCAACTTGGGAAAGAAGAAATGGGTTTGAAACCCATTTTCGTCAAAAGGGGGGGTTTTTATAAACCCCCCGCCACGTAACGGCCGCCACGGTGTATCGGCCGCCACGCACGTGACGGCCGATATTTCGGCCGTGGCATGGCGGTATCGCCCGCCACGGCCGATATATCGGCCGCCACGCTACGTGGCGGCCGATATTTCAATCCATGCTCAAACATGAACTAAATAACGCCTCCCATCTTCAATGATTACATGCTTGAAAAAAGATCACTGGCCGGAACTGATCTAGATCATTCTAAATCTTGGGATAAGTAGGCAAATGAGTTTTTACCAAAAAAATAAAAATAAATAAATACTAGGAAAATAAACTATAATCTCCAACAGACTTTGACCATGAGATGAGGATAGTGTTGGAGGCCAATGGCCATTGAGAAAGCAAAAATCAAATAATTAGAGTATGTTTGTGTACAACTGCGAAAGATGTAAAAAGGAAGTTAGATGGGTTCCGTTTTGGTGAAACATGTTTCTCATGAAGGCCACGTTTGTGTACCCACCCTTTCCACAGAAAAGGAAAATTGCCACGTCAACAAATCCCATAAAAATGGAAAGCTCAGAAAAGGATTTCTGCGGGATTTAGAAATTCATGTTTATTGCGATTTTTTTTTCCTCGCAGAATTGGTGCTAATGTTGTTTGGTGCGACTATGGACTCCTTATAGAAAATCAAAATTTTCTGTTTGGTGCAATAATTTTTTGAATAAAAATAACATAATATATCTATAATTTATTCAGCATCAAATAATAATCTATTTAAAAAAAATAAAAAAAATGAAAGAGTATAGGTTTTGGGTTGAAATGGAAAAGAGTGAGGAAATGAGATTATATAGGAGGGAGTAGTTTTCTGAGAAAATCCATTTCCCATACCCTCATAGGAAACTCATTGCCAACATAAGTAAGGAAAATGCTGACAAGGCAAGAAAGTGTTTCCGTGGAATTATTCCGCACCAAACGCATAAAAATTGGGTTTTCCATGGAAAACCGTCCACTTTTCGGGCATGTTTGTGTACACACCCTTTCCGCAAATTCCATAGAAATAAAAACCTTGGAAAATGATTTTCATAGAATTTAGAAATTCATGTTTGGTGCAAAAAGAGTTTCCTCATTGAATTGACGCTAATGTTGTTTGGTGCGGCTGTGGATTCCTTATAGAAAATTAAAATTTTTTACTTGGTGATATACTTTTTTGAAGAAAAATAACATAACATATATATTATTTATTCAATATTAAATAATAATTTATATAAATAAATAAATAACGAAAGATTTGTAGGGTTTTTGGGTTGAAATGGACAAGAGTGAGGAAAAGTAGATGAAGTTTTCCGAGGAAATCCATTTTCTACACCCTCCCATAGAAAATCCATTTCCACAATTATCAAGGAAAATGCTGACTGCGCAGGAAAGCATTTCCGCGAAATTATTCCGCACCAAACGCCGGACAAATCGGTTTTCCGGGGAAAACCGTCCACTTTTCTGAGGAAAAGTATTACACAAACGTGCCCTTCTATAGAAAAGTTTTACACAAGCATGCCTGAAGGGACGATGGACTTCTAAATCCTCTTTAATAAGGAAAAACAAAAAGGATATTTTAGTTTTATTTTTTTATTTTTTTCCCCATTTTTCTTTTCCTTGTTTGCTCCTTCCCACTTCTTTTTTCCTTTGAAAATAGAGCAGTACTTCCACACCACATGAGGGATATTATGGTTTTCATTTTTAAATTTTATCCAAAAGACATCTCATCAAATCATCAAATCATGTTTTAGGTCCTTGCTTTCCCCTTTCCTATTGCTTCATTAACATGCGTGTAGTGCTTTTTTTTGCTGCTACTTTTTCTTATTTTCATTTGCTTTTTCCCTTTATTGAGGCTAGATTTCAGAGCCCCATAAGTCAAAAAATATCATGTATTTACAAGTAAAAAAAATGCTAAAACCATGCAATTTACAATTTTTTCCCAGTCTTCTTGACCCATTATTGAATGATATTGGAAGTAGAGAGCAATACAAATTCATCATTATTATCACTTTTGAGATATATTTGAATAGGATGATTTTCTCTTGCACACTTCTGCACTGCGCATCAGTGCAATTCATCATTGGTGAAATTCAAGGGCTTCCCACCCTTGATGATTCTCCAAATGCGTGCTCCCTCAGAGCGCATGCGCGGGGCAAATTCCCCTTATGTAATAATTACTTATTAATTAAATTGGATTAAACATATGATTTCACATTTTTTATATTATGTTAAGATGTCCATCCTTTTTAATTCTTTTTCATACTCCTTGCTAAAAGAAACCCCGCCCCGCCCCGCCCCGCCCCCAAACTCCGCCCCAAGTCCAAATCCCCTGTTTCAACTAAACATGGAAATAGTGTTTCAACGAAACAAGGAAACAATGGGTTCATGGTTAGGGCCAGCATAAAAAAACCTTCAGTCCATAAATATTTGGGACTATTAATTTTTGGGCCAGGCTTAGATTAAGCAATTAAAAGCCTGAAACCCAGCCCAAATAAGTTTTACTTGTATATTCTACTAACTTCTTTACCAAAAAACAGTGATAAAAGCCCAAGAAAGTGAGACTAACTAAATGGCCAGGCTCGGGCTGTCACCACTGAAATTGATCAAGCTCAACCCAGGAACTTACTGTCTCTGTCGTGCTTGGGCCTAACAAGGCCTATGTTTCTAATACCAGGCCGGACTGGGCCATAACACGGCCTTGCCCATCTCAACCCAGCCCCTGAGCATTATTATCATTAGGGTTGTAAATGGGTCGGTTCCGGTCCGGACCTGAAACCGTTAAGGAGAAGGTGGAACCGAACCCGGAGCCGGAACTGTTTCGGGACCGGTTTCTTGGCTCTGGAATCGGAACCAAAACCATATATGAGACGGGCCTGGATTTGAGTACGAGTCTAGATAAAGAATAATATTAAAAAAATATGATTTTTATGAGATATTTTTAAAAACTGAGGTAATATATCGGATTTTGGGTTCAAATCAGGGTAGAACTGGATCCGGACCTATTTACTCATCGGGGCCTAAATAAGGACCCAGACCTGGAACCTCCCCGCGTAATCGGAGAACCGGGAACCATTTACATCCCTAATTACCATTCAGTTCCAAAACTAGGTCGGTCCACTTCTAACAAAACCCTGCTCAGGGTTTAGAGCAGACAGACACGCGCAGTCACCCGTATATAAAGCCTCGGCTGCAGCTGCAGCGCATTTGATGCGCTCTAGCTCGAACATCACCACGGTCTCGGTCTCTCCCACCACGCGATGAGCTTCCGCTTCTTCAATCTCGCGCGTAGGAGACGAGCATTTCGGATTCAGCAGTCCATGGCTTCGTCAAGGATCTACTTCTTAGCCATCACTGGCGCTGCCGCCGCTTCCTTCGCTGCTTTTTCCGAGCATGCATATGCCGACAGCCCCTTTCGCTTCTCTCCTTTCTCTTCTCCATCTCCGTCATCTCCCGCCTCCGCTCCTCCAAAGCCTTCTTCTTTAGATGGAGGTTCAAGAAGCACGTCTTCGGGGTTCGACCCAGAGTATTATGAAAGAGGCGCCAAAGCAGTTAGAGAAATCAACTCTTCTCCTCTTGCCAAACAGGTGTTTGAATTTATGCTTATGATAGTCTTTCGACCCTGTTATGGCTTTTCTGGAATTGGATTATTCTCATGCTGTTTTGGGGCTGTGTCTGTTTTGGGTTTTTTTTTTTTTTTAGGTGTTTGATTTGATGAGGAAGCAGGAAGATACTCGGCTGGCTGAAGTGGCAGTTGAGAATGCGCGATACCAAGCAATACAAGCTCAAGTTGATATCGTGAGTGTTTTCAATCTTCGACACTCGCAGAAATGTAATGTAGAGTTGCTGTTTTTGTAACAAATGAAGAAGACATGTGACATATTTTTCTGTAGAATCATGACCCATTTCACTGAATGGAAAATTTGACATATTTATTAGGCTGAGTTTTTTTTTTCGTAAAATACATTCGAATTGAATACAGAGGAATTCATGGTGAAATGAGATCCGCTGAAGGAATATTAAAGATGTGAGGGGTGAAAGATACGAGGTGGAGATGTTGATGGGAACTTGACTGTGCTAGGTATTGAATTAGTTGGGTGATGGCTGGGTATTCATTTTACATCTTCACTTGATCTAAGTTCCATATAAGGGGAGGTTATTTGATGGTCATTTTTTGTTTACCTTGGGCTGTTTATTTTTAACCCCTTATAGAAATACAATTCTAGGAATTCAATTACATGAAACAAGCAGGCCATTAGAAACCACAAAAACTTCTGTTGACACAACTTGTTCATGGCTTTAACTATGATATTTTTTTCACCACTAACACTACGGCAGGGTCTGCAAAATCCACCTCTATGGAGTTTTCATTTCAATCAGTTCACTGTTTCTTTTTGTCCCCCTTTTTCTGGAATCATGGCCATTATATTATCTGGATACGAGACCATTCAATGTGTGTGTGTGTGTGTGTATCTACCTATCTGTGTGTGTAATATTTATATAGGGGAGCCCTACAAAATACCCGGTTTATCAAATGAAAAACTAGTACTTCTCAAGATGTGGAGTTATCGTGGAAGAAACGAATCTAAGGAACAGAGCAAACGGCTCCTCTTTTTTCTCTTTCGTTAATAAAGAGTAAGAGGGATGAGCTGTAGGGTCTGTTTGTGCAAAGCCGCGGAAGAGGAAACCTCCGTGGCATTTGATTCCTCTGCGTGGAGGTCGGAAAATCAGACAAAGAAAATGGCACTGTAAAACCGCGCCGGAATATCCGGAGGAACGGATTCCTTGCTGCACCGAAAAATCTGGCGTCCTGTCCCTGCCCATTTCCGCGGACTCCGCCATTGCACAAACGGACCCGTATTGTTTTAAGCTTTCTATTTTTTCTCACATCGTACAAGTCGTGAATGAGTTGTATGGGAGCAGAAGACGTTTAAAACCCATGAGTGGGACCCTTTCTACAATCAAGTGGGAAACATTAAAAATTTATTAGCGGGCTGCTCTTATAGACTTTTGAGTGCCATTGAAAGGCTTTAGTCTAATTGAAGTGAAACATGGACCCCCAATGGATTTATAGTGTTGCTTTTATGTCACATTAAAAATCTTAAGAATGGGTCCCTCTTATGAAATTCTAAGGGCAAAAAACACATTGGTGAGCAGTGAGCTTAAGTCTGAATGAAGTGAAGCTTGGCCCCACTACTGGATTTTATGAGTGTGGTCCAAAAAACTGAAAAAAGTTTGAAAGAAAGTGTGAAAAAATAAGAAAATTGAAAAAACTTAGAATTTGAAGTTTTTAAAGATCTAGTAACTGTCTTTGTATGTGAATCAGCCCTTATAGAAGCAGAGAATGTTGGTTATACGAAATATGGATCTTTGAGGGGTCCACATGAGTGCATGAGCATCAGTATTCAATGAAGAAGATGGAAGGCCAGATATGAAGAAAAAAAGGACAAAACCGTGTGAATGCAAAGACATGTAAATGATGAAGTGGTAACATAGCTCATGGCTTAAATGGCTGAGTTTAATGGCTCAATTGCTTTTTAGAAAGCGAGGTGCTTTGTAAAAAGTGAGGTGGCATAATCTAATTGGACAAATTTATCCGGGGCAAAACTGCCCCTTTTCAATGGGGCAGTTTGTAGAATTTCCCATTTATACATATATCACATAGTTTTCAAAATCGGAATCGTATCATAAATCGTTCGTACCCATGAATCGAATCGCGAATCATATCACAAATCGTAGGATTTTGTATTTTTCTAATAAAAATAAAAAATAAAAAAAATTATAAGAAAATGAAAAATGTAATTATTCTTAACCATCCATTTTCCCATTTATAGCAGTATAAATACAATAACAAGTAAATATGTCATACAATCATATCAAGAACATCATGACATGTTCATATATACATATGTGTATAAATTCTTATAAGATTTTGATAACTACTAAATTACTTTTTAAAAATAAAAGCGCTAAAAGGAAAAGAATAAAGAAAGAAAAAAATCTAAAAGATTATTAATATTAACTAATTGGTTATAGCTATTATCGCTTAGCTGCATTGCTTGTATCGTAAGATTCGATGAAATGAGTATCGAGTTGTAGGATTCATACTTGACTCCTAAGATTCATCTGTAAATGGGATTTATTGCATAGATACGAATCGTTTTCCTTAAGTTTCGGGGATACGAATTGTAGGATTCTGGTAACTTATATATATTATCTAGATAAAAAAAATTTCTTGATCATCTTTTTTTTTTTTTTTTTTCTTTGGAGAAAGTTATTGATCATCTGTTCTCAATTCAGTATTTATTCTCTTTTTTATAACGGTAAATTTCAATATTTATTCTCTTCACCACTCAATGCCCTCACATGAGGATGGATTTATTTTATTTTATTTTATTTTTATTCTTGAGAAGAACATGAATTTATTAATGAAGATCTGTATAGAAACAAAATGGGTGTAAGTAAAATAAAACATCAAGTTGATGAGACACAACACTGTTCTATGATTACCGCTGTATGAATTGGGCTGTCAGTTCACAAATCTTCCTTAGAGACCCTGTTTGTTTGCTTATGTGTCAGCATCGGCTTTGACATCCCTATTGATGTGATTGAACACTACTTCATTGACTGCTTCTTATCCTAAATGTCATCTGCGATAAAAGCATGGTGCTTTCAGTTTCTTAAATGCCCAAGAAATGGCATTTTAGGGATTCCTTTTCATAATAAGAGTGCCCGCACACCCATTTTCAAACCTATGATGCCTAGATACGGATATGGATATAGACACTGATGTGGGGATCAGGTATACGACTCCTCACTTTTGAAAATTTAGAACATGAATACGGATATGGGTGTCCTAATTTTTTCTTTAAACCACTTTTAAATCAATGAAATTATCATTGTCTTTGTCCCTTTTTAGCATTTTTTTATGGTGAGAAGTAAAAATATTAGAAGAACAATATGAAATAAAGGACTTTATAAGTTGGATGTGTTAAATTTGTTCCATAGAAGCGTCAATGCAGTATTAGGTACCAATACAAGTGTGGTGTTGGTCCGATAGGGATTCGTTGGGCATGTTTGTACAAGTATCTGGGTATCATAGATTCAAACAATTTTATGCCTGCAGAACAGACATAATTTCATCCTATTAACATTCCCCACTCCAACGTGGATTGAGAAGGATAGACGAACTGCCTTTGTTATCCTTTTTTTTTTAACTCCCTGCACTAGGTCGTTCTGGATTGATCGCTGATGCACAGTCAGCATTTAGTTTCCAGTGTCCATCTGGAAACAATTTCATTGAGACAGGGAATACAACAAGAAACAGGATAAGAAACGGACAAAAGGAGTGCTAACCTACTTTGATAGACATATCCAATGGAGCTCTACAAGAAAGAAAGCTAAAATAAAAAAGGCTGAAGACAGAAAAATTACAACATTGATTCAATTTACAAATTAATTATACTCTTTGTTTGGCTAATGAGGATGGTTGAAGTACCATCTCTATGAAACTAGCGACAATGGTATCATTTTTTCATAAAAGGTGAGAATGATTTCGTTTGCACAGAATTTTCACTGCTTGAATTGAACAACCTTCTAAACAAAGTTGCTCCAAATGGCTGAATGTAATTCTTTATGGTGTGTAGACCATAAAAAATGCAGAACATCAGAAAGTGAAAAGGACGAAATATGAGGAAACAAAGGAGAATCCGTATCTTATTAGTTATTAGTACAATGCATCATGACTTGGAGGGAGAATATTTGAGATTTTTGCTTCCCCTCTCCCTGGCTGAATATGAAATGACGTGTGGCATTCTCCACAGCTCTCCTCCTTATTTTTGTTTTCTTTAATTTTTCCATTTTTAATGGTAACAAAATTTTCTCAAAAATAGCTAGCCAGCATAAAAGACATTTTGAGGACCTTCAAAGGAACAGAAGACAAGAAAACTGAAAAAGAGGCACCCTAAGTCCTACGAATCAGGCTGACAGAGATGAAACATGATCAGCGACTGCCCTACACCCCTCTCAAATTCTTTCCTCTTTCAACAATTTCTCTGCATCTCCTTCCTCAAGGAATTCCACCTCCCTAAAATCCCAAATTGCTGGATAAAGTTCACCTTGTCTACATTGTTGTAGTACTAGCAGATGTCAGTGCTGCAGTGAACTTGCAAGCATTATGTCAACTTGGGTAGATCACTAATAGTCATTTCTCCTTTGAGTGGTTGGTTGGAAAATTAGTGCTCCTGTACTTGCAAGATCCTGGAAGCATATGGAAACAATATCCCTTCCATCCTCTTCTTCTCCTTTTCACCTTTTTTTTTTTATACTAGTGTGGATTGTTTTGATCTCTGCCTCCATTACCTTTAATTTCCACGACATAGGGCAGCATAGAATTGTTTACATCTGCATGCAGCCTGTCTATTTGACAGAGTAGGGGGTTCTCAGTTTGTTTATGCCTTCTTTTACAAATATTTCTAAGTGATTTTTTTTTTTTTTTTAAATGTTGTAGGGGGTTCTCAGTTTGTTCATGCCTTATTTTACACATATGTCTAACTGGTATTTTATGTTATGTTTTTCTCTTGGTTGAATCGTTTGTATGGTGTTATAAATTTTAGCTATGATCTTTCTAGGGTGTTGGCGATCACTCCAACTTTATTCATTCACTGTAAAACAAGATTGTTTGTGCCTTTCAATTTGAATTGTGTTCTTTCTAATGAATATTTTATTCCAGGAGAAGCAGCAGAAAATGGCAGAAGAACAAAGGAATTTAATCCAACAACAGGCACAAGCAAAGGCACAAATGGCACGTTACGAAGACGAGTTAGCCAGAAAAAGAATGCAGGTGGATTGAATAGCTTTTTTTTTTCTTTTTCTTTTTGTTTTAAGTAAAAGATAATTTTTACTATCTATCGTAAGTCCTTTTCTGAGGATGCTCTGATTTAGTTATGAAGATTGTAGTTTTCATTGTATTCTTTTACACCTTTTGCAGACAGAGCATGAATCTCAAAGGTTACAGAATGTTGAATTGGTGAAGATGCAAGAACAGTCTTCCATAAGAAAAGAACAAGCAAGACGTGCTACAGAAGAGCAAATTCAAGCACAACAGCGTCAATCTGAGAAAGAGAGAGCTGAAATAGAACGGGAAACAATAAGAGTTAAAGCTATGGCTGAGGCTGAAGGCCGCGCACATGAGGCGAAACTGACCGAAGATCATAACAGGAGAATGCTTTTGGAAAGAATGCATGGTGAAAGGGAGAAGTGGCTTGCTGCAATTAACACAACTTTCAACCACATAGAAGGTATCTTTCAACCGAACTGTAGGGTATTCTTGACTTCTGCGGAACACTGCTTAAACCTTTCTGAAGTTCTCAAGCAACTAGGTGTTTCCTTGAACTCTACACGAAAAGGAAAGGAATAACCAGTTTTCTCATTCTAACACTTAACACTCAAAAACACTATATATATTTCTATTCCTTATTAACAACCCCTACTTTAGTTATCATACTAAGGTTGAAATTTTAAAGTGTATTTGCTTAATACATGGATTCCTTGCTTCATAGGTGGTGTGAAAGTTCTACTGACTGACAGGACCAAACTGATTGTGGCTGTTGGAGGAGCTACTGCACTTGCTGCTGGCGTGTATACAACGAGGTCTACACATTGATCATTCAAATGCTTTTATCTTCTATTTCAGTCTCAGAATCACGATACATGAAACTGCTATTTTTGCATATTTTTGGGTACTGTTAAGTTATGCCTTTGATCCTATAAATGGATTCTGCCTAATGTTCTTCTAAGACTTCTTCATTATTTATGTAATTTACAGAGAAGGTGCCAGAGTTATGTGGGGTTACATCAACCGGATATTGGGACAACCTTCTCTAATTCGAGAGTCATCAATCGCCAAGTTTCCATGGTCAGGCTTATTTTCTCAAGGAATAAATAAAGTGTTGAGCCGTAGGACAGGAGTTGGCAGTATGATGTCCTCAGATAATAGAACAAGTTTTGATGATATTATTCTCCATCCTTCATTGAAGAGGAGGATAGAGCAACTTGCTCGAGCTACAGAAAATACCAAGTCTCATCAAGCGCCATTTCGTAACATGCTCTTTTATGGACCTCCTGGTACTGGAAAAACTATGGTTGCTCGAGAAATGGCTAGGAAATCGGTATGATATCACTTCATGACTTTGTTTATATCTGCTTCTTTGTTGGGTTCTTTTTAAAGCTGGAGATATATTGGGTGGTCTGCTTGGCTTTGAATCCCGGTCTCCTCTTGCACCAGGCCAGATATGTAGGGTCCGAGCCTGGCCTTTGCGTCAATAATGATTGAGTGGGCTGGAACTACCAGTAAAGGTCTGTCAGGCGTTCATAATTAGGTACACATAACCTCTGATTGTTATCCAGGTTGCAGAGGACCAACTACCTACAAACACCTGAAACCATAAGGGGTTTGTGTGATTGGGAGGATTTATCATGGCTTGGATGGAGGAAAATTGCTCCTATTTTGTGATCATGGCCATCAATTCAATTATTCAAATGTCTGAAAAGTTAACGGTTCTTATTTAGAGTGTTTAATCTAAAGAGGTGATTGTGACTGCAGTTAGGTGGAATTTGGTTGCATTCCAATTCATGGCGTGAGGGTTTGTGTTCAACATGTGGACCCCACAAATATATTGCAAATGTGAGTTGTCACTAGCTTGCATATGATCTCTAATGCACACATGCACGCAAACATGTGCGCACCTACATCAGGGGTGGTCCTCTTGGATGCGTGATTCTGAGGGGAGATGGGAGGGAATAGGGGTTTGTGATGCAGGCCAGACTAATGGGCCCCGTTTGAAAGTCTATGCAAGAATGCCCAAAGCCCACAAGCCCAATAATGGTTGATTCTTCCCCAAGATTCTCCAACGGCAGTTTCCTATTTTAAATCTTCTAGAGGATTTTCTAGATTTAGTAAATTTCTTAATTGCTATGATTTAAACAATAATTAGGCAATTTATAAATTTTCCTAGATTATTAGAATTAGGGAGTTTCTTGTTTAGTAATTAGTAGGGAGTTTCTTATTTAGTAGGGATTGATTGCTAAATTATTGCTTAGGCTTTATTATATAAGGATGTAATCCCTTCTCTTGAGATAAACGGAAATTGAATGAAAAGTTGAGCTTTCTCAATCGTGTGCTTCTCTTTTGTCTTTGGTGTGAGACCTAGACATCCTATCTAAGCCGTTTGTCTTGGAGAATAGCCCGTTGGCTATCCTCCTTCTTCCCTGCGCTGCTTCAATTGGTATGATGGCCTGAACCAGTCTTGGAGATTATCAAAATTGAAGTTGAAGAACTCCTCCAGAAAGGTTACATTCGCGTAAGCATGAGTCCTTGTGCGGTATCAGCCATCTTGACACCCAAGAAAGATGGTTCTTGCAGAATGTATGTCGACAACCGAGCAATCAACAAAATCACCATTAAATACAGGTTTCCGATACCTTGGTTGGATGACATACTTGATATGATGGCTGGATCTTCCGTCTTCTCCAAAATTGATCTCAGAAGCGGATATCATCAAATTCATGCTCGTGTAGGAGATGAATGGAAGACTGCTTTCAAGACTAAAGATGGATTATATGAATGGTTAGTCATACCGTTCGGTTTATCCAATGCTCCCAGCACTTTCATGAGAGTTATGACTGCTTCTACGGCCTTTTCTCGGTAAATTTGTCGTTGTGTATTTTGACGACATCTTGATCTTCAACAAGTCCAAGGATGCACATCTTGATCACCTCAGGTATGTGATGTGTGCACTTCGCAAAGAGAATTTTTACATTAATTTAAAGAAGTGTACATTCTTGAGTTCCAAAGTTATATTCTTGGGATTTGTTGTATCAGCCCAAGGAGTAGAAGCTGATCTAGAGAAGATCAACACAATCATTGCTTGGCCTATTCCCAAAACTATCAATGAAGTATGGAGTTTCCATGGATTGGCCACCTTTTATAGGAGATTTATTCTCAATTTCAGCACCATTTTGACTCCTATAACTGATTGCATGAAGAAAGGTGACTTCAATTGGACCAAGGCGGCCACTCTTGCTTTTGAACAAATCAAGCAGAAGATGATGGAGGCACCTGTTTTGAAACTTCCAGACTTTGACAAGGTCTTTGAAGTCAATTGTGATGCTTCACAGGTTGGTGTTGGCGGAGTCTTAAGTCAAGATGGTCACCTAGTTGCTTACTTTAGCGAGAAATTGAATGACTCTCGCAAGAAGTATTTGCTGCATGACTTGGAATATTATGTAGTTGTACAAGCACTTCGTCATTGGCGTCATTATTTGATCGGGAAAGAATTTGTTTTGTACTCCGATCATGAAGCATTGCAGCATCTGAACTCACAGAAGAAGATGAGCACCAACCGCATCAAATGGAGCGCATATCTGCAGGAATTTACATTTGTGTTGCATCATAAGTTAGGAACGGAAAATAAGGTAGCAGATGCTCTAATTATTCGT
This sequence comes from Camphora micrantha, assembly GCA_003546025.1. Taxonomy (NCBI): domain Eukaryota; kingdom Viridiplantae; phylum Streptophyta; class Magnoliopsida; order Laurales; family Lauraceae; genus Camphora; species Camphora micrantha. The sequence goes on from QPKB01000010.1 coordinate 25,506,810, forward strand.
TCTCACTTGCTCACGACAATTTTCGTCACAGTTCCAGGCTTTGAAGATATTTGCAGAGAATATCCTGAAGACCATGACTTTGGACGCATCTATAAAGATCTTAATGGTGAGTTTTCTGAACATCCCAAATTTTCAATACATGATGGCTATTTGTTTTATGGAAATCAGTTGTGTTTGCTAGCTACTTTTATCCACGAGTTTGTCCTCCGAGAGTTGCATGGAGGTGGATGTAGTGGACATCTAGAGCGAGATAAGACTTTGGCACTTGTGGAAGACCGCTTCTTTTGGCCCCGCCTGAAGACAGATGTTGCCCAAATTTGTGAACTATGTAGGGTATGCCAGCTTGCAAAGGGACAAAAGAAGAATATTGGATTTTATCAGCCCCTTCCTATTCCACATAAGCCTTGGAAAGATCTAAGCATGGATTTTGTCTTGGGCTTACCAAAGACGGCAAGAAGGGTAGATTCTATTTTTGTTGTGGTGGACAGGTTTTTCAAAATGGCATACTTTATCCCCTGTGCAAAGTGCAAACATAGCAAATGCAAGAAAGGTTGCCACCCTTTTCTTCAAAGAGATTGTTCGTCTTCATGGCCTACCCAAGACTATAGTGTCGGACAGAGATACAAAGTTCATGAGCTTCTTCTGGTAGTGGCGGACTCAGGATTTTCATTTGGGTGGGGCTAAGATTTTGCTAGAATTTACACTTGAAAAAAAAATTGCTAGACTTTGTTAGACTTTTTCACATTACGAAATAGCACCTATAGGTTTTTCTTTAGAAAATGTCTAATTCGTGGAACTCAACTAGATGCATGATACTTATTAAAGATTTGGCAATGAAGAGGTTAGGAATTAGGATGTTAATCAGAAGTACCAAAAAGCATTAGATGGATAAAAAATGATTTTAACCTTATTATGTTTCACTAAATTTGTATGTCAAAGTCACTGTCTAATGGAGATTGCTGCAAGTTCAAGGTGAGTGGGTGTGAGAGAAAAAGCCGAATAAGAGAACATTTTAAGGACAATCATCATTTCCCTTTTCACTTTCTCAAAGCCTCCAACATTTAGGGCACGTTTGTGTACAAGCCTTTTCCATGGAATGAGGAAATTGCCACATCAGTTAATTCTTTGGTAAATGAATACCACGGAAAATGGTTTCAATGGAATTTAAAAAATCATGTTTGGTGTAGTTTTTCTTTTCCACAGTGAATTGGTCTTGATTATGTTTGGTGCTGTCATGGATTCCTTAGTTTGGACCCATTACACAACCCATCATCAAATCCATCCTCTCCTCTGTCTCATCAATTATGGGCCACCATCGTCATCAAAATAGATGCCCACTGCACAACTCATCGCCAAATCCATCATCATCTGATATGGGCCCACCTGATCCTAATAGATAATCATCGACCCGGCCATCGACCCAGCCATCATCACCGTCATTGTCTGTCTCAACTCCACCATCATCACCATTGTTGTAGCCCTCTACTACACCACCACGCCTAATTCACTCCACCACCATCACCTGTCATTGCAATCCTCTGCAAAAGCCACCACCACCGTCTCAACTGCACCATCACCTGAACCAAGCTCTGTTTTAAAACCCTGCCATTTTTCAAATCTCAATCAAAGAGAAGAGCCCAGAGAGAGGGGGAAAGGGAGAGAAGAAACCGGAGATTAAGATCGAGATCCCATCATCATCTCTTCTCCACGCATCACATGAACCAAGCCTTGTTCTGAACCCTTTCCATTTTTCGAATCTCAATCAAAGAGAAGAGCCCAAAGAGGGGGAAAGGGAGAGAAGAAACTGGAGAGGAAGATTGAGATATATTGTCATTTGGAGATGAGGAAGTTGGAGCAGATAGAGATCAAGGTGCTAGGGTTTCGAACCCATTTTTTGTTTCAGAAGCTCTCGATGGTGGTTCCTCAAGGAAATGAGCCTTATAAAGTGGGTGTGACTTTTCTACGGAAATGGAAGTCCGATGGCCCCCCATGGGAACTCCATTTCCGCACTTATCAAGGAAATTGATGACGTGGCGGAAATGCGATTCCGCAGAATTATGCTGCACCAAACACAGGAAAAATCGGTTTTCTGTGGAAAACCGCCCCTTTTTCTGCGGAAATGTGTGACACAAACATGCCCTTAGATAATGGGAGTGGAATTCTATCTTTGAATCATAGTGGGGTAAGCAAAGATGATAACGGGAATGGATTTGGTCCTATTTGGATTTGTAGATATACTCATATTTGATGGTTTAGGGCTTAGGGTTTTGATTAGGATTTGGTGATTCAGGGTTTGAAATTAGAATTTGGAGATTAAGCATTCAGATTTAGGTATAGATTGATTAGGAAGGATTATGTTAGATATGTTTGACAGATGAAAATGCAGTAGTCTATACAGTACATAGAATTGGCAACGAAGAGCTCAATCGATAATCGGCACGAAGGGATTTCGAAAGAAGAGGTTGAAGAAGAGGGAGTGATGTGTTCCCGCGGTGTTCTATTTTTTTCTTTTTCTTTTTTACCAACGAAGCTTTACATATGTGGGGCTATCTTTAGACATGTGGAGCGACAAGTTTAGATATGTGGGGCATTCTCCAAGGCCCATTCAACTCTATGGGGTTGCAATTCCGACCTGAGGCAACTTTAGAGATTGTTCCAATGTAGGTCCACCCCTGCTCCAAGGCTTCATTCAAACTCCATGGTTATACAAAACAAAGAAAAAAAAAAAAAAAAAAAAAACCTCCATGGAATTTAATTTTGGACTTGGGACGACTGCCCCAGGTTCCTATAACCTTGGTCCGCCTCTGTCTTCTGGAAAACTTTATGGCATATGATGATGACAAAGCTCTAGTACTCCAGTGCCTACCATCCTCAGACTGATGGTTAGACTGAGGTCGTCAATCGCAGCTTGGGTACTCTTCTTCGATGTCTCGTCAGAGAACACATTGCTTCATGGGATCTTATTTTACCCATGGTGGAGTTTGCCTATAATAACTTTGTAAACAGATCAACTGGAAGATCACCATTTGAAGTTGTCACAGGAATTCAGCTGCATTTTCCGATTGACTTGAGTCCTTTACCAGCTGAAGCCAGGCCTAGCCAAGAAGCTAAACAATTTGCCCGGCACATGAAGGACGTTCATGATGAGGTCCGTCAACAGATTGCCAAAAGTAATGAGACTTAAAAATAGCACGCAGACACTTAAAGGCGTCATGTTGAATTTAACGACGGAGACATGGTCATTGTGTGAATTAAGCCAAAAAGGTTCCGCACAGGCACTTACAAGAAGCTCTATCCCAGAAGTGCAGGTCCGTTCAAGATTCTGAAGAAAATCAGCTCAAATGCCTATGTGCTTGATCTTCCGCCAGACATGAATATCAGTTCTACATTCAATGTCGAAGATCTCACAATTTATCTTGGGCATTATCAAGATGAATCTTTTGAAAAGCAAGATATTCGGCTTCCCATAATTCTAGCTCCTCGAGAAGAAATTGAAGATGTCTATGATGACCAACTAGTATCAACAAAGACTGGAGGATATCACAAGTTTTTGGTCAACTGGAAAGGTAAACCATTCTCTGAAGCTACTTGGATCACCGCCACAGACTTTTAGAGACTCAATCCGAATTTGTATGAGAAGTTCAAGTACAAATTCGCCGAATTTGTGTTCAAGTACACAAACTCGCCGGGGTCGAGTTTCTCCAAGCCAGGGAGAGCTGATGCAGGCCAGACTAATGTGCCCCATTTGAAAGTCTATGCAAGAAAGCCCAAAGCCCACAAGCCCAATAATGGGTGATTCCTCCCCAAGATTCTCCAACGGCAATTTCCAATTTTAAATCTGCTAGAGGATTTTCTAGATTTAGTAGATTTCGTAATTGCTATGATTTAAACAATAATTAGGCCGTTTATAAATTTTCCTAGATTATTAGAATTAAGGAGTTTCTTTTTTAGTAGGGATTGATTGCTAAATTATTGCTTAGGCTTTATTATATAAGGATGTAATCCCTTCTCTTGGGGTATACGGAAATTGAATGAGAAGTTGAGCTTTCCCAATCGTGTGCTTCTCTTTTGTCTTTGGTGTGAGAGACCTAGACATCCTATCTAAGCCGTTTGTCTTGGAGAATAGCCCGTTGGCTATCCTCCTTCTTCCCTGCGCTGCTTCAGTTTGGGGGGATGGGAAGGCTTACTAACCCCTTAAATTATTGTCTTGACTGGATTTAAAGGTATTTGTTTTTCGGTCGACCAAAAGAAATGGATGTGTGTTAAATTAGGGTGAATGCCAGTTCATGGGGGACCTGGGTTGGTGACTGGGGGAGGGATTGATCAAAGATGAGCCTTGGATAGGAGGTGCCTTTTTGGTGTTTACCTAAATCAGTGCTTATTGGGTCAAACTAGGGATGAAAATGGGTCCCAAAGTATATAGAGGAGCTGATCCAGAAAAATCAGGCGTTTCCTGGATTAGGAGCTGTTTTTATTTGTCCATATTTGGGTCCATTGCATGAACTTGAATAAATGTTAGGTTTGATTCCACAAGGCTTATCCCGGCTGACCCAAATACCCAAGTAACACATGCACTTATATTTTTATATTATATTATATTATGTGTATTTTTGTAATTTAGGATGCATAGTTAAATTAATGTACACAAAATGTGACTGGGTTATCTCTCAAGTATGAAACAATTAAAATATTGTGACAAAATACATCACAAATTTGGGTCTGATTAGGGTATGGATTTGGCTAAGAGAAAGTTAAGCTTGGATATGGTGCGTTTTTCATATCACATACTTGTTTGGATCTGTTTCGAAGACTTCATCTTTGTCATGTATGTTATCTTGTCTTTATCCCATCAATCTGGGTTAGCTTATAAGAGTTCTAGTGTTAAATTCAAAAAATCTGTGACATCTGAAATACTAATTTTCTAAGGTGCAATGAAGTATTCACTCTCTCTATCTCTCTCTGTGTTTATGTGAACCAGTGTGTACAAGAGATGGTGTGTATATATATGATGGAAGGGATGTATGTGCCCTCGGAGGACATTTAAAAAAAAAAAGTTCTGTAAGTAGAAGTACTAAAACCCTAGAACATGCATTCCTTAAAAGCATAATCCTATATGCTCCTTCATACTATTGATCTCTTTATCCAAGGTTTGTTGTGTGCCAGTTATGCTACTTTCAAACTAGTTGATCTAATGTCTATAAAGGATTATGCTACCCTCATACTAGTGATTTCTTCATCAAGGATCATTACTCTTACCGCTGATTAAGTCTTATCCCATCCACTCAGACTTGCCTTTGTGAATTAATTCTTCTCCACTCAGCTCTACTTGAATTTATGCTCTCACTAACTGATATAGTCTCCAATCACAAACAAGGGTCAGCAACTGGAACTTCAATGAAACACTGTAATACAGTTTCTGCAGAAATTCAGAACATGGATCTTCAAACTGTTCACGAACATGAATAGGCTGAATTGCTATCTTTTAGAAATTTTGAGGCTTATCCAAAAATATGTAAATCTTCATTTTTTTTAATTTCAGTAAAATACATTAATATAAAATATGGAGAGGCTAGTTTTCCTCAATGCTTCTTCCTTTCTTCTCAAATCACCTTTCTTCCCTTTCTCAGTTTTACAGATCTTCCAAGAAATTAGTTAAAAATTCCAACTCGGCATCAGAGCCTATCATTTCGAAGGAGACTCATAAGTTAAAAGGAGGGAGAGCTTTTCAGGGTTTCAATGAAGATTTTTAGTGATTAGGGGCTGATCTCAGCAAGCAGTTGCTGACAGGGGCGGACGTACATATTAGGTTCTGGGCATACTCACCGCGGTCGGACTGCGTAAAATGTGCGAAGCTCTTTTTTAAATTTGATTAATAATTGTGTCTCAGAGGGTCCATGCCCTGTCAGACATTAGCAACGCACCCCCTCTCCCTCCTCACTCTTCTATTCTTTTTCTCTCTCAAAACAACAAAATAATGAAGAAAGTACTATTATGTCCATCGACTACCCCCTCAAATGAAAATCCTCGGTCTACCACTGGTTGCTGACACCAAGCACCCTGTGTAGACTGTGGTGCACAGTTTGTGGTTCGTTGAGCAACATTCATGCTGCAGTGATTCAGCAATTCAACCTAGGTATGCTAGTGATTTAAGTTTGTTCGCAATATTTTTTCTTTTTGTGCTAGAAAGGCAAAAAGATTTCACTGAAAGAGAAAAAGAATGACTTAAGAAAGACAAAGCTCCCAAAAGAATACAAGCCAAAACTAGATAGAAGCCCTTACAAGCATTAATTACTAGTGGGGAAGAACAAAGAGACAGCAAACCATAAAAAAGGGAAAAACTGTCATGATCTCTGATGAGAAGGCCCTGGATTAGGCTTACAGAGGTGGGAAGCAGAAAGAACATCTGGAGATGAGATGGACTCCAATTGACTTAGTCCAATCATTAACCGGAGTCTCTGTTTTTTTTTTTTTTTAGTAAAAGAAGAGGTGTCTGGCTGCAATATAGAGCTCTGAACCTGCCCAGTCCAAGCTTTTGAGCCTCTAGAGTCGCGAATTTCATTCCAAGCCATAAGAGCAGATAGGTGGGCGCAAGCATGCATAGCATGGCCTCAGCCTACCAGCACGGGCTAGGCCATGCCGGCCCACGGGGTTTTGTCCTTCTTTTAATTTTTTCATATTGCCATGAAAACTTGTATGAGGCCATAAATACCACCCATTGAAACTTATATGAGGGCATAAATACAAGTATCCTACCACCTCAAGCCATAAATAGGCCTTTTAAATGCATCCATTTTTCCACCAACATGCACAAGAACTATCCCACCAACATCCATAAGAAAATGCAGAGGACGTGCATGGTTCATTAAAAGGGTCCACCCTCCAAAACAAACAAGCCCACTTATCCATGCCGGGTGGGGTTGTGCCCTGGCCTAGGAGGTGGGCGGTGTCGTGCCACAGGCCTGGGCACCTTGGCATAGCACCACTCAGGCTGGAACGGGTTGTGCTCGTGCCGGGCCGGGCTGCGACACATTGACCAACGTGCTCGGCCTGGGCAGCCCGGCCCAGTTTTCATCCCTAGGTGGGCGTTAGACTTGGGAGAATTGGTCCAGCAGGGAGAATTAGGTCTAAGAGAAAAAAGGAGGGTAATATTGTGAGTTCCCGGGAGTGGGAGTTGATATCTGTTGGAAAGGGTCGGAACGAGCCATGAACCCATCTTAGTGATGGATCTTATAGTGTCTTCCATAGTAAAGAAGTAATGCCGGAAGAACTTCACAATATATTCTGAAGACAGCCACTGATCATACCAAAGTTGAGCTTACCATCACCAATAATCCATATGCTGATGTGAAGAAAAAGAGCTCGGATTTTACATGAGATGCAAGAGCCAGGGGTGGGGTTTTATGGGTACCAAATTGGATGGTGGGGAAAGTATCCAAGCTTGAACCATTTTACCCACAGAATCAGTTGCAAGAGCTTTCCCAGCAAGGCTCATGAGGAGCTTCATTGAAATCAGAAATATGTCTGATATCTAGCCCACCTTCGGATCTTAGGAGACAAACCAATTCCCAATTGGTGCTGCTTCTAGATCAAGTTTTGGGGGCGGACCATAAAAGATTCCTCATAGGCTGCTCTATTTTTTGCAAATACTTTTGGGAACCGGAAGAGCCATAAAGGTATGAATTGACATGCTTGATAACACATGGTCAATGAGGATTAACCGACCAACAAAGGGAAGTAACTTGCTCTTCCAGCCAATTAGTTAGTCTTTGCCGCATTGGATTGCAGGAGCAAAGTGAGACATCTATGGTCTTCCATGGCAGAGTGGGGCAGAGGGAGAGATGAGATTGGAATGCTACAGAGACTTTTTCATCCTAGCTTTTAATCGCAAGCTCATCTGACCTAAGAAAGTCGGCTTTTGGCTAGATTAGAGGCTTGCGTTGAGGCTAGGTCATAGCAGGGGAGGAGGTAACAACTTTGACTCCATTAATGGAGGCTTGCAGTAGAGCATGATATCGTCGTCAAACAAAAGATGGCAACTTGGAACCCCCAGTTTGACTTATGAATAGGACTGCTGGTGCTTATGGAGGCCTACTCAGGTTAGTAAAACTTAAAACTTCTTCCGCGAGGATGAACTGGTAAAAGTAAATGGAATCGCCTTGTCTAAGTCCACGATGGGGAGCAAAAAAACCATAGGATTCTTTATTTACCATGAGAGAGTCTCTAGAAGTACAGACACAGTTTGGAAAGGTAGTAATCAAATCCTCAAAGAGGCCCAAAAACTTAAGAGAGGAGAACTCCAGTTAAGTTTATCAAAGGCTTTGGTAATGTCAAGCTTAAGGCGTAGACGTAGAGACCCACTTTCAATTTCAAATTCGACCTGTAGGTAAGCTCATGAGATAGGGCAATAAACTCATAAATTGAATGGCCCTTTATAAATGCAAAATGATTAAAGGGAGATTATAGATGGAGCAAGGGGCTTAACATATTGGCCAAAATTTTAGTAATAATGTTATAGGGAAAATTTAGAAGGTTTATGGGTATATAGAAAAGGAGAAAGGATTAGAGGATTTGGGGATTAGGGGAGAAAAAGGGTATTAGTGGCTTTAGGATTTATTTATTTGGTTTGAAACAAGTTTCTGACCGCTGCAACCACGGACTCACCAACAATACTCCAACAAGCAGTGAAAAAAGCTCTTGAAGACAATCTGGGTTTGAGGTATTGTTGTGTTGAGAGAGAACTTTTTGCTTGACTTAATTTTCATTGGAACGACTGAAAGGAGGGGATTCTGGTCTTCAGAGATCTTCCTTGGACTACTTGAAAGATGAGAGGGCCTGGGTGGACAGATTAGGCTTGAAACAGTTGGAGAAGAAATCCACAACCAAAGATTCGATAAAGGGTTTGTCTGCAACCACAGTGCCAGTAACTGCCATTATGCAAAATTTATTGATGTTATTAGCAGAGCTCCTTGATTTGGCCATGGCATGAAAGAACCTGTTGATTTTATCTTCCTGTTCCAGCCATTTAATCCTAGATTTCTACTTCCATAACCATTTCATTGGAGAGAAGAATATTGTGAAGAGCTTTTGCCTCTTGGAGTTGATAGGGATTGGCTTCAAGAGTTTAGAATCAGCATGAGATTGGCGACTCAACACTATGTTTTCAGCAAGATTCTTGATACTGCCAATATGACTAAAGACCTCTTTGTTCCTTTCTTTGAGAGACTTCTTAAGCTTCTCAAGTCTCTGAGCAAAACAAACTGAGGATTGTAAAGACAAAGGAAGCTTGGACCTGGGCCTACACCAAATGGGCCTTGGCCCAATGTGTTAACCATGAAACTATTTGTATGTATTCTTAGGGCCTGTTTGGTTGCAAGCATTCCTAAGAGGATTTCTCACTTATCTAGAATTTCTGACAACATTAAGGGTGCATTTGTGCACCAGCTGCGGTGCATTTCCTCTTCCGCGGCATCTCTGAGTCTTTCTCACCTCCCCCAGTAAGAAAGGCAGATCCCTGCTAGCAAAGAAAGGCAGCGATTTTCCAACCATTTTCTTTGATGAAAACCGTTGCACCAAACACCATCGAAACAAGATGCAGGGATTTCTGGCTGATTTTCCACAAGACTTCCTTGGAAGTCCTCTGCACAAATGCACCATAAAGTTCTTGTCTCCTTGGAGTTCCAAATGATTTATTTGATTGGGCAGAATCTGCAAACTGGAATTCCAAATGACAGTTTTTACATGTAAAATTCGCAGATATCCACTTTTTTGAATGCTACTTAGCCATTGTGATTCGAAAAATCCACTTGGGGGACAACATTTGGAATTTCCCAAATGCTCCAAGACAAGAAATCCTGGAATGCTTGCAACCAAACAGGCCCTTAGGATAAGTATAGTTATTTAGGGATTATCTCTTTGTAACATGTATCCTTAGGATGAGTAGAGTTATTAAGGGATAATCTCTTTGTAACCCTTCATTGATAAGGGTTATCATACCCTAACTGTACTCTATGAATTCTATTATTTAAAGGGGGTTGCGTGGGATCAAGAGACCCACTGAATAATCATTAAAACATCTTTGCTCTTGTTTGTATATTACATTGTATTTGAGGGTTATGCTCTCTGACTGTATGGTCCACCATCAACAAGTGGAACATCCTCAAGTTCTCTACAAACATCCATGATTTTCAACCTAAGCCTTTGATCTCAAGTATTAGATCTAATCTAATACTTCAGATGCCAATCATCCGGACAAGGCAAAGCTTCCTCCCGGGAAGATCTGGAGTGGACACCTGTTGGTTAGGCATACTCCCAATCACCCCTACCAAATTTCTCTCCCTAGGATCCCTGTACGGTTTGGGTCACCCCTATCAAACAAAATATGGTTATTTTTTCAGAATTTTTCTCTATCATCTAAAGGGAGTTTACCCGTTCTTCTTGTTCGACATTTCTTTGGACATCTTTTTGCTCTTGGAACTTCTCTGCAAGGTACCTATCTTGACAGAGCATTTCATTTTTTCTTCTTATCTGCAATTAAGGAAGCTTTGGCCTTTTGTTTTTGTAATTGTCTGGCAATCATGCAAGCAGCCCAGTTATTAGGAAACTGAAAGTACTGTTTTGGCTGTTAGATTGTTTTCATCATGATGATGGATAAACAACAAAATCCCATTGTTCAATTAGATGGCACCAACTATGCTTATTGGTCTTATCTAATGCAAAATCATCTGAAGGGGTTGAAACTCTAGAAATACATTACAGGAATTGTCAAGATTCCTGATGAACTGACTCAACATTTGAGGAATATGATTCTGATATTGGAAAAATTATTTCCTTGATAGAAAATAGTGTTGATGATACTATTGGAAAACACTTGGCTAAATTCAAGCAGCCACAAGAGGCTTTGGAATATTGTATTGTCTAGACACATTAATTAATTCTTACTAAGCAATATCAGTTGGAATGTGAAATTAAAAATGTTGACAAGAGAATGACAGCATCCATGATTTCTATATGCAGATGACTGAATGATTGAATAGCTTGCTCTCATTGAACCTCAATTTAGCTACAATGTTGATGCTGTCGCATTTAATACGTAGAGGCAAGAAACCAGGCTCGTTCAATTCCTTATTGCACTAAGACGGAATTTGAAAAAGTTGTTCACCATTACCCTCTATTGATTTTGCTCTCAGAATTTCTTATTGAAAAAAAAAAAAGGAAAAAAAAAAAAGAAAACATGATTGCCCCTTTCACCCTAAAACTTAAGGTAGTCGAATATCTGATCAAACGTGGAAAAACAATAATCATGGTCCAGCAACATTTATTCCTGCAAATTGCCATGGCCCCAAACTGGATTACCGAGATGATCCGCATCTCGATTCGTGAGCTTGGAGTTTGTGCGATAATAATGTTTATTTCCCCATGATCTGCGTATTTGAGGCTACAAATCCATCACATACACGAACATTTGGTGGAAGCTTACACTGTATTGCAACCTGAAGTCTGGGGGCCATCAGATTCCGTGTCGCAACACTCATGTACTTAGCATATGAGAATGATCACATAGTGCATCATCAGACAGGTATAAAACATAATAAAAGAATAACAAAGCATGGCAATAATCCAAAATATTTCATTCCCATAACATGTTAAAGTTGAACATAAACAAGTGCATTAATTACATTCCCCCAAAATAAAGGCCAACAGAAGCTAGTACAAATGACATAAACCCAAAATGGATCCATCCCAAAAGATATTGTGATGCAACTCCCGATGCCAGACACTATGCTTAAGTCACATCGTCTGCACTCCACTCCCCGAGTTCCTGCGGTTCTTCCGCGATCACCACAATCTCCGGCTCACCGGTAAAGGTGTCATCACCTACAATGCCAAGAATAGTACGATCAGGCTAAACACAACCTTAGCAGGTAGAAAATCCATAAATACTGACAAATTCAAGAACATATGAAAGATGAGAAGTTTCAGAATTGTATTCTCTTGTCGTGTCCCTCCTCTGGAGATCGACTCTTAATTTATAGGTATATACATCCCTTTAATCAAGGGCATAAGATCGGAAACAACTAATTACATCAATTTGGGTTCTAAGTTAGGAAGGAAAGCTAATTACATCAATTAGTATATCTAAGTTAGGAAAGCAACTAAAGAAAGAGATATGTACAACTGTGTCTAATATTGACCCAATCTAAAACCACGTGAGATGAATGGGCCTATAGATGAGCTGGGCCTTGGGCCTGTTTAACACCCCCCCTCAAATTGATGCGGGAGAATCAACAAGCATCAATTTGCCAACCAAAAACTGATGGCGTGGGCGCGGAAGACCTTTAGTGAGAATATCAGCAAGTTGAAGTTCAGTGGAGATATGCGGAAGGCTGATGACATCACGTTTAAACTCATCACGTATGAAGTGACAATCAACCTCAATGTGTTTAGTGCGTTCATGAAAAATCGGATTTTCAGTAATCCGAATGACACTTGTATTATTTGCATAGAGGGGGGTAGCTCCTTCTGCTGGAAAACCAATATCAGAGAGCAGACCGCGTAGCCAAAGAATTTCGGAGCAGGCATCAGACATGGCTCTGTACTCAGCCTCGGTAGAGGATCTGGGAACTTTTTCTTGTTTCTTGCATTTCCAGGAAATAAGACCATCACCCAAGAACATGCACCATCCTGTCGTCGATCTGCGAGTATCCGGACAACCAGCCCAATCAGCATCAGAATAAGCTATGAGAGAGAGAGGATTCTTGGATGGAAAAAATAGCCCACGAGTCGGTGTGCGAATAAGGTACCGAATGATGCGACGAACAGCAGCCAGATGAAGGTGACGAGGAGCAGTCATGAACTGACTCATCAGATTGACCGCATAAGAGATATCAGGACGAGTGATCGTGAGATAGATCAAGCTACCAACTAACTGGCGATATGCAGTAGGATCGGAAAGAAGATCACCCTCCTCTCGACTGAGTTTGACATTCATTTCGACCGGCGTATCTACTGGAGCGGAAGCAGTGAGACCCGCCAAGTCAATGAGATCCACAATGTATTTGTGTTGATTGAGAACTATACCTTTAGGCGATTGATGAACTTCAAGACCGAGGAAATAGTGTAGAGGGCCGAGATCCTTCATGTGAAATGTCTCAGTAAGAGAAGATTGAAGCTCCTGAATCATTTTGGCATTAGGATCAGTAATGACGATGTCATCAACATAGACAAGGAGAACAGTGATCCCGGATGGAGCATGATGTAAAAACATAGAAGGATCATACGGGCTTGGATGAAAATCCAAGCGGAGAAGAGCAGCTTGAAATTTCTCAAACCAGGCGCGAGGAGCTTGTTTCAAACCATAGAGAGAGCGACGAAGTTTGGCAACCATACCTTTCCCGAATGAGCATCCCTGAGGCAGTCGCATATAGACATCTTCTTTGAGATCACCATGTAGAAACGCATTTTTGACATCCATTTGATATAGAGGCCACGACTGAGATGCAGCAACAGCAAGAATTGTTCGTACGGTAGTCATCTTTGCAACCGGAGCGAAAGTTTCATCATAATCAATGCCATATTCCTGCCTATTGCCAAGAGCAACAAGACGCGCCTTATAGCGATCTAAAGTACCATCAGATTTTAGCTTGAGAGAAAAAACCCACTTACAGCCAATAGGTTTGACACCCACAGGAGACGGGACAACATCCCACATATGATTTTGCTCTAATGCATCTAGTTCATCTTGCATAGCCTTATTCCAACATTGGTCCTGCACAGCCTGAGAATAGGATTGGGGAATGGAAGAGGAAGACAAAGTGGCCATTAAAGAAGTATGTGAAAACCCATAACGGGCTGGTGGTACCGAAAGACGAGTGGAGCGACGCAATGCCGGGGGTGGAGCAGATGCCGGAGGAAGATCAGGAGGGGGATCCCTGGTAGGCGCTTCTTTGTTCCGTCTCTGATACACAAAATTTTGATTAAATCGAACTGATGGGTTGTCAGAAAAACCAAGTAAAGACACAAAAGAGGAGGAGGCAGGAGGATCAGTATGTTTTTGAAAAAAATATTGTTGTTCAAAGAAAACGACATTCCTAGAGGTACGTAAACGACGAATGTGAGGATCATAACAAAGGAACCCTTTCTGGAAGGGTGCATAACCTAAAAAAACACACTGAGCTGATTGTTTGGTTAGTTTTGTTCTCTCAGAAGGAGGCAAATGCACAAAGCAAATGGAGCCAAAAACATGAAGATCATCATAGGATGGAGAGGTCTTGTACAATCGGTAATATGGGCTTTGATTCTCAATGGAGGTCGATGGCATACGATTGATCAGATGAGTCGCCGTAGCCAATGCCTCAACCCAAAAACGAGTAGGAACCGATGATTCAAGAAGAAGGGAACGAGTGACATCAAGGAGATGTCTATTTTTCCTTTCAGCGATTCCATTCTGCTGGGGAGTATAAGGACAAGTTTTTTGAGAAATAATGCCTTTGTGTTGCAAAAAACGTTGAAAATCTGAGGATACATATTCCCCGCCGGAATCAGATCGCAAGATTTTAATGCAAGTGGAAAATTGATTCTCAACATAAGCGAGAAAAATTTTAAAAACATTAAAAACATCAGATTTTGAATGTAGAAAGTAGACCCATGTGAACCGACTGAAATCATCAATGAAAGTCACAAAATATTTATAGTGAGCATGGGAAAGGGCTGGAGCAATTCCCCATACATCACTATGAATTAAATCAAAACATTGAGTGGTGTGGGAAGTGGAGAGAGGAAAAGGAAGAGTTTTGCTCTTTCCCATTTTACAAGTAGCACAATCAAAAGGCATACAAGAAGATAAACTAATAGATTTATTTAATAAACCAGAATTTAACATAAGGGATAAAGCCTTGGAATTAGGATGTCCGAGTCTATTATGCCACAAGCGGCAATTATCTCTAAGAGAAAAACAAAATATATTATTGTCAAATTGAGTCCTAGAAAATTTAGAAAAATCTAGTGGAAACAAGCGTCCACACTTAGGCCCCCTCGCGATCTCCTTCCCTGACATCTGGTCCTGCACAACACAACCAGAAGAAGAAAAAGAAATGTTACAATTATTTTCAACAAGCTGCCCGACTGACAAAAGGTTTGAAGTTAAATTGGGACACAGATAAACATTTTTCAACGGAATGGGACCAGGAATGTCACCGACAACAGTGATGGGAACATGGTCCCCGTTAGCAATTTGTATTTGAAGATGGCCATTGTATTTGTGCACATTTGAGAGTGGGGCACAGGAAGACGTCATATGATTAGACGCCCTGGAATCAAGGAACCAAGTAGATGATGGAGAGGATGTACCTGATAGACCAAATGCAGAAAGAGCATTGACAATCATTTGTTGGACCAATTCAGGAGTGAGAGAAGATGAGGGCCCAGGCTGTGAAGATGCAGATGTAGAAGCAGGCATATCCGAAGAAGCAACATAGGCATGTGGAGTCTGAGATTGTGGAGTCTGATACTGCGGAGATGGACGTTGTGGGCGGCGGCGACATTCAGAGATGATATGTCCCGACTTTTTACAGTAACGGCAGACCTTCTGTTTGCATTGAGATGCAAGATGTCCAAATTTTTGACAGCTGTAGCATTGTATTTTGCTCAAGTCATGAGGCGGAGGCTGAGAAGCTTTGTTTGCCGAGAACGCGATTGAATAGGTCTCAGGTTTTTGTTGAGAAATGTGAGCCGAGGTCGTAAAGCGCTGTTCTTCGCGTAAGAGTTCATTCAAACAGACATCCAATGAAGGTAGGGGTGTCCGATTCATCAGGGCCGATCGGATACTTTCATATTCATTCCGCAGTTTCATCAAAAACTGATCGCGCTGACTAGAGGCCTGAAGGTCTGGGATCACTGTTAAAACATTGTCAGCCACATCCGCATACTTAATACTATCATATTCTGACCACAGTGTACGAAATCCAGAATAATAGTCTTGTACCGACATTGTCCCTTGAGCATACTCAGCAATCGCACATTCAAAATGAAACTGACGTGCATAGTTAGTTTGGTGGTATACTTTCTTCAGGTACTCCCACATAGCTTTAGAGGTAGAGTAAGGCTTGAGATTCATTATCAGATGAGGCTCAACAGATCCCAGAATCCAGGATTTGATTTTGGCATCTTTAGTATGCCAAGAGGAGATCTTCTTCTCATCGTCAGTGGGTTTAGGGTCAGTTCCAGAAACAAATCCCCACAATTCCTTAGCTTCGAGATATATTTGAAATTGGAAGGACCAGGCAGGATAATTTTGTCCCGTAAATTTAATCAAAGTAACCTCAGATTTTTCCATCTCAGTGTTAGATTGGAAAAAATTGGATTGAAACAGTAAGAATAGTAATCAACTCAAGCAATAGTGGTAGAAAAAACTGTTTGTGAGTGCAGTAGGCAAGAATCAACCAGGCAGTAAAGGAAAAAATCAAATCAGACCAAAAAACAGTAAAAAAACCCCTCTGACGACCTTGGCTGGGGCTGCAGATACTGTACGTGGATCCCACAGATGGATCTGACCACTGATCAGAAGTTTGATCTGAGAAGCCACAGTATTTTCGCACCTTTTGGAATAGATTTGAACCTATTCCGCTGAAAATCCAAGATTCTGGATGGTCTTGATTGAAACTGTGGTAATATTTTGAAATAACACAAGAATGATCAGAAGAGCTACTTGGAGGTGCTGAAAAATCCTGAAAAAATCGCCAATAACCTTAGAAATATCAGGCGACCATGAAGGGATGATTTCGAAGGTTGATCTGATTGATCAAGGGTGGGCCATCAACTGGATGTCACAGACGCAGCAAGAAGAGGTCGCTGAAATTTTCTTGAAACAGAAGAGATCTGTTTGTTGCATGAGAGAGATTTGTTTCTCTCTATCCCTAATCCCTTGATGCTATGGAAGATGTCTAAGATCAAGACTGCCTTGAACCTTGCTCTGATACCATGACAAATTCAAGAACATATGAAAGATGAGAAGTTTCAGAATTGTATTCTCTTGTCGTGTCCCTCCTCTGGAGATCGACTCTTAATTTATAGGTATATACATCCCTTTAATCGAGGGCCTAAGATAGGAAACAACTAATTACATCAATTTGGGTTCTAAGTTAGGAAGGAAAGCTAATTACATCAATTAGTATATCTAAGTTAGGAAAGCAACTAAAGAAAGAGATATGTACAACTGTGTCTAATATTGACCCAATCTAAAACCACGTGAGATGAATGGGCCTATAGATGAGCTGGGCCTTGGGCCTGTTTAACAAATACATAATCCATCCATAGCAGAGAGGGAGTATAAAGACAATCTAACTGTGGGCCTAGCTCTTGTTAAAGTGAAATTTGGCGAGGGCCCATGTTTGAGGACGACATTTATAATGAGAAATTTAAATTTTTAATAGGTGGGCAATATTATGGGCTTACAAAATTTTTGTGACTCCATGAGTCAAGTATCCAGGTAAATGTTATTTTCAAATTTTAATATTTTATATTTTTCTGCATATATTATTTTTATTTTTATTTTCTCATTTTTTTGAAACATAACCCTATAATGTTTTTCCAAAATTCCAAATCCGGTGAAACATTTATGCTTGGAGGCCAAACCAAAATGGGTTCGGAAAGAAATTCTCAACTATGTTGAGGACATTAGACCGATCTACATCCATTATTGGTACCATCTAGCTTCGGGAAATTTTATGATTAGAAGCTAGATGATGGAGCTTCAAAACTTTAATATTGGTAGGATTTCGGCCAATAGCATTTTATAACTTGAATCTTTACCATCTAGCTTCTGGTGATTCTCATCTTGTCCCTCCCCAATTTCACCATTTACCAACTTCTTTGAAATCCTAGTGTAATTTGGGAATCTTTAACAATGGTACAATAGCATTTTTGTAACTTGTTTGTGGTTTCGATAATGAGTAGTTAAATTGAAAAGCAATCTTTTCAAAAGGTTGCAATACTCAATTAGCTTCTTCCATCTATGTGATATTATTCAGGGTTTGGATTATGCGATGATGACTGGGGGAGATGTTGTGCCTCTAGGTTCACAGGCTGTTACAAAAATCCATGAGATATTTGATTGGGCTAAAAGGTCGAGAAAGGGTTTATTACTGTTCATTGATGAGGCTGATGCTTTCCTATGCGAGTAAGTGATCTTACATTCAAATTTTCAGAACATTCTTTTATACCTAGAACAAAATGTTTGAATTAACTGCAATTCACTTTTGTATTGCCTGAGTGAGCTTCGAATTGAAGGTATTATCAAATCGGGTCTTTATCTTCAGAATCATTTTGTCATGTAATTTCTTTTTTTCATTTTCAAGATCTGGGGTATGTAGTAAATGAGGCTTGTTCAGTGTTGGAGTAGCTTTATTTTTATGGTTCTGCCATGTTTGACAATTGAAACAAACTGAATTTCCATGCTCTTGCAGTCTCTGAAACTAGTTTGACAGTGAATTTTGGTTGTGTTATGGAGAAGAAAACACTTGCATTCAATGTTCGGTATACCTCAATTGTATTCTAGTAGTTTAATTCTTTTCCTCGTTGCTAAATGGTTAAGTGACATTTTTCTGTGCTTAAAATATTTTTGGTACAGTCGTTTGGAGCAGAAAAGAGAAAATACCTCATTTGAATGACGCTAACTTCTATTTTAATATTTTTTAAAAATAGACAGAGGTACCCATAATCATGAATGTCAAGGACCACTAAGGGTACAATGGCAAAAGCATAATATTAGAATATTGTATTTCTTAGCTAGAAAGAATAAAGTACTACTAAGACTGCACTTCTATCTGAGACGTAGATATTTATCATGCATAGCTCGTTCAAAACACCATGCATCTGATCTCTTGGAGATATTTGGTGGTTTCACATCAACAAGTTGGTCCAGAATTTTACATCGTCGATTATTTTAGCCCTATCCCATCAATTCTTAATGTTACATCATGATCATTGCCTTTGAAGCCTTGTTCACACTATGTTGGGTCAGAAACATGAATTTTGTTTCTCCATTCCAGTCTATGTTGAGCCAAATCCTCAAATAGGTTGCTTTTATTCAGATCTATCCTTATTGCTTCCATCCATGCCCCCTTCTCCCTATCCCTATTCCTTGAGGGAAAAAACTTTTACTCACGGCGCCATTGCTGGCTTTATTTGGACATGTCCAAACTGTCTCATACAAGTCTTTCTTAATTTATCACTCATTGATGCTACCCCTAAATTCTCTTAGATGCGCTCATTTCTCATTTCATCTTTCCTAGTTTTACCACACATATATCTTAACATTTTCATTTGTGCTACACTCATTAGTTGGATGTATTTTTTTCCAATTGGCCAACATTCGACTCCATAGGTCATAGCTGCTCTAGTTGCCATCATGTAAAATTTTCCTTTTCAATCTTCTTGGTATGCACCAATCACAAAGAACTCTAGAAGAAAGTCTTCCATTTAACCATCCGGCTCTTTTCCTATATTTGAGATCCTTCTCAATCTTTCCATCCTTACAAATTATGTAGCCAATGTATTGGAAGGAATCTTTTTGCAGTATCTCGAGGTTCAATTATCACAGGAGTTTCATCTTTTTGTTCATCTCCAATGAAGTTGCAGTTCTTTCTTTTTTTTCCGGGTAATGGTAACTTTTATTAAAATGAAAAGAAATTACAACCAATCATCATCATTATAAGTCAGAATACAAAAATGTACAGGTATAAGAGATATATACCAAAACCCAACCCAATACTAAGTGACAGACACAAATTACAAGAATGATCTACCCCTTGCTTAGCCAGAGAGGCCACCATGCCATTGGTCAATCTACTAACATATACTAAAGAGACCTGCACCATAGATGTAATAGCTTGAATCTCGTTGAAGTATATCTGCAACTTCCAAGAAACCTTAAAAAGGAGGATTTCATCCATAAAATAGCATTGAAAGAATCACTCTCCACTATTACACAGTCTCGGAAATAACTCGTAAAGATTTGAAGAGCTTCCAAATATCCAAAACTTCTACTTTGGTAGAATCTTTAATCCCAATGTGTTTTGAAAACATAAACAGTACTTCCCCCTTGTGGTTTCTTAACACTCCGCTAATACCTTTCATGCCCGGTTTTCCACGTGCGACTCCATCCACATTGAACCTTAGAACTTGAGAGGTGGAGCACACCAAAGTACTTTCTTTTTCTTCTTAGAAACCTTCATCTTCAAACATGCTCCCCAATTATGTAGAACATTATCAATCTTCAAATTTGCACATTCATTTCTAACGGAAGCTCATTTGGCAATTCTCAATAGCACAGATGTAACAATACCCTCACAAGATTATTCCTTTCTTCTAAAAATTATTTCATTCCTCTGTTTCCAAATAGACCATAATATGGAAAAGGGAATGATATCCCACAAAAGGCTGAATCAGCTCCACAAGTGATCCTAGGAAACACGAGGCCATACCACTTTCTTTGAGGAAGAATCCCCAAAGAGACGATGCAACGTGACTGTGAATAAATAAATGCTCAATCGATTGTGTATCACACCAACATAAGCAACACATATTGAGGCAAAATCTCATGACAGTCCCCTCTCTTAAGTTATCAACCGTCGAGATCTTACTATTCACAGCCAGCCATCAGAATGAATGCCTCTACCCTAGGAGGCACAAGACCCATCCAAATCGAGGCTCATGCAGATTGGAGCTCGTCGTAAGGGTCCAACTTCCTGTAAAATGACTTAGAAGAAAAGGAGCCAGAAGAGTTTGGCTTCCAAATACGCATGTTAGTTGCATCCCTGCATAAGGAGGCATTAGAAAGAAAGACTCAACAAAGAATCTAGCTCAAAGAAAAAAAAGGGCTGAGTCTGGCTCGGACTCAGACTTGTTGTCACGACCCAAATTCCGAGGCTTGTCGGATGTACGGATTGTGATAACTTGGCAACATTTACCATACATTCATATCAAATAATTCTCAAGAGGAGTTAGGCATTTAGATCAAACTATAATTCCAATTAATTTATAAAAATCAATAACATCAATAATCTATGAATATTCAAAATCTCTATGTCCTGACTGAATCAATAATGTGCTTAAAACATTAAATAAATTTCCTAAATTAGAGCTAATGCATTTGAATGTGTCTCGTTCTCTCCCTTCAGCCATGTATGTCAAAATCTACGTGCTGAACATCATTCTGCTCCGGTCCACCCGCAACAAGATTACCTGAAGGGCAACACAACATCAGTATTACCGGTGAATGAATTTTCCTAATTAACAAACAACATAGAACATAATATCACATAAATAGATCAATTACCATTAAAAGTACATCCATTTACATATTTGTGCCCATGCACATTACAATGCCACCAAGGCTTATCGTATACATGTATACCGGCCACCATGGCCCTGTCTCATCATTCACGTCCACTAAGGACGGCCATCAATCATCCGGACACAAGTCCAACATCCCAAATCCGGGATCCAGTGCACAATATCTCATAATCACATAGCAACCGGAATTTATTATTATTAACAATTTACACAATTAGTGTGGATCCAACCCCTACATAATTTATTGGTTGCTTCCCCACATCTAATCATAATTGGTATTGATTGGCATAGGGGTGGCCTACACACAACACCAATTAATCATAGTCAATATAATTAATCGCAGTTCTTATAATGTCCATACAATTATTATAAATCACACAGAACCTTAATTAATTTGGATAAAAAGGTAAGATGATAATTACATATCAAATCTAAGGCTATCTCCCAAATCGCAGAACCCATCCAGCCATGTGTATACACACAATACACAGGTAGCAAGTGTCTCACGCCTGAAGGCACCTAATTACAGAATCTAGTGGGTCCCACTTGACCAAACCAAGATCAGACCTATAGTCCAAGGTCGCCCAGGGTTTGCTTTACTCCTAATGGATTGGATTCATCATCAACTCACTCCTGATGGCCCACAGATACAACAGACATAGCCCTCATGTAATACAACCAATTCCGCCTGTTATAGTACTATCCACTGTGTACAGTCAAATGGGGCCCACTCCCTAGTGGTCCACCACCACAAGGGTTGCCCATGGGTCCCCTTTCAGACGTGGGGTTCTGATCTTTGATCAGGTCCACTGATGGGTCCCAGTATGGATGTCGACCAACTGTCCTGTTTCCATCAATTTCACGCCTGTATCAACAAAGTCATGTGGATGGTGGCCCAAACAAGGCCCACCTCACATGGGTCCTGGTCCTCCTTGGTCAACCATGGGTCCACTTCAGGATCTGTGAACCAGATCTACCATCCTGTGGGCCATGGGGTCCCACAGCCCTCTAACATCAAAATACCACATTACGACAGGCTCTGTTTCAACCAAAATCTCAAACCTTTTCCATGAACCTGCATCCCATTGTATTTGTATCATCACACATCCATTGATATATGATTCCTAGATCAAAACAGATCTTCTTGTGTCTGTCTGATCAAAACAGATCTCCTTAGATCTCCTTAACACAGATCTCCTTATATTATACCCATACAAAATCACTGTATGTCTATCATTACAACATATTCGAATCACAACTCAAAATCAATCATCTTGATTAATCAACTAGTTAATCAAGAAGATTCACTCACCTTTGGTACGCAATCGTTGCTCTTGCGATGTGCGGACGCGAGTAAGACATCCAATGATCGTCTTCCCACTGATTGACTTCTTCCTCTTCTTCCCTTGGATTCCAACGACCAAGCTCTCTCTCTCTCTCTCTCTCTCTCTCTCTCAGATTTCTCTCAGAGGAAAGAATTGAATGTGATACTCCAAAAGGGGTCGTTGGTTTACTTAAATGGACACTAGAGTTATAGTTCTTCTCCAGTTACAAGTGGAGTCCTAGTCTCTCTCTTGTAATCCCAGTTGGAGTTATAATACAACTCCTACTCTTATCCAATCATAACACACGTGAGACGACTCCACTAAATAAATAAAAACTAAACAACTAAGGGTCCCACCTGGGCCAAGCTAATCCTGGGGCCGAGGTGACTTAGGATACTACGCTCGCCCGAGTCGCCATAAAAACATCATTTTCCTCTTCTTCTCCTCCTCAACAATCCCTTTCTCAAACCCTTTCTTGTTCTTGTTCACAACAAACCCTCTCTCAAGTCTCACACCCTAACCCAAAAGTACTCTTTCCAACCTCTCTCAAACCCCTTCTCTAGCCCTCTTTCAAACCCCAGCCCAAGAAATCCTCTATCAAATCCCGTCTCAAACCCCTCTTTCAAATCCCCTCTCAAACCCCCTCTCAACCCCTAGCACAATGAATCTCCTAACCCAAAAGTACTCTTTCCAACCTCTCTCAAACCCCAGCCCAAGAAATCCTCTTTCAAATCCCATCTCAAACCCCTCTTTCAAATCCTCTCTCAAACCCCCTCTCAACCCCTAGCCCAACGAACCTCTCTCTGGTGTCTATCTTTTTTAACACCTTTGTCAGGAAGAGCCTTACCACATTCTATGGTGTTGGCTTCTATTCATGGGCATTAAGAAATAAATACAATTGCCAATTAGTTGCAGTTTGCTAGTCTCAAACCCTTTGATTAGGAGAAATAATCCACAACCATCTCTTAAGATAATGTGCATGTTTGATACCTAAAAAGCACACAAAAGTATGGCCCCATCATGAAATGATGCATTGTGGGAGTATAGTATCTTGTAGATATCTATGTCGCATGGTTGTTGCAGCGATCAGTCTCTCTCACTATCTTCAAATCAGGAGGGGCACAAATGTTCACGTAACTTAGTAGTAGCGCATTTGACTGCAGAGAAAGAGGCCAATCTTCACTAGATCAATTCTCCCTCAGTGGAAGAGCATTTTACTGCAGATCAAGAGACCACCATTGTGAGTCCCCTTTCAACCTGATGTCACTAGAGATGGAAATATAGGAACTTGACAGTAGGAAAAAATTAAGGGAAGACAGGTGAGAGGGGAAGGAAAAGAGGAAAAGAGGAGAAGAGGATGAAAGTAAAATTTTCAGGGAAAAGGTATGCTCGCCTGGGTCCTAGGTATCCATCCTCTGCTCTAATACCAGGTTGGTTTGGATGGGGAATTTTAGAGAAATTCCCGTACTGCATTGTGGAGGCGTGCGACTCTCCTATTAATTGGAATAACTTTTAAAAATTACAGGTAGCCCCTTTAGTAAAATAGAACTATAAAGAGGGGCACCGGCTTCTAAAGTTAAAGAAATTATGTTTCTCCCCCTGTCCTTCTTACTGTACTGTTATTGTTATTAATATAAATCATCCTTGGTTATTGTTTTGCTCTTTAAAATGCACTGTTGCAATGTTTATCATTTTCGTTTTATACTTGCATATGATTTTCTATCATGTCTTGCAACCATTTGACTGCTCCAAAGCAGCAATGTGCTGATTGCAATTTCTGATTTTCAGTCAGAAACAAATCTGTTGGGTGTTATTTTGATGCTGCATTGTAGCTTAATATTAAAATTTTGGTGTTTTCATTCTATTCAAATATCTCTTTAACATAATCTTATATTTAACGTCTGAAGACGTATTTTGCCAATCAAATACAGGGAGTAAGTTTACCAAAACTGCTTAAAGCAATGTTAGCAAAATACCAACTCTGGAAATGTTGTGGTCCTGTCAACCATTTGAATGAAATCTACAATGTTTCCAACTGATCCTACTGAACTTGTAAATTATTGCATTTTGTGATGCAGGCGGAACAGCACCCGCATGAGTGAGGCTCAGCGAAGTGCTTTGAATGCACTGCTCTTTCGAACTGGAGATCAGTCAAGGGATATAGTTATTGTTCTCGCTACGAATCGACCCGGGGACCTCGATGCTGCTGTTACGGACCGCATTGATGAAGTGATTGAGTTCCCACTTCCACGGGAGGAGGAGCGTTTCAGTCTGCTAAAGCTCTACTTGGACAGATATATATCCCACCAAGATAATTCTAATTCTGGTTCTTGGTGGAGTTCTATATTTAAGAAAAGACAACAAAAGATAACATCAGTAGATGTTTCTGAAGATGTAATTCGGGAAGCTGCTCGGAGAACAGAAGGATTCTCTGGCCGTGAAATTGCAAAGCTGATGGCCAGCGTCCGCGCAGCTGTTTATGGGCGTTCGGACTGCATATTGGATTCTCAGTTGTTCATGGAGATAGTGAATTATAAGATTGCAGAGCACCACCAGCGCATAAAGCTTGCTGCAGCTGAAAGGGGCCAGTGATCTTAGATTTTAGTGGTATACTGACCGAGCCTGTGCTTTGATGCTCTTATACTGTCGAAACTTATTTATTCAATTTTGCAGCGTGAGTCACAACAACCAGGCGAAGGTAAATGCTGAATTAAGATGTTGCAGGCCTACAATTTTGTTTCATCATTTTTATCTATTGAAGATGTCTTCTTTTTCTATGCCAGTAAGCAAGAAATGTATTAGAAAGTAGAAATTGTTTGGCACACATGGTTTAAAAAGAAAAAAGTAGCTGTGTCTGAGCCAAATCAACCAAATCGATTCGGACTCGACCACTAACAAGTCAAATGAACCATCTGTTTTGCATTTTTGTCTCAGGGAGTCCTATGCATATCAAAATTGTTTGGCACAGATGGTTTTTTTTTTTTTAAAGGTAGCTGTGTCTGAGCCAACTCAGCCAAATCGATTTGGACTCGACCAGTAACAAGTCAAACGACCCATCTGTTTTGCATTTTTGTCTCAGGGAGTCCTATGCATATCAAAATTGTTTGGCACAGATGGTTTTTTTTTTAGAAGGTAGCTGTGTCTGAGCCAACTCAGCCAAATCGATTTGGACTCGACCAGTAACAAGTCAAATGACCCATCTGTTTTGCATTTTTGTCTCAGGGAGTCCTATGCATATCAAAATTGTTTGGCACAGATGGTTTTTTTTTTTTTTTTTTTCAAAAAAAAAAGTAGCTGTGTCTGAGCCAACTCAGCCAAATCGATTTGGACTCGACCAGTAACAAGTCAAATGACCCATCTGTTTTGCATTTTTGTCTCAGGGAGTCCTATACATATCAGTTGAGTCGACACAGTCCAATTTGAATAGATAGAGAGGAGCTGTGGGGAGTGACTCAGCTGACTCGTATAGGAATTCTGGGTAGAACGTGGCTTAGTCGTGTCTTGACTCAGCTGATATATGCCTCGATGAAAGGGCAATCGAGTTGCACCCTTCATTGTTCGCACATTAGGATTGGTGGATTTTAAAATCCTTAAATTGTGGATTGTAGATATGGCTGCTATTATTCAGTTTCATCCAAGTGAACACAACAAATGCGAACCTGCCAAGAGATGGCAAACATGATCTGATTGTTAATATCATGAAAGTTGAGCACTGAACATATATCAATGAGGATCCACATGGCATGCTAGAGCATTCAATCAATAGAACAGGTGCAAGAGTAGCCCACTTTGAATTGTTTATTTCCTTCCTGAGAAAGGAAAATCATCACAATCACAGGCACAAAAATAAATAAATAAAGGTTTTTTATTTTATGAAAAAGTTAAGTTTAAATTTTAATTAAATGGTTTTACGAATAAAAATTATAAAATGATGGGAAAGATTTTTTTATTTTTAATAACCCAAGGTATCTTCCGCCCAGCCCAGGAGCTTTTGGCCCTAAGCCCGAGGAACACTTGATTCTGCAATAAAGGCTAATGATATCATCAACTAGGGTGCTTTCGTAAAAAAAAAAAAAAAAAAAGGAACACACGAACAACTCACTTGTCATTTTATAGTTTTTCTTCGTAAAATTGTTTAATTAATATTTACGTTTTTTTTCGTAAAATAAATGCAAATTATAAAATTTATATTTTTCTCGAGAGTAATAAGAAAGCAAGAAAGGAAAAGAATTATTGTTCAATTTGTATAGACTTGACCAATGTGTCGCACACACTTCATGCTGGTGTCACCTTATTAATTAGTGTTTCATAGATATATTAAAAAAAGTGCTAAAAATAGTTTATTATTCAATTTAATAAGATTTAATCGGTGCATCAGACAATATATCCTCGTGTGAACTTTATTAAGTACTTAAGTAGGGTTTGATGAGTAAATGAAAGAAAACATGGGTACTATCGTAGGAATGGAGAAGAGATGCTACAAGTAGAGGACTTCAAATACAATGAGGAGGCTATTGAGCACCTTACCAAATCCGAGAAATAATTACACTTTTCACAAAGTCGTGGGAATCCACGTTTGACAATTGTAAATCCCCCATGATTTGGAACAATGGAAATTCTTGGGGTTTTCCCTCTGGTGAGGGATGGATGTATACGATCATTCCCCTCACAGTCAGATATAAGGAGAGAAGGGGATGCAACTTGCCCTAGCCCTTTTTCTCTTTCGTTACATTTATTGCTTAGCTTTTCTTGCATAGGTGGGGTTCTATTGTAAAATCAACAGTTTGGCCTGATTTGATTGAAACGAAACATGGATTGAAATTAATTCATATATAAATTTAACTTTAATATCAATTCATTTAGATTTTATAAGGGGTCCATTTCTTTATTTAAATACTAAAAATTCTTTGGTGGGCCCTCCTATAGAATTCAAAGAAATAAGTTGCTGAAAAAAGAAAAAAAAAAAAACTTGAATTTTTATAGGATGACCCACATAATTTGCAATTTTATAGGTAGGCCTCATAGTAGTTTTATTACATGCCAAAAATTCATTAAATGGGACCTACTCCTATTGGAGATTGACAAGTTTTCTCATAAGTGAGCCCCATTAAGGAGAGTCAAATTTCTCACAAGTGAGCTCTTCTTAATTAATATTGAAGCATTTAACAAAGAACTAAAGAGGAAAAGAATAACTAAGAAAAATTATACAAGCAGAGTTGTTTTGTATCTAATTTAGCAAACACACAAGTTTTGTATCAATTGTGATACAAAGATTAAAAAAAAAAAACTCATGGCTCTTCTCTTACTACCTCTGAGCACTCTTTGTTCTCATCTGCTATAGATTTGTCAACTGTCTGCTCCTTGTGCTTTCCCCACAGGACAGAGTAAAGACCTCCAACCATCAATAATCCTCCAATAACACTGCAAGAACAGCATGATTGGGACAATGAATCTCCAGTTCAGGTAAAAGGAGGAACAGTAGCAATTCGTTTTATTAATTTGCCATTGCAAATTTTACCTTCCCAGACTAATGAGTTCACCCAAGAGAAACGTTGAGCAGATTGTTGTAATGATCAGAGCTAATGGAGTGAACATGGCCAGGAAAACAGGGCCCTTCTTTTCAATGCACCAAGTCTGTAAGTAGAACGTCACACCAGTGACAACTATTCCCTGCACATTAATCAAATCAGCTTTTAAAATCCAAATGCTTAAATCTGGCCTGCCAAACGTAAATCAAGTTTTAATTAATTTAGGCATAGTACAACGTATGAAGCGATATTGCCCGTACAATTGCCCTTAAATCTAACATTTGTCCAGAACTACTGAAGTTTAAATATTTTCCAGACAGCTGTTCGTATAAAAATCGTGCGACATTGCACGGTCCAAGGATATTGCATGAGGCAATATGTGTGATATCGCACTGCCCTATGATATCTGATGGCCCAAGGTTATCGCACGAATAGATTTTTGGGAAATACTTAAACTTCGACAGTTCATGGACAAATGTCAGGTACAAGAACTGTTGTACGAGCAATATCCCTACCTGAAAACTGC
This sequence comes from Camphora micrantha, assembly GCA_003546025.1. Lineage (NCBI taxonomy): Eukaryota > Viridiplantae > Streptophyta > Magnoliopsida > Laurales > Lauraceae > Camphora > Camphora micrantha. The sequence goes on from QPKB01000010.1 coordinate 25,535,537, forward strand.
GGGTGAAAATAGGTAAGGTACTGGTATGTGAAAATGGGGACTGGGAGCTTACAACCAAGGGTGCAAGCAGGTTAACCTCAGTTCATGTCCATTGTGTATCTGGACCCAATTATGAATCAGTTTGTCCTCGGCACAGTTATGCCTCACAAGCTAGATGGGTTTTAGTTTAAGAACGGCCTCTCATGATTTCTGTGTCTCTGTAATTTCATACAATGTTTTAACTATTGACTCGGCCTAGTACCTTTGACCCATACAAAGATTTTCACTTGTTTGAAGTATGATTTGTACTCGGACTGTTTAGCTTAAACACTGCTCAGATTATCAGAGGAATCAGGAGTCTATTGAGGACTTAAGAGATTTGACATCACCACATGAGTATCTTTTCATATCTCTAAATTGGCCATTAGCATTAGATAAGGATCAACAAAAGCCCATGTCAATCACAGTTTATTGACTGTGTCCAACGTTTTAACATATAACTTTACTGTTTAGGATTTCAATTGGATTACAAGGCAGAGCACACCATCTGCTAAAGACAAATTAAGGTTGGGTAAATTGTCTCCTTTCTTCTTTTCATTGTCTTATCACCACATCAAGATGTGGGATTTGATACTGTTTACTGTTCTTATTACAAAGTATATATGGATGATTCTTAGTGTATCTTTGGATTATTATAAATCTGCACAACACCCAGGTTTCATTGAAATCATTCCATTCTCCATCCCTATCATTGGCATGACCCCAGGTGGACCCCACAAGCAACACCAAGATAAAACTCTATAAGAAATTAGAATCAAGTCCTATTTATTTCCTAACATTGTTATATATATGTTCGAGCATTTCTAAATGATCCAAAAGATCTAATTGGGAAAACTTTCTCCTACTGAAATTTCGGTAGCGCCTTTTAATTTAGGGACCCTCATTTTTTAACTTAACTCATAGCGAATTTATTTATGCACTATCGACAGTCAATCAAGATTGTATATTTGGTTTTCATATAGCCAAACGGCTCATTCTCACATGTAATCACATCGTAACTAATTGGTTATTACCACCTGGGAGTTTGTGGAGTGGCAAAAAGCGTGGGTCTGTTCCCCACATCTTGTGTTTGAAACTTCTCCAGAATTATCCGATGTAGATTTGTGTGGGTTTAGTGGGCGACAGAAACCTTTGGGATATTGCCCACGTCAAAATAAACCCTAATTGGTCCACCAATTGAATGTACCCAAAGTAATAAGAAAAGAAAAATAGAAAATGGAGGTACCATACACTGTATGCAACGGCGGTGAGTCTGACGTCCAAACCCAACTTCCATTGAGAAATGTCTCGCTCAAATGCAAGAGCTAAAAGAAATGACTGAACGGTGCTAAGAACACATTGTAGAGTTGTGAATAGAAGCTTAGAAGGGTACTCTTTTAGAACCGGACCCTGCATCATCCAAAGAAAGCAATACCAACACAGTTCATCACTCAAAAAAGTCATTTTTATCAGTTTAGATTATTACAATGATAACGTGTGGTTCATTTAGTTTTAGACCATATCTGAAGATACAAAAGACCATAATAATATTTACAAAGAATATGGCATGATAAGATATGGAATATCATTTTGTATGGTTCAGACAACTGATCATGTATGAATTAGGTATCTATCTTAAGGATAAGCCTACTTTATCATGTAATAATCTATCTCATAGCCTATCCTAACGTTCGTGCTCAAACAAAGCATGTGGAAACCGACTATCACTTTGTTCGTGAAATCATTGCCAGAAAGAAACTTAAAGTGCAATTTATTTCCTCTATTGGTCACATCGTTGATATTTTTACCAAAGGACTGCATTCATTATTTGGGTCTATATTCATTGTTAGACATTAAGGTTATACCACTTCCATGGCCGTGGATTTGCGAAGGGATATTCTTCGGAAGGTTACAACATATCAATTGTTTCTAAGATGAGAACGGTCTGGCTAGCCTTGTCCAAATTAAGGCCATAAAACATATTAATAGTCCTACACGCATACATGATCCGGCAGTTATATGTTCCTGATGGGCCTCAACCCATCAAAAGGCATCATGAAAGATAAGGGTGTGAACTCTATATATAATCTCATTCACTTTCTTCTCTATAGTTGATGTGGAACTCTAAGGCGTCACAAACCACGTAAGAGTAATGTGGTCATATTTGACAAGTTTTTGACAACTGATGTGGATAATCACTTGCCAACAATAAAGGACCATGACGCATTGCAGGGGTTTTACAAGGCTAACTAAAATTAAAAAATAAGAAGTGGTTGAAGCACCCAGTTTATGATGATGGCCTACATGAAGTCATCAAGTAACAGGTCAAATGTCAAATGAGCAAAATTAGTGGACTTGTTCAAATAATGCAACTACTTTCAAATTTTAGCTTTCCCATAGTTACAGCAACCATTTCTGTGTCTTGATCTCTTTTTCATTCTTTTCTTCTCTCTATTTATGGCCAGTAAGATTATTTCACTCTCACAAGCCAAGTCAGAGTCTTTAAAATTAACCCCATTTCAATTTGTTCAAAAGGGTGACACTTACACTTGACAACTTGAAGAACCAGGGATCGATCGTGGGTGGTTAATCGTCTGCAAAACAAAAATTCAACTCTATTGTGCATGTCCAATCTGGACCTAGTACATTCTTGTCAAGCATCATTAAATAAATACTAAGTGTTACTTTTAATTCAAACTCACCATGTTAGAGAAAAATGACATTTTCAAATTTAAACAACATATATACATTTTTCCCTTAATTAAACTCTCCCTCGCCCAAGTCCCTCACCATCTGCGCAACTTGAGGTCGCAACAGGCGAGAGGAATGTGTCAACTAGTTAGGAACATGGGGTTTATGTGATGGTGCTTGAGCTCGAGTCCTCGAATAATGATGATGATGATGATGATGATGATGATGAAGGATAAATAAGCATGTTAACATCATGTACCTGCGTCACTAGCCAGAGACCCCATAATATGTTTCCAGCAAGCATGATGAAGGAACCTTCTATCCAACTCTTGTTTGAATGGGCGTGATGAGCTCCAACTGTAGCATTGCCAAAGGGGTGATGATGGTTAAATGGTTTCAGATGAGGCCCTTTATATAAAGCGATTGTCGCAGCTCCACCCAAGCTCAGAATTATACCGACGACTTTGGCGATCCCATATAGGCTCCTCAGTTTAACAACTTCCATCCTGTTACATGGATATTCGAATCAAGTAGTAGTAATACCAAGATTAAACTCGCTGTCAGGGTCAAGTGACTTATAAATGTAAACTTGTGCGAGAACCAGAGGTTTGTTACTCAGTTGGTTAGCACCATAGTTGTGAAATTCGTTTCGTCTCGAATGAAATTTCCAAGAAATTTCCTTTCGATCTACGTACCGAAACAAAACAGTCCTACACAGATTTTCAGTTAAGATCCCGTTAAATTTCATCCAATTTTGAAACGTTCCGCTGATTTCAGTGGATTTTGGAAATTTAGGCAAAAATGACTAAAAATAGGACTCATTGTATTTTTTTTTTATTTAAAAGTCACAACTCCTACCCAAAGCGCTCTTTCGAGTAGAAATAAAAGAAGAAATAAGAAGAAGAAAAATTCCACTCAGAATAAATTCCTAATCAAATTTCTACATGTATATATTAATGTTTAAGAATAATAATAATAATAATAATTTCACTTAAAATGAATTCTCTTATCAAATTCCACTCAAAATAAATCCCTAATAAAATATCTACGTATATATGAATGTTTAAATTTACATTATTCACGAAAACATAAGTCCGAAAAGTTTCATCAAAACTTTTGAATCGGACGAAAATTTTCATTTGAAAGCCAAACCGAAACAATGTCCAAAATAATATTCACAACTATGTTAGCTACTATGTCTCTTATGTAGTTGCCTAAGTTCCAATCCGTGGGCGGGTTGCTCTCTTCCAATGTGTGTGGGCTTTGTTCTTATGTGTGCGAGCTTTCTTTCCATATATGCGAGCTCTCTTATCGGTTATGAGAAAAATCAGTTATGAGAAAAATGATTTAATTGATTCTATAAATCAGTTGTGAGAAAAGGATTTACCTGAGCAAGAGAGCTATGAAAAATGTGATGGCCGGAAGTAAATTTGTTGTTGCAGCTGCCAAAGATGATGAAGTGTAACGGAGGCCCAAGCCCAAGGCATTCAAGGGTAAGCAAATCCTGCAATTTAAGGCAATCAATATTTAGAGATTTTTTTTTTTCAAAAATCTTTGAGATATTTTTTTATAAAGAATATTTTATATTCAAAATTAAAGGTTGTTGTTTTTAGAATATATTTAGACATATTAGACTATTAACGAAGATAGTTTCTCAAGATTATATATGATTAGTGTGACTAAGTTAGAATAGATGATCTCTTGAAATTGTGATTAGGTTAGATTATTATCATGATGTGATCAAAATATTTAATTTATAACTTCTTATTCTATAAATAATAGAATTATCAATGTTTTGGTATTGAGTTTTTTTTTTTTTTTTTTTTTTGGGGTAAAACATATTGAAGTTTTACTTGGCCTCTAAATTCTTATATGGAGGAAGGAAGGGCTTCATCAACTATTATACATTATCTAGTAGATGTCAGCTTTGGTGATGCAAAAGTTTTAATCGGAGATGAATCGGCCTCTACGAGCATGAAGATATAGATATTTGAGATTGTTTTTGCGATCAATTATATTTATTTACTTCACACAATTTGAAGGTTAGGATGGACACCCTGATCGTGGAACTTGATGGTATATGGCTTTGGCCAACCTACATCAAGCCCCTTAACCTAAATTTTCTTAAAGGGAAGCTCACTTTCTAACCGAGGGTTACAAAGGAAAACTTAACCTAGGGTTACAAAGGAAAACCCACAATCTCTCTCTTTTATTCTCCTTGGACAATTGGAAATTCCGATGTATTTAGGGCCGTCTTAAACCGTATTTATAAGAAATGAAACCCCTTATTTCTTAGTCATATTAAAATACCTTTTGAGAATAGGAATTATCCTTCCCCTAATCACTAGCTAAAGTTGAGAGAGTATCATTCCTAATAAGAACCCTAAGCACCTAGGGAGGCCACCCATGTGTAGCCATACGCGGACCAATCGACAATTGCCAACATAGTATATTTAATGAGGAATGAATGTAAATGGATTTATTAATATACAGGGTGTGTGTGGGTGGGGGGTATTAATTACCAAAGCAAATATATATATATATAATAAAATGCTTTTTAACGTTTTTCATTTTCTTTTCAATTAAAGTTCTCTAGTGGAGATACCTAAATACCCAGAGCGCGGAGCGCGGGAGCATAGGCGTCAAAGCGCTAAATTTTAAAATAATTATATCTCCAGAGCACCTCCGGAGAGCCTATACAATATAGTGTGTATCTTATCCATATATTTAAGTATCAAAAATGAAGAACAAACTTAATTTTGTAATTTGATCACATAAAATAGATAATAATTAACAAGTAAGAAGAAGTAATTTATTCATTCAAAAGATAAATGTCAAGCTTACAGAAAAAGAAAATGCACATAAACCAAAGATTCTACACGGTTTGCTCTGTCTTCAGTTGATCCGCATTCCACCATTGACTCCACCGCGATTCCAAGACAATTGAACCGCACTCCGAGGACGGTTCCACTCCAAAAATGCAAATCTTTATTTTTGGAGTGGATTCGAGAAGGCTGAGTGGCGGTTTTGGATACTAAGGGTGGTAGTACCCTTGAACTCTACTACTTTTGTTTCTAAGTTAAATCTTTTACTTTAGTTCAAAAAAAAAAAAAAAAAGGTAAAAAATACATTACCCAAAAAACGCGAGCATGAAAATCTTAAATAATACTTTGCATGATAGTGGCGGTGCTCCTTTCCTGCAAAATCACATAATACTCGGTTAGCATTTAGTATTCGGCAATGGTAGTGGAAACAATCCAACACAAAGTTTCAAGCTCTTAATGTTAGGGTTTTACACATGTCATAGAAATAGAGATTTCCTTCGTAAATCCTACATTAGCAAATATTACACTAAAATGTTACACTGTTGCAAACCTTCTATAATATTTTTAGGGTTTCAAGTTGCAAATTAAAGCTTGGCACGTTAAGTCATTGAGGGTGATCGCTTCATATTCTTTCCGACCTTCTCAGCTGTCTGTAGAGTTTCGAGTGGCAGAAGATTTGCATAATAAGTTGTTGATGGCAATCATATCGTCATTTTGTAGATCTTCTCAGGTGTTTGTAAGCATTGAAGTGAGGGGCAAACAGGACATTTTTGTTTTTGCTTTTTTTTATTTATTTATTTATGGCTTGTCTCTTTTTTTCCCTTTTTTTTTTTTTCTTTTTTCTTTTTATGAGGATCACGTACAGTTCTGTAGAAACTAGAGCTTCTTAAAATGAAAACCCTAAAAAAAGCTGAGATCGGTTGTAAAATAAAGAGATGTTAATAAAGGAATCGGAAAAGGGTGCTTAAAATGAGTGGGAAAAGACAATAAAAGGGTTATATTGTACTTAGAAGTAATATGCACGCGTATATAGAGGGCAGTTTCGTCCATATATATATATATATATATATATATATATGAGAGAAAGATGCTCCTATGAGAGATTGGAGTGAAGCTCTCACATCTCATAAGAGCATCTCTATATATATATAAATATATATAATAATGTATGATGCGTTTCTAAGATATTACATGTATTTTAGGACTCAAGTTGAGGTTTCCAGATATTTCAAGAATTTTTTAATAATTGTCCAGTGAGACAAGGGATTGAAAAAGGGCTAGGCATGAGAAAAATATTTAGGAGAAAGCAGCAGAGAGAGAGAGAGAGAGAGAGAGCATACAAGCGGGTCCAACTTGGAAGGCAGTGGGTTGGACCTTGAACCACAAAAATAGGGCATTCGTAGAGATCTTTCCCATGTAAATTCACAATTCAAAAAATAGAAGTGACTTTCCATGAAATTGTAGACCAGGGAAAAGTCAAAGGCCCAAAAGATGAAATTAGACGTGAGTTACTTGACTCAAGAAAGTGAGGAATAGAGAAGCAAAATGAATAACAATTTGACAGACCGTTCCTGCACACTAGGCCCTACACATGGTGGCATTATAGGGATGTCTTTCCCCCACATGTCTTCTTGCATGTGAAACATCCGACCCTATAGACATTAGTTTCTAGCCAAGACATCATTGAGCACTTAAGGGTAGGTTTGTGCAATGCCACCTAAAATTGGATTGTTTTTTCCCTGAGCAAAACTAGGTCATGCCCCACCAAAAATATATAGTTTTACGTGGGATTGTAGAGAAGTCCGTTGGTTTTTTCACTTTCCTCAAGGAAAAGCAGGTGAATCAAACATGAATTCCTCAATATTGTGGAAAGGCATTTCCACTTTTCACACTTTTCCAAAAAAAAATCATGAAAAATAAAAATATTTTTTTCCCTAAGAAAAATGAAATGACTTTTCAGCAGTCCTCGGAAACCCTTTTCCAATGGAATATGAGAAAAGTTTTTTACGAAATCAGTCTCTTCCACTACTCTACACAAATACCTTGTAAGAGTCTCCCAAAAACCTCTAAAACACCTTTAGCATTTCTCTATAAAATTTTGGAGAACGACGAGGATTAGGAGGAAAGTTTTCCTTCTCGCTCATCTTTGCCTTAACAAAATTGTACAAGGAATTTGAGGGACCTTTGGCTCTAAATCCTTCATCCACAAACAATCTAGATTTATTCTCAAATGCAGGGTGGGGTGGGGTGTGGGGTGTTAATTTTTTTAATATTTGATAAACCTTCCTTCTTTTCTTGTCTCTTAAAGTGACACTTTATTTGAAAATTCAAATAAATTATCTAAACGGGCCGAAAATTGTAGGTCAAGTCACTGATGAAAACAAGCACACCAAACTTCCACATGCCAAGAAGAAGGAACGAAACCTTGCTACAATTAAGTCTAAATTCAGGCTCTTTTTTTTGGGTAAATTGTCTACATTCAGACTTGAGCAGACACTTCGCCAATGTTCACAGAAGGAAATTTTTCATAACCGCACGCCTGTTCAAAAGCAGCCCAATCTGATCACTTCAGATTCCCGCTCTCATGATCACCCCAATCGTAAATGACTAGACCCAAGATCTCTACAGTGAGGGCTGAACAGAACTGGACTGCAGACTAGACCGGACCACTAAACCGGACCGGATTTGTGGTCTTAACAGTACAAATCGGTTTTATACGGTCTGGTCTGATCCAAACCTTTTAAGAACCGGTCTGGACTGGACCGGACCGGATTAATAATAAATATTTTTTTAAAATTTTTTTAATATAAAATTTTAAACATAAAAAATAAAAATCCTAAGATGTTCAGCAAAAATACAAATCCTAAGATTTTTATAAGTGATAAATGTTAACTCATTTGCAAAGTACTTAAATTAAGTAAGTCAACAATGTTCAAAATCATTAAGTAAGTCAGCAATGTTCAAGTCTTTAAATGAATTCACAGTTTTTTCTTAAGATGTGAGCTGAAAATGAAAAAATAAAAAATAAAAGCTTAGGAAAAAAAAAAAAAAACACAACTGAAACCGGTCTGGACCACTCTGCTTTAGACCGGACCACTTCCGGTCCTCCCATTTAAGTACAATCGGAAATCCAGTCCGACCGGATTCCAGTCCAAAAACCGGACCGGATTTCCGGTTGTGCAGCCCTACTCCACACAACTAATTGTCTTGGGGGGCGGGGGTGGGTTGTGGGGCAAGAAATCATGGAAGATCGTAATCATTGCAGATAAAGAAAGGCACCAAATTATCTCCTCCGTTTTCCTTAGAACTTACTGCCGCACAAAAGCTCCCCAGTGAAAAGAAAGAAAACAAAAAAGGAAAAGAAAAGCAAAGATAAGGCTAGAAAAGACACGGGTCTCTTAATTATGGAAGTGGAATATATTTTTGCTGAATTTAACTTTTGTGTGTGTGTGTGTGTGTGTCTGTGTCTGTGTCTGTGTTGAGTGGTTGGGTTTAAACCTCAGGCAACATAGGGGTCCCCTTTGGAGAGGGAAGTAAACCTCACCCTGGTAAGGTATCATAGCTTTAAGTGAAGAAAGATATCTGTCCGAATTCAAACTTAAAACAGATAGGTAAAAACCGATGCCTCTTACTATTAGACTAGGTTGGACTGCGAAGGGTCTCACAGTAAATGACACAAAAAATTCGCTTACTGTGAGATAGGTTTACAAATGTAAAAGACCAGATGTCCTTTATTGTGAGACCCGCCCAACTAAGAGATAAAGTGCAAATGAATTTTAAATTATTATTGAGATTGGTTGGGTGGGCCTAGCCACAGGTGACAGGACATTACTAAAGAAAGGACCATATATTGAGTTGGTAAAAACGTCTAGCTCTCCTCCTAGTCGTAGTAATCTTTATTTTATTTTAAATATATTCACACCCACCTTATAATACAAAGTGAAAAGTGGGTTTACTGTTTATCAAGTATACTGACAATTAGCATTATCGCCGAGGGATCAAATTTATATGGACAATAGGGGTCTAGAACGGCCCACTCCCACCCATCTGAGCTAACAGTAGGTTGGGTTAGTGCCCATTGGGACCTGTGCATGAGTGGGTAGTCTGGGGCCCACTTATCCTGCACCAACCTAAATCCATAAGTTCGCAGGCCCTATTTCTATCAACAACAAAAAAAAAAAAAAAAATGCAGGCCCCGAGAAGGGTAGGAGCTGATGGATGGTTTTGATGAGGTAACAAAGAACATAGAAGATGGAAGAGAGAGAGAGAGAGAGAGAGAGAGAGAGAGAGAGAGTTTTCCAGTAAGGGTCAACTCAATTGAAGGCCCATCCCAAAGGCCCACTGATGAGCCCATGTCTAATAGAAGAGATTCCGAGGATGATAAATGGGGATTGGAGATGGGTAATGAATATCTAGTCATCAGCTTAGTTAATCAAACCCAAGGTAAATCAAATTGTAGCAAACAAACGCATCCTAGGTGAAGTGATTCCATGGAAATGCCTCTACACCACTCGGAAAGGGCCACCCTTGGATTTGAAAAGCCTTTCCTATTGGTAATTTTACATGTAATATAATAGTAAAGCATCAAATCAAGAGAGAATAAAATATAATAGAGTTACGATGATATTTTATTTTTAGGTATTTGGTATGGAATCTTTTTGAGTTTTTGTATAGAAAAGTGAAGCTTTTTTATCTTTTAATAGAGAAAAGGCTGTTTTTTTATTTTTTTTTCAAAAAAGATGAAAGGAATTTTGAATTAAAATTCTATTGATGTGACCCTTATTTGAAAAATAGAGGTTTTACTTCACATTTACTAATCTAGTAAAGTGCCAAATGGGCCTTAGGAAATAAATTTACGCAGCATCATGCAAATTGAGTTGCCTTGCAACTTTTTCTAGACAATGCATCAGACCACACTTTCCACTCCATTTTTGTAAAAGAGTGTTACACAAGTGTGCTATACAGAAAAGACTTTGATCACCTGCTGCATTTTCTGATATGGAAGCTCCCAATCACTCGAAGGCCCTTCCCTCCAAAGGGCTAGGGGGGGCTAGCCCCCCTAAAACAACAACCTTGCATCCGCAGACACAGAAATTAGCTGTAAGCTGCCTCAGCCCCCTACTGACCGCAGTACAATAACGGCTAACGTCCACTAATGTCAGAAAACTAATTTGAAAAGTAACTAGGCCAAAGAGATATTCTAGATTTTAGCACTCCCCACGATACTGCCCAAAAACTGTTAAACTGCCTTTTATCGGAACTGTTGTTACTTGTAGGAAAATATTCAACTGCGCCGCTCTCTTGCATCAAGACCATAGATCATGAAATTCAGAGGTGGGTCCCACCTCTGTTTACGGTCCTGATAAACTGCATGGGGTCAGGTGAACATTCTCCCAACATATTAAAAGTAACCAAGTTCAGGTCTGATAGTAACCAATAGCAGTGAACAGCCCAAAAAAAATTATGTGCTGCAGGTCTTAGACCTAATTATGTTTTTTATTCCTCATGTATACCAGGTAATTAAACAAATCCTCAATCTAATATCACCCTTTCCATCAACATTCTTGTACAATATCATTTAGGACCCATTTATTTACATGATTTGAAATTGATTTCTTAGGAGTTCTAAGAAATATAAGTGGACCAATCTCGAAAGACAAGAGTGAAGGTTCATAAATGACCATCAAATAATCTCTCGAGTTGATAAGATGAACAAGTAAAGTTGTTCTTCAAGGTCCATATATATCCTTCGTTCCTCATCTCTTTAATATTCCTCTCTAAAAACCCATATTTACTATGAAATCTCAGGAAATTCAATTACATGCAAATAAAGAGGCCTTTTTTAGTATCAGACTGCTGCTTTGTCAAAGAGACGACATTACCTTTCATATGCAATAGCTACTGGCACCAAGAAGATGGCGGCCGCTGCTTGCCTATAGAAGGTGAAAACGAAGCTATTCATACCATCATTCAATGCAGCTTTGGAGACTAAATACATGCCCGCGTATAAGGATTGTATGAGAATCCCTGCAAGATAAGGCTTCTTTCCCTCCATTTCAAGGAAAGTGGATTTCAGGTTGTAGGAGCTGAAAATCGCTGAATTGTTTTGAAGTTGGAACAAACACTCAGGGAGTATTGTGTGGAAATATGTGATTCTCTTTTTCAAGAAGATGGTGGTAGTGAGCATCTTATATAAAGCATGCCTCCATGTCACAATGGTGCGACCAGTGTTCAGATGGGTATGGTGGCATGTATTACGGTAGGGCCTTTTGTTGTGCCCACTTTCCATGCAAAGAACTTTGCTTTATTTAGATCACTGTCGCATATCTCTTTCTCTCGGACAAATCACCATCTCATAATAATATCGTGAGATCTTTTTGGAGTTATCTTAGGGGTCGTTTGTTTCTTGTGAAAGTGATTTACATGTGCAAATGACCCACATGTGGGTCATTTGCATAGGTAAATGACTTACATGTGGATCAGATTCCACTGTTTGTTACTAGCATAACATTTCACATGTGAATCTATGAATGGGTTGTATATTGTTTGATGATATATTAACATCCAAGCCACATCAATGGTTGAAAATTGGACACATGGTCGTGCTTGAGCTTCTAAAGAATGTGAACAGTCCTGATTATACAGGTGGGGCCCAGAACATTAAAGAAATCATAAAAGGCGGACTGGACAAGTTAGTAACAATAGGTTGTATATTGTTTGATGATATCTCAACATCCAAGCTACATCAACGGTTGAAAATTGGATACATGACCGTGTTTGAGCTTCTGAAGAATATGAACGGTTCTGATTTTACAGGTGGGGCCCAGAAAATTAAAGAAATCATAAAACGTGGACTGGGTATATTAGTAACAATAGATTAATCCAACGGCTGTAATTATGTTGATGATATCTCAACCTCCATGTATCATCAACGGTTGAAAATTGGATACATGGCCGTGTTTGAACTTCTTAAGAAAATGAATGGTCCAGATGTTACAAGTGGGACCCAAAAAAAATTTTAAAAAAAAAAGGCGGACTGCTCATTGAGGCACTGTAGCAGTACGCTTGGTAACAGTGCCATGTGAATCTCTTTCACACATCTTGAGGTGTGAAAATGGAAGGCACAAAAAGGGCCAGGTTTCACACCATTTACATAGCTATTTTACACATGTGAATCAAAATCACACCAAACAAACATGATTTATGTGTATCCATTACCCATGTGATTCCATTACATATGTAAATGAAAAAAAACAAATGACCCCTTAGTAACAATGTATTGGAAAGATATATAGCTAAAGTTTTTGGCCATTTTGTAAGATTTGTATTAGTTCTTTGAAATATTTTGAAGAAAGGTCAAAGAGGTGCATATTTGAAGATACAAAATGGAAATGAAGATGGAGCCCTCACATTCTTAAAAACTTCGTGGTAAAATGGATCTCATGAACTTTCTTGAGAAGCCCACAAAAGGGTGATGGATGAGTGATCATTGGGAGTTTTTCTTATTGTCATTTATGAATCTTATATCGGTCTTATTCATGAGGTTGACCTGCAACAACCACTGATATTATTTTTTAGGCAATTTATTCTTGGTTCATTGAATCCAAGACTTATTATTGAAGTTTTCCAAATCAAGGAAGCAAGGAAATAATTAAGTTCTTCCTATTGGATGTAAGTGGTCTCCCGAGGCCCCCACCTTATCTCTCATATATAATAATGTGAAAAATACTTTCATAGGAGCATCTCTCATATATATATATATATGTACTTATTGTGTCAGCCACATCACGAGCAATATAGCTAAATTCAACCAATAAAGAATATTTCAAATGATAAAAAAAAAATTCACAAACTATTAAAGACCTATCGTGCACATCTACGACTCGCTTCTCGAAGAATAATAATGAGAGTCCATGCCGTTCCAAACACAAAGATATTGAATATCTTTTTGTAAGGGACAAGGTTAAAGAAATGTTACGTGTACATGAAAAAAGTCAATATGAAATCAATGATAGTTGACCCAATGACGACGGCATTGGAACCAGGTCTACATAAAGATCATGTAGTATACATGCGCATTGTTAGTTATCTCATCAATCTATTAAATTCTCTCAGGTAAGTCATTCATATCAAAATCTTAAGGCAGGGTAGGAGTAGTAAAAATACTTTTCAACACTCTTTTTAGGGTGGGATGTATACTTTTCAATGCCCTCCTTCAGGTGGAACTTGGTCGGGGTGCTTTTGACAACAAGCACATACGTCAAGTCACTCTTCCTTGAATTCGAATTCGTCATGGGTTGGCTATGATACGATATTAAATTTATCAGCTGTCTCATTCCTACCATAACCTCGATGCATTAATAGGGGCAAGGAAAATCTTCGACACTTGGAACTTGTACTTTTCAACACTCTCAATTAATGCATTAAAGTTTGTATAGAAATAACGTAATAGTAATAAACTTTGTTGTTTTTTAACCTAATTAATCATGCACATTCAATTTTAATAAAATAAAAAATAAAGTGACCGCCGGAGTGGCCATTGATATCTAAGGATGTAAATATGGTATTTCTATTGGTATAGGAAGCTATATGCCTAAAGACTTTGAAAAGTGGTGATTGCCTATAATGTGACCATGGTTAGGTTATAAGTTCAAAAATGATATACTGAATTGATCTATGTGCAGGTATCCCAATTAATAAGTATAAAGTTTTACCAAATGATAATATGAATCAGTTTGTTTGTGATGTCAAATTGCATTTATCAAGTTTTCAAAAATGTCAAAGAAGGAAGCATCATTTTCTAAGGGAATCATTTAACACAAATCCTTTACAAAATATTAAAAAAAAAAAAAAAAGAAACTGATGTGATTATTTTGGATCAAGTGGGTGAATGTTGGTCTTATCCCTGAGGTGGTTATGCAACCACCACCAAATTGACTTTTGAGGTAACTTATCTTTGGTTAACCGAGTCTTACCCAAATAAAGTTTTAGATCTTAGGCCCTGTTTCATTAGCATAATTCATGATAGGAATGTGTGATGCAGCGGATTTCTAAACAATAATGTGATGGTTGTCCCTTTGGCATTTTCAAATTCCATATTTCTTTGCTAGAAGTTTGAATTCCAACTATTTTAAGAATTACTTATACCCTCTAGAACACCCATTTTATTTCCGGTTGGGAAAAGAAACCCTATATCCCTCCTTTGTCCTCATACAAAAGCATAAGTATCCATCTAGTGTCTAAGGGAGGATTAGAGGAGAAATTACGATGTCTTATCTAGTCTGTGGGAGCACCTCAAAGATTCAAACCATCCATCTTGCATTTCTTCAAGGCTACAAGCATGGCTTTATTTATATCAATCAATATATGTTATTGATTACAAGAATCTTAGTTGTTGATTTATGCAACTCTAGATAGATTCAAGCGTCATATTAATGCTATATTACTCTTTACATCTAAACTTTTATGTTCTTTAATTTTAGCAACTTTGATACAATGATTTCGTTTCTTATCTTTTCTTTTTTCTTAATATATATGGATTTAGTACCATGCAAACAAACCATCTCTAAAGTAGTAGGTTGTATTTAAATTTTTTTTTTTTTTTTCCTGAAGTAGGGAGATATCATTTAATAGACATTTGAGTACCTGCACTAGGTTTTTTTTTTTTTTTTTTTTTAGTTCTAGCTCCTTTGATAGGAAGGCATATAGGGGTGTTTATGGCCGGGTGAAGCATATCTAAGCCCGACCTTACTTTAAAAACATAGGCCCATTTTTTGCCCAAGCCCAACATGGGTCGTAAATGTCATCCTTGAGCCCACCCATTTAGCTAATCAGGCCAAGTCAGAACCATGCTTTTTATCAGTTGTTTGAGCTTTCTTGCAATTGTTTGGACACATTAATGACCAAATTACAAACATCCTTAATTTGGATGGGTTTCAATCGATTTCATGAAAGTACAACAAAAACATACTTGAAAAATGTTGGTCCATTCACGATATCTCACAAATATATCATGATATTTTCTAAAGGTATCTGATATTTGAAGCACTTCTTTATATGTGCCCTGGGAAATATTTTGTAGTGCTACTACTGTGGGATGACTTATTGGATATTCGGATATGCATGTGGCTCTGATTATTCAATGTATGTTGTGGGATATGATCTTCATGAAGTGAATAAAATAACTTCAGGATTCTTTCTATTTCTGTTTTTCTTGTGGTGTGAACTAACCCTTCTGGCCACAAAATTCCAGTTAGGGGTGTGTTTTTCTATTCTTTGTGGGGTGAGAAGGGAAAGAGAATTCATTGCTAGAAGAAAGAAACACATGGCAGGAGCAGACAGAGAGAGGAAGGGGGAAAAAAAAAGAGGAAACAGTAAACGACCGAAACACATTATACTGCCCGAAACACACAAAGGCTTATTATCGTTCCAGTCACTGCTTGTAACTTTTCCTCTGAGACTGGTTAGGGAGGTTCAGGTTTTTGGCTTTGCTGACTGACTATTTTTTTCTGCAATTGAATACCCTGGAATGCATTTATATAACTGATTAAAAATGAAGGAAGCAAAGGTCGATGTAAAAATAAATAAAATGTTCACAATCAAATCACCTCTTGTGGAAATTGAACAGGAATGAAACCATCACTCCTAGTAGTCAATTCAATATCCACGGAAATCAACGTCGGCCTTGTTGAGGTCAACGTCCACCCTCGTTTAAAATAAAAAAAAACCGTCCACCATCACTCCTAAGCGGTCATAATTGTGGTCGAGCCCTCGCTCTCACCATAAAACTATTGTTGTGCCGTTTCCTATCACCAATTGCTTTTGAGATAAGTTGCAACTCAATGGGGTGTAAGATCCTACAAGTGGTATCAAAACCTGGTAGGTCGGGTGTTCGAATCACAGAACACGCGTTTTGTCAGTTCGCAACTCTTGAGCGGTCATAATTGTGGGGATAAGTGGCCCTAAGGTCAAGGTCATTTCGTCTCCACCATAGCCCATGCCATAGTTACCAGGTATGCAATTCGACTACTTTGTATGCATGTAAGTTTGCAATTCGTAACTTATTATTTGATCTGAGAATTTGATGGATTAGCTTAATTTATCCGCTTTCAACTCTTTGGAGTTCAATGAACTACCCTGGCCGTTCATACTTGTTGGGTTTCATATCTAAAATTCAAATCACTTTAAATGAATCTTTTGTATTAACCCTAATACAAACTTTACTTTGAGCCACTTTAAATGTTCTTCAGGTGATCACTTTTTATAAAATAAAAAATAAAATAAAAATAAAGAGAGTACCCCACGTTTGAGGAAATGCAGGTAACTTGAAATGATGCAAATCGTAAATCAGCTTAAGCTAATGTGTTCATGGGCTGGGCACGTAGGACAATTGCTTGATGGTGGGTCTACTCTTCCTAAGTTAAAACCGTCAAAGAAAACCTACACATCAAAGTCTTTTGTTAAGAACCCATGTGATAGCCTAGTGGTAAAGGGCATCCCAGTTCACCCTAAGTTTTAGGAAATATCGAACCTACACAGGTAGCGCAACTAGCTAGCACTCCAGCTCAGGAATTGGACATCAAAGGATTCGAGTCCCAGGCTTAACCGATACACAGTTCTTGTGGGTGGGGCCGTGTAACTGGGGTTTGCCCTGCTCACGAAAAGTTGGGTTAGGGTTTCCTCATTACGCCGAAACAATAAAAAAAAATTTAAATGTATCCAGTGATAGAGCATAGAGCACAGAGCATTCGAGCGGAGCACTACGGTTAAAGCAAAGCACAACAAAGAAATAGAGCACCCCATGGATGGCTCTTGGGCCTAGATTATGATATTTTACAAGTCCTCTCATCTAATAGGTATTCTTTTCGGTTTTGGATAGAAACATCATGTCGATGTTAGACATCAAAGTTCATGCATCGAAACCCATTTCCATCGAAATTACAAACGTGGTTGGAAGTATTCAAAAAGGTATCATCAACTTCAAATACAGTTTAACAAAAATAAAATCCTAGTAATGACACCTTTTCCACTTGATGAGTCGAAGGCAGCATTCATTACATGTGATTGGATTTAGGTGATCTACCATGCATAACAAAAAAAAATTGTGTCTCTTTTAATGTTAGAATCACCTTTTCCACCAATCTTGCTAGTCCCCTCTAACCTGGAGATCTGGATTCAAGTACTTGTTACTTAAGCAATGTCCCTTAAATAAATGTCATTTTGGATCTTGTGACTAACTTGTATTTCTTTTACAAAGCATGATAGGTGGCAAACGATTCCTAAAATAATAATTGTAGGGATCCTAGGGATCTGAGTAGGTAGGATCTAGGGTGGAACCAGTGGATTGGAACCTAGATCCTTGTCCCTTTAGTCTTCAAGTTTAGGTATATGTAAGTAACAACTTTAATTTCATTAGAGGTGTTTTCTCTCTCTTTTTACTTTTAAATTTATAAGAGCCTTCATAGTTCGAATTATATTCATATTTGAAAATAATTAGCTTTAGTCATTTACCGTTCAATTACTTTATTTGTATATTTAAAAAATTTATTTTGAAATCTCATTTACCCAATTATACTAATGCACTCGACATCTTCTTCCGCTCAATATCTAAAAACATGTCTTGTCTTTCCAAATTGAAGTCAATCTAGTACAGCACATAAGTTTTGTGTTGAATCCGAATAGGAATTTGGGTCTCTTTGGATAAATAGGAGTGACATAAATTGAAGTAAATTTCATATGACAGGTGAAGTAGTTGAAGTAGATTTCACATGACGAGTGAAATAGAAGAGAAGTGGGTTGAAGTTAAGATAAAGTACTTCACTCTGTTTGGATGCTAGGTGTGAAGTTAAGATTTTGAGTATAATCAACTTTTACTCAAGGAAACAAGAGTATATATTTAGAGTTGAAGTTTAATGGATATACACGTGGCCGACAAAACTACTTCATATATCGGGCCAAACTCATCCAAATATAGTAGAGTTGAGAATTTAAACGGTTAGGGTCCATTTAACTTCACTTTACTCTATTTCTTGCCTATTCAAATAAACCGTCAAGAGCATGTTTGTATGATATGCTTCTTTTCTATGGACTCTGCTTAGAAAATAGTTTTATGCATTTTCACAAAAAATATTTTTATTATTATTATTTTTTCTTATAAAAATTTAATGTTACACAAACGTGTCCAAAGAAAGGGAAAAGTATTCAATTTTGAGAAGTTATGAAATAAGTAAATAATATTATAAATTGAGATATCTACTATCAAATTATATTAGCTTTTTTTTCTTTTAATCTTAACCACTCAAAATAATTGCTCACTATATTGAATCTAGGCAAGATTTATGTCCAATGAGCCCCCCCAATTGATTTTTTTTTGTAAAACACATTTTTAAAATACATGAAAAAGGGGGAAAATAAATGTTAATGAACCAAGAGAAATATTAGGTTACAAATCAACCATGGCTATAAAAGAGACATTTAGTGGCAGAAAAAAAAAATACTTTTAGCCGCGGTTTTTTTCCACCACTAATGTCTAATTTCAATGGAAGATTTGTTTTTTCCGCCCTAGAAGGTGTCGTAATAGCCTACCAATGGACCAACCCGGCTAAACCGGAACACAAGACAACAAAACCCAACATTAGATTGACCATTTTAGAAAGTTTTATATCTTGGTCTTCATTGCTGTTTCAACATTAAAGATCCCTAGCTATAACCATTTGGCAAAGTCTGTGCTCAAACAGTTCATACTTTAAGAAAAATATCGACTGTTACTTTCCTAAAACTTAAAAGTCAGGTGTGCAAAAATGAGGTTTCAAAACCATTAGACTAGTCTTTTCCACAACGTCATTTGTTAGCTACTGATCACAAATAAGGAATCATTCCTGTGGCAATACCTGCATAGCCAAGCATCGTAAAGATTCAAGTAACATCATCCCACCTGCTTCACCTTTTCCTTCTGGCCTTGACAGTGCATCGATCAAAGAGAGAAAAAGAGCCAATGCAACACGTAATATCTAAAACAGAAAGCCTCACCATCAAGGGACCAGTAAAGCAACATGAATTTGGAATCTTTGATGCTTTTGGCCTTGTTTGAATGTTATCAAAGGCCTTTAGAAGTTAAAGCTAGAAGGCCAGACGTAGACGCATCATCATCGATTGCGACCATCATTTCTCCAGCAAGATGTGGATCGTTGCATGTTGAAATCAATCCATGATAGGAATGTAGGAAGAGAAGATATTTTTGGCTGAGAAAGCTGATCTGAAAGCAGAAGATGATTTCAATATACCAAGTGCCACTTGTGCATGGGAACAGGACGGTGCATGGAGTACACGTGTGAATTTCCAGCTTGGCTTGGATGGGAAACCATTCCTTCAGTCATGACTCATGAGGTTCACTTATGAAATCAATATTTTGAAATGGTTGTCATGTCTATCTTTCATTAATAGCACATGTATGAAGAAGAGTGTACTCCTTTCAACATGCCTTTCTACTTTAATTGGAGGCAAGCAGGATTGAAACGTTTCCTATCTTTCAGCCACAGCAAGTCATGTAACCTTTAATTCAATCATCTTCAAAGTTTGGCACTAGTTTAACAACAGATTCCTTTCAGATTGAATATTCCAAAGAGTGCAATGCTAAGAAGAGGGTTAAATCGAGTCCAGTGAGTCCAAGAAAACTCGGCTGGTTGACTCTCGATTCTACTGAGTCACCTTGTAGAAAAAGGGATTTTTGACATATTAGTCTTTTTTAGTCTTTTTTTTTTTTTTTCCAATTGTATAACTAAAATTCAAATAATGTTGTTGCTTGACTCTGGTGAATATTTTATTTATAACTTTTTTGTCCTAAATTTCTTGATATCATGTGGGAAGAGTGTATGTCATAGAAGCTGATAAATCTCACGATATCATTGGATTGTCACATGATATCATGGTTTTTATCCAACATCTTAGGGAAAGAAATTCCGAATGAAAGAACTTGAGAAATAGTGGTTACATGCGTACTTATTTTTCACAAAATGTCATTTTCATATTTTGAAAAAAATGATTTCGCTTCCTTATTACAGAAAGTGTATCATACACGAACTGATAAACCCCATGATACCATGGGACTACCCCATGATATCATGGGATATGGCACGAAAAATCAGAAAAATAATGTTGATCAAAGTCAAGCGACTCTAATAACATTATTTGAATTTCGGTTATGAAATTGAAAAAATCAGGTTTAAGGAAGACTAATATGCCAAAACCCCTAAAAAGAATGAAATTGATAATAGGGAGACGCGGCCAAATCAACTCTTTCTTAAAAGTAATTATTTGCATTCTGAACTATTTCATAGGTAGGTTCTATTAGGCATTGATGTGGTAAATATTTAAAGCTTGAGGTCTAGAGTTAGCAATTTAAATATGATGATTGGAATATAATTTGAGACTTATATTTAATATTTTTCCATTTATGTTTGCACTTAAAGATTTTACTTTTCCATTTTCCTTGTTAATTTTTTTTCTCCCACATATTAATAGGAATCTTGATTATCATGATTACATGTAAAAAAAAAAAGTATACTTATATCTTAGAAATATTTGGTGCGTTTTTAAATATTATTAAAACTATTATTTGAAAAATGACTCTCCAGAGTCACTGGTGTACTCTCTCTCTCTCTGTAATTTTTTGAGTTGGGAAGAGTTTAATCCAAGTCATAAGTTTTCCAACCTTGGTCTAGGATTAACCTACAGCAAGGATAGGAGGAAAACGATAGTGAGTGTGAAGGGAATACTATGATCAAATGTGGGCAATTTCATCCTAAAAGTGGGAATGCAAGTGAGTGCAACTCTTTGGGGGTAACCTGTTCCCACCTTTTATTAGCATACCTCCTTCAGACTCATTAAACCCTCATGGTACTGCACTAGGCCTAACTTGAATTCATTTGAAGAATATCTTTTTAATACAATTAAGGCAGATTAAGCATTAAGGATATTAAATCAAGGGTTAGGATAACATGATGAGGCTTATTTTCTTTTCTTTTTTTTTTCTTTTTTTTTCTTTTTTGTAAGGATAACTTGAACTCTAGCCATCTCTCTTTCTCTGCAACTTGGGATTCAACTAGAACCAGGGGTCTTCCAAAATGTTGGTCTAAGTTTGCTTGGAACAGTCCCCTCAAGCCCTCCATTGCTTGCTTTGCTTGGAAGCTGTTCCATAACAAACTCCCTACCAACGATTGGGCGCAATCTATTAGGGTGCAACTAGCGTCTTCTTGTTACCTCTGTTGTAAGCACCAAGAATCAGTCTATAGCCTCTTCTTCCTCTGTCCCTTTGCCCTGAGCTTCTGGGACTGGTTTCAGCTAAAAGGTAATTTCAGAGCTACAGTGGCAGTCACTGCTTCTTCTCTATGGAGCTCTCTCTCCGTTAGTTCTTACTCAAAAGCTAAAAAGGGTCTTGGTGCTCTATTTCTGGTGGCCCTATTCAGCTTGTGGAAGGTTAGGAATCTCTCTGTTCAGTGGTATTAAGCATTCTCAAGAAATTGTTTCTAATTTCTTCTTAGCAGATGCTTCCCAAGCTCTTGGTAAAATGTCTTCATCTTTCTCTAGGTCTTCTTTAGATTCTTTCTTACCCTTATGCATCTAGCTAGCACTATCCTAGTTTGTCATAGTCGGTTGTCCCCTGTTGTGGGTGGTTTTGTCTGTTGGTTTTTCCTTTTGGCTATATCTCCTTTCCTTTCTTTCAATTCATTTTGCAAGGCATGATCTGACCTTTTCATCCTCTATGTAAGGCATGCATGTAGGTAATCAAGCTGGATTGCAGTCTACGCATAGGTGAAAATTTTCATATTCTTCCCAAGATCGAAATAGGGCCATGTTTAAATGGAACTAACAACATAACATTAAAAAAGCCAATTTCATGTGGGGCCTGTTAGTCTCCCACTAACATGCTTAAGATCGGATCTAAAATAATCAGATGGATTTGGAATAACAAGGTATAAATTTGATATTAAACGCGTAAATTAATGTCTCTCCTCCACTGCTACTTTTTATGTGATCTCAATGGGGCAATCAAAATATTGTTGTATAGGAGAGCTGCAACTCTAAACCCTATTTAAAGTAGAATACTCTATTAGATTAGCCACTTTTCTTAAACACCAGAAAGCCTTTAAGAGGTCTAACAAAAATAAAGTCCTAAAGTGAGTTAGGTCATCCAAAATAGGGACCCAGATGGGATTGCTGTCACTAGGCCACACATAAGCCCAATAATTCTAACATGACCCACCTAGATGTTCCACTATGAAGAGAACTTCCTAACAATAGGTAAATTTGCATTTGGTTATCGGATGGACACAATTATATCAACCCAACCAAATCATCTTAATCCTTTGTGTAAAGGTTTAGGGTTTAATAGCTTCATATATAACAAGTTTTTTTGTTTGATAGTTTATCAAGGATTAACCAGGGACCTCCTTTGGGCCCATTTTAACCAAATTTGAGTTTAAGTTCAACCCAGACCTTGACCCACACTAACCCTTTTAATTGTCAAAGATTGGAAATTAAAATCATAAAATCTAAGTGCATGAGATTGGCCTCAATCATATAAATGTTGTTGATCACTTTCCTCTTTACAAAGAGAAATATACAATTGCATCAAGAGATTATGGGCTCAATTAAATGCAGTGGTGGCTCCGGGAGTTCAAGTCAGTAGGGTTAACAAAAAAAACTTATTTTCCACAAATCAAATAAATTTGCTTTCCCTTTTATCAACGTCTGTCATTTACTTTCAATAATTCGATAAATATAATATAAAATTCTCAAATAATCTATTTCCGTTCGACAAAGATAACATTGAATTCTCAAATAAAAATAAACGTAAATTCTCAAACAATTCGACAATTCTTCTTCCTTTTCTTCTTCTTTTTTTTCCCCCTCTTCTGCTCTGCTGGAGCTAGGAGTCTATATGCCTAAATATAAATGTTAGGATTTTCTCCTTCTAATATGGGGAGAAAACCGTATTTAGAGGTTAAGTTAGGGTAAACAAAGAGTTAATGACAGAATGTCTAAAAAGGAGAATTTTCTTTAAAAAACAGAAGTTGGGTCCATTATTTTTTTACTTTTATTTTGGTAGACAGAAGACCCATTAACTTAGGCATTGAGTGGGATCAAAATCTTCACATAACTTCAATTAATTAAAGAAACTTTTTTTTTTAATATTTTTTCTGATCTCAGTGGAGTCAATTTCCATGAAGCGCCGCCCATGATTAAATGTCTGGACTGTTGAATTAATTAATACAAATCTTTGATTCACCATTGCTTCTGGACTCCTCTAATGGTTTCTTCAATGGTCTTTGAGGCATTTGGAGTACTTGTCGACGAATTGGTTGTATACTTTCATGAGTATGAAAAATTCTTCAAGAGTAAGTTGATGGACTTGATCACATATCATGATGACCTCAACGTAATAAGTGTTGCCTAACAATTCAAAAGATCATGATAATGGGTGCCTTAGCACGCCCCCCAGAGTACGTAGTTGAAAATCAAGAACCAATCAAACACAATAAGGGTGCCTTAGCAACCCAAATGGGAGTTGAAATTTTGACAGCTTATCCCACCATGTATGAGTAATATTATGAGTGGATTCCTAAACCACACCCAGAAACCCATGAGACTTAAAAAAACAATCTCCTTGAAGGCGACCTTCAAAGGTCTTCAATATACCTTGAAAATTAGAAAACAAGAAGCTAAGATGCTACTGTAGATATCCATAGATGAGCAAAATATGAAGCAAAAGAGAATCTTCAATTATCTCCAGGAGGGGTATTTATGTTGAATACTTCCTCGATATATAATGACAGATAGAATTGAAATCATTCAAATTAGGCATTGAATAACAAGCTAACAGGCCATGAACATGTCGAATGAGCCAAATGGCATTTCTCAGGCCATTCATGGGCCTGAACCTGAAGCAAAATGCTTGAAACTTTTAAGGCAGTAATGATCATTGTATAGATGATCAAGTTAGCAAAACATGGTCATTTTTGCCTGTCAACATCGGTTAGACTTGAAGTGGGGCACCAATTGTTTGTGGGCCAACACTTTAATATGATTAGTTTTGAAAGTGATCAAGATTAATATGGCTTTAGAGAGTTTAAAGAGAGAGGTAGGTCCCTCAGAAAATGAAAGCAGAGGTTTCATAAGTGGAATGGACATGTAGGTGCCAAACATGGAACATTTTAGTAGTCGACAAGGACCAACTTCACATGGGTCATGTTGAGGCTCTCATACCACTTGTTGGGAATTAATTAAGGCAAACAAACACGATCAAACACAACCACAAGCAATCCACATAGTACATAGATTTGCATGGTTCGGCAGAGGATTTCACTATGTAGAAATTGGGCAATTCGTTGCAAGGATTTCAAACCCTCTAACACTTTGCTTACTTTCTCCAATAAGTCTCAATCTTACTCTCACATTTGTTCCTCCCCTCGGAAAGACTCTGACACCACGAGAGAGAAACCTCTCACCTCTCTCACTCAGAGTCTAGACTTACATTAACCAAAATACCCATGACCTTGAACCTTGTCATTAGACATGATGACCCACAAAAATCTGACTTAACAAAAACCAAAAGGGGCCTTCAGCCACTCGTTGTAAAGCTAAAGGGGTGAGAAACATGCCAGTGGTCCTCATTATGGGCCAAAGTCATTAATTTCGTCCCTAAAAGGCTCACATGTATTCATTCAACAGCCAAAATAGTCCAAAGGGGCCACTAATATTAAAAATGCATTTAGTGGTCCAATCATGCAAAGTCACAGCCCAAGCAGGGCATGTGATTACTTCTTAGAAAGCTTTTGAGATAAGGAAGGTGGACCTCAGTGGGGAGGTCACTCCACCACGTGATTTTTGTTGAGCCCAAAACTATTCTAACCCATAAGCCAGACCTAATGGCCCCTTTAGCTGAAGTTCTTTAAACATCTAATCAGGGGCCCAAATCAGGTCCAAATGGGTCACATGACCACTTCTCGATAAGCTCTTGGAATGAGGAGTCCAATCCTTGGCCCCATTATGGGCCACTCCCTTTGAATTAGGCAAGGCCCAAAACCTAAGAAGCCTTCTTCACTTCACTTGGACTAGCATAAGGTGCCCATGCTGAGCACATGCAAGCCAATAAATCAAATAGGAGTCCAATCCTTGGCCCCATTAATTATTACATCTGTGAGTAGGTAATAACTCAGAGACAAAACTGAAAAAATACAAAATCAAATATGGGAATCCCACAACACAGTACAACTAGGGACAACTGAAAAATGATTGTAGCAACAGTTCAGCACAAAATTTTGTCATTGTCAGTTCCCAACACCTATGATTTTGTTCAATATTCTAGTCCTTTGGATCAACCATGTGATTTATTGATCAAGGTACTGTGCATTGTTAGAGGGCCCAGGACTGGTAGTTCCTGGGATTATGTTTTCTAATACACTTGATGGATCTCCAATCAGGCTTGAGGGGCCATAACTGATTCTGATGGGCTGGGTTCTTCATGTCTCCTGGTAAAGTGAGAATAATTAAGTTTATTTTTGTCTCATCGTTTTGGTTTTGAAACACTGGGCCCAAGACCAATTGCACTTTTAACTTAGTTCTCAATATCTGTGGACCAGAACCTGGATCCTATTGTAAATGGAGCCCAAAGGTGGCATATTGGATTTCAGAGTGGTTTATACCATTAGATTGGTCATGTGTTTTTTTCCCTCTGATTAAAGAGAAATTTTGGTTATGTCCAGTATGAGATCAAGTGGCAGTGGGGCCATGTACTTCTAAGTTTAGATGATGGTCAGGATGGTCCCAATGGGAGGATATGATCCTTTAAAGCATATGAGAAAATATATTGGGTCCATAAAAGACTATCTGAGAAAGCAGGTCAACATCTGAATATTTTCAAACCAAGGTGGTTCTTCACTCAAAACACTTCTTGAGGTCCAATCAGGGAAAGGATCTCTCATATCTCCAGTTGGGAGTAGGCTTGTCAATTCGGCCCTTAGCTCTAGTGGAGACCTTGAGCTCTACCTTGGCCCTCAAGGGTGGGCTAAGGGCCTATGTAGTGTACACCCTTTGAAGGCTTTGGCCAGCCCAGGCCTGACCCTGCATAAATTGAGGGAATGGTAAGGACAACCCCAGGCCCAGCCAGCCCTTTGACAGACCTAACTGGGAGGCGTATTATAATTCAGTCGATCGCTGAATGGGTTTCATTAAAATGTGGAAAAAATGTACTAATAAGGTTCATCAAACTCAGGTTAGATCCCTTTGGTTAGACAGATCTCAGGCTAAATCTTGGATCCCAATTGCACTGAAAAAAAAAAAACTAGCAAACCTATAGAACATGGATGCCTGGGTGTAATATATGCAGATATATAAGCTAAACTCGACGCAGTAGATCAAACCTTTTGGAGATTGTTAACCCAACCAAGTGCTCTATGTGTAGGGTTATTGAGGCAAAAATATTTGATTGATCAGAGAATTGAGGATTACAAAATGAAAAGTTCAGATTCTCTGTTTTGGAAAGTGTTAACAGGAGATTCTCTGTTTTGGAAAGTGTTAATCCAACACAGAGATCTGATTTTTTATAATCAAAGATGGGTAATAGGAGAAGGAAACCAAGTTGTTCAATGATAGACGGATTCCAAGGATGGAAAGACTGTGTCAACCTCAAAACCAAAGTCCAAATGCATGAGACAAATCCTCCCTCTGGGTCCGGAGGGATTAGTCAAGTCCAAAGGGTTGGGAATCCTCCGATAGCAAAAAAAAAAAAAAAGGTAACGGATTTAAGAATAAAGGTGCCTAAGGTGCTAAGATGGAGCCGAGCTTTTGATTAAGAAGATATGGGATGATAATATTGTTGACTAGATTTTGGAAATACCTCTTGGAGGTCCAGATATCCGATTCTGGGGGCAGAACCAGCAGACTCATGCTTTCTCAAAGCAATATATAAATCTCTTCAGAATAGCAACCACAGTGGCCATGACATTGCCTGTGGAAAATGAATCTCCCATTTCAATTTTAAGTTTTTTGTGTGGAAAGCTATCATGGATAGTATCGTGCCTGTGGCCCCCTTTCAAAGGATGTTGGGTTCGTCGAGCATCTGCCTAGAGAGAAAGGATGGGAAAAAGAACCCGGTTTGCAATGCTTTGAGACTTCATTCAAAGCAGACAATATCATGTAGCGAGGCACTACAAAATGGTATCAAAGCACTTGGCTTTGTTTAACCCTGGGCATAATATGTGACTTACTCCCCAATACCATATATAAACCAACTCGTTTTTTGAGCTTCAAACATTGGCCTTGGTCCAGAAAATCTGTGGAATCTATTAGATTGGGTGTTGTGGTGTCTTGTTATATCTGAAAACTAAGAAATGACCACCTACTTAACCAAGCTCCAATAGTCCCATATACCCTACTTCAGTTAAGAACAAATCCTAAAATGCTCTATTTCAATGAAATACATCTAACACAATCTCTATGGCTTCAGTATATTCCACAGCCACACAGGCCTTCCTTCAGATAACTGGCTTCCTCAACCAACTAACCATGTTGAATTAATTTTGATGGATCTTATAACCCCTTTTCCCAAATGGCAGGTATAGGTGGAATCATTTGAAACTTTGGCAGACACACTACTATTGGTTTTCTCTCCTAAAACTGATGCTGCAAACTCTTTAAGAAGCCGTGTTGAGAGGAGTAAATATATACTTAAGATATGGGCAGTTAGCATATAATCATCGATGTAGATTGTTTGATTTTGATTGAAAACCTACAAAAGCATGGTAACCATTCCCGGTAACTATTTTAAGCTCTTGCTCTGTTCACGTGGTGGAAAGTAACCTTTGTAGACCCATTGTAAACAAGGCGGATGAAGTCTTGAATTTTGTTAGCTAATCATTCCTACTAAAATCTTGAGCCTGGAGTAGGGGTTGCATAAATATTCTTCAATACTTAAATTTGGGTAGAGCCAACTCCTCAACACTCACCCTCATATGATATCCGGGCAACGCCAGACTGCATAAATACTTTTTAATACTCCCCCTTGGTAGGTGAAACTCGATTGGCGCTCTTTTGGCGATACATTTTTTTAATGCCAAGTAGTTTCTCTTGGGATTTGAACTTGCGACCTTCTAATATCGTCTTAAATTTTTTTAAATAAATATTCCTACCAAAATCTCAAAGCTTTAAATAAATATTCCTACCAAAATCTCAAAGCTTTAGTAGAAGTTGCATAAATAGCTTTGAATACTCCCTCTTGAATGGAATCCACTCCTCAATACTCACCCTCGGTCAACGCGAGAGTGCATAAATACTTTTCAATGCGATGGGCTTGCAAAAATGGAGTTTCCACTTTCCATCTGTGACAACTTTTGGGACTTATACGCCTCCTCGTATCCATGAGATTTATTTTGAGGATCTAAAAATGGCCACGTGCTATCAGCAGCTACAGCTGGGTCAAGAGAGATCAACATCAATAATCATTTGCAGATCCAATCATAAGCAGCCTCAGGGGAATGAATTTATCAGATAATCAAGAAGAAGGATCTTCTTCAGGAACTAGTGAATGGAATTTCTTATAGAAGAAGATCCATGTATACATTTAGTTTGTTGGGTATGTATGTCAGTATGTAATCATGGGTGGATTGGTGGATTGGTCTTGTTTTCTGCAGTTTCTCTACGTTTTGTTTGCTTGTTATGCTCTATTGTAGTCTTTCTATTTCCCTTGTTAATAGAATCATCCTTTTTTCAGATTGCCGTTGTGTTTTCTTCAATATCCTCCATTTGACATGGATTGATATGGAAAATATTTATCTTTCTTCAATTTTTTTTCTATTTTGATTTTTTTTTTCTTTTTCTCCATTGAAATAATCTATCTTTTTTCAAATAATAATAATAAATTTCAAAAATTATAATATCTTTGGAATTATATAAGAACTTAAATACATTCAAGAGAATAACAAAAAAGGAAATAAGACAGGAGATATCTAATTGGAAGAGATGAAAAGCAAAAAATCTGATCTATATCTCTTTGAATCTATTTAGTTGCAAGCATTTCTGGTAAGATCGATTTCATTTAGAAGAACTCTGTATAGTGACTTTTCAAATGACAGTTTTGCCACGTAAAATTATCAAATATTCACTTTTTAAAACGTTAATCAGCCTTGGCCTATGGTATTCCAAAATTATACAGGGAGAGTATTAATTTGGATTCTCCAAACCCTTCAAGCAAAGAAATCCCGGAATACTTCCAACCAAATAGGCCTTTACAATGGTAACATTTTCCCAAACAATTAACATCAAACTTTAGCTACTGCTTAACCACAGAGCAAATGAGGAAAAATAAACACTTTGATGTACATATATAACTTAATAGACTTCAATAATCCATACTTGCTTCAAAAACCTAAATTATAAAAGACATGCAAATATCCAAGAATCAAAGCAACTAGATACATGCAGGTAACCTGCCCTGCACTTTTTTTTTTTTTTTTTTTTTTTTTTTTCTGATAACTAACCTGCCCTGCACATGCCTCAACAGCAGCACTGAAATGTCCTGCAGTCATCCAATTCAAAAGAAGTTGATTTGTCATGAGTACTGTAGCAGTTCACATGTTGGGCAGTGCCACTCACCCCTAAAGCTTGTCCCTGGTGTGAGCCCAACGCATGCATAGTGAAACCATTCACCACCTTCACAATCAACATTGTCACATTCAATCATGTCTCCAAAAGATACCTGATTGCAGACGCAGTAGGTTGGTTCATTTGGATCACTCGGCAGATCAGCATCAACAAGTGCAGGAACACGAAAATATGATTTCCGTTTTCCAAGCTTGGGTAATAGAGGTAATGGTGGAAGGATTGCGGGCTCATCTCGTGGAATCTTTCCCTCTTGCTTTAGAACTTCTGCAAATTGATTCAGGTCTTCATCAAGTCGTTTAATATAATTGTCTATGAGGTCATATGCCTCCCTTGCAAGTAAGACCTTCTCTGTGGACAGCCTCAAGGCATTAACTTGGTTAGTTTCTATCTCTTTCTGCATCTTCTCAAATGTTGGTGTATCATCTTCTTCAGGATTTTCTTTCTCTGAGGTCTGTTGTGAAGTCAACCACAAGCAATACTTGGTCTGATCCCTTGTCTGGTTGATCGTGGCCTGGGATCTTTCATCTAGTTCTGTGATGGTATTTAGAAGCCTCTGAAGCTCCGATGGCAATGTGCTTGAATACTCCAAATAATCGTCGATGAAAACTCCTGTTCTTGGAATTGGCATCTTTCTCCGTTGATAGTAGGCGGCTGCTGCTGCTGCTGCTGCTTCTTAAGCCCGGGTTCTCTCTATTTTATCAAGTAAAAGAAACAACTATCTCTTCTTTGGTTTGGAGATTTTCCTTCCATTTTTGTACTCTGGACAAAGAAGACAAGTTGTGAAAGGACTTTTGGTTAATCCTCATGAGTTTTAATAGGAAAGAAACAGGTGTCCATTGGTTAAAATTGGTTGGTTTTTGAGTTGGGGATATGGATGAATCGACGATGGATCTTATTTTGTGGATAATAGTTGGACACTATTCCAATCATTTTCTTTTGAGTTTTTTTTTTTTATATACCATAAGGTTATTAGGATTTGTAAATAGGTCCATGAGGTTTTAGTATTTGTAAATAGACTCCTGTCTTTTCCTTTTAGTACCTTTTATGTCCTCAAAATCAATATTCCCAGCAAAAATGGATAGCCACTATGAGATTTGTGTTAGATTTTTATATAAACGCCAGCTTTGCCCTTACATTCATTAAACAAAAATGAGTATATTGTTATTTATAAAAATATCATTATTTTATCTACAATTCCAATGATTTCTCTCAATAATTCTCTCAATGCACATGACTAGGGGTGGACCCAAGTACAAGGGCCTAGGGACCGAAGCCCCCACCCATATATGAGAAAATTTTAAGTCCCCCTCCCCCTCGTAAATTCTAACAAATTAATATATATTTTTTTACATTTGTTCTAATATTTCTTTTACATATAGCCAAACACCACCCCCATCACAAATTCTAGAAATTAATATTTTTTTTCTATTTGTTGGTTCCCAAAATATTACTTTTATGTCTATACATGAAGCATAATCATGTATTTTGAAACTTTCATCAATCCAACAGCGGGTCATGTATACATTAGATAAATCATGGCTGGTTATAAGTATAGATATTGATTGTTGTCGTAATCAATTTGGATTTAATGAGATGAGCCCTATATTGATAAAAATAAATAAATTATGTAATGTTATTCTCTCCCACTAAGTGCACTTGTTAACATTACATGCTTTATAAAAAAAAAAAAAAAAAAATTTTGAGTCCAAGCTTTTGAAATTATGCGTATAAGGATAAAAGACATGGACAAAAGTGTCATTTCGATCTAAAAACCTATCGTGGTTGGAAGACTATTAAAATGAAAATAAAGGAGTCTATTTGTAAATACTAAAACCTCGAGGGCCTATTTATAAATTTTACAAATCTTAGGGGGTACATACAAAAAGCTCTTTTCCTTTCCATTCGCCTTCAGATTTTGTCTTTTAGGTAAAACTTCCATTTTCCCCGAGGAAAAGGGTCAATATTATATGCACTTGACATTTGTAAAACATATAATAGTATGATATTATTATCATTATTATTATTTATTTTGTTTACAAGAGACTCGGTCTCACACAGTCACGCACCACACCATTTTCCTAACCAGATCTAACATTCTTTTATAATTATGAAAAAAATTCTCAGTTTTGGAGACTAATTAATATATATGGTTTTCATGCGATTTAATTGAAAAATTGAGACTGATTTGGAGCAATTTCACTCTCAATTTCGATTTCAATTTGACTCATCCTTAAATGTGTCAATCTCCATAGAGATAAGATAAGAAGTTTCATTTACAAATTACAAGCGTCTTATCTTTTCACTTATCTTTTCAAATGAGAATAGTCTCATCATTCAATGACAACTCACTACTCACATCTTTGGAATCTATCATGGGCCCCACATAATGATAATCCGATCCGTTCGAAATGAATGTCAACTCATCCAATGATATTTAATAAAATTTTATTTCAATAGACAATGATCCACCGTTCAATTGAGCGCATCAATTTGATTTGGAAAAAAGGTGCAATTTGAAAATTGAATACTGAATTAAAATCTCAATATTGAGTCAACTTTTACATTATCTTATCAAATAAGAAGTATCATATACAATCTTGGATTCCTTAATCCTTATCAAGGACAGTGATCATGGACTGGACCGGCCTAAGTCCAGCCCATGCTAACCCACTTTGGGCCGACCTTAATCCTTAGATTTTGTCACATAGGCTACGCTTAGATTTAGTGGTTTTAAATTTTGATTTTGACTAATCTTTTTAAAAGAAAATACTCCCATCTAGATAAGAAGATAAGTCTCAATCTCAATGCAATAAGAAAGCAATGCTCACCAAAAACTATCATGGGCCCCACATAATGGTAATCCTAACCATTCAAAATGAATGACAACCCATCCAAATACTACGCCACTGAATAAAATGTGTACCATCATTGATTACTTTGCTCAAGTAGTACAATAAATATTTAGTAAAAAATTTAGACCATTACAAATTCTAAATGATATCATTTTTTTTATTTATTTTTAGAAACATTTTAGGTATTTAGTTTATATCTTATTAGATGATTTCTTAGATTGAAGTTATAACTAACTACGTGATCCTGCTTAGCATGAGCTACGATGCTAGTTTATATATATATATATATATGAAAGAGATTGATTTCAATTGAGAAATCGAGCCAATTGCATCCAATTGATTTTGAATAGGTTCCAATTCATTTTAACCTGCATTTGATGACTAATTGATTGGACAGGTACTAATTGGTCCTAAATTTAAGCCAATTTATTTTGACTTGATTACCAATTGATTGAGTAGTTACTAATCCATTTTACATCTTAATCATTACTAGCTAATTGATTTCAAAGCATTAAAATGAGCAAGACAATTGACTCTTTATATCTTAAGCCAGATGTTTGGTCTTCCGGCAGGTATCTATATCCAATAGCTTGGGAAGCAATCTGTATGCCCTTGTCGCTTCGAGGCTTGGGTATTAGATCTATTCAGAGGCGGCTTTGATGAGACAGGTATGGAATGTCATGCATTTCCATTGCTCCAACTTGCTAGAATATGTGGATTCAGGCCAGATATCTTAGAAAAAATTCTTTTTGGGGGAGTTACCAGTTCCTAGCAAGGCATCATGGGGTGGAAAGGGATTTTAAAAATGAGGGATAAAGTGTTGCCTTTGGTTCGTTACCTTATAGGTAATGGTGAATCTGCTTCTCTTTTGCATGACCCATGGTTAAGAGATGGTATAGATTATTTACCCCCTATGGAAATAGGGCAATGTCTGCACTTGGTATGGGATCTGGTGTAAAAGTTAGTCAATTCTTTACTAATGGTATGTGGAATCTTCCTCTTCCGTCTTCTGCAGATCTCATCTTAGCTTGACATAAGATTATCAGGTAGCATTTGGTTTGCTGGAATGGTTGTAGGTGGGAATGGAATGAAGGCCAGAATGAGTCTGAAATGGAATGAAGCAGGAATGGTCATTCACATTCCAACGTTTGGTTCCACTGAAGAATCAATCCAATAATAGAATTTTGATTCCTGTTCATGCGTTTGGTACGCCAGAATGATGCCCGGAATGGAATAAAATTTACATAAGACTGACCAAAATACCCTTGTTAGATTTTTATCTTTGGGTAAGTCAAAGATGCAGTACTACACCCAAGACTCTTAACTGTGGTCCCCAGACCATACTTCAATTCATTATGAACCACCAATATATATATATATATATATATATATATTACTAAGTGGGGCTCACATCTTAATATTTGGGGGTGGCCCACCAAGGTGTAATGAAAACGTTTGCAATTTCTCAAAATAATATATTATTATATTATATTATATTATATTATTTGGGGGTGGGCCCCAAAAGGTGTAGTGAAAAAGTTTGCATTATAATATTTAGGGGTGGGCCCCACAAAGGTATAATGAAAAAGTTTGCAATTTCTTATAATAATATATTATTATATTATATTATATTATAATATTTAGGGGTGGGCCACACAAAGGTGTAGTGAAAAAGTTTGCATTATAATATTTGGGGGTAGGCCCCACAATGGTGTAGTGAAAAAGTTTGCAATTTCTCATAATAATATATTATTATATTATATTATATTATAATATTTGGGGGTGGGCCCCACAATGGTGTAGTGAAAAAGTTTACATTATAATAATTGGGGGTGGGCCCCCACAAAGGTGTAATGAAAAAGTTTGCAATTCATCATAATAATATATTATTATATTATAATATTGGGGGGTGGGCCACACAAAGGTGTAATGAAAAAGTTTGCATTATAATATTTGGGGGTGGGCCCCACAATGGTGTAGTGAAAAAAAGTTTGCATCTTGCTCTCTTTTATAATAGTAAAGGATGTGAAACAAAGGTATTTTGGTCTCGATAAAAGTTACAAAGGAATGGAATGACCATTCCTCTACCTCCAAAGTAGAATGGTCATTCCTCTACATAAGGGAATGAGGATTCTGGAGGTAATGGTCATTCCGTCACTTTTTGGCGAACCAAACACTACCTCAATAAAATAGAGCCAGCCAAGAATTTTCCTGACCAAGTGGTGTGGATTGCTGAGAATAATGGTAAATTCTCCTTAAAGTCAACCTATAATTATGTTCATCATCATCACCTATATTTGCAACCTGATTGGGTGAATTGGATTTGGTTCAAGGGATGTATTAAAAAGTTCTCTTTCTGTACATGGATAATTTTCAAAAGCAACTGTTGTCACGACTAAACTTTTCCAGTATGATATTGTCCGCTTTGGGTCCCCATAGGCTGCCCGCACGACTTTGTTTTTTGCCCCCATTGGTGTACCCGAAATGCGTAATAATAGAGAAGGAGGAGTCCACACATGTAGCCCAGTCTCCGAACACCCACATGAGCGATGTGGGACTTTACATTCCCCCACCCTCAGAGGAGAGTCATCCTCAGCGAGCCCACCATCCACATGATATTGTCCACTTTGGCTAATGGGATTCCAACACAATCTTGTCGCATAGTTTTAAAATGCCTCATGTGGAGTTAAAGTCAATTCACACACACACACACACACACACACACACACACACACACACACACATATGTGCAAGATCAAAACTAGCGTGTTTTCAATATGGGACTTGTGCACCACTGCATACCCAGTCCTTAAGAGTACCCCCCCCCCCCCCCCTATCTAGGCGGATGTTCGCTGGCCCAACGCCTTGCACATTTTCTAGATGGGTTTGGGATGGTCTTCTTCAGAAATTATTCTTGCCCATTGTGCCATGTAACTCTCCTTTGGATATGATTCTTTCTATCCTTAATAGACTTGATCCAAATCATATGGATTTACAAATTCTAGGGAGATTGATTTTTCTGGCTTACTCGTGGCATATATGGAGAGAACACAATGCTAGAATATTTAGGAACAAGAGTTGCCAGCCTGCTGCTCTACTGCATGCTAACCTTAGTACAGTTCGAAGTCGGATGCTGTTTTTATGGCTCTCTTTACCGGAAAGATATTGTAGCAAATGGGACCTCCCTCATCCTGGACCGACTTTGCATGCTCAAGTAAGATCAAATTCATTAGTGGGATGCTACCTCTCTATTTCTCATATGCACCCTATCTTGGTAGGAATATTTTGGAGGGATGGGATAAGGAAATACCAGAAAAGGGTCTTTTACAATCTAATATGGATTTTTATTCGGGTATTTATCAATTACTGCATATAATCAATTCCTCACGATGTGCTATGTATATCAATTGAAGGAGATAGTCATTTAATTAAGATTTTAAAGGACCCTACTCAATCTTTCTAGATGGAACGCTTTAAAGCTATGAAGGTGGCACAAGTTCTTAGAAGATTCCAAGAAATTCAATTCCATGAGATTTCTACTTGCTCACTTCGCTTTAGTAGGAAATTGAGGAATTCATTCCAAGTAATGCATCGAGTTTCAATTAATGCATTGCTTTCTCTATTCAATGCTTAGCTTGCTTGTATCCAGACTGTGGGACCTCTATTCTATATGTTTTTGCTTGTACTCGAGCTTTGGGTTCTTTTTCTGATAATTATGTGCTGATGGGGTATGCCCAATAGGATCTCTTCCTTTGTAAGAGACTCCTTTTGTACATTATCCATATTTTTCAGAAAATCAAAAGACTATCTTAAAAAAAAGGGATAATAGCAGAATACCTACCTATACTTTGCTCAAAATACAGACCACCCCCCTGGGACTTTGGTATTTTGTACTAAACTTACTTGTAGTTCTAATTAACATGCAAAATGAATGGATTCTATTAGTATCAACGACGTAGGTCGTATAAATGGTGTCTGGTGCATACTGGATGCAAATTACTTGCCCAAAAAGACTTATTTACCCCTGAACCTAGCCTATAAAAATTGTAATGATATAGGAGCAACTCTCAGTCATTTTTTTTTCAGTCATATCAAATGCCTTCCTCTCACAACTCTTGTATTCATTGTTCTCGTGGTCAAAACTCTCAATAAGAAGAAGAAGACCGAAACCCAACTCCCAAATCAAATCCTTCATCACATACTTTCCTTGATGCCATTGAAATCCGCTGTAAGAACAAGCATTCTCTCAAACACCTGGAAGGACCTCTAGAAACCCATGTGGGCTAACACCACCATTATTTTCTGAAAATGGAAACCAATTCCCAAGTGAGCATTTCACCACAATGCAACCAATAGAACATTTCCCATTTCCATAAAAAGGCCAGTATTTCTTTTTCAAAAGATCAATTTAAGGGATAGATACATATGTTGAGCAAGGACATCAACAATTATAAAGAACAACATCTAACAATCAATAAGTAATTTTGAATGAGGGGCTCTTCCACAATAGAACAATGGAACAAGTTCCCCATACTGAAACATCATCCAAATACACCCAGACTTGATACTTTCACACCCAACAACAAAAAACACCTTCATTGAGCCAATTCATCAAACACATAGTGATCTAATTAGAGAACATCAATTTTTACCACCCAAAGCACCAGCCCTTCCAATTTGGCCTAACCAAAACTCATCTTGTGAAAATCCTCAAGTACTTTTTAAACTAAAAGTCAGATTCATGGAAACCCAAACTACTCAAACAACAAAAAAACCACAAATCAAAGACAACCCAATATTTTCCTCGAAAGAAGCTTCGCAATACTAAAACTACTATTTCTGTTGGTTTCCATCAAAACCCAAGATCCATTTTCAACTTGGTAATCTCCAAAACCAAAAATTAAAAGGAAATGAAACCACCTGGAAGGACCTCTGAAAACCCATGTGAACTATGAAATGGGTCATTGAATTATATCTATTTTTTTCACTTCTTGTTGTAGTAATAGCTAAATTACCAATTCCTTCTGTTTTCTTTGGAACGATCAAGAGCTCCTCCCCCATTATCCCATCTTTCCCATATGCTCGATGAAATGCTTTGAGAAACCCTAGTCGGAAGAGGAAGATGAAGGAGGAGGAGAGGAAAGTTGGAATCTTTGACTTGGGCATTTGGGAATTAAGGTTTTGGAATTGGATTCAGATGAAGTGGGACTTTGGGGAGAAGAAACCCCTAGCCGCAAGCGAAAAAGGGGAAAATGATAAAAAAAAGATAAGACACATCTTATATATGGAGGGGTAAATTCGTCATTCCACATTTTCCGTCACGACCATCTCTATTTGTATTATGATTTAAAATACAAGTAGGTTTAGTACAGAATACCAAAGTCCAGGGAGGTGGTCTGCATTTTAAACAAAGTACAGGTAGGTATTCTGCTATTATCCCTAAAAAAAAGAGAGACTTCATATGATGGAGGAATTTTCAAAACTTGTAGAGGCATTTATCCAACCAACTCAAATATCTATTATTAAGGAGGGATGATTTGGGAGGCATGGTTTCATGCATGGAAAAATTCCAATTACCTATGTTGGTAGCCGGTGGAGTGACAATTATGGCCCATTTGGAGAGGGTAAAATTAACAGGCATGGGACATGTGCACTCTTGTTGCCAATGGACCCATATTTGCCATCTATTGTTCGGCTTAAAGAAGATTCATATCCCCACAATGATGGTGCTACGAAGTCGGAGTCTTGAGTGGAATGTGTATACCAAGTGCCAACCTAATCATCAGCATGCGCCCTGTTATGGGCACCGAGCATTGCTGGAACTTATCTTCCTTCATCGTATCCTCCACCTTGAGCATGTTTGATGCTCCTAAAATTTGGGTTATACGTGCCCTTTTTTTTTTATCATGCACATTTAAGATTATTGATTATTGATTTTTTTTCGCAAGGGGCAGGTATAGAACATATAAAGATGATTAATTTCAAAAGCAAAAGACATGTTAGTTATTTTGGTCATTTCGAGGGGTCAAGTGACACGAAATACGGTGGAGAAATGATATTTTCTAGGGTTCTTTTACCAAAAGCATCCTCAAATACCCCTATACCTTCAAAAGCATCTTCAAATACATGTAAGGCCCAAAATCTTCATTTTTTATGGACCAAATTCCCCTTCACTTTCTCTCTTGCGAGTTCGAGACATGACACTCATGAGCTCAAGATATGACCCGCGAATTCGAGACATAACACTCGCAAGCTCAAGATTTTATGTCTATATATGTGTCCAACATCATTCGTGATGTCAAGAAACAACTTGCGATTGTTGAGAAGTATTAACATGATTAAATTGTGATGTCAAGAAAAGACTTAACAGTTGTGATGTCACCGAGATTATATAGTTGTAATTACTTATAAAAAAAAAAAAGAAATATTTAGCCTTTAGAATAAATTTATTTAAAATATTTCTGAAGTTTATTGATAAAATAAAGGGGTTTTTACAAAAGAATTATGGTTAAACCCTGATTAAATGGATAAGAGTATAAAACCATAAAAATGATGGATTGGGGTGCTGTATATGACACAACTAGGAACAACAAGTTTTGCAGGTTTCGATAAAAATGATGAATAGGCGATGATATGCTTACCCCTATGACAATATCATGGAAATTTAGGGCCCGTTTAGCATTGTTCTTGTGTTGTTCCTAATTCTATGCTCAAGTCAGGTTGTGTTGAGTTCGGGTTATGTTGAGGCTATGTAGTGCAAAACTTATTTGATAACATTATAT
Source organism: Camphora micrantha (assembly GCA_003546025.1). NCBI lineage: Eukaryota > Viridiplantae > Streptophyta > Magnoliopsida > Laurales > Lauraceae > Camphora > Camphora micrantha. The sequence continues at coordinate 25,575,362 of QPKB01000010.1, forward strand.
TAGATTATTCTACTGAGAATATGTTGTAGGGAACTTTTTTGATAACATTATAAAAAAAATTATTCTAATAAACAAAAGCAATAGAACTATAAAATTTACAATGTGGGACTCACCTTTTTATTGTTTATGTCACACTATCATTGGTATACATGGGACCCACCTTTAGAAATTATAATGTAGTATCCACCGTTATAAATTATAATATATAGCCTACATTTATAGGATTTTCAATGTAGGCCCATCTTTTGTGATTGTTATCATGTGACCCACATTTAAGAATTACAATGTAGGGCCACCTTTTATGTGTTTGTGAACATGAAACTCGCCTTTGAAAATTACAAAGTGGTATACACCTTTAAAAATGATAACATGTGGCCCACATTCATAAGATTATAATATTGTAGTCACAACTTTATAGGATTTATAATGTAGACTAAACTTTTATGATTATGACCATGTGACCCACCTTTAGAAATTATAAAGTGGGACAACCTTCTTTGATATTATAAATACGGGGCTAACTTTCTTGTTTGTTTGTAGGATTGAGTAAAATAAAAAAAATTGAGTGTTAAATCAAGAAAAAAAAAAAGTTGAGGGAGTTGAGAGTAAGAGCACCCATTTTTTTCATTTTTTGCTTTTTCAAGAGTATATATATATTTTTTATCATTTTGTGCCTTTTTAGAACATTTTTGTCCTTTTGTGCAACCGAGAACAGCTTCTTTCTTTCTTTTTTCTCTTTTTTTTGTCCGACTCCCTCTTCTATATTTTTTTTCCTCAATTTTAAAGCAGCAAAATTAAGATGCATGAAAGGATTTAAAGTCCTTTTTAAGTAGAGCTTCTTTAGACATAGGAAACAACTATACCAAATTGTTTCTTAATAAAAACAAAGTTTTTTACATTAAAATCTAGAATAGGGATTCACACCACCAAACATATTTCTACAATCTCATCTAATGAGAACATGGAACATCTAAATCGCACGATACCAAACACATCCTTAAAAGACTCGCTATCAATATCCACCTCTGTGCCCATGTGGCAACCTGTCATTGGACTCCAATGCTTTTTTGGGCCCCACCCGATCTCCACGGTGATTAACCCTAAAATCTCTCCTGCTTCCATCTTAATCCTAAAATCTTTCTCTACCCACTCTCCGCACAATTTCATCGGGGCCATTAATCCAAATAACCCCTTTTTTTTTTTAAGCCTTTACTCTTCTTATCTTTTGCGAGAGGCCCATCTAATCCATCAAATTCCAGTTTAGGGGGCTGAGCATGAGACCCTCATGCCTTAAAAACCCTAAAAAGTAGACCTCAAGTGAGGTAAGACATATAAGGAAAGTATACCTAAGGTGAGGGTGATAAAAAAAAAAACCCTAAGATTTAGAAATGAGTACTTTATATTCTCCTCTTTTTTTGTCTTGGCTTACATCGCGCCACAACTCTGACGTACGCTCACCACACACACAAAATCACCCATCCAAATGGCAATCGAAGCACAGTTGTGTTGTATTTTTTCTCTCTCACTGCCAAATACTCAGCCACCCACACAAACACTGCTCCAAGCCCGTCGCCTAAACAACTTGTGTGGCGCCTTCGAGAGAAGGATTTCATTGCAAATCGCAGGCGCGTCGATGTCTCTTCCATATACGTTCTCACCTCATGCTGCTTCTACAGAAATCTTCAAACCCCGCCATGGATTCCTCCCTTCTGCAACTGCAAGGCCTTCTACTTTTGGTACACACCCCACACCTTCTCTACTGTTTTGCTTCCTTCTCTCATCTGAAAACTGACAAAAAAAAATGTTGGGTTTTGTCATTTGATCTTTCTGGAGGGAGTGGGAGCGGAATAATAAGAAGGAACTTGTTGTTGAATGGAGTTGTTGCTGCTGCTACTGCTGGCGTTTCAGTTAATGGGTCTTCTTCGTTGGGTGCAGACTATCCTGTTCCAGGTTTCCTTCTCCTCTTGGTTTCTTTTGATTGTTGGGGCACTAGAAAAACAATGTAACAGTGTGTAGATTTGTATACATCTTAGAAGCAGTGTAATATTGTATCCCAAGAGATGTTTGATTGATTTTGATTGATTGTAATTCCCTAGACAATGTTGTGCAAAGGCACTACTCCATTCACTCAAATCTGTACTCCCTTTCTATTGTCAGTTTCCACAAAAGGTGTTAGCTTGTGACCAGCATCAATTCTTTACATGCAAGTTGCTGCTGGTTGAATCCCTTAGATTAATTTGAGGGGGAGTATCAAATATGATGGTGGTGTGAACTACCACATAGTATGATGGAACATGTAATTTCTATGTAGCGTTGGTGTACCATGAGATTTACTTATTCTTGATCGATTGTAATTTGGGTTCTTGATTTATTATAGTTAGGATTTTGTAATAATCTTGTATCTGTAATCAAGTGATTCTTTAAGGAAGTAACCCAATATAAAACAAGGGATCAACCACAATAGAAGATCACTCAAATTATTCTAATCTGCTTTTCTTCTTGTTCTCTTTTCTGCGATTTTGTCTATGAGTTGCAAATATGTTCGCTAAACACATGTAAAAGGTACAGATTCAATGTATGTTGGCTCATTGCTCTAGCTCTGTTTCAAGTGGCAGTTTTTTTTTTTTTTTTTTTATTTTTTATTATTATTATTAGTATGTGTTGGGACACTGCTACCATATCATTCCTTCGTTGTACCTTTTTTTTTTTTTTTTTTTTTTTTTTTTTTTTTTTTTTTTTTTTTTTTTTTTGAGATCACAATATTTAATTGTTACTCATCAAGAGAAAATTAAAATAAAATATCCAAGATGGTCAATTTATAACTCGAACAAATTTAAAATTAAAGCAGTTAAATTTCAGTGGAAATTTGGTTGAGAATATGATTTGTTCTCTTAATGGGAAATCTTTCATTTTTCTTTCTTGTAATATGTGGGGAAATTTTTTTTCATGTGATGAGTTGTCTGCTGTTTTTGGCATTTGACAGTAATTCATGATTTATAGTTGTGGTAAGAGTGGCTGCCTTTCTTTTCCATTTGACCATTAGAGACATTTCCTCTTACATTGGAGCTTAATTTTACTGCAATTTGGTTTGATCATTTCATTAATTTTATAGGGATGGAAAGATTACCTTTTAAGCCAGATGGCTACAACTTCTGGAAATGGCGTGGTCACAACATACATTATGTAGAACAAGGAAAAGGGATACCTATCGTTCTTATCCATGGTTTTGGTGCTTCTGCCTTCCACTGGAGGTTTGCAATTCCTTGTCTATTTTGACCTTTGATTTGCTGCACGTATTGAATTGAAGTAACTATATACCTTGAAATGTAAGAATATTATTTTTGATAACCTTAATCTCACACGTCTTTAGATACATCTTGCAATTGATGAGATTAGTATTTCTTTTCCCATTAGCATGTTTTTAAATGTTAGAAGAACAAAATGCTTATTCTTTTAGATGTCTTTGATTGGGAATCTGCACGTCAACATCTTTTTTTGAGCATTCTGAAAAGTATGTTGCATTTTTACCTGGACAAGCATCGATGGGAAAACATGCATACAATCAATCCATGGCCTAAGTGACCATAGCTTATTCAGGCCAGCATTTTGTTCAGTTATTTGAGTATAATATTTTTGAAAAATTTAGGGACGTACAAGAATATTGTAGTCTATGGTACACTTTAAATTATGTTCCTTTGTGTTGTTAGTTTGAAGGTCTATAGTCTATACAATATGTTGGTGTCTTTATGGGGACTAGATGACACATCATTAGAATTTTAATTGATAATCATATCCATGACGTATATCCATCCACATCCTTGTCTATGATACACCATTCAAAAAAAAAAAATTATATTACATCTTTTTTTTTTTTCAAATGGTAACGAAGAATTGCATTCCAAAACATGGATGAACTTAAAATACCTCTACTTTGAATCACAGGTTAGTTTCAGTTCCAGCAAATTTTGACTTTGCTGTTGATCTAATGATGAGACTGTTGCCTTTGCTAAATTTTGGTTTGTGTTGATTGGAATGCATTTATTTTATTGCTCTCAACTGATGGCTAATGGAGTGCTTAGGTGTAATAAGCAGATACAACATTCCAGAGTTGGCAAAAATGTACAAGGTTTATGCTATAGACTTGTTGGGTTTTGGCTGGAGTGACAAAGCAATCATTGATTATGACACCATGATATGGAAGGACCAGGTTACTGACTTCTTAAAGGAAGTAGTTAAAGAACCAGCAATCTTAGTTGGAAACAGGTAATGATATCTGATTGGGATATTATTTGGGACTTTATTCTACTTAATTTTTGTGAATGGTTTTCTTCTTGATATATTTCCTCTTTGTAATAGTATTCTCTATTGACATCAAACGTGTTGGATGAATTATACAAATCTCTACTCAAACATAATAACCTTCCATTAGAATCATTCTAGTCTGGCTTTCTCCATCACACATATGAAAAACAACACCTAACTTTTGTATACTGCTTCTAGAAGATCTTCTAGCTTTAGCAATGTTCTCTGTTCTAACATATACCCTAATATGAAGCACCCAAAAATAACAGCTTGAACTCTGACAAAGGAACAACCTGCTACACAGCAGCCCCGAGACCTGGCCAGGGTTTTATAGGAAACATAATTTGGAGAGAACCATCAGAACTAGTCATTCAATCGTAATCATGACCAGCCCTAACACTATATTTTTTTATTATTCTTTAATTTCAGAAATTAAAAAAATGCTTTCTCACCAAAGTTTTCCATAATTAACATGTAGTCCATAGTTACTAGAAAATTACAAACAAGTCCCTGACCATTTCTGAACACATACCAGATCTGTCATGGTTACACAATGCTGTTAGTTCACTAGGACTGGCTGACATCAGCAAATAGCAGGCTGATAGCATCCCCAGTGATAGATTCTGCACAGTCCTTGGAGCCATCTGGTTTCCCTCCCGTTTAGTTCTTTGAGCCACCAACTTTTGCCCTGGTACCAAGTTGCAACTGCAAGAGAAGCAACAGGAAAATAGGAGAAAGGGGGATCGTAAAGAGAGAGAAGAAAAGGAAGAAGATTTAGAGAGAGATCATGTGTTTCCAGCCTTGTATATTTATATTAATGAAACTTACATCATTTACAGAATTGTCCCTGCGATCTATAAAATAGCAGAACTGTCCCTGAACTTAATAAATACATTTAATATTGAAAAATCCCTATATAAATCTCAGTGCTTCCAAACCAGTCAAACAAAGGAATTTGACATTTTGACTGGCCTTTTTTAGGCCTTGACAACTTGGGTTGGATAGAGTTGGGCCTGATGAAATCAGGCTTGGGATGTGGTCCTGTTTTAGACCTACTGCAATAGACTCTAATGGGATCAACTGCCTCTTGGTCTCGTGAATGATATTTCTATTATTGTTTTTCATAACAAAGGCAACTATTTATGGAATGTGCACACCTAGTTAATGCCTTTTAGGAATATCGTTTTACTTTTAGCTTATTCCTTCCAAGAAGAGGATACTTTTGTGAAGTTCTATTTTATGTGGTATTATATATATTTGACCGTGATCCATCGGATACTTTTTCAGTCTTGGGGGATTTACTGCTTTGGTTACAGCAGCAGAGTTACATGACCAAGTTCTTGGAGTTGCATTACTGAATTCCGCTGGACAGTTTGGGACACCCGGCGAGGAAGTCGACAATGATGTTGAGGAAACCGCCTTACGGAAGTTTCTGTGGAAACCACTCAAAGAAGTTATTCAACGCATAGTCCTCGGATTGATTTATTTGCAAGCAAAGCAACCTGCTCGGATTGAATCTGTTCTGAAACGTGTATGCTAATTCTTTACTGAGTACTGGGACCTTACTATCTATTAATCTGTCATCTATATTTTGGTAAATGAAATAGTTTGGAGATCTATGAAAATGACGCCTGCATAAATTGCAAGTAGGCCCAATGTCCACTCATATTGGCTACAAAGTTGTTATTTCATTAATATCTATGTTCTGCTTGGAGGCAAAGAGGATTTCAGTCCAAGAGCTCATATATTGATGTTTGCTATTCATTTATCTATGCTGACAAGAAGCAGAATCCACAATTGCTGACTTCATAAATTTTGGTAGTGTATGTCTGATGTGAATATAGGTGATCTGATTTGTGTGCATGGTGTGGAGGGTTAAATTTCTTGCTATAACTACCCGGAATTCAGGGCCCTGTCGTACTATGCACCGTAACCAGCAAGTAGCACAACCTCAACATAAGTTAAATCATTCGAAGCATAAATAATCAGGCTTTTTTATCTTAAGTCTGAATCTTGAATTAAAAGACAATCCAAATACCAAAGACAATAGAAATATCCAAATAAGAGAAATAAATTACACAATTCCGAAGAAAACAGTCCTTGTAATTTAAATGAATCGACTAATGCATTTATCTAATTCTAATCTGATCAGTGAGTCCCGTGTCGCTCAGCCGAAAATGTCAAATCTAATATATTCATTGTTGTGATCCTCTTGCCTTTCTACATTTAGCTTACCTGGGATTGGGGTGAATGTATAAAATCAGTAACACTGAGTGAATAGATTTCTACATATACAAGAATGTGTTCAATATCATAATAAAAGAAGTATTTGATTCAATTATGAGATAACAGGGAAACATGTTCGTTAAATTCAGTTAAGGTTTCTACTTTTAACCGTGGGATCACCACCTAACCACCGTGTGCACCGGCTTTCCCAAGCATATACCTCAAGGGAGGGTGCCTCTGGCAACATAAGGGGCAAATTATAGTCAGTCGAACGGCTGACCTATAGTCCATGCAATTCACCTAAAAGTCAGAGATATTACACAGATGGCCTAAAGCCACGTAGTCCCCAACCCTTAGCCTCTCGTGCTAGTGATATCGGGGTGTCCAATGGGTGGGTCCATACTGTTTCAATTACGATTTCATTGATAGTTTCTAGAATCACTAACAAGATAATTTAAAATTCGTTCTTTACAGATTTCTCCGGGTTTCATAATCCCCATTCCTTTTTCCCTCTTGGTATCCGTGAGAATAATTTCAAATTACCTTGTTAGGATAAGACAACTTTCATCTTCATTCATCAAAACTCTATATAGTGCAGGATACTGGATAGTTGAATCATATTATACACTTACAGACAATAATTAGAAATAACATCAAAATACCAATAATTCATCACAACAATTTTAATTTCCAGGTTCCCATTGCATAATATAAAGTGAAATTCGAAAATTATAAATAATTTTTCATTATGTCTGAGTCACCTCATCAAAGAACATTCAACCATGCAGCATTTATAAACTCCTGTTTGGGGGCTTTACTAATGGAGTTGAGTGGAGTAAAGATTATTTTGAAGAAAGAATAAAATATGAGTGGGTTATGATGATATTTTGTTTTTAGTTGTTTGTTATGAAATCTTTTTGACTTTTTGTATAGAAAAGTGGAGTTTTATTGTCTTTTAGTGGAGAAATGAGGTTGTTTTTTGAACTTTTTTTTTTAAATATGGCGGAAAATTTGAGTTAAAGTGCTGTTGATGTGACTCTTTTTTGAGAAATGGGGGCTTCACTTTACTTGACTCTATTGGTAGAGTTGCCAAACAAAGCCTGGTTTCATAACCAAGGTATTAGAGTTCCTATGTAATTCATATAAAGCAGCAGGGTTTATTTGTAATTACAGAATAGTTATACATCTTTAAACAGAGCTCAACACATCCTAGACTAGATCTCATGCCTACTGAATTTGGAGCAACTGGATGGTGGGCCCCAAGGTTCCCAATCTCCAAGGAACTCAGCCTCCCAGGTTGCCCTTGAGTCTTCTACCTGATGTGGGGTCCTGATCCCCGATCAGGTGGGCCCTGTGGTCAAACAACCGCAGTGGCCTGACAGAACTGGAAAAATCCAGTTCTGGTTGGATTTTACTGCTGGTTTGGGATCTACTCACCATTAAAACAAAATTTAGGAACCTCTGTTATCCTAGAGAACCAATTCATTGGACTCTAATTCAGGAATCTGGCTTTTGGTCATCAAGTTTACAATCTGAGATGTTGACAATGATTTCCATCATGTGGAGGAAATTCTGGTCCAAGATTTATGGGCCCCACTGGGTCCCTCCCAAAGAAGGATATGTCTACAAGGGCCGCCCAAGGGTCTCTTACCCGATCCATGGCTCAGATCTTTGATTAGGTGGGCCATGGGGTCCCACAAACCCTGTCGACCCAAACTGCAGATTACCGATCAGAATCTGGAAAATCCCAAATTCTTGACTTGTTTCTTGCTGTTGTGATCTCTTTTCATGAGAAATCTTAGTTAAGAGTCTTACTAACTTTTCGGAATCAAATCATTAAGTTCTACTATCTGAAATTTGAGTTTCTGCCTCAAATCCATGTTCCATGATGTCAACACCACTATTCTGGTTCTGAAGCATTCAATTGATCATGGAAAATTCAATGTATCAATGTCTAAAGGCTCCAACAGTGCTGGAAAAAAAAATCAAACAATGCAGATTTACAGGACAATCACAAGCCTTATAGCAATTGATTCCCTTATCTACAAGTATATGTGGAATTTTACTCACCTGGTATAAACTATGTTGGCCTTATTGACTTGGGGAAAAATATTTGTCATCCACAATGGTTGCTCTTATCCTCCTTCTCCACTCTCTCTCCAATTCTGCTGGCCTTTAGCCTAGGGTCTGGGTTTCCTTTAGAAGGGCTGGATGCTATTTGTTATTGGACGAATAAGAGGGGGAAAGACTTATAAATACTCAACAAGTCCTGTGGTTCGTCGGAACTCTATCATCCAAGAATCCCTCCAGGAATTGGAGTCGTCCTATTCCTATCACAAGCCTCCTACCAGGTAAGTGTTGACTTCCCCCTTGAATAAGAAGTTGGGTCCCATTATATATACAAGAGGACTTAGAAATAAGAGGCCTACCTTAATATAATTATAAATCATCAATAACATAACATAATAATCAACGAAGGATTTGCCAAATAAATGTAGTTCAACTAAAATTATAGCCCCTATAAGGATATTACACTTGTGTTGGGGGTTGTGACAAAATTTTATCAGAGCTTCATCAAGTAATTCTCTTTTAATGGTGGGGTCATCCGAAACATAGAGCCTTCCTCTGACAGTTAAGCTTCCATCCTCCAGTAGAGAAAAATCGGGATAAGAATGAAGGTCTTCCAAAATCTTTATCTACTTTTAGTCATCCCTCTTAACTTTCCTTAATCCATTGAATAAGAACAGGTTGCATTAAGAGGTTTGCAAAAACAACTTCCTTACATCCCATTTGCATATCAAGATCCAAGTCTCTGATTCTTTCCAATAGCTGCCATTCTTTGATCATCAAATGAGCCACCATTCCAGATGATTTCCTACTCAGAGCATCCGCAACAACATTTTCTTTCCCAGGATGGTAGTTGATGGAAAAATCATAGTCCTTCAAAAGTTCCAACCATCTTCTCTGTCTCAGGTTCAAATCTTTTTGAGAAAAGAGATATTTTAGACTCTGATGATCAGTATATGCCTCAAACTCGACCCCATTGAGGTAATGCCTCCAAATTTTTAAAGCAAAAATGATTGCAGCCAACTCTAAATCATGCGTTGGGTAGTTTTGCTCATGGACCTTAAATTGACGGGAGCCATATGCTATGGTTTTCCCATGCTGCATTTAGACACAACCTAAACCACTTCGCGAAGCATCACTGAAGATCACAAAACCTACACTCCCAGAAGGTAGTGTGAGAACAGGAGCTGTCGTAAGCCGCTTCTTTAATTCTAGAAAACTCTTTTCACAATCCTCATCCCACTTGAAAGTTGTATTCTTCCGAGTCAACTTTGTTAAAGGAGCAGCAATACTAGAAAAGCCTTTGACAAATCTCCTATAATACCCAGCTAAACCCAAGAAGCTTTGGATCTCAATGGCATTTCTCGGCCTTTCCCGCTTTGTCACAGCCTCAATTTTTACAGGGTCCACTGATAGTCCATCCTTGGAGATCACATGACCAAGAAATATAACCTGTTCCATCCAAAACCCACACTTGCTGAGTTTAGCATAGAGTTGGTTCAATCTCAACAGATGCAAGGCAGTCCTCAAATGTTCTTCATGTTCTTCTCGAGACTTGGAATAGATGAGGATGTCATCAACAAAAATAACAACAAATTTATCCAAGTGCGGTTTGTAGATTCTATTCATTAGGTCCATAAGAGGCAGCTGGAGCATTAGTCAGGCCAAAGGGCATCACCAAGAATTCATAATGCCCATATCTAGTCCGAAAAGCAGTTTTAGGAATATCCTCTTCGCTGATCCTAAGTTGGTGATATCCAGACCGCAAATCTATCTTGGAAAAGAATTTTGCTCCTTGAAGCTGATCAAATAGTTCATCAATCCTTGGGAGGGAACATTTATTTTTTATAGTAACTTGATTCAGCTGCCTATAATCTATACACATCCGCATTGAACCATCTTTCTTCTTCACAAAGAGAACAGGGGCACCCCAAGGGGACACACTAGGCCTGATAAACTTTTTTGTCCAAAAGATCTTGGAGTTGCTCCTTCAACTCTTTTAGCTCTGCTGGAGCCATACGATAGGGTGCCGTAGAGAATTGGGGCAGTTCCAGGAACAAGTTCAATACAAAAGTCAACATCCCTCTTAGGTGGTAATCCTGGTAAATCTTTAGGAAAACCCCTCACAATGGGAATGTCACCCAAAATTGGTTTCTCCTTACCGTCCACAACAAAGGCTAAGAAAGCCTCACAACCGGCTTGTAACAACCGGTTTGCCCTTAAGGCTGATATCCAGCTCGGTTTAGATCCCTTACTCATTGTACACTCAACTTGGAAATTTGATTGACCTTCAATACCAGAAGACTCTGTCTTAGCAAAACAATCCACCTTTGCGTGATAAGCTGCCAACCGGTCCATCCCTAATATGACATCAAAATCGTTCATATTGAGGAGAATCAAGTCTGCTACAAATTCTTTCCCTTCCAAAACCACTACACAAGATTTGAACACCACATCTGTATCTAAAGAGTCTTCAATGGGGGTATTTATAGTTAATGTAAAATCTAAAGATGTAGGTGCAGTATTCAATTTAACAGCAAAATGTGGGGAAACATACGAGTTTGTGGATCCAGGATCAAATGGAATCTTGGCTAAGTTATTTGCGATAATAAAAGTACCTTCCACAACATCATTGGAAGCTTCAGCATCCTGCTACATCAAAGCGAAGACCTTTCCTTGATTCCGAGGCCTCTGATTTTGGTTGTTTCCACCGTTATTTCTCCTTGGTTGCTGCGGTGGCTGTTGCTGCTGCTGCATTTGAGGACAGTCTTTAATGCGGTGACCTAGCTGACCACATTTGAAACAACCTCCACTTTTGAGTCGGCATTTGCTTGATTCGTGGTTTTCCCCACAATGTTCGCAGGTCACTGGAGTTGACGTGTTGCTTGGAACTACTGGACGATGAAGATTCTCAATCTTCTACTTCTTGCTATTATTCTGCTGAGAGTTCCTTCCGCCTTGATTTGCATTCGGGATCTTGTTCTTGGTCTTCTTGTCCCTGATCTTCTGAGTTTCAGCCAACTCTCCTTCCAATACAATGGCTCTTTTGACTTAATCAGCATAATTTTCAGGCAGAAATGGAGCCAAACTTGCCCAAAGATTGAAGTTTAGACCTTTCTGAAACCTTTTTGCCTTCTTTTCCTCCGTGTTGATAAGACATGCAGCAAACCTTGACCATTCAGCAAACTTCGCTTCGAAGGCTGCCACCGGCATGCTTCCTTGAATTAAGTGCATGAATTCTTCTTCCTTTTGATCCCTTGGATAAGTTGGAAAATACTTATTATAAAACTTGTCCTTAAACATATCCCAAGTAAAGGGGTTCAGCATTCGGACCACAGGTGCGCTCTTCCATCTCCTACCAGTGTTCAGCTTCTCCTTTCAACATATAGAGTGCTAAACTCACTTTTTGTTCATCCAAGCATTTCATCACCTTAAAAGCCTTTTCAACTTGTTTAATCCATCCCTTGGCCAAGGTGGGATCAGGTGTCTCATTAAAGTATGAGGAACCCAAATCCAAAAATCTCTTAATTAAACTTCGGTCATCACCGCCTTGCTGATTCGTTGCATTATCATTCCTTTGGTTTTGAGCTTGTTGTAAAATCGCATCATTAACATTACTTTGATATTAATTAATATTTTAACTTTCATTTATTAATTAATCAAATCACATGGATCTTGATTAGTTTTGGTCATTTTCTAAATCCAGCATCTAATTGAAGTTAACCCAAGTCAGATGTAAGTTTAGGATGGTCTAGATTGCCTCTGGATTGTCACGAGTAGAAAGTAGTTTTAACCTCAATACATACTAGGTTGTACCAAGTTCAAGGGTTCAGAGCTTTCTTTAGTCCTTAATTAAGTCAAATCTGGATAATCTGGTCTGATTGTCTACACCAATAAGCACAGTTAAATGGGCCGGATCATTTGAAACATATCCTAAAACTTAAATGGGCCCAAAACAGGTCAGACTAAACCTGACCCGAACAGAACCCCATTCTGCTGGCCCATTCTGTCCATTGGACCAGTTGGGTTGGCAGGCGACCTGACCTGACCTGACCCAAACCGACCCAGCCAGCACCCAAGCCCAAAACCAGGCGGGCTGTCAGGCAGGCGGGTCAGCAGAACTGACCTGACCTGGCCCATCCCGACCCAGCCAGCTCCCAGGCCAAAACAAGGCGGACTGGGTCAGTCTGACAATTCCAGTCTGGCCCAGCCCGGGCTGCTGACACTTCTTCCCTAATCGCTGCACAGTTCGCAGTTACCCAGACACTCTTTTTTTTTTTTTTTTTTTTAACGAAATAAAATGAAATATATATATATATATAAAACAATAAATTAATTAGAATCACTTATCTAGTATTGAACATGGATCCTTAAGATCTAAACAAAAGTAAATCAGACATACCCATATTGTTCTAGATCTACAGAGTCTCTTTTTATTTTATTTTATTTTAACATAGATCTAAATATTGCAAATTCATACATTGTCACATGATTGAAAACCAAAGAAACTAAATACAATCCTAAACCTAAAAGGTGAAAGAGTAGACTAGAATCCCACTTACCTGATTGTGAAACCCAAAAGTTGAAGCAAGATCAAGATCCGGTGAAGGGAAGCCAAGAAGCATGGACTTCTGTCTCTGAGGAAGAAAGAACAGAGGAAAGAAGCCCTGTTTAAAAATGTCATAGGTCATACCCACAAGAGGAAATTTGAAACAATATCCCCCTAAACAATGTTTACTTCCCTCTTTTCTTCCGTTAATTCTTTCCTCTCCTTACTGCAATTGGCACTCCCCAATAATATTATGAACGAGATCTCTTCCTCTCTTAAATTAGTTGCCCAAAACAGAAGTTCCCCTTTTAAACCAAATAATCTGTAACGAGAGATATCATCTCATAATATCCTAACTCATCCTACCCAGGCCAAAAATGCATGTGTGAAATCCAATCAAGGATCCAATCACATGGGGCCCACTCAAGGTTTGGTTTATTACCACTTGCCCCCTTATTATTCATAAGTTCCATCACATTCCATTGCCCCGACACCCACCCACCCACGCACATATGCCTAACTGAGAAAATGGATTATCATCTGTGGATTGGATGTCAGTTACACATTGTCATGTATCATCAATTCATCATATGTAGTTTTAGTCTTATCTGTTCTGTAGGAAGTTTTCAATGGACATCACTCATATCAGCATTTATGCCCTCCACCTTGTGATGCCCCACTCCTGCCAAATAGAACAAACCACCCCACCCCCACCCTACAGCAAAAAAAAAAAAAATAGAGAGAGAGAAAAATGACATACTGGCAGACAGACCAAATTAAATCGTACAGATAATACCGACCTCGATCTATGTTATAGTTTCACTCACCACTTGATTGAAACATCTTTATCGCACACTTTTCCATCATAAATTTTTGGGGCTTATCATCTGTGGCTATGGTTTTGGGGCTTCTTGATGCATACCAGACCAAGGGCGGACCCAGGAAATTCAACTTGGAGGGGCTTTATGTAAAAGAAATATTGGGGGACACAGCTAATATAAAAGAAAAACACATAATAATTTTTAAAATCTGCAGCGGTGTTTTTAAAATTCTTTAATTTTTTCAGGTGTGGTGGGGGCTTCAGCCCCCAGAACCCTCTACCTGTGTCCGCCCCTGTGCCAGACTAATGGGCCCGACCCAAAAGTCTATACCCAAAGGACCAAATCCAACGAGGCCCAATAAAGAGAAAAATCTCCCAAAACATGTCTCTAACGACACCTTTCTATTTTCCGAGTTTCTAGAAGATTTCTTAACTATTTCCCTGATTTTTAGTAATTGCTAAGATTTAGAAGTAATTAGAAAGTTTTCCTTTTGCTGAGATTTGTTTCCTTGTTAGAGCATAGCCCAGTCTATATAAAGAGATGTAATCCTCTCTCAAACACTTATTGCAAATTGAATTAGAATTCAGTTTTCTCTCTATTGAGTGATTTTTCTTTCTTTCCTTGGCTATTCTTCTGCAACACGGGTTGGGGAAGAGTAGCCAAGGACTAGTCTCCAAGCCGAAGCTTAGGGATAGGGATCCATAGGATCCAAACAGTCGTGGTCTCACACCGACGACTGAGAAAAAATTCAAAACTTAAACTCAACAAAAGAAATTTTATTAATCAATGCATACTTAACAGAAGGGGCTACAATTCTTTGTATAGGCTAGAAATCAGGCTTCCTTAGAAACAATTTTAATTCTTAATCAAATAAAAGTGAACTTTCTAATATCCCTATATATTTAGCTACTACTAAAAATATGCTGCACAATCTGGAAGTATCCCCCTTTATTGGGCTTTATGCTAAAACTTTTGGGCATGTGGATGGGCCCAATGGGCTGGCCGACCTCAGGTCAATTGATGCAACACGGGCAGGGGAAGAATAGCCAAAGACTATTCTCGAAGCCATTGACTTAGGATAAATGTCTAGATCTCACACCAAAGACAAAAAATCACTAGATCTCACACCAAAGACAAAAAATCACTCGACGGAGAGAAATCTCAATTCTTATTTAATTTGCAATGTGTGTTTGAGAGAGACTTACATCTCTTTATATAGACTAGGCTTTGCTCTAATAAGGAAACAAATCTTAGAAAAAGAGAAACTTTCTAGTTATTTCATAATCTTAGCAATTATTAAAAATAGGGAAATATTTTAGAAATCCTCTAGAGACTTGCAAAAAATAAAGGTGTCATTGGAGACACATTTTGGGTAATTTTCCTCTTTATGGGCCTCATTGGATTTGGGCCTTGGGGTAAAGACCTTTTGGCGGGCCCATCAGTCTGGCCTGCATCACTTCTTGATTTGTTACTACATGGTTTCATACCTCTTTCTTTCTTGATTGGTTGCACGGGGGCTTCAATGAGTTTGGCGTAGAGAACACACACAGCAGTTGCATAAAACTTGGTATGACTTGTCTCATTTTAGCTTAGGAATTGAATACAAACTTTTTATGGCTTGACTCCCATCTTAAACTTCTTATGACATGACTCCATCTTCTCGGCTGAGTCGCTTTGACTTGATGAAAATCTTGGCTAACACTTCACTTGTAGATAACTCAAGTTATCCATACACTTTTAACACATGTAAACCGAGTTACCTGCTCTTGGTTTACCAAGATTCAAATGGATTCCAAGAGTTGGTCACATCTTGGAAAAATGCCAACATTACTCTCTTGGATGCATGGGGCTATGTGAATGGGATGTAATGGATTGGGGACCGGTGGTTATAAAAAAAAAATGGATTGGGGATCGGTGATATCCATGGATGCCATCTGTGCAGCACAAAATTAATGGCCAATGGTTTACCTTGTTACCATAGGAATATGTATGACAGTATCAACTTGTGTTGCTCGGGCCACTATATGATTAGTTCTCTCTCTTCATTTATTTTAAATAATCTGTGATGTAGTTACTCCTCTCTCCATATGATTAGTTGCACGGGCCATAGTTTTCAAAATCAAAATCGTATCGAAAATCGTTCATACCCATGAATCGAATCGAATCGTATCGCAAAACGTATCATGAATTGTAGAATTTTTTTATTTTTCTAATAAAAATGAAAATAAGAAAAAATTAAAAGAAAAGGGAAAAAGTAATTATTCATAACCATCAATTTTCCCATTTATAGCAGTATAAATACAATAATAAAAAAGCCTATCATACAATTATATCAAGAACATCATAACATATATTAATATATATCTATATCTATAAATGAAATAAATGATGTGTAGCTATAAATAGTTAAATAAGTTTAAGGTATCAATATATATTATTATCTTTAAATCAAAAAATAAAAATAAAAATAAAATCCAAATCATTAATCTTACACAGTAGGTTATCTCTTTAAGTTAAGAAAGTATTCATGAAGAGAAAAAAAAAAAAAAAAAACCAAAATAGATTAAAAAGAATAAGAAGAAGATATAGACAAGATCATACAGACAATCGAACTCTTTAATTAAATGCATATTCTTGATTCATCTTTAAAACCTCATCAAAGCCGCAAAAAACTCGTATGAGGTTTTGTTAACTATTAAATAACCTTTTAAAAATAAGCGATAAAAGAAAGAAAGAATAAAGAAAGAAAAAAGGTAAAAGATTATTAATATTAAATTAGTGATTGTAGTTATTCTTGCTTAGCCGAATCACTTGAATCTCAAGATTCGATGAAACGAGTATCGAATCGTAGGATTCACACCGGAATAGTAAGATTCATCTATAAATGGGATTCATTGCATAGATACGAATCGTTTTCCTTAAGATTCAGGATACAAATCGTAGGATTCTGATAACTATGGCACGCGCAACTATATGGATGTAGCAAAAGTTAGAATGTTGAGGTGGATGTGTGGTAAAACTAAGAATGATAAAATAAGAAATGAGTGCTTTCGAGAGAATTTAGGGGTAGCATCAATAGGAGATAAAATTAGATAAACCCATTTGGGATGGTTTGGGCATGTTCAACGCAGGTTGGCAACTGCGCCGGTAAGGAAAAGTTTGGCTATGCAGGTTAATGGTCCGCCAAGGGAAAGGGGTAGGCCAAAGAGGACGTGGATTGAGGTAGTAAAAATAGATCTGAAGAAGTGCAATTTATCAGAGGATTTGGCCCATGATAGATTGGAATGGAGAAACAGAATTCATGTAGCCGACCCCAAAACATAGTTGGGATAAGACTTTGATGATGATGATGATATTGATTACATAATTACTCTGAATATGTCTGGGTATTATCTTTGTGCTATTGGAAAATGACGCATAAAATATGTTAGATTTCTTAGTGGCACTATCCGATCTGTCATGTTTGACCCCACATCCATATCTTTCAGATAGGATTCATTTCTTGTGTATATGTTAACAAATTTGTTCTTATTACAGGTGTATATAAATACCAAAAATGTGGATGACTATCTTGTGGAATCAATAAGGAGGCCAGCAGCAGACCCCAATGCTGGAGAAGTTTATTACAGGTATAAAGAATTCTTCATATCGTCTTGGTAAAAATCTGGATTTGACTGGAGAATGTGTTCTCTTTAAAATTGTGACAAATAGGTTTATATTGGAACCATGTTCTAAAATACTAAGCCTTGACACGAGGTATCCAATTGCCCAAAACATGAGGTGTAAGCCTCACACCTTTATATTAAGTAAATAATTGCATAAATTATAGAATATATTAATTTAAATAGAAACAAAGTTCATGTAGCCGACCCCAACATACTTGGGACAAGGTTTTGATGATGAATAGAAAACAGTGGAATTTGGCTGTTTTTGCCTTGAGTTGATTTATATTAACTCTATTACAACATTATTGAATTAAAAGGAACTTTGAAGTTCTTAAAATTTATAGAATTTCCCTTTTTTCCTTTAAAACTAGATGTCTTTATGGAGCATATGCACCCAAATACAGAGCATAACTAAAGTTTGCACTTCATTTGGGGCATAATCCTCAACAATGCCTCGTACAAATGAGATGTAAGCCTCAATTCAACCAATGCTTCATATTTGAGCCTGATGGTGTAAGCCCCACAGGTTTATATAACCAATGATTTGAACAGCATGTTGATTTACCATTTGATTCCCGCTATTGCAAGTTTCCATCTTATGGTTTTACGATACTCTTGAAGAAATGGTCATGATTGTCTTCATGGAGCATATGCACCCAAAAACAGAGCATAACTAAAGTTTGCACTTCATTTGGGGCATAATCCTCAACAATGCCTCGTACAAATGAGATGTAAGACTCAATTCAACCAATGCTTCATATTTGAGCCTGATGGTGTAAGCCCCACAGGTTTATAAAACCAATTTTGAACAGCATGTTGATTTACCATTTGATTCCCGCTATTGCAAGTTCCATCTTATGGTTTTACAATACTCTTGAAGAAATGGTTATGAATTCATTTTCTTTTTGCCACCTTGTATGCTTTTCTCAGTTGATTATTACATTACTTAAGTAATAAGAAAATTTTAAAATTGCGCAAATTTTAAAATTGCGCACATTTTGTGTACTTCCATCAGTCATAGTCTTAATAGAATGGTGTCAAGTGCTTTGCTGAGCTTTAGATTATAAATATGACTAATCCATAAGTTCTTCCTTTTCCTCTATATTGGTCGGGAATTTCGAGGCTTGTTGGCCCTCACAATTTTTGTTGGTCACACGACCTGTTCTCCTAATTGGCCTAACCAATTCACTACTGATATGGTTGTCGGCCTTCCTAATTTGTTTTTCAATATTAATTATGTCTCTTTCATAGCATTGAATGTTCATCATTGTTATCGTTATTTAATACTTAACATTGGCTGACTCCATTTCAACAGATTAATGACACGGTTCATGCTTAATCAAACCAAGTTCACACTCGATAGCTTTCTGTCCAAGCTCTCCTGTCCGCTCTTGTTGCTTTGGGGTGATTTGGACCCTTGGGTGGGACCAACGAAGGCCGTAAGAATCAAAGAATTCTATCCAAATACATCGCTAGTGAGTTTACAGGCTGGGCATTGTCCACATGATGAGGTGCCAGAGCTTGTCAATGGAGCTCTCGTAAATTGGTTGTCATCCCTTAAACTTGAAGCT
The DNA here is from genome assembly GCA_003546025.1 of Camphora micrantha. Taxonomy (NCBI): domain Eukaryota; kingdom Viridiplantae; phylum Streptophyta; class Magnoliopsida; order Laurales; family Lauraceae; genus Camphora; species Camphora micrantha. The sequence goes on from QPKB01000010.1 coordinate 25,594,563, forward strand.
TCTTTCCAAACATTATAACTTTGTTAAGTATTCTTTCAAATTATGATTCAGGCATTTCCCTTACAAAATAAGTAAACTGTTAATGGGAACTGCAGATTTACTTGTATTTGACTTAATAAGGTAAAAGGAGAGATTTTTGTTTGGAAGTTTTTATTTAGTACCAATGCAGTTTATTAGAGCCAGTTTACATCTGTGCATCGGAAAAGGAAACAAACAGTTACTGCTAACTGTACAAGAGATCTATTTGTGGGACTCACTGATGCTCAGTTCAACTCCATATTCATCATCTCATGGGGACTGGCCTAAACTTGATTTTCATCTATGTGATAGTTACTGTTGGATTTGAATCACCCTGGGGATACAGAGTTAAATTTTATGTTGTAGACAGTTTTCTACGTCTTACTCATTGTTATCTTTTGGGGAGCCTCCAATGAGGGTGTTTTTTTGCCTGACCTCTGCAGTGAGACCTCCTATATACCACCCTGTATATGGTTAGATGTACATATTATCTAAACGTGCTCCACTTGTTTGTACATGGACATGGATAAATGGAAGATAGGAAATACAGTCTCTTCATTTAGGCCTAGTGTTGAAGTAGGGTCTGGTAAATTGCTAATATCAGAACAGTTGATGAGATTTTCAGATATCTTTCAATTAGTCTTTTTCTGAAAGATGCATCTTGATGCTGGACATTAGCTCAAGAAATGACAAACATGATGTTTATATGTTTGAAAAGATGAAAATGTACTCCTTGAGATGGAAACCCTTCATCGCTGTCGTTCGTCCTTAAATTTCAGTTGTCATATAGATAAATGTCAGTCTGAAAAACTGAAGGTTTTGAGGATGTTGCAGACATCGTCTCGGGTTGAATTCTCCATTCTCTCCCAGTTGCAACTACATAGAAATTCTTGGCGCAAAAAAAAAAAAAAAAAAAAAAAAAAAAAAGATGATCTTAAGTGAATCTGCTTGTACCTTATTAATGTGAGCATGCTACTCTCCAGAATAGAAAATAAAACTACTGGGGCTCTTAGTCAAAACAGACGCATGCATTTTGCCCATCCCAAATGGCATTTGATGGAAATGATCAAGGCAAGATTCCCAAAAGGTGGTTTTGCAGTGGGCAGAGGCATCTGGGTAGGATTGAACTGTGACTAAGTAGCCATCTCATCTGGAAAAGCAGAAAACATCTGATGCTGATGATGATCTAGCTGTTCCTGATGCATTCAGTTGATGCGGAAAACGTTTGGTAGGCACATATGCTGCTGCTGTGAACATGTCTGCTGTCACTGTTGAGGCATTCCATTCATTGTGAATCCACTCGGTGGGCACATATGCCCCTACTGGATTCTATTCACCGCAAATTCACATGGTGTGGGTACAGACGCCGCTGTTGCTGATAAGCTATTTCATTCAATGGGGCACATATACCAGGTAAAGGCTTCATCAAACTGTGAAAAAGTGTTCACCCAATAATCGGGTCCTAGACCGCCTATGAGGCATCAAAATGAGGCCCCCAACTCCGACAAAGTAATGAAGAAATTAACATTACAGCCATTGTCCGTCTCCTCCGGCGAAAATCTTGGCCCCCAACTGGGCCTTGCTGCTGACTGAATAGGTATCCCTTTTGAGGTTGTGCCCTTGTTAATGAAGAGAGAAGAATAAATAAAAGTAAAAGCTCATGCTTTAAAGCAAATCCCTCCATTTCCAAGCTAGCACTTCATCCTGGTTCCCTTTCCCTTCTTCTATACTCTTTGTTTTCTTGCAATCTCTCGTCTTCTTCCTACAATTTTCATATCGTACTGTCAAAACCAGAAGAATGCCGATAGGAATATATCTTGACTGCAATTCTAACACAGAAGACCGCTACACTGTCAAACTACACCGTCACTCAATCCTCACTACCGTTACCGCCACCAGCACTGTCGTCGACCAATGGATCTCTGATATCTACCGTATCTATCGCAGCCATCTCCACCACCTCATTGTCAGCCTCAACGTTGAGTGGCGGTACCCCATCCCAACACTGCAGCTCTGCGTCGGCCACCGCTGCCTCATCTTCCCATTCTTTGACGCCGAGTACAACCCAGAATCACTAGTGCAATTCCTCGCTGAACCAGACTTCACATTCGTCGGAGTTGGCATAGAAGAGGACGTCAAGACACTTGAGAACTGCGAGGATCTGTCTGTCGGGTGGACTTCTGACCTCCGATCTCTCGCGGTGGAGGAGTTGCGTGTGAGCGAGTTGAAGCAGGCGGGGCTGAAGCGGCTGGCGACCGTTGTTCTTGGGGCCAATGTGGATAACCCCAAACGTTTTAGGATGAACGAATGGAACACAGACTTCCTCGTTTTGGACCAGGTGCTGGACGCATGCATCAATGCTCTTCTTTCATTCGAGATTGGAAGGAAGCTTATTGATGGAAATAGATGATTTTCAGTTATATGGGCTGTTCTTTTTTTTCTTTCTTTAGGTCTTGAGTTGTGGCTTTGGGATCATATAGGCAAAAATGGTGCCCAATCTCTTCTCTAATTCTGGTTCTTGTTTAAAGATAAGAGGACAGTGGAGTGCTTTAGCTGGGTATTGTGGTTTTTGTCATGTTTTCTAGTAGAGTTCAATGCCAGGTTTAAAGGAAAAGAGATGTGTTGTTGAAGGAGTTTATTTGGTTTCTCTCTTATACTGAAGTGACCTGTATGTGCCTGTGACTGTTCTTGATCTCATTAAATTAGGAACTTCTCATTGAATTCAAATCCATTACAGGGTTCGGCATGCCGTCGTCATTATCAATTATCATTTTTTTCTGTAAATGACACTTTCAGGACTTCTGAAACACAGAGAGAGATGCGGCGGCCCCACCCAACTCCATCATCCCTGTGTTGTGAGGGTGTGTGTGAATGTCAAAATGAGTTGAGGGTTTTGTGAGTGGGTAAGTGGTGAGAAAGTGAGTGTAGTGAAGTGGGTTGAAGGTGAGTAGGCCGAGTGTGAGACAGAGAAAGATACAAAGAAGGGAAATTTTCAAATAAGTCCTTAAGTTTTTACCTCACTTCAAAAAAGGACATAAATTTTAAAACTTTTTAAATTAGTCTCTAAGTTTTCCATAAAGTTTTCAATAAAAAACATTCACCAATTTTAAGGGTATTTTCCGGCAAATTTTTTCTTCAACTTTCTTAAACTAACGAAATTATCCTTCAATGAAATAAAACCCTCATTCACTTTCTTTATATTTTATTCATTTTTTTCACTAGCAGCCTTATAACGATCGAAGAAAATTAGATACTTCAGTTAAATATAGTTGCTGTCAGAACCATGTCATAACTTTAAATGAAGGTACTCTAGGTATTTTTAAAAAATTGAGAGAAAATGTCATAAAAATACATTTAAATGACCGGATGTCATTAATTGAGAACTTCATGGAAAACTTAGGGACTAATTTGAAAAGTTTTAAAACTTGTGTCCTTTCTTTAAATAATGTAAAAACCTAAGGCCTTATTTAAAAATTTCCCTAAAAATAATAAAACAAGAATAAAAGAGGAAAGAACAAAGGTGATTGAGGAGAAGAGAAAGGGAGAAAGAAGGAAAGAAAGAATAAGAAGAAGAAAAGAATAAAGACGGGAAAGTGTGTCATGTGAAGTTTGCAAGTGAGAGGTGGAAGGAAAGTGGGAAAGGGTAATGTTAGCTTAACAAGCTTCAAGCTAACATTTTACTCCACCTAAATGAAACATGAATAAAGTGGCAGGCATCGCAATAGAAAGGCTTAGATGTGATTAGGAAAATATGTGTAAAATCACACCAATCAAATAATATTTAGCCCTTAGTTTTAAATATTCAAAGTTTAATGACTATGTATTTTATGTATAAACTTTCTTCTTATAACATCCAATGGTGAATAATAATGTCCACAATTGTGTGAACTGGGTTCACTTCCAATCAAGGTCCCAATGTGTATGAATGAATGGGTCAGTTGATAAAAGGTGGGCCTCCTATCTGAAAAGCCTAGAAAGGAGCATTTTGACAAGATCATCATTTAAGTCATTTGAGCTTTTCTCACGAGTAAATTAGTATTAAAAAAAAAAAAACAATTCAAAGACAACAAATTTGGAGAGTACTAGTAATGCGCAAAATATACAGAACCCTCAAAACATAACTTTTACAAAATTAATAATAAAAATTATCAGAAATTGTTATAAAAAGACCTAATTAGAAAGAAAATCTCAAATAAACTATAAATTCCCTTTTCATGACCTTTGAAGAAGATCTCAAACAGATAAAAAAAAAAAAAAAAAAACCCAAAATAAGATGAATAGATAAATAATAATTTTATATAAAATCTGCATTTTGACCTTCAAAACAATCTCATTTGGCCTCAACCGCCTATCACAATTTTATTCGTTTTACATTGGTGTGGCTTTTTTTTGTAACGCTCAACCCTACACGCATGCCCAATCCATCAAAAGGCTTCATACTAAGTCAATGGTGTCTTCCATATATTAGCCCAAGATGGGATTGTGGGATCTTACAATAATGTAGCGATTCAGATCTCCCAGTATGATATTGTCCTCTTTAGTTCAAGTGGTTCGGGCCTCATGGGCTTTAGACTAATTTTGCCTCAAGGTTTTATTTTGGGAACCATTAAGCTCCAAAAGGCCTCATGCAAGGTAAGGTAAGGTATAAGCTCTGCATATAATCTCATTCGCTTTCCTCTTTATAGTCGATGTAGGACTCTAAGGCGTCACATTATTAGTCAAGGAAATTAGTTTTTTAGTAAAAGCACAAAATTAATATTAAGGTCTTTTCTAAGATTGTGTACAATGCAGGGGGAGAAAAAAAAGGAAAAGAGACCTCATGCTTTAAAGATAGAACTTGATCCTGATTCCCTTTCCCACCTTCTTTACTCTTTGTTTTCTAGCAATCTCGTCTTCTTCCTACAATTTTCATATCATACTCTCAAAACCAGAAGAATGTCGATAGGAATACAACTTGACTACAACTCTTAACACAGAAGACCGCTACACTGTCAAACTACACCGTCACTCAATCCTCACTACCGTTACCGCCACCCGCACCGTCGTCGACCAATGGATCTCTGATATCTACCGTATCTATCGCAGCCATCTCCACCACCTCAACATCGGCCTCGATACTGAGTGGCGGCCTCCTTACAACAGCCCCGTCGCAACGCTGCAGCTCTGCGTCGGCCACCGCTGCCTCATATTCCAACTCATCCACGCCGATGGCATCCCAGAATCGCTAGTGAAGTTTCTAGGTGAACCAGACTTCACATTCGTCGGAGTTGGCATAGAAGAGGATGTCAAAAAACTTGAGAACCACAATCAGCTGTTTTTTAGCCGGACGTCTGATCTCCAGCCTCTCGCGGCCAAGGAGTTGGGTGCGAGTGAGTTGAAGCGGGCGTCGCTCACGCAGCTGGCGTGGGTTGTTCTTGGGATCCAAGTGAATAAGCCCAAACGTATTAGAATTGGCCCATGGGACATGAAGTTACTCATTTTGGACCAGGTGCTGTACGCATGCATCGATGCTTTTCTTTCGTTCGAGATTGGGAGGAAGCTTGTTAATGGAAATCGACGATTTTCAGTTAAATGGGTTGATGTTCATGTTTTCTTTCTTTGTTTTAGTCTTGTGTCCTGGCTTTGGGATCGTATGGCGGAAATGGTGCCCAGTCTCTTCTCTAATTCAGGTTCTTGGTTAAAGATATGAGGATAAACAGTGCAGTGCTTTAGGTGGGTATTGCGATTTCTCTTCAGTTGGTACTTGTGTTTCTCTATTGTGATTTCTAGTAGAGTTTGTGTTGTTGATGGAGTTTATTTGGTTACTATGTTACTATTTTGACCTGTATGTGCCTGTTCTTGATCTCATTATATAAGGAACTTCTCATTGAATTCATGTCCATTATAGGGGTCGGCATGTCATGTGATTATCAATTATCATAGAATCTTTAATTTTGCTGTCTTCCTCCCGTTTCTTTCTTTCTTTTTTGTTTCTTTTTTTTTTTTTCTAAGGTCTTGGTGTGGTCATGGAGTCATGAGTTGATACTAACCAATACAATGGGCATTTGGTTTTGGTATATATGCTGCAATGTAAGATACAAAAGAGTCATTATTGGAGTCCTTTGTTTTGCATATTATGAAATAATATTCCATCTGTAATTGGCATCTTTTGTGAATCATGAAATCCTTTGATTGATAGGGTAGTTCAGAAATATATTTGTTTCACAGTATCTCTTCATTTTGCTTCCATTGCATTGATGACTGTGACCAACTTGTAGCCATACAAGTTTTATTCATTTATTTGGTAGATATACTGTACGTGTTCATCCTGATTGTCTCCCTATATTCTCAGATTTAGGCTTCACCGAGTAAGAAAAAAGAAAGATTACCCAGATCAGAAAAAACCCATTAACACATGAACAAAACCATTATATAGACTAGGAAAACCCAACCGCCCCCACTCACCCAACCACACATATTATATATATATATATATATATATGGGGAATATTCATGTGCATCTATCCCTCACCATAGGGTGAGGGACACTTCCATAAATGGAAATTTTCAAGTACAAAAGTGAATTTTTAAGTACATAGGGTGAGGTACACTTCCTTGTCTTCATGTGCAAAAAGGAAAAGTGCCCCTCACCCTATGGTGAGGGACAGATGCACATGAACATTCCTCATATATATATATATATATATATATATAAGTGTCACTCACCCTATGGTGAGGGATAGATGCACATGAACATTCCCCATATATATATATATATATATGTATGTTACTGTGAGGACCACCGAGTGTGGCCAACTTTAGGTCCCCACTAATCATGGGATAGAGGGGGTCAAAAGATCCGAGTGGGGCTTACCTATATTCCAAATTTGAAGTCAATCTAGTACCTCTAACCTCTTCCACCTTAGTCCACAAGTTTAACAGTTTCATATCGTATAACAAAAATTGACGCTCAATCCACCAGTCCAATTCATTTGAATACGTGCAAATCCATACAATTCGGTGACTATATGGGAGGTGTGTATGTGTGGTCTATTTAGATGGGTCCTAAGGTTGGCCCCACTAGGTGGTCTTCACAGTAAGCCCATGAGGACCATCCTCAAAGGATCACTTCTCATATATAGGATGAGAAATATTCAAGTGAGAACTAGTTCTCACCCATTATATTAGAACTTTTTTGCGAGGTCTAACTAGCAACTCATCCAAACCTAGCAATCAATAAGGAACCCCTTGATAGTCACTTATCCCAAAGATTGGTACACATTCGAATGGACTGAACCATTGGATTGAGGGTTGAATATTTTTTTAAATATAAAGCTTTTAAAATTATGGGCCACGAATGAAGGGGTTAGGGGCATGTGTTTGAGGTCAAACTTGATACTTATGGTGGTCTCACATAGATCATTTTATCCCCCCACTCCCATCCCAAATGGGGCCCACAAAAAAATTCTCACATAATATGTGAGAACAGTTCCCACCTGAATATTACCCTATATATATATATATATATATCAAAAGAAAAGGAAAATTGCATGGGCTAAGAGCCCCTATTATCAAAACATTTAAAAACATTTATGCTAACTGTACGAGGAGCCAAAAGAATAAATAGCTAATTACAAAGCTGAGAGAAAGAGGCATGGAAAAAACAAACAAGAGTGTCTACAAATTAACAATTAATTCAGTCAGTCAGTCAAATTGGCATAGAAGAGGACGTCAAGAAACTTGAGGACTACTATCAGCTCTCTGTGGGGCGGACGTCTGATCTCCGACCTCTCGCGGCCGAGGAGTTGGGTGTGAGTGAGTTGAAGCAGGCGGGGCTGAAGCGGCTGGCTACCGTTGTTCTTGGGGCCAATGTGGATAATCCCGAACGTTTTAGGATGAACAGATGGGACAGAGACTTCCTCCTTTTGGACCAGGTGCTATACGCATGCATCGATGCTTTTCTTTCGTTCGAGATTGGAAGGAAGCTTATTAATAGAAATAGACGATTTTCAGTCAGATGGGCTGTTCTCTTTTTCTTGTGGCTTTGGTATCGTATTGGAAAAAATGGTGCCCAATCTCTTCTCTAATTCTGGTTCTTGTTTAAAGATGAGAGGACAGTGGACTGCTTTAGGTGGGTATTGTGATTTTTTTGAGTTGGTACTTGTGTTTTTCTGTCATGTTTTCTAGTAAAATTCAAAGCCATGTTTAAAGGAAAAAGTTGTGTTGTTGATGGGAGTTTATTTGGTTACTCTGATGCTGAAGTGACCTGTATGTGCCTGTGACTGTTCAATCTGTTAAGAACTTCTCATTGAATTCATATCCATTATCTAGGGTTCGGCATGCCATCGTCGTTATCAAGAGAGTTGCTAATGCCACGACCCAAGCTTTTCAATCCACATCCCTTTCCTTTCCAAAATTTCTTTCTATCCCAAAATACCCAAACCCCTCCACCTTCATTTTCTCAATTCACTCCCCCTCTCCGCCCTCCCTCCCTCTCCACCCTTACTCCCTCTCGTTCTCCCCGTCTCTCTCCCTCTTTCTCCCCTCCCTCTCTCCCTCTCCTTCTCCCCGTCTCCCTCCTTCCCCCGCCCGTCGCCCTCTCCCCCTTTGGCGGTGCTGCCGGAGGGGATAGTGGTGGCTGGGCTTGGGGGTTGAGGTGGGAGTAGGTGAGTGTAGAAAGAAGTTGGGGGGAGAGAGACTTTTGATAAATGTCTTTTTATGTAATTTTATACAGGGATATATTGGTCATAGGAAAAAAAAAAAAAAAGAGAGATGTGGAAGGGAAGCTTAGGTTGTGGCATTAACAGAGCTTCATTATCAATTATCATTTTTTTTATGTAAATGACAAAAACGCCCATCCAGAACTTTTGAGAAAGAGAGAGATGCGGTGGCCCCACCCAACTCCATCGTCCCTGTGTTGTGAGGGTGTGTGAATGTCAAAATGAGTGAGGGTTTTGTGAGTGGGTAAGTGGTGAGAAAGTGAGTGTAGTGAAGTGGGTTAAAGGTGAGTAGGCCGAGTGTGAGAAAGATAGAAAGAGTGAGAGAGAAGGTTGAGAGTGAGAAAGAGGAAGAGAGAGATAAAAAGAATAAAACAAGAATAAAGAGGAAAGAGCAAAGTGGGTGGGTCATGTGAAGTTTGCAAGTGAGAGGTGGAAGCAAAGTGGGGAAGGTAATGTTAGCTTAACAAGCTTCAAGCTAACATTTTACTCCACCTAGATGAAAGATGACTAAAGCGGGCATGACAATGGAAAGGCTTAAATGTGAATTAGGAAAATATATGTGTAATATTACACCAATCAAATGATTTTAGTCTTTAGTTTTAGATCTGTACTACATATATTAACATTCTTCTTATAAAATCCAATGGTGAATAATATCCAAAATTGTTTGAAATGTGATCACTTCCAATCAAGATCCCAGTGTGTATGAATGAATGGGTCGGATTGATAAAAGGTGGGGCATCCTGTATGAAAGCCTAGAAAGGAGCATTTTGACAATATCATCATTTAGGTCATTTGAGTTTTTTCTTACGACTAAATAAGTCAAAGACAACAAATTTGGAGAGTAGCAACTTTCATTTCTTATATAGTGTATTGCATAGCGGAAAGCACAAAAGAATTAAGAAAGAAGAGGTCAGTCCTCAACCTTATAACAAAATGCTGAGTACTTTATCATATCAATAGGAACATAACGATGCCTTATTCAATAACCCAGAAAGCATATAACTCTTACAAAATAATAAAATTTTCAGAAATAGTAAAAGAAGACTTAATTACATAAAAATTCTGAAAATAACCAATAAACTCCTTTTCATGACCTTCCAAGAAAATTCAAACTCAAACGGATTTAAAAACTCCAAAAATAAGATGAATAGATAAATAATAATCTTATATTAAAACTGCATTTTGACCTTCAAAACTAGGGGCGGACCTATGCTTTAGTCGCCCCAGGTCCGATCTTGAAACTTCCCAAAAGTCAATAGGCCCTACATCATGGCCCACATGTGTTTAAACAACCGCCCCACATATGCAAATGTTTTGTTGGGCTTAAGAAATGTTTTTGTATCCAGTTTTTTCCCATACTTATCTTGAATTTGCAGTGATCTTCCATAGGCATTTATTTTGACATAAAAGTTTGAGTGAAATCGGATAATGTAAGTTTGAGTTGATTTTTTATGAGATAAATCAATGTTAGCAGATGCAGTTAAGTATTTTATGTCTATATGTTTAAATGTAATATATTTTCTCTTTTACTATTATATAGGTGACAAATATCTAGCAAAGAAAATATATAATTGTCCTTTTCAATTGACCATTATCTGTTCCACCCAAATGAAAATCCTGGACCTACCACTATTCAAAACGATCTCAATTGGCCTTGAATCGGCAACCGCCCATCACAAGTTGTCCATATTGCAGAGCAAACCGATGGCTTTTTTATTTCTTACCATCTAATATATTTGACATTGGTATGGTTCTTGGTCAAGGAAAGTTTTAATAAGAGCACAAAATATAAGGGTTTTTTTGAGGTTGCGTAAAAAGGAAGGGGCTTTTCTCAATAAAAAGAAAAGGTCAAAACTCATGCATGCTTTAACAAAGAAAGGGGTGATTCTAAATTGCCCCCCCCCCCCCCCCCCCCCCCCCCCCCCCCAAATGCATGCTCCAAAACTCATGCATGCTTCAATCACTGTTCAATAGGGGGGGTGGGTGTCTTCAGCACTTCATTGGGGTGTCCCCCCCCCCCCCCACAACCCTTATGAACAGTGATTGAAAATCACTGTTCATGAAGGTGGGGTGGGTGTCTTCAGCACTTTATGGGGGTTCATTTAGAATCACCCTAAAGAAAGTCCCTCCCAACGATTTTCAAGCTAAGCACTTCATCCTGGTTCCCTTTCCCTTCTTCTTTACTCTATGTTTTCTCCCTGGCACTCTCAAAACCAGAAGAATGCAGATAGCAATAGAACTTGACTATAACTCTGACACAGAAGACCGCGACACTGTCAAGCTACACCATCACTCAATCCTCACCACCGTTACCTCGACCGGCTCCGTCGTCCACCAGTGGATCTCTGATATCTACCGTATTCATCGCTGCCATCTCCACCACCTCATCGTCGGCCTTGATGTTGAGTGGCGGCCCAATTACAGTCCTTTCCGCAACCGTGTCGCAATACTGCAGCTCTGCGTCGGACATCGCTGCCTCATCTTCCAACTCATCCACTCTGATTCCATCCCAGAGTCGCTAGTGGAATTCCTAGCTGAACCAGACTACACATTCGTCGGAGTTAACATAGAAGAGGATGTCAAGAAACTTGACGATGACTATCAGCTGTATGTTACACGGACGTCTGACCTCCGACCTCCCGCAGCGGAGGAGTTGGGTGTGAGGGAATTGAGCAAGGCGGGGCTAAAGAGGCTGGCGGCTCATGTTCTTGGGGTCGAAGTGAATATGCCCAAACGCATTACAATGAGCAAATGGGACGCAGACTTCCTCGTTCTGGACCAGGTGTTGTATGCATGCATGGATGCTTTTCTTTCATTCGAGATTGGGAGGAAGCTTATTAATGGAAATGGACGATTTCCAACTAAATGGGCTGTTCTTTTTTTCCTCTCTTTAAGTCTTGAGTCGTGGCTTTGGGATTGTATTTGCAGAAATGGTGCTCAATCTCTTCTCTAATTCAGGTTCTTGGTTAAAGATATGGGGATAGTGCAGTGCTTTAGATTGGTATAATTGCGATTTTCATGAATTGGTACTTGTGTTTCTCTGTTATATATGTTTTTTAGTAGACTTCTACTACTACTGTCACGTTTAAAGGAAAAAGAAGTGTTGTTGATGGAATATATTTGGTCATGTCTATGTACCTTTGCCCGCTCTTGATCTCATTATGTTAGGAACTTCTCATTGTGTTCATGTCCATTATAGGGGTCGGCATGTCATCTTCGTTGTCAATTATCATCGAATCTTGTTGCTTTCTTTGTGTGTGTGTGTGTGTGTTTTTTTTTTTTTTTTTTTTTTTTTTTTTAAGATCTTGTTGGTCATGGAGTCTTGAGTTGCTACTAACCAATACAAAGGGCATTTGGTTTTGGTATATATGCTGCAATGCAAGATACAAAGGGATCATTATTGGCCGAGCAGCCCTTTTGTTTTGCATAATAATGATGCTGTATCTGTAATTGGCGTCTTTTGTGAATGATGAAATTCTTTGATTGATAAGGTAGTTCAGAAACATATTTGTTTCTCGGTATCTCTTCATTTTGCTTCCACTGAATTGATGACTGTGACCAACTTGTAGCCATACAAGTAATTTTATTCATTTATTTGGTGGATATAATGTTGATCATGATTGTCTCCGGCCCTATATTCTCACATTTAAGCTTCACCGAGTAAGGAAAAAAAAAAAAAGATTACCCAGATCAGAAAAACCCATTAACATATAAACAAAACCCATTAAATAGATTAGAAGAAGAAGAAAAAAAAAAAACTCATCCATACATATATATCAGAAAACACATTAAAAGGCAAAGTAAATATCAAAAGGAAAGGAAAATTACATGGGCTTAAGAGCCCCTAGAAGCCATTCAAAAACATTTTTGCTAACTCCCAAAGGAGCCAAAAGAATAAATGGCTAATTACAAAGCTTAGAGAAAGAGGCATATGGAAAAAACCAAAAAAGGGTGTCTACAAACTAACAATTAAGTCGGTAAGTAAGTGAGCAACTGAGTAAGTGGAGCTTGGACTCCCAAAAAATTGAGAGTACGTAGGATGCAGAGACAGTCTCAGAAGTCAGAATCTCGCTGCGAGATTCACAAACAGGCGTGTTGTTCTGTCCAGATAAGCCGTGATGTTGTTGAATGTAGGATCATTTCTAGATGGTAGATGGTTGAGATGATATAGAAGTAAATTAGAGTAGAATATTTTCTTCTTATGGTCTCATCTCTACCTAGAGCAGAAAATTCGGTTTTCATGCCTTATGGTATGAAAAACCGAATCTAGGAGCTAGTTGGACGAAAAAAAAGCAAATACAAAATAACTACCTCTTATGTGATATCTGGAGAAAGTTAGCAGATGTGAGATGGAGGAAGAAAAATGCTTACAAGTAAAAAGAAGAGAACCAATGGGCCACATGCTTACAAGGAATAAGAAGAGAACACCAATGGGCTACATGTTGCAAAGGAAGGAAACAAGACGAGGAAGACGCAGATTAAAGGGGGAGTGGGGTCAATTGCGGCAAAGCAAAGGGAAACGATGAAGAAGAAGGAGGAGGATGATTATTTATCATCATCATCAAAGCCTTGTTCGAAATATGTTGGGGTCAGCTACATGAGCTCGGCCAGTTTTTTTTTATATTTTTTTTACTGTTAGTTTCAAACCCGGATAAAGGAAGAGGGTTGCGTTAGGTATGTTGACATCCACCGTAAAATGTTGTCACAACCCAAACAAGAAGATGACGATTAAGGGGAACAAAAGGAAATAGGGTTTTAGGGTTAGTGTTAAAAGGAGTTAGGGGTTTAACCTACAACCAGGTGGGTCCCCAACTCTCTGATTATCCAGAGTACCTAACTCAAAAATAACCAAGTTTGGAACCTTATTTTAGTTCCGATAGGCAACCAAATCCGAGTTCGGAGCCTACTTTTGGATCCGGAAACAAAACGGGTCTTGTTCCAGATCGGTAACAGTCCCGACCCGAGGACCCGAAACTGGACGCATTAGCAAATAACATAAAGAGGGATTAGAGTTTCATGGGAAATTCTATATACACCCCTTAATATGCTGAGCACACTCACATTCCTCTATGAACAGTGATTTTAGAGTGGGATGGTGCATATAAAATTTCCTGAGTTTCATACGTCAAATTTTCACTTTCCATTCCTACTTTCCCTTTCGTTTTTCTATTCCCCTTGTCTCGTCAAGGCTACTCTTTCTCTTTCCCAATCTCATTTGCAACTAAGGATTCACAAAGGTTGAATGTGTTGCTTTCACTCATGCTGGAATCGCTTTGAGATTCATGAGGTTGAAGGTGTTATCGTCTTAGACTGTAAGATCTCGGTCCCACTAAATATATTTATTATATTTTAATTAGAATTTTATTATTATTTTAATTGAATGTATTTTATTTATTTAAGTGGTTAGAATTAAGTGGGGCACACGTTAGATTAGATACGTGGATTGGTGAGTTAGTTTAATGGGTAGATGACCTAACCCGTAGTTTTGACCCAATAACTTAAACGCAGAGAATATTCCCTTTTAACTTAATCCCTAGTTTTAATAACGACGCATCTTTATCCCTCCTCACTTATCTCTGCAACTCCTCCCATAACTTCTTCGTCTTCTTCCTCTTTCAACTTCCAAACCAATTGCAGCTTTAGGATCCAGCCATCAGAATCCAGATCTGAAGATACCATCATTCTTGGTTTGACTTTCTCATCTCAAGTAACCTTCTCCTCAGATCATTAGGAGTAGATCTGTACTTTTAGGTTATCTTCTTAATCTTTCCAATGTTAGGATTTAGGTAGGAATACCATAGATCTGTTCATCTGAACATTCTTATCACATCTTCTTTGTCAGATTGGTATTAGAATTGTGATCGAGCGCTCCGGTAATCTCGGATTGGGTATTGGTTAGGATCTGTTGCATTTTCTTTAACCCCGGTGAAAGGCAAGTACCTAAACATAATTTGTAAATTTAATACAAGTGTTTATCGTTGATTCCAATTTGGTGCATATAGAAACCCTTTGATGCCATTTTTATGATGTTAATTGTTTTGTGATGAAATTGGAGAGCGGAGATCATGGCATTGATTTTCTTTTATATATATATATATATATATATCATTACTGTAGACCCGATCTGTCACAGGTTCATGGATGGAAACCGTGAGGCTTTGTTAATGTGTATTGGTTGTGGGGCCCATGTGGACCCCACTGATGTTCGATTAGGACCGTAGATCCGGTAGTGGACCCATGGGCGACCTCAAAGAGGCTGGTTCTGTAGGCAGTGGACCCCGCTTTGGCCATCATCGTGTAGACTGAGCAGATGGCGAGATATAAAAAGGGGAAAAACCAGCTTTGCAGGAGATGGTTGTGGGACCCACTAGTTGATCCGATCGTCGATCTAGTCCGACCATCGGGCCAGAAATGGTGGGGCGACATTAGGGATGTGAACTCATGTGAAATGGACCCCGTTTGGTCCACCATCCAAGGACCCAAAAGAGGCATACCGGTAATGATCAAAATAATAGGGGTTTCCATTTTAATTTAACTGTGGGTCCAGGTGGGTCACCAACGTTGATCTGGACCCTACATCACGTAGCAGGGCCCTGGGCGACCTTACTGATGAGGGTTGATCTTGCGTTTTGATCAGGGTCCATTTTCCGAGTGCGCAAGTTGCTGGCGTCGAACTTCTGAACGAATTTCCTTTTTGTGAAAGGAGTTTCAGTTGCTGACGTGTGTGGAATAGGTGAGGAAGAGATAATGATGTGAGGGGATAAAGAGAGAGAGAGAGAGAATAAAGTGGTAATGTGGGGGTGAGATAAGTGAAGTTGTACACCAGTACACAACTTTGACTCTATATATATATATATATATATTCACACATTCCATTATTTTCTTTTAATAAAAAGATGAGTCCTGTTACAACTGTTGTGGCATAAGATACGACATTTGACTTTTAACACTTTTGACTCATTAGTTCTTGAATTTAAAAACAGAAAGGACCTTTAGCTTTTAATGAATTCAAATTAGACCCTTTGACTTATTTTATAAAGAATTAAATTTGGAAAATATTTTTGGGTGGGGTTCTTGAGCTTTCATAAATTATAATCTAAGATTATTATTATTATTTGTAAATTAATATTAGATGATACCTATGGTTTTGATGTGTTAAAATTATATTTTTGTATTTTAATATCAGATCTTTGGACCAAGTAAATACCGTCCGGGCACACGGTATATTACTAACATAAGGTTTACTACTTTATATGACCTCGGGGAAATCCTAATGGATTCAAGCTCGACCCATCTCTATTGGAAAACCCTTAATTAGGTCTATGCACCATTGATGGAGAAGGGATGCGTTGACCTTTTATCTATTAGAGATTCCTGTGGTTGTTGGATACGAGACCTTATGTTTGACCTTAGGATCGATTTGTATTTATGTCTTAACCTTCGCATGCATATATATGTCGGTTTAGGATGTGTATTTCTTTAGATGCATACCCTATTGTGTTATGGACTATAAAGTGGCTTGGCAAATTTTGTATCACGATTCGATTATGATATAGATTGTGAAATGGCCAGCACTTTACTTGGACTTAGGACTCTTGTGTCGGAGCTTTATTATTCAGGTCTATTATGCTTATATGTTTATGTTTATGCGGACGGTTGATCACCGATGTGTCCGGATCACTTATAATCCGCTTTGAATTTGAACAGGTTATCCTGATTTATTTTATTTGATCGGTTTATGACCACCAACGATGTGGACTGGTTTTCCCGATTTATTTAGGGCTGACCACTCATAACGGGGAAACTTGTCTTCGTGTAAATTATATTGCTTCATTTGTTTTATTTGGATTTATTTCATAGTTCATTCATGTTATATCTTTGTCTTTATTCCTATATGATCTCACTTATCCTTACACATCTCGTTATCGTATTTAATTTCAAATTATGATAATGTACTTTCTATTTACCTTGTAATACTTGTTGCATAGGTACCGAGCCTTACTTTACTGAGGAGACGGAGGTGGGTCAAACGTTTCAAACGTTTAAGCCAACTGATGAGCCCAAGTGGGATGCCGGAGATGGGTTTAGAGCCATCTGAGCCAGCACAAGAGAGAACGTCATCTTAAAATTATTTTAAATGAACTCTCTTTTAGTGTTGAGACTTCTTTTAGAAATCATTTAATTTATTTTTCAACTTTAATTATTATTGTTTTATTTGATTTTCGTGTTGGATCTCATTTATAAACTTTGAATACCAATTAAGTAAAGCTTTCATTGCATTTAATGAAATTTATTTTGACTCACCACGGTTTGTTATGTGGGTCCACTTTTGGAAGCTTGTGTTGTATTAAACACAGGAATTTGAATTTGAATTTTAATTTTTCACGTTTTTCCCAATTCTTATTTTGGAGACGTGACATAGACATTGAGACTGAATGGGGGGTTGTTGAAAGTGTTTTAATCCAGTCTTAGACATTGAGATTGAATGGGGGGTTGTTGAAAGTGTTTTAATCTAAGGCATTTGTTGCATCTGCTTGACAGATGATGAAATTGATAGTGCATGGGTTCTTTGCCCGCTTCATGTTATCTTGAATTTAATTTAAGTGGAACATTTACCCTTTCTATCCATTGCATTTGGAGAGATCCACGTGCAGAATCCTCAAGTCAAGAGATTGTGATTTCATTTTTAAATATTTTGTCATTTGCACATGGAAATTAAGTTTAGAACATAATCATACATAAAACTCCCTAGAAAATGTTACTAAGACCGTGGTTTGAAGTTGAATTGGTTATACATCTACCAGTGACCTTGTAGATGTGCTTGGTAGCTATGTTAGGGGCAAATCGTAAGGGCATGTCTGGTAATCGGAGAGAATTCTCTAAATTGGAAGATTCCTTGCTTCCTCGGGCCTTTTTGGATGCACAAGAAAATATAAGAAAGAAATATTTTATGGAACATAATCTTTCATTTTCTAAAGAAAAAAAATCTTCTGTGTTTAATAACCCAAAAAAATTATGAAAAAAATATCATTTTCTTTCAAAACGCTCAATATTTTTTTTCCTACAACTCTCCCCTATAGAAAATTTTATACAATATAAAAAACTTTCAAGATGAAGTTGACAAAGTGGAAAAGTAAAAAACTTCACCAAATCTATAATGACGTACTTGTTTACATGTATAGTAAAGTAAAGATAAATGTCACATCACGGTAAAGAAAAGGCGAAGTAAAGTGTGAGTAAGTGGTAAAGTTATTTTTTTATTTGACTTTACTTTATCACACTTTACAGTAGTTTATATTATAAAGAAACATGACTTGTAATAAAGTTTATAGTAAAAAAGTGCCTGCTAGCTAGGCTTTACTTTACCACACTACTTTTCATCTAAATATGGTGAAGGGATAATATCTAGGTCAAGGCACGTTTGTTTATATGTATGGTAAAGTAAATAAATGCTGATGCCACATCATGGTAAAATATGAGGTAAAGTAAGGCAAGATTAAGTATGTGGTGAAGTAAAGTATGAGAGAGTTGTAAAGTAGTTGCCCTTTATATTGATTTTACTTTACTCTACTTTACTATAGTTTTATGTGATAAAAAAAAAGTGGCTGATTCTAAAAAAAATTGGTAGTTGAACTTTACTTTACCACACTACTATTTCATCCAAAATTAAATATAAATTAAGTATTTAATATAAGAAATATTCTAATAATGAACTTTACAACAATCGATAGCATTAAGTTCTTGTTATTTTAGATTTTTTTAATATATATTGCCAAACAACTAAATATTAAACTCAACTGCATTACAAATAACTAAATTTAAAATATGTAATATTCTTAAAAAATTGCTAAACAACAAAAATATTACAATATTTAAATATTACACTATCGTATTCTGTAAAGGTTTATGCTTGTTATATTTAAATCTGAAATATTGTATTATGTAAACATCCAAACGTTAGGAATGAGTCTATCCTCAATGAGGGATTTTTAGGAGAGGAATCATTGCATTCTAAGTTGGACAGAATCACACCATCTACACTATACTACATCTAATGGTTTTATGTATTTCACAAATTTCTCAAAATCCACGATGAATCAAGGCCTATCCGGTTTTTGCCTTTGAAGAGGATGAACGATCTAAATCATGAATTAAAGGCCCAAGGGAATCTAGAAATTGGAAAAAAAAAAAAAAAAAAAGAAGGGCAAATTAACGATCTAAAGTTTTTCGCAACTTTCTTAAAATCCATGATGAATCAAGTCCAAAGATTTCACCCCTAGCTATTTTTAGCCATTTTAAGAGGATGAACAATTCTAATCATGCTAATGGGGGCCATAAAAGTTCATAAATGTAGTTTGTAGGGTCTCAACTTTTTTACAAATATCTCAAAATCCATTAGGAGTCAATGGCTAATATTGGACCCTTTAATCATTTTTTACTTTTAGAGAGGATGAACGGTTCAGATTATGATTTAGGGACCCAAATGAAAGAAAAGATTCAAATGGTCAATGACCCATAAAAATACTTGAAATATATTGCAGCTCCCTTTCATCCCTAGTGAGTATTTGTGAAATTTGATTTTCCAAGGGCGGGATTGAAAGCCGAGAATCAGTGGGTTTGAGGATTTCGGCAATCTGAAATTCATGCGGTGGGTTTTCTAAAAATACAGATTTTTTGAAAGAGAATCCTCAACGAGGATGCTTACCAAACATGCCCTTAAAGCATGTCCTAAAGTAAAATAAGCAAAGATGAAATCACGAATGTCGTCAAGGAAGCAATTAGGTAGATAAGCTGTATTCAAAGGAAGTTGCATATTAGCTTAAGGGGACATTTGCATTTTACACACTTCTTTTTTTTTCTTTTTAGCATTTTACACATGGGATAGGAACATGGGCTTTATAGTCATATAAATGCAATGAAATACATTACTATGTTTGTCAACATTACCATATTCATATGAGTAAATGAGTACTTGGTTTCTTGAACAATTTGCACAAATTTATCAAAATCCATGAAGATTTAAGATATGAAACTAAATATAGATGCTCATAATTAATATCTGAATTTTGAACGATTTAGATCATGAATGAGAAAGTGTAAAAAATCATAGCTATAAGTTGGGATTTATTGCATGTTCTTCACACATTTCTCAAAAATCTATAAAGATTTAAGATAAGTTACTGATTTCTTAAGGTTTATTACTTTTATAGTTAAAAAATGAAGGATAAATGACTATTGGATCATAAATTGGGGCCTACATGACTTGGGAAAAATGAATGGTGGTTGAAATATTTTAAGAGATTCCAAGAATTTCAAGTACATGTCCCGATGCAACCTATATTTCCAATACTAAGACATTACGAGAGTTTTATGGTATTATATTAGCATGTGGGAGATTTTAGATTAGCATGTCCTATATTTCCAATACTAAGACATTACGAGTGTTATGGTATTAACATCAATAAATTTAAAATGTGGGAGATTTTATTAGCATCGAATAAAATAGTATTACTATAACTTTGGTCAATAGGCCCCTAAAGTTTTATAGGTTGCAGCTAACATAGCTGAATGCATGTATCAAAGGCTAATGTGTATTATTTGCCCTAAGGTTTGTAGGATTTGTAAATAGGCCCCTGAAGTTTTAATATTTACAAATAGGCCCCTGTGTTTTTTTTTTTTAATACCTTATGTGTCACCAAAATCAATAGTCTTCCACTCACCATAGGTTTTTAGAACGAAATGACAATTTTGTCCATCTCTTTTATCTTTATATACGTAATTTCAAAAGCTTGAACTCAATTTTTCTTTTTTATAAAGCATGTAACATTAACAATTGCACTTAGTGGGAGAAAATAACCCTACATAAATTTATTTATTTTTTATCAATACATTGCTCAATTCATTAAATCCAAATTGATCATGATGACAACCAACACCTGTGCATATAACTGGTTATAATTTATCAAATCCATACACGACCCACAATTGGATTGTTAAAAGTCTTAAAATACATGATTTTGCTTCATGTGTAGTTGGTGTTAAAGGATTATTGGGAGAACGGGCAAATGTCAAAAAAAAATTATTAATTTTTAGAATTGGGGGGTTGATATATTGGGGGAAGGTAATTTTTAGAATTTGAGCGCGGGGGGGATTGGGGGAAGGGGCACATGTAAAAAATATTTATTAATTTTTAGAATTTGCGCAGGGGGGGGAGGGGGGGTTGGATTTTAAACTTTTCTCATATATGGGTGGGCACTTCAGTCCCCGGGCCCTTGTACTTGGGTCCACCCTTGGTCATGTGCATGAGAGTTTTACTAAGAGAAATCATTGGGACTCGAGATAAAATAATGGTATTTTTGTATATAATAATATACTCATTTTGTTTAATGGATGTAAGGGCAAAGTTGTCGTTTATATAAAAATCCAACATGAATCTCATGGTGGCTACCCATACTTGGGAATATTGATTTTGGGTACATTAAAGGAATTTTAAAAAAAAGGCAGGGACCTATTTACAAATACTAAAACTTCAAGGGTCTATTTACAAATCCTACAAACCTTAGGGTAAATAATACACATTAGCCTTTGATACATGCATTCAGCTATGTTAGCTGCAACCTATAAAAGGTAGTGTCGTTCGTTGCATGTATACAACCTTATTTGGAGGGGTGGGTCTCAACTATATTGGGGTCCGCTACATGAATTTTATTTCTCAATATTGTTATCTCACAATTCATGTTTGGATTGTAATAAAACTTTATGCTAGTTGTCAACCTATCAACGCAACATTCCTTCTTGATTTAGGCGTGGGACCAGTGGTAAAAAAAGATATATTCTCCTTTACATGAGAAAAATAAAGAGAGAGAAGTAGATTTTATTGACCCAATGTAGGACCCACTAATTAGAAATAAAAGTAAAGTGATTTAATATTGGTAATTCAATATATATATAGAGAGAGAGAAAGAGAGGAGGTCTACATGACATCGAAAACGCCCCTGTTTGCAACGAATAAGAGGAGAGTCCATGTAATCATATCATTTAAAGAAACTTAAATGGCCATTCATATATTCCATTTTCTCTTCCTTGAAACTAGCTACAACTGTCCATTTAAATCTCAACTTTCTCTTGAAACAGTAACTAATCCTATCCTGGTTTTTCCATTTCTTTAAACAAATCATTCAAGATCCATTTCCCTATTTTCCATCTTGTCGATCGAGCCTCTTATATGTGATTGAATTTGGGAGTCTGTTTTTTGTAATTATTTTTTAGTCTTCCATTCATATAGACTATTTGCTGGAGATCATTGGTGTGGCGGGCCTGCTTAAGAAAAATTCATGTCGATCAAAATAAATGCCCCCTTCATTTTTTGGGTAATCAATTGATTTTAATCAAATATGAATTGGGCCGACCATCAAATTGAACAGTATTGATGGCCCGCATATCTAACTTTTGTGCAACTTCTTCTTAAGTAATTATTTTCTACTAAATGCACCATGGAAAGTGGGAGAGGAGCAGGATTTCTCTTCTCCCATCTTATCTCCCTTCCACTTTAAAAGAAGCCCTAAAATATTGGTATACGTAAATGAAGGTTTAATGGCTCTTTCTTTCTTACTTTTATAATAAACCAAATGGATGCTCTTAATTAGATATTAGATAGCGGCAAAAATGCCCCCTTTTGAGATGGGAATTTTGTAGAATTTCTCATATATATATATATATAGAGAGAGGGGGGGGGGGGGGGGGGGGGCGCTCTCCTAAGCTCAAGCTTAGGAAAAAATTTCGTCCCCCCCCCCCTAAATTGCACATGTCCACCAACTTTCGATTAAATCCGAATTTACTGGACCGTTGGATCGACTATGTATCGATCCGAATAGACTGTTGACCATTAAACTTTTGGGCCCATATGGAAATAATAGAAATCACGGTTGGGGCTAATTTTTTGTAGAGAGGAGGATCTCAGTGAGTCCTTGAAATTCTCCCCCCCCCCCCCCCCCCCCCATCTCTATCCTCATACGGGTCCCCAAGTGAGCCCCACCACACACTTGAGCTTATTTTATCTTAAACTTGAGCTTAGGGAAAGCTAACCTCATATATATATATATATAGTAGATGCTCTTATGAGAGTATCTCTCATAAGGTGAGAGATAAGATGGGAGCCCTCACATCCATATCCAATGCCAACAACTTAAATATGAGGCCCCCCCACCTTATCTTTCATTATAAGGTGAGGGATGCTCTCATATATAGGAGCATATATGAAAAATTCAAAAAAAAAAAATGGCCCTTTATTTTATTTTTTTTTGTCATGGGGCTCATGTTGAGTTAATCTAATTTTTTCACACACACTACCCCCATGAATAGTCATAAGTCAAAGTTTGACACTCATCCAATTTTTCCTCACCGTTGGATTGAAATCATAATAAAATGTTGCCTCTTAACTATTAGGTTTTAGGGCCATTGATCAAAAGATTAGGATAATTTTATCGACTCAAGATTTTGCATATATGTAAGCCTCATATAGATCTTTCCATACAATGGACTTCCATGATCATCATGCGTCCTAGTGGACCCAACTAGGAGAGGCGGTTTCTCCTAAAAAACGCTCGGGCACTATGTAGCACTCCCCTAGATATATATAAGAGTTATCTTTTTATGACAATTTTGATGGGCCAACTAAGTATTGGTAATTATAGTATAGCCCATCTGATGTTTTTACTTCTTTGATATAGAATTAATCACAATGAACAAAATGAACAACTCTAACAACAATGGATTACACATAACATTTGTAACAATGATAGGATTAATTTCATGTTGGTAATCATGGTGGGACGTATCTAGTGTTAGAAATCATTTGATTGAATGTTAAAAACCATGAAATCTGAGTACTGTTGTTTAATCAAGGTAGGTTCATCGAGTGTTAGTAATCACAGTGAAGTACATCTAATGGTGATTATTGATTATCACAAAGGGCCCTAACTAGTGTTAAACATCATTGAGGAATTTATCTATGAAAAATCATTGTGAGACTCAACTGATGTTGGTGGCCATATTAATGAAGTTGATTATAGTAATTACTAGCAGAGCCTCCAAACAATAGGACTCAATTAATGATTGTTTTTATAAGAAAGTGAGATATTCTAGGCTATATTCT
This sequence comes from Camphora micrantha, assembly GCA_003546025.1. Lineage (NCBI taxonomy): Eukaryota > Viridiplantae > Streptophyta > Magnoliopsida > Laurales > Lauraceae > Camphora > Camphora micrantha. Next base: position 25,618,437 of record QPKB01000010.1, read on the forward strand.
TAGTCATCCACAAAGCTTTTTTTTATTGTGTGTGTATAGATTATTTCCTAAATTAGTAGATAATACAGTAAACTCTTGAGAATACGTTATTTCAAACACCCCCTAAAGAAACTGCTTAATCTTCTCATAGTTTGTGACATCTTCATTACAAGTAAGCTCTAAATACCAGTCACAATCCAATAAGGCGTTGATGCAGAACTCCACATTAGGGTCCACCTATTGTTTAAGCCCCTCAAACTAAAGCCATTCATATGGTGATGGATTGAAAAATAATCTTAACCAAAATACATTAAAAAGCTTTACTATGTTCAAACGACCTCAAAAGCCCCCATATTATATACCTCTACTAAAACCTCCCTCTATAAAAGAACCCTTTAATTAGGCTTAGCAAATCTAACCAACCCAACTCAAGTTAAGTAAGGCCTACCTAAATGCTTGAAGACTAAGGAGAGGTATGACTATGAAAGAACCTGGACGTAAATTAGAAGAATATGAAAATCAAGTTGATCAAACAATCTCAACCCTTTGTTTTAGATCTTCCACTTTTAACAACCACGCATTACATGAGATTCTTTTAATAAATTCTAACCGTAACATGTCCAAAATAAACATGAAATGGGATCAGTTCCGATCAAGAACCCAGTGCACTTAAATGGGTTACATTGATCAAAGGTGAGCCTCTATACCAAAGCGCAAAAAGGCATTTTCACAAAATCATCACTTGAGCTCATTTGATCAGTTTTTACACCATAAAATGCCACAACCCAACAACCCCAAACCCCCCCCCACCCCAACTACTAAAAAAACAAGAGATACTGATCGTATGACCGCCCTTATACCCGCCCCAAAACTGTTGAAAAACACAAAATCCCCACAGAGTTGTTTGTATAAGAAAAGACGCTCTGAAAGTGAAAATCTTATCCTTAATCTTGCGATATCCCATGGTTGTAAAATGTCTCACAATATCCCTTCCCAAACCCAAAGCACATATTAATAATGTATTCATAACTTCATTTTATCTTCATCGTTTTCACTTGTTACAGATTCCTGAGTTATGGCTCTTACTATACCATTTTTTATCATCCAGACTTCATCCATTTCAGTCATCACAAAAAGTATGTGATCTGTATCTCATTTTTTAATGCATAGAAAGAGAGGGAAAACCATAAAGCTTCTCTGTCAAAGAAGTTGTAAAGAATGAAGAAGGAGAATGGGCTAGAAGGATGTCTTCCTCCCATATCAGAAGCAAGATGGTAAAATGAGAAGGGAGGGGAAGCCATAAGAGAATTGAAGAAGATAAACCTTAATAAAAAGGGTTTTTACCGCACTTGTTTTTCTCTATTTATCGGAAAGCAGCATACTACTCAGAAGAAAGGAAGAGGGTAAGAGTTTTCTAGATTTGTGTGATATCCTACATTCATAAAATATCGCATCAGCCCTAGAATATCGCACAAAATTAAGTATAAAATCGTAACTTTCAAATAGGCCTGTCAATTGAGCCTGTTAAAATGGGTAACCGGCGCGCCCAAGCCCAAGAATACAGAGCTTTTAAAAAAAAAAAATTTGAACTCTTTAGGTAGGGATTGGACAATGGTTTTAAGGCCCAGCCAAAATGGGACTGGGAACAGGCAAAATAAGCCCGGCCCAGCCCAACCGCAAGCACATTTCGTTCATTTTTTAATAAATTTATAGGTGGAGAGAATTGTGGTGAATGAGAAATTGAAGTAATCTACTGAGGTGCAATCTTTCACCTCATGATTCATGTTTGTTTTGATCAAGTGTCATTCTCATAATCCTTTTAGATTTTATGAAATGTCTTGTTGGCTGATATTTTACCTCTTCAAAGAGCAAATTAGGTGATGATATAATTTTATGACATGATAAGTTCTATTCTTGATTTTAGATTTTTGTCCATGTAAAATAGTTTAATGCTATCTCATTTTTACTAATTTTTCAATCAATGGGAGCTTGTGCAAAACTTAAGCAGTAAAGGATGTTAAACAATCCTCTGACTTGCCATACAAAAGTAAACACCAATGTGTGGGTCCCATCACATAGACAAATCATATTGGTAATATATAACATAGTTTATAATTAGGAAAGTGCGGACTTTGACCAGATTATTTTCTATTTGGTTATAGGAATTATGAGAATTTTTATACTCAACAATTATAAATTCTCCTAATACTTCCTCACAAATGCAATTGGATGAATTTCGCCCAACCATCTCATCCTAACTTTCTCAGTCGCATTGTTCAAACCCAAATCCTTTCCATTTGGTGGACCATTTGACCAGCAAGGAATAAATTTTTGTTCAAGGGTAAAAGGTTGAACCCTAGAATTGTGATTTTAATGACACCTTTCCATTGGTTGCTTTTTGGACGGATTAATGATTTATGAGGAGAATCGTGGCCCTTTTTTAAGTTGTTCTTTTAAAAAACCAAGACATTTCACCAACAAGAATTGTGGAGAGTAAAGTTGAATAAATTTTTTTTGCTTATATTCAAGATCATGCTAAATCCTAGACCGGCCATGGCCCAGCCCAGGCTCACATGGGATGGAAATTGACGTAGGCCCGTTCAATTTAGAGCCGAAATTGTACAACCCCCAGTAGGCATGCCCGATATTCAAGACAGGATTAGACAGCCCAAGTCCAGGCCTGGCACATCCCATTAACATGCCTACTTTCATAGTATTTTTTTTCCGTACGAACAACTCTACGAGAATTATATTATTCTCGACTATTTTGATATAAGCCCAGTCATACAGTCATTATCCCAAAAGGAGATTAAAAGATGATGTACAATCCCTTCTTGTTCTTGTATTGTATTAGTTTGCCTCTCTAGTGAGCTTTTCGTAAACAATAAGTCTATTGAGCTCGACTTCTTGGCCCGATTTGAAGACCAATCCTAGTTGGAGTCTAGCTGGACCTCATGTTTAAGAAAGCCCGCCCAATGTTTTTCAATTGCCCGCAATATTATTTCGTTCTTAAAGAGGAAAACAAGATGCCCTGGACAGAAAAGAAATATAGACTCCAGTTGAACCTCATGTTTAAGAAAGCCCGCCCGATGTTTTTCAATTGCCTGCCTAATTATTTCGTTCTTAAAGAGAAAAATAAAATTCCCTAGACAGAAGAAAAATGTGCCATCGCTCATCTCTCTCTACCCATCGCTCATCTCTCTCGGTCGAGTAACGTACCCATCGCAACAGCATCTCTCTCTCGATTCTCCTTATCAATCGCAGCGCCTCCCTCCCGATCGCAGTATCATCTCTCTCTCTCGCTCAGATCCCTCCCCATCGCAGCACCTCCCTCTCATATTTGGTACCCCCCATCGCAACAAAACCCACGCATCTACAAAAGTCCTAAAAATATAGGGTTCTCTGAAAATACAGGGGGTTTTCTCAAAATAAACACATCCCTTAAAAGTAAAGTCCCCGCCGTTTCCTATACCGCTGATTTCCCTTTCCCCGCTTTTTCTCTCTCTTTCCAAGCTCTTTTTCTTCTTTCTTTTCCCCATCACACTCACTCACTCACTCTGTCTCTCTCTCTCTCTCTCACTGTAACTTCTTCTTCTTCCCACTTTTCCCCGTCGTACCTTCAAAACCCTAAAATCTGCAATCTCTTCTTCTCCCCCATCATACCTTCCTCCAAAGCCCTAAAAATGGCGATGGGAATACAACTCGACTCCTATTGGTGAAATGAGTGCAATGTCATGTGGGCTCTCTCAAAATAAACTCATGCATTAAAAGGAAAGTCCCCGCCTTTTGCCTTTTCCCTTTTCCTTTCCCTTCTTTCCCTTTTCCTTTCCCTTCTTCTTCTTCTTCTTCTTCTTCTTCTCTCTCTGCAACCTCTTCTTCTTCCAACTTTTCCCCATCATACCTTCAATCTCTTCTTCCTCCAAAGCCCTGAAAATGGCGATGGGAATACAACTCGACTCCTACTCCGACACAGAAGACACCTACACCGTCGAATTCAACGACCACTTCATCCGCACCACCGTCACCGCCACCGCCTCCGTCGTCGACCAGTGGGTCTCCGACATCTACCGTATCCACCGACGCCGTCTCAGCCGCCTCCACGTCAGCCCCTTCATCGTCGGCCTCGACGTCGAATGGCGCCCCAATTTCAATCGCAACCGCAACCCCGTCGCGACGCTGCAGCTCTGCGTCGGCCACCGCTGCCTCATCTTCCAACTCATCTATGCCGATTACATCCCAGGCTCGCTAGTGGGGTTCCTTTCTGAACCAGACTTCACATTCGTCGGAGTGGGCATTGGACAGGACGTGGAGAAGCTCGCGGAGGACTATGAGCTGTTTGTCAGGCAGACGTCGGAACTTGGATCGACCGCGGCGGAGCAATTGGGTTCGACGGATTTGAATCGGGCGGGGCTTAGGCGGCTGGGGAATGTGGTTCTTGGGGTGGATCTGGATAAGCCCAGAAGGATTACCATGAGCAAATGGGATTCAGAGTACCTCAATTCGGATCAGGTGATGTATGCTTGCATTGATGCTTTTCTTTCGTTCGAGATTGGGAGGAATCTCTTTTGATGGAAGCTATTGATTTTCACGTAATGGGGGGAATCTTGAATTGTAGTGGTTTTGCGGGGGTGGGTTTGGAAGATATGGTGCATAATATCTTGTCTAATTCAGATTGTTTGGTGAAGGATTTGGTGGTAGTGGTAATGCTGTAAATGGGGTTTTGCAATTTTTTCTTGAATTGGTACTAGTGTTTCTCTGTTATGTTTTGTTGGTGACTTCTATTCCATGTTTAGGGTTTGAAAGGAAGAATATTTGTTGTTGGTGGAATTGATTTAGTTACTCCCTTGCTCTTGAGAAAGGGATTCTGAATGTGCCTGTTCATGTTCTTGATCTAAATCCAATAGGAAGTTCTCATTTAATTCATGCCCATCTATAGTGGTTTTCACCACCCTGATCCTAGATCGGGCTTAGATCAATCTTCTGGAGGATTGATCGAATCCATCCCTTCAATTGAACTTGATTAATTGATTATAAGCATAACCATTACAATGGGTGACTCCGCGCTATATATAGAGTGTGACATGCCCATCTATAGTGGTTTTCATCACCCCGATCCTCGATCGAGCTAGATCAATCTTCCGGAGGATTGATCGAATTCATCCCTTCAATTAAACGAAATCTTCTTGATTAATCGATTAAGCATAACCATTACAATGGGTGACTCCGATATATATATATATATATATATAGTGTGTGTGATTGTTCTTGGTAATCAAGACATTCTAAAACTAAGAAAATATTCTAATCCTAATCAACATATAAATTAGGAAGCAAATCTACTAGGCAATTTTACTAATTTAGAGATCTTTGGGAAGATCATCGATCATGTGGGCCCCATCAAGGCCTGTAGGCCTGAGATCTGGGCCGGAGAACCATTGCTTTAAGTTTTGTCATGAGGTAAGGACATGTTAGATATTAGAGGTTCTGTGATTTATTTCATCTGGAAGCTAACTTGATATGAATTTGATTGCTACATACCTATCCAGGTCCACTTTTTTCACCTTCAAAATGCCTTTGTGTTATAGTGTTTCTAATGAAAGATTGGAAAAGTTTAATACTACCAACATTCTAGTTTTCACAAGTGACTGGTGAATCCAAACTAAGTTGCCACAAGGAATGACATTTCTTATGCAAATCACTGAGTTTTGACTTGAGTTTTATGCCCCGAAAACTGACTTCTCTCCACTTTTGTCTTATGAGTGACACAACCATAATCATATGAAACTGCAACCTTTCAAAACTAATCACACATGAACTGGCTATGGCTATGATATTCCCTTCCCTTCACTCAATAACTGGATCAGCTAACAAAATCTTAATTTTTTTTCCATGATCCAGTCAGTTTTTTGGGATGGAATTGGTACCTTAGCGTACACTAAGTTGTATTTTATGTCTAGGAAATTTTTTCATCAATGATATAAAGAGACCATGAATTCTTCTTTGGTGCGTGGCATTAAATACTTTTTATGATTTGTTCTTGATGGCTATTCCTTATCGAATCCCATGGGGTTGGCCGATTGGTCAGGACTACAGTTCCTCCCTCTTCTGAAGTTAGAGGCCTTGGTATTGACTCTTGGTTTCTCCTTCTTCAGGAATCGAAGGTTGAGCCCGCTAGTACTACCACCTTGGGGCCACAAGGGTGTTTACCTAGCTTCCCTCTAGGCCCGGAGGGAGTAGTCCAGCCCAAAGGATTAGGAATCCTCTAATAGCAAAAAAAAAAAAAAAAAAAAATCTCCTTATCGGCCTATACTGAAATGCCTGAGCAAATTTCACCGTTGATATTTTATTGAAGTGGTCCAAGATTGGAAGGATAAGTAAGTGTGAATATCATTGCAAAATGAGCTCTGGTAATGAGTTATATGTTATTGACTTCCTTTTTGTGGTTGGATATATGGCACTCATTACATATGTAAATGATTCACCTGCAATTTTAGCACAAAAAAAAAAAAAAAAAAAATTGATCCACATGTATAACATGCACCGTTTGCTTATGCTCATTTATGTGTCTGGCATGAAAATGGTGTAAATGAAGTAAATGTTCAGTCTCTCATTTACATACCAGGGGCAGGGGAGGTGGAAAAAGATTACATACGTAAATGAGGAAAAAGGCGTTGGTACACCTGCAAAAGTTTTCTCCTGGTACGGGTTGTGGGATTGAACCCCTTCAACCACATTCTTACATTCTTATAGCACTTTTGTAGTTTCCGAATTGTTGATCTTAGCAGTTCATCTTTTTTTATAGATCTAATATACTCCTAAGACTTAAATTTTATGTCTATCTTCATAGATCTTGAATAACATGTGAAAAAAAAAATCTAAACACATCTAAAACCAATGCACATATATAACAATTGTATTTGAAAAAGGGAAGGTACGCCTCTACGATGTATGCAAAAGGGACCTCTATAATAGATAATGAGAGTATCCTCTTCCCATTACAACTAGGAACAGCCATTTGAATTAAGCAAAGGGTTTTTCACAACCTTCTATGTAACTAATTCCCATTGAGGGGCGTATAAGATGTGCCTTGGGTCACACCCATATGGGCCCCAAGCCATATGTTGCTGTTGGTTTAGAAGATGGAATCAGTTTACGCAAGGTGACCATGAGTGGACCACTCAGTATCCACCACAGCATCGCGTGCAGCTTGTGTCTGAATGCATAAATGGTCCACTCACGGTCACCATGGGATTTTCCTTCACCTAGTAAAGCCTTGAACCGCAAGAGACATCAAAGTCCTCCAGAGGGTAGCTTAGGAATGTAGATTGGGTTTTAAAAAGAAGACACTCTAAACTAGCAGAAGGGTGAAGATAATCCACATGATAGCATAGTACAGATGGCTCAACACTTTTTTGAGGACATGTACAAGCTCAATCTGAACCTGAACCCATTTCATTTTCTGAGTCAGTTTGAAAATTCAAACCCTAAAAGATCAAAAATCCTGAATTAAAATGATAGGTTCGGACCAGGCTAGCAGATCATACTACAAGATGGTAGGGTTAGGTCAGATTGGCAGGTTAAAAGGATGGAATCTGTCCAAATAGTGAACAGGTTATATATGCCCGATCTAAAACCAACCTATGAAAAGGTCAAACAAACCCTGAATTATTAGGTGAGGTTCGGGCTGGTTTGGTGGTTGGTCAGAAATTAAAGCCAGCATCAAGGCACTTCATAAGGATCTAGTTTCAGCCCTGCTTGAACCAACATTGGGTAGGGTGCAAGACAAGAACCTAGGCTCGGTGAGCACCCTAATGTAAGATGTGCCAGCCACTGCTGCAGCTCCTTTGGGAAAAAATATAGAAATATGTGTAAACCATCACACAATGGCAGCCAAATGAGCCACATTCAATGGCATTGGGGCTATAGTTCTACCATTTTTAATATAATAAGGGATAATACAAAAGACCAGATGATCAAATTGTGCAAGCAAAACATCATCAAATCCTACTACAAACATGGATTTAGAGATGGTAAGTTCCCCTGAACTTCAAAGAATGGAACTCTTCAAGCCCCACCAGCAGCTACGGCTACGGCTATGGCTATGGCTACGGATACAGCTACAGAACCACAATAGTCGAAAAAGGTAACCTGCTTGGCCTCCATCTGCATCCATCTCACCCTTCTGGATTCACCCCAATCTGTTTAACTCGTTACGAAAAACATGAAAACTGATGAATTAACAGTCATGTGTAGCTTTCATATTTCATGCAATTGGGTTAGAATCTTCCACCAATTGTACATTTGGCATGAGAGAAAATTTTGGAGGTCCTAAGACCTGCCTCCTGTTAGCAACTGCCCCTAAAGATTCTCTGCCAATAGCAATTTCCAAATTGAATATTTACCCACCAACACAGACCCTGAATGCTTAACAGTTTAGCCTTATAACATTAAGTGACAAAATTCAATCAAGCCAAAGGAAAATACAATCCTAATTATCAGAAGATGAAAGAAATGATTCCCAAAAGCCTATCACAAAGCACACCTCGCAAAAATTTCAATTCAAATGTATGAGACAATCATCCTGTTTTTCTATAAATTAGAAAAATAACAAACTAAATGGTACTGAAACAAAAGACAAACCCCCGACATGACGAATCTAGTCACAATAAAAAGAAAATATAAATATGGCAACTGCGAATTTTGCATAGGTGCTGTCCCAGTAGAAGACAGCTTCCACAGGTCCTATGAACTGACATACCCAAAAGAGGAGGAGAAAACAAGAAAGCATAAATATGGTACATCCGGAAGCAGTAGATTACAATTAAATTGACAGGCTGTACCTGTTCACTTACAAAATGTGTGATTGCTCGCTTGATTGCCACAAAACATAAAAAAAATAAAATAAAACTTTCAAACTAAGAGATGCAATCTTTCAATCAATCTTCTGAGGCCAGCACCTATTCAGCCGCTACTGAGTCTTTGGTTTTTGGATCTTCACATAGGGGAAGAAACCCAAGAAATAAACCACCCTTGGGGACCACTCCAGTTGCTGAGCACGGCAAAACATTAAGAACGTATTCGCAAAGTAGGAATTGAATCCCATAAGCACATGCCACAATGCATGACCCTGCGGGTTAATATTCCAGGCAGATATCTTTGGACAGAAAATGCGATCAAACAGCCAACATAAGCTAGCCAGAAATATAGTAGACACGTAGAGCTTAGCAAGCCGTTTCGCAGATGCATCTTTTGTGTATATATAATACTTGTACATTCGAGGAACGCATAGGAGACAGAGGATGATGTAATGCACCTTAAAGCCTATGCCAAAACGCACCTGAGAGTGGAAAATGGCAAAGGCAGCACCATAGAAAAACATGAAAGTTGGCATAGTACTCCTGTAGTGCCAATCAGGGGAGTAAAGAACATAAATGTAAAGCAGCATCTCCCAGACCATGGGTGTTTCATCACTTTGCTGTTGTCTGAAAATCAGATTGAAAGGTCATTAGGTAAATTTCAAAAGCAATTTGTTAATGGAATAAAGCCATGGATGGAATCCAACAGTTCCTTGGCATAAAAAGACAACCAAAAGAACTTGGCTTTTACATTGTCGATTTATAAATTGTCAAAAATGGGTAGCAATAAAAAGCAAAAGTATAAGAACAAATTTTAGTAAGTTCTTATACCAGGAGCCTAAAATTTAGCTTGAGTTTTATCAGGTGTAGTAACTGACATCACCTTCTGAAAAAACGGTCATTCCATTTAAGTTATTACATACCCGTTTCCATATTTCAATACCAATATGTGGATATATAGATCTGGAATGTAAAAAAAAAAAAAAAAGGCATGAGGCAAAGGTAATGGATAAGAATAAAAATATTTCCAACTTAAAGTGAATAGAGATATGGCCGACATCAGTATGTCCTAGATAATCCTTAACTGCTCAGAACAAATTAAAAAACAAAATCTAAAATCAATCCCAGCCATTTAGCAGCAAAATTGCAGATCTACCAAAGTCAAAGACCATGAATAAAAAGGTGCAAGGCAAAGGAGATGGATAAACCTCAACCTTTTCAATTAAAGACAAGAAGAGGGATACGCCTAACATCATCATCATTAAAGTGTCATCCAACATTTAGGGTTACCATTGCAAGTTATACTTTTCCACTCATTGCTATTTCAGACTATACATTCTGCTGTGTCCACCTTTCATTCTTCCATACAAGGTATATGAGAATGAACAGCTAGGGTTGCAAACGGGTTGCATCAGGTCTAAACAAGTCAGGTTGAGGTTAGGTTAAGACCCAACCCCAACCCACACCGAATGCAGTTCAACCCAACCCGACCTGCATAACTTATTTACAGTAATCTCTTTCTTTTTTCTTTTTTTTTTCTTTTTTTTTTTTTTTTTTTCAGTTTTACTGCATGTCGATGAAGCTTTACAATGTATATAGGCCCATGCAAGGGCTATCAGACATGCATATTAGTGCCACGTAAAAGCGGCACCTAGCAAATCATAGTTAAAAAAGTACGGTCTGCCATAATTAAGTTTTTCTAGATATGTTGAGACAGGTTAGGCAGGTAAAAATCATGTCAGACCCATTAAACATCAACCCATGTAACGTGTGGGTCTGGTGGGGGTTAGATTAGAAACTCAGGTCAGGTTTTTGCCACATACGGACAGTGGGTGGGCTAAATGCATAGCCAGCTCCAAGCAAGCCTATCAAGGTCGGTTAGGTAGTGATTTTTGCAAGGTTATTTTTCTGCTAATACAAGGATCATTTGAAGGTTATTAGTTGGACTCTCTTTCAGACTATCAACAGGATACCCAAATCTCATTACTCCTTATTAATAGAAACTTTAAATTTTAGATGGATTGAGATGAACTCATGATGTTTCAACTCTCACTCTCTCTAGATGGATTCATGGCATCATGACTCTAATGTTTGTTCAACAGTCACAATGTACCCTTGGACATGTCAGTTCTCCAACCAAGCACTAACTATATCCTCGTCATAGTAACCTCCATTGTGAGCCTACCCAAAGCTCACTGTTCCTAATTTATAGGAACTTAAGATACAGATGGATCTCGATAGAATCATGAAATTAGTACTGTCTCCCTCTCTAGATAGATTCATGAAGTTTAGACATGTACCCTTGGACTTGTCAGTTCTCCAACCAAGCACTAACTATATCCTCGTCATAGTAACCTCCATTGTGAGCCTACCCGAAGCTCACTGTTCCTAATTTATAGAAACTTAAGATACAGATGGATCTGGATAGAATCACGAAATTAGTACTGTCTCCCTCTCTAGATAGATTCATGAAGTTTAGACTGTTTAATGTTTCTTCAACATTTGCAACATTCCCCTTAAGAGTTGCACATTCTCCACCCTGGCACTAAGACGATCTTTCTCATCATAACTTTGTCCTGTGTAGAATGGTCACCCATTGCAAGCATGCTCATTGTAGCTCCACATTCTGACATGTCTTCTTCATGTAGTCATTTCAGGACCATTACTGGCCTCTTATGTCATAACTTTGCAAGCATGTCAAGATCATTACTGACCCATTGCAAGCATGTCAGGACTTTGCACAGTGCATGTCATCCCTCCAAGCCCACAGCCAGTTTTGAAAACTTAAACTGTGCAAGGTTGTCCCAGGCAGTGGAGTTGTACGGTTTCCCTCCAAGACAATTGTCTAGTAGATTCCATTAGTATCTTTAGATAGTAAATAAATATTCTATGATGAGTTGGATTGGTTGTCATAGATTTCATCTATTATTTCTTAAGTTTTTTGTATATACCCCCCCTGAGGTTTTTAATATTTGTAAAACAGGCCCCTATGGTTTCAATATTTGTAAATAGGCCCTTGCTCTTGCATTTTAATACCTTTCATGTCCCGAAATATGTCAAATCGATAGTAATGAGGAAAAAAAAAAGCATTTGGGTTTAAAGCATTTTGACACTTTTACCCTTGTCTCTATCTTTTATACATAAGTTTTTAAAATGCCATCAAGAAAATTCTTTACATTCTTGCAATAATTTTACCATTTTACTTTACTTATTTTTTTTTCACTTTCTTCCTCCCCCATTCCAGTGACCACTTGTAGATTAGCAAAGTCCCCCAAGATCCATCCATCCTCTTACTTAACCCAAGGCCTCACAAATGGGAATTATCTTTCATTCTTTGGAGGTTCTTTTTTTTTTTTAATTATTATGAACAATCAGCATCTACAAGTGCTTCTCATGGCAATTGAATTGAATAAATCTACATGGTACAATTTTCTCTCTTGTTTGCTTTTTTCTTCCCTTTATTCATTAATAACATTTTATGAATTCAGTTTCCTCTCTTGAGCTCTTGTTTCCTTTCTTTCTTTCAATATAAATTAACCTTAAAGAAAATAAAAATATAAAAAAAAAAAAGAATTTGGTTTTCAAAGATTATCATCTGTTCTTCATCTTCTACTACTTTGTAGTTTATTTTTTATCTTTCAAGAATAAGAGTCATTATAATCTAATTATAGCTAACATTTAGAATAATGTACTCCTTCGATAGTTTAAACAAGGAAAACCAAGTCTTTTTCTTTTTACTTTTGGAAAAAAAAATTAATCTATTTAATTGATACGCTCCTCTTAAAAATATTTTATAGTGGTCTAATTGGCAAGTTAGGTTGCATATTACGTCAACTCAGGGCTTGTTCAAATTTGATGTAGGTAAATCCCAAATGCAAAGCGGACAACCTAAACCCGAATTGAATTATAAATTTCTCCAACCATATCAGATTGGGCACCTAAATGTTAGAAGCCTCAGGGGTTTATGTAGAAATCTTAGAAATTTCAGGGATGTATATACAAAAAAGCCTTCTGTAAATAATAACTAGTGTTTAATGGATGTGAGGTCACACTTGTCATTTTCATAAAAAAATCATCATTCAACTCATGGTGGTTGCTCATTACAGGCAACTTAGATATATTTAGGGACATGAAAGGTATTAAAATACCAAAGCAGAGGCGTATTTACAAAAACTGAAACCACAGGGGCCTACTTACAAATATTAGAAACCCTAGCGGGGTATGTACAAAAAACTCACTTCTTTTGCTCTTTTAAGCAATATATGCATCGACATCCCAAACAGTCAACAGTGACCAGTTGTAGTTACCTTTTGTTTATTTTAGCTATAGTCAAAGGATGGGTGTCTTACTAGTAATAGCACTAGGAGATAGGTGTCGATCTTCTAGAGTGTCTTCTTAGGAATTTCATAGTGCTTTATTGCATGATAAAAGGTTTGTAATGTCGACAGTAATGGACAGTTTTTCTGTACAGTAGATACTCTATGAGAATAACATTGAGTTGTTCTTTGACTCCTCTTTCTTTGGAGTATGTGATATCGGCCATCAGTGTTTAACATAGAATAACACTTTATTTGCTCATCCGTGTGCACAAAGAGGGGCAGTGCAGTCACCATTTAACAATTATACAGTAGCAGTCTAGTGTTGCCTTACATCCGTGACTGCATCAGGTGGTATCAAAGCTGCCACTACCGCCCACCATCGGCTCAAGATATCCTTGATTCGGCGACGAATCGCAGAGGGAGAGGCCAAGGCCATGACGTGGCTGTGCGACAAGAGGATTTGCAAGGATACACACCATTGAGAACAGATTTAAAATGATGGGGGCATAACTGCGTGAGATCACCAACAACTTGCAGATCTAGGGGCAAGGAGGACTCCTCCAAACTCTAGTGAAGAGGGTTCAGATGAAAGTGTGGTTAACCCTTTTCATTGGCGAATCCCACAGGATGATCACTGTAGGCAGAGAAGACGGGAGGACTGAGGTAACGATCTCAACCTCAAAATTGAGATTCTAAAGTACCACAGTAGCCTCCGTGGCAATGACTTCATCGAGTGTATCTTCAAGTATTGGATGATACCAGATGATCGCAAAGTCAATAATAGTTTCCATGCGATTGCGAGGCTGGGCTTCAACTTGGTGGGAACAGATGAGAGCAACAAAGGAGAGGCATGGGAAGAGCAAAGTGACTTCATGGGACAAGACGAAGTCCCTAATGCGAGAGGCCTTCTTACCAGTTGATTGTGTGCAGTCCTTATTCCACCAACTGTAGCATATTCGACAAGGAGACCGCACAGTTGAAGAGTATGCAGAGGAGGTTCACCAACTCGTCGCACACAACGACTTGAACGAGTTGGAGGAACAATGGGTAACACGCTTCACCGACGGACTTAGACCCACCATCGCTGACATGATGGGTCTAGCACCAATCTTCACTGTCACCGAGGCTTGTCGGCAACCTAGTCTTGCTGAGAGGCGACTCAAGAAGCAGCAAGGTCACGGAAGTCCATTCACAAGCCAGTCCAAGGTGTGGGGGAAGCCGCTCTAAATTGGAGCCGGTCCAACTGTCTAGCCCAACTCAAGCACCCGAAACAAAGAGTACCGCTGACGGGTCAGCTAGCCGAGCGGGGAATAGAAATATCCATTGCTACAAGTGCAATGAGATCGGCGATATCTCAACTGAGTGCCGCAAGCAACAAAGCGCTTTGACATCCACGTCAAAGGGAAAGCAGGTCATATCGAAGCCGAAAGCGAAGACAAGCCCAAAGATGACTGCGAAATTGTACCCAATAATGAAGACTCCAACGATGGGATAGTTGGCGATGGCCCAGAAACCTTGTTGGTCTCCAGGAGTATGTTGGCACCAAAGGAAGTAGAAGACAGTCCTAAAATTGAGGAGATCAATGGTGATGGGGATCAGCCTTTAGTGATCCGCCGCGATCCCTCAGTTTCAGCAAACATTGGTGGAAGAGAACAGATAGATCAATAGATGGATCTATTCCAGGCTAATTGTTTGATTCATGCCTAGTTCAACACCGAGCCAATGGTGCGACCTTATGATGCAGGCCCTAGGGTTAGGGCTTGCGGTGGAAGTGCTAAAAGCACAATGGGTGCCGAAGCACGTGTCCGAAGACACAATCAATCTCCGCAGAGATAATAAACGAGGACGCACCTCAATGGGAAAACCCAATTTCATTAATCAACAACTCTGAGAAATAATTCTCTACAATGCCATATAAATAGTAAAAGTAAACTTAAGCCTTATGAAACCTAATAAAACTAGGAAACTAAATAATATAGAAAATCTAATCCTAATAACAATATTTAAAGAAACTATTGACATAAAAATAAATCATAAATCTATGTGGGCCCTACATATGTGGCCATGAGGTCTACGTTGCATCACCTTACCAATTGTCATGGATAGCAGATGGCCCAATGGTAATTGTCCATGAACAATGTTTAATACAATTTATTATTGGTGGTCATCACCTAGATTATGTGTGGTGTGATGTAATACTCGTCATGAATGCTTGTCATCTCCCCTTGGGAAGACCATGGCAGTTCGATCGAAGAGTGATTTACAATGGATGGGAGAACTCTTACACCATCCAAGTGAGCAATCTGACTGTGGCCCTCTTCTTCTGCAATGGAAGATACTGAAATCAAGGGATAGATCAAGGGATGTTTGATGGTCCAAAAGTGTAAGAAGTTGCAGATTTGCAGATCTCCGAAGCATCAGAGTAAGAATACATTGATCCCTTCCTTGGGGGGATCCAACAGCAAGATGAGCAATGGATCATGATGGAAATTATGATTTCGGATGATGATAGCAATGCACCTCAAGAAGAAATTCAAGCCATAGCAGCTCATGATCAACATCCAGAAAAACAAGAAGATCCAACATTAAAGGGCAGATCTAAGCGCAAGAAGAGAAAGCGACGCAAGAGGCGAAGCCGGGACACGAGTGAGAACTAGAGGTCGAGCTCCTCCCAATCGTGGAAGGATGATGCAGGTGGCCCAATTCAGATTGAAAACTACATAATTCAGAATGAAGAAAGGGCCTAACGTGGTTAGTTTTTGGAGAATGGGTTTGTGGCCAGGCCAAGCCTAGCCAACTTGAAAACCTACCTCAATAAGATTGTCTGGGAGTCTTCTTACAGGTAGTATGATGGCTTTCAATATTATATGGGCCATGTGGGGCCCACAGGCAGATTTGAAAATTTAAACTGTGCAAGGTCGTCCCAAGCAGTGGAGTTGTATGGTTTCCCTCCAAGACAATTGTCTAGTAGATTCCATTAGTATCTTTAGATAGGAAATAAATATTCTATGAGTTGGATTGGTTGTCTTAGATTTTATCTATTATTTTTTATTTTATTTTGCTCTTTAAGCAATATGTGTCGACAGCCATAACAGTCGACAGTGACCAGTTGTAGTTTCCTTTTGTTCATTTTAGCTAGTCAAGGATGGGTGTCTTACGAGTAACAGCACTAAGGGACAGGTGTCAAGATCTTCTAGAGTGTCTTCTTAGGAGTTTCATAGTGCTTTATTGCGTGATATAAGGTTTGTAATGTCGACACTAATGGACAGTTTTTCTGCACAGTAGATACTTTACTAGAATAACAGTGTTGTTCTTTGACTCTGTGGAAATCCTTTGCTCATCGTTCCTCTTTCTTTGGTGTATGTGATATCGGCTATCAGTGTTTAACATAGAATAACACCTTATTTGCTCATCCGTGTGCACATAGAGGAGTGCAGTCACTGTTTAACAATTATACAGTAACAGTCTAGTGTTGCTTTACATCCTTGACTGCATCACAATTACTAATTTCTGTGTTAATAGGTTGCCTTTGATTGGATGACTAACAACATCCAATGGGGTTTTTATTTTTAGTAGATTACTTAGTCCACAAGATCATATTTTATTTGCTACTTCGTTCCACTAACATGCCACATCTCCCCATTTGACAAAGTCATTGGTTTGTGCAATGGGGTCGGTCTCCAGGCTAGGAGGACCCAAGTAATGTGGATTTAACTTCCAGCACAGCCTAACAGGATGACTCAAACAAGTTTCCTGCAAAAGAAAACACTGCTCTGTTCTTTTTGTGACCAGTTTCAACAATTTTTAGGAGCAAATAGAGTTTTCTAACGGGGATCAGACATTTTCACATTAACATGATCAATGAATGGTTACAAGATAAAACCTAGAAATCAATTCGTTAATGCAAACAGGGTCAATAATTTACTAGTCTCCAAATATACAACACACATCTTTGTACAGTTACAATATAAGGATATCAGTAAGGATATCAGGAACAATAGGCATTGCTAGAGAAATAAAAGATGCTAAAGAAGAAAGCACCACCAAAAAGGACAATCTTATCCATGTTCTAAAGCAGCATGAAAGTATACTTACACATGTTGTAGAGTAGCATGGAATAGCATGCTCCCAATGGCGAGTACCATATTTGATAGATGAAGAATGCTGAATCTTTTCTCAAATCGTTGTCTTAAGGCATTAATAAGACCAATCAATGCCAAAAGAATGCACGGAATATTGGATACTGTGTTATAAAATTCAGCAATATAAGAAGAGTGGGTATAGTTTTTCTCACACCACTCAGTAGTAGATGTGACAGGCCCCCAAAAGCTTGATACCATTTTCTCAGCCATTTCTTCAGTGCTTATATATTCCCAAAGTTCAAATATATACAGTCAAAACACAGCCTTTGTAACAAATCCAAACAGCTCTAAATTATGTGCCTACAAAACGTACAACACCACCTTAGTAATATTTTAAGAGTAATAAACCAGAACAATGCATCAAGGAAAAACTAGATATCTAATAAAAAGTCATGTTATTTTGAAAATGTCTAATAAAAAGTCATGTTGCTTGCATCTATGTGAAACACTGGACCCAGCAAGTCAATTCAACAAAAGCTATAGTTCAAAAGAAAATTTTTATAAAAATGAAAATATATAAGTGGTTACCCTGGTCCACTTAGGATAAGAGACTCTAATGAAGCTGAGGTTTGGGACATCAAGGAAATCTTGTGAGCCTTTCATGAATCTTTTTCCACTCATTTAATTTTGTAAGTGATTCTTCTATTGCTATCTCCTGCATGCTTAGTAATCAAGATAGTCCATGGGAATACAACTTTCTTTTGAAAGAAATAAAGGAACTTGGTATATCCATTTAGGTGAATACTAAGTGCAAACTCACTAAAGAAATAAGAGATTAAAAGAGGTACTACAACTACAATTAAAGGCCTCTCACTGTGACTGGGGTTTTTGTCTTCTTTTTTTCCCTTAAGTCTGTACCTTATCTCCTAGTCAACTACTACAGCAATATTCTATTTTTTTGTTTTGTTTTATTTTTATTAAATCTTTGCTTTGATTGTTAAAGAAATTAATCATTTGTGATAATTATAAAAAGGTGCAACATATAACATCAATCTGACAATATAGAACAAAACCCAACAAACTTTTGAGAAGTATACATTTCTTTTGCTTAACAACAAAATACACTTTTTTAATGGTAACAAGATTCTTATCACACCCTCCCCCACAAAACCCACCCATGCCACCCAAAAAAAAAAGATCTACAGAAAAGGCCTACATAGTCATAGTTTGAGAGCTACATATCATAAAAACCCAACATATGCAAGAATACCGCCATGAATAAAACCAATAAAGCAAATAAAAGAAGCTCAACAAAACAAAAGCGGAGGGGTTTCTACGGTGAAAACGCATTTGTCTGTCTCATTAGGCCCTTCTTATCGAGTCTACCCACTTTGCCCCTAGCTGATGTCAGTATATGAGCCAACTTGAAATTTTCCGCATTAATACATACATTGATTTCCTCATTCAAAACCGGCAAATTTCAACAATAGACAACATTCACCCCACAACACAACATAGAATTAATCCACATCAAAAATCACTTGTAAAGTTGAGATGTATGAATTCCCTAAGCCTGTACGGAGACATTGACATCAGCTTCATTACAGCTGGCATTCACCATTAGGAAGAGACAGCAAAAAAGGAAGCAATAATGAAGCCATCACAATATTTGATAAAATAACCGTGATATTCCTTGAAGACAGTTACCCATGACATAACATTCTAATAACTTTGTTAGATATATCTTCCACAGAAGAAACTGGGCCCTCATCAACCAGTTGTTACATTATCCACATAGGAGACCAATGGATAGCTTCTTTTTTTTTTATATATAACTGTAAAAATTTTATTGCACCGAAAAAAAAAAAAAAAAATGGTAAAGCTATACCAGCTTCATGAAAGAAAAACAACACACAGAACAGAAACTAACCATACAAGAAAGAATTAAACATCAAAAAAAAAAAGAGAAGTGCGAAAAACTCCCTCCCTAGCAAGACTATCCGCCATGACATTTGCTTTTCTTTGAATATGATGAAATTGAACATCCAGCTTCTGAGAAATATCATGCACCTTCTCCACCCAATCTGCAATCCTCCAAAGATGAGAACATTTCCCTAAACCCCACTGAATCGCTGAAAAGGAGTCACCTTCAATAAAAGCCTTATAACCATCCAATCTTGACAACTCCCTACAACCAATTAGAAGAGCAAACACTTCAGCTTCATTCGCATCCTTGCCATCAAACGGCCCAGAAAAGCTCTTGACAACATTGCCATTCCAATCTCTAATGACACCCCAAATACTCCCTCTACAAATAGAGCACATGTAACTCCCTTCAAAATTAAGCTTAAGGAGACTGTGAGGAGGATTCTTCCAAATTACTCCATGCCTAGCTTTTGCACCCCCAAAGAAGCTATCGACGATCCATTAAGATCATCCCAAGAGACTCCTTCAAACTCATTTAACCTGCACACCCATTCTGAAATTGTCCAAACAAGTGAATCAACAAGCTCCTCCACATCTTACTTTGATTCCGGAAAACTATATTGTTCCTTTCCAACTATAGCTTCCACAAGGTAGCATACAAAATAGACTTCCATAAAATCCCAGCCCGGGAAAACTTACATCTTAGTCACCATTGAATGAAAAGATCTGCAACTGTTCTTGGCATGACCCACTTCATTTCAAACATATTAATAACAGCCATCCAAACTCTATAAGCAAACTGACAATGAATCAACAAATGATGCACTGTTTCCTCATCTTTTAAGCACATCGGACACCCATTAACAATAACATGATTTCTTCTTCACAGCTTATCAATAGTGAGAATTTTATGATTCTTCGCTACCCAACAAAAAGCTAAAACTCTAGGTGGCACAACTGAATACCAAAAACTCTTCCACCCATCCACTTTAGGATTCGTATCCACCAATGGATAGCTATTGAAACAAGATTCGACATGGACAACTGATAAGGGATCATTCATCAATCCATTCATGTGCATCGCTAATTATGAATGCTCCCAACAAAATCTGTAAATCATTACTTTGATCCATAGGACCAACACAGTGAAACCAAAATGCCACACATGTACGATCACAAGACATTTGGCTACCTTAAGAGACATTTGGCTACCTTAAGAAAGTAAAACGAATAAACAATAGATGTTGTGCATCAACATACAAGTGATAAAATGATTTAGTCACAACAAACAATTAGGCACACATATATGATTGATTAAAGCAAATTTGAACATACATTATTCATTTAAAGCCCTCCCATTTAGTGAAGAGGGTTAACGAACACTTATACCCCTTATTTCAGCTTTAAATGGAGATAAAAATAAAAAATAAATAAAATTAAATAAAGATGTCATTTGGCCTAATTGACCAGGATCCTAGATGAAACCTTTGAAGGGTGTTGTAACATTTTGGTATCCTTTCCAAAAATAAAAACAATTGTAATGGAGTAGGGGTTCTATTAGGCTAAGATAAGGATTTTTTTATTTTGTAAAGGTTGGAGTTTAGCTTTTATGATTATGGTTTGATTATGATTTAAATTATGGATAAGGCTAATATTTAGTAGGATAAGTTTGAGAAGTGGACAAGTAGAAATGGGGAATAGTTGAGATTTTCTTTAGAGGTTTATTAGTTATGAGTTTTTCCTCGTTTAGGGTATGAGCTTGCAGAAGTTGTGCAATAACCTAAATCTGGCTGCAGAGGTTGGTGAGGACTGGATCTTATCTGCATCATTATTCTACCCTTCAAGGATAGGTTTGTTCATTGCCAAAAAAACAGCTTCTCAACCTTTCCACTTTGGAGCATTAAGGAGCCGTTTGTGCAGGGCCACTGAAGAGGAATCTGTGCATTTCCTCTTCCACGGCACCGGCTTTCCTACAACTCCAGCTAGGAAGTTCGGATCCTATCTGTGGAGGAAAACACATGTAAAAAAGGCACTTTCCGATCTCGTTTCCTCACTGCACCAAATTGTGACGAGGAAGGCATCAGACTGTCTGCACCCGTTTCTGTGCAAAATGATGCTGCACAAACAACTCCTAAAGCAGGCGGGGGGAGTATGCCCAGGCGAATAATAATATGGCCACTGCAACCAAACAGACTCACCAACACTTGCACCAAAACTTCAACAGTTTCACTTCCAAAATTTCACATTTGGATTTTTTTTTTTTCTGCAATTTACTAATTGATTGAAGTAATTAGTGAAGAGTGCAATAAACTTACACAATATAAGGGTTGCATACTAAAAATGTAATCAAAATATCTTTCCCAAAAACAATAAATGAAAAAGTTAAATCCTCCCCTACAACAAATTACTACTCAATAAAAAGAAGCAACCTTGAGGTTGTACGTTCAAGTCATGTTTCTTATTTTTAATGGTAACTCATTTTTTATAAACAAAGCTTATGCAGTACAAGAGAAATAAACTGAAAAGTTACAAGAAAATACCAACAGAAAAAACAATTTTGTGTTCAAGTCACATTACTAAAAATAAAATTTGCTCAATGAAAACAAGCATGATACTCTTTTCACCAACATTTTGCCAAAACATCTGTCGATTAATTGGCGCGCGCACCACAAGAAAACATGCGCAAGTAAACCATACATTAAACCTTAAAGATCACGTATCTCCATCAAAATGAAAGATGTGCTCCATGAATTGAACCCTCTCCTTTTTTTGTCCCATTTAATTGTGTCAGGAGTCTTCCTCTATGATGTCTTCAAAGCTTCTCTAACTCCTAAAATCTCCAACTCTCTCCCTCGATGCCTGCTTTTCCTGGCATGAATTGTGTTAAATTTCATGGACCCGAAATTGGTTGATCTTCATAACGGCATCCCTCATACCTCCTAATATCGAAGCTACCTAATTTTCCAAATATCCTACACACCAAGTTCCTTAAATTTGGCGTTGCCATTAAAGATTCTATTGTCCTATTCTTTCTAGAGCAACCAAATAATAGCACGAGCCACGAGGTGCCATCCTCCACAATTCCCATCAAATGAGACAAATCAGCATAAAGAGAGAAACAGATCTCCCATTGTCCTTGTAATGACCAAATGTAATCTAAATATTGCAATTAATTTACACGACAAAACTATTGCATAAACACAATAAAAGGAAAAGATAGTTGATGGACTCATTCTCGGTCAAACATAAACAGCACAATGATGAGGTAGGAAGGCCTTATACCCCTACAGATCATATTGTTCCATTGTGAGAATATAATATTTGCTGCAATGGCGGCCCAACAAAAAAGCTTTCCCTCATAAGGGAACGGGTCATTCTGGACCAAAGAATACAGAGGATCTGATGATGAAGGGGCAAGAGTTTACAACAAGAGCCCCTTTCAAATCTCCTTTCCAAATTCTAATGTCAACAGTACACACAATTAAGAATCAAGAGAAGATACTTGTATAAGACTGACTCAAACTTAAACAGACTCCCCAAAAAAGACACACTCCATACCACCTACCCTCCTAGCAATTCACTTCTTTTTCCATTCCTTTTTGAAATATTTGTTCAACAAAAGATCCTTTACCAGATAGTACAATCCCCAGCCTGTATGTCTTTCCAAAAGTGAACTCTAGCCTCCCCCACCATAAACAGTTGCCCAACAGAAGACACATACTCCCCCATCACCATCAGACCTATATTTTTCCAAACTTGGACTCTATATCATTTACTACACAGGACCTCCATCCCTCCACATTATTCCCAAATAAATGAGAAACACCCTTCCTCCATAGCACTTCTAATTTGTCCTCACCTCCACCAACATTTGAAGTAATTTATCGTTGCATTCAAAGTACATCAAATGATCGGAAAATGGCAATGAGATTCTCAACATAGGACATGTTGGCATCATGAAAAAAAAAAAAACCATGTTCAGCAAATTGTGATTTACCTCAATACTCAAACTCTTGATCTGAAAGGTCTTCAACAAGACCTACCACCTTTGCCTTAGCATCATGTTTTGCGCCTCAATAGCAACAAGAAAAAGAACTAGTGACTCCAGAGTCCAGCCCCCTTGTATGGTCCCTAGAGCTTCAAAAGGAACATCTATAGGAGCCATTCTCAAGAGTCAAGACTAGCAGGAGTAAAAGAACACACACAATCAAAGATCCAAGGACATCAACTGAAGCCAATCTTCGTACACAGAGAAATATCCAGAATTTTATCCACTTTTTTTAATGGTAATTTTTCCACCTACTAAGTCATAGGCATTTCTTGAGTCCAACTTACAAATCAACCACGGTGATCTTAAGTTGTGTCTAGAATGCACAAGATCATTAGGTATAATAAATTATTTAAATATTGAGGCAATAAAAGCATGCCACTTGCATCAATGAAATTCGGAAGAACTTTGACACAGATGATGAGCTGTAAGTTACACCTTTTTTCAACTTCTCTAAACCTAAATCAATAAAGCTAATTAATAAAAGGTTTAGAGAAAGAAAAAAAAAATTCAAAATGAAGAAGAAACTAGTAATTGGCAACTACCTAATGTGGATTTCAAACATCAAAGTGCCCAAAAAAATTAAAAATCCATTTCAACAAAAAAAAAAAAAATGGCCATGTAAAATAGTAGTTGTCATAGAGACACTGTATATAGCTCACGCACCAAGGAGTTCTCGGAGAAACTTAAGACTGGAAATTAAAATGTGTCCAAAATAAGCATTCACACCCTATTTTCATGGATCGAGCCTTGGTCAGGTACCTTGGAGTATTTTTGCAGATGATTTAGTGCTAGTAGATGAATTGAGAGATGGCGTAAATACGAAACTTAAGAGATGGCGGGAGCCTTTAAAATCCAAAGACTTTAAAATAAGTAACAAAGATAGAAAACATGAATTGCAACTTCAGTGGAGATGTGCAAAGAGATGCAACTCTTATGAGAATTGAAGGTCAAGAGATACTATAAACAAATTCATTCTAACACTTTGGCTCTATAATTAGTAAAGATGGAGAGATTGAGATAGATGTCAAGCATAGGATAAGAGTTGGTGGTGACCACAACATAGTTAGGACAAGGCTTTGATGTCCAAGTCAGTATGAGTACATGGGTACCCATTGCCACCCTAAACATACGACCATTAAGTCAAGAACCGTTCATGATTCAACTGCAGCAAGAATAAATAAATTTTTAAGAGACAATATCATAAGCTATAATGCCCAGATACGAATGCAAATACAGACACATACAGAGATTAGGGATACGACCCTACACTTATAGAAATCTATGACACGGAACAAATACTACTATCATAATCCTCTCTTTCAAACATTTTTAATTAATGAATTTATCCTTGTTTACATTCCTTTCTGACATGTTTTATGTTGAAAAGTGAAAAATTAATAGAACCATATGAATTAGTGGACTTCATATAATAAGATATGGTAAACTTGTACCCTAGGCTTATTAGTGCAATATCAAGTACCATCCAAGCATCATAGATCACAAGGCAGTCCGTAATAAGGGCAATCCATTTTCCCAAAGATCTCTAACTCCAATGTTCATGTCCGCTTTATAAGCATCTGAAGTTGCAAATCTCAACGCTCCTACCAGGAAAAGGAAATGAAGAACCTTAATTTACCATATGCACTTAAACTTTATGTAGCATTTACACAGTATGTAAATAGCTCCACTAAATTCTTCTCTAAGGTCCTTTTATCTATAATGTGACTTTAGGGCCTATTTGGATAAATGAGGAGTGGAGTAAAATGAAGTGGATTTCACATGTGGAGTGGAGTGAAGAGAAGTAGGTTGAAGTTAAAGTAGAGTATTTCACTTCACTCCATTTGGATGCTTATTTTGAAGTTAAGGTTTGGAGTAGAATCCACTTTCACTCAAGGAAATGGAAGTCTTTAGAGTTGAAGTGAAATGAAGTACATGTGGCTCATAACATTACTTCATCTATCAAGCAAGACTCATCCAAACGGGATAGAGTTGAAATTTTAGACTGTTAGGGCCCATTTAACTTCACTCTACTCTATTTTTTGCCTATCCAAACAGGCCCTAACGACACCACCTATAAATTCATCTCTACCAGTAAATAGCTGCAATTATATAATATATTAAAGCCAAGAGTTTTGGCTTTAATTTTGACTACAACTGCTGATTTTGACCGGAAGTTATTTCTCATGTTCTATAACTAACTCACTTTTTCCTCCCACTTTCAACATGTAATTGGGTTGTAACCATTCAAGTCTTCTTCCTACTTTTCCCTCTCTGCAATAACTTCATTTTCGTCCCAAATGTAATTCTCCTCTTTTCTTCCAACTCCACTTCTCCTAATCCATTTTTACTCTATGGATTTTTGGATTGAGAAAAGAGGTACTCTCATAATCTTCTCTTATTTTATTCTCTTTTTAAAATTTTATGCTCTATTTAAACCAGATCGCTGTCAGTGAGTGTTTGACAATGCTTTTGCGTGATCTAATTTGTTACTAATGGATCATAGAATATATTTTGCATGTGTTGGTGAACATGCCCGTGCCTAGCACGGGTTATTGTGCTAGTATACTATTAACACACTGTTCTGATATATTTTAAAAACTAAGATTCCAATCCGACATGTTAGTATATTTGCCCTGTAGATGTCTACTTTTTACACCCCCATATCCTTACTAATATCATAACACTTTTCTTCCTCCAAAGTACATCATAACACAAACTTTTTGAACCATAAATTGATACTCCTGACATTTTTTTTATTTGTTGGGCGACCGTTCAAACGTTTAGAGGTCGTTTGCTTGTGCATATATCATGTTTGTTTGGAGTGAAAATATTTCACGCGTGAAAAAATCCCACAGAAAAGGTGCAATTCCATTTCATAACTTCTGAGGTGTGAGAACAAATCACACACCCGAATGCAAAAGGCAATGCTACAAGAAATGAGGCGGTATCTTCCTTTTTCTTCTATTCCTTTTTTTTTTTTTTTTTTTTTTTGTGTGTGTGTTTTCTCTACTCTATGATGCACAGATACTTCAAAATGGGCAACGTATCGTTTTGTACTATATCCGATACTTCACTTTTTACATGTAAAAATCCGTGTCCCTTCTGTGTCTATGGCGTATCCATGCCGTATCTGGACATCATAGGTTCTAGTTTGCTTGCTATATTTGGTTACCGAAATAGGCTATCGGAATCATTTATGAGTTTTTTAAGTTTCTTTACATGCATATCGCATTCATTTAAGAGTTTTTTAAGCTTCTTTACGTATAGACCCCTATTTTTTCAATTATTTGTAAAAGAATTTGATAGATAGATTATTGTCGAAAATCCACTCATTTTGTTGGATCTCAATATTCCAGTAAATAAAATTCTCCCTTAAATGAATATGATAGCCTATTTCCATAACCATAAATATGTTTCCATCTTCTCTCCTCCTCTTCTATCTATACGCCCTTCAATCGTCAGGACAAATATAGCAAGAAATCAAGAACATCAAGAACGAAAATACAAAAGAGGAACAAAAGAAGGAAGAAGAAGATGATGAAAACGACTCCGTTCATCTTCATTGACAACAATTCTCCCTCGTCTTCTCTCTTTCTCTAATTCTGACATAATCAAATATGAGAATTGTCCAATTTATTAACCCTAGGATGTACATAAGTGAATATAGATGCTAGATTTGCTTCTGATATTCTGATGCATATGAACTCCGTTTCTTCATAATTCTTCGGTATTTTCTTTTGATGATATCTTCTTGTATCCTGTTTCACCCTTTCTAAATTGCAAAAAAAGATAACTGCTGATAGAGAACACACATTTCTGTTTATGTTTGGATGCGACCTAAATTGATGGGGAAGGGCATCGCTGCATTCTATAATGTTATTTGTTTGACTGGTGACATGACTTGAAACGGAAACCTCATGGTTGTGACAAGGAGCCCGTTGACTTTGCTACTAACATGCTTTTAAACAGTTGAACATTTCAACTTAATGTTTGAATGGGCTGCGCCACCATTCCTACAAATTCGACAGTGCAAATGAGAATATATATAGTTTCATCACAAAAACCATATTAAGCTCTAATTTTTCTAGTGAAAATTATTACTTCTTCTTCAAAATTGACAATTTTTCCTTCTCAAAAAAGGTGATTTGCTCACAAAAATTTATCTAACAGCATCTAGCCAAAGCTATCATCCATTTTTTCAGCAAACATATGCGGGATTTTGAAGATAAGTAATCAATAAAAGAAGAAAAAGAAAGGTGATTGTAATTAAAACCTTTTTTTTAGTTTGAACCACTTATAGAAATACAATCCTAGGAATTCAGTCACATGAAACAAACACCCCCTAAAATAAACGGTACACACGCGTGCAACCTCTTCAGCTTACGACGCGCATTGGTGAGATCTTAACCATTTCCAATGAGAATCAAACCTCAACTTGTAAAGCCATCAAGTAATGTAACTCAATCACGCATCTATATTTGATTGGACCCATTGAACTCACCCCAACTCATAATCCATCCGGTTGAGTCCGCCAACACTAACTCGGTGAGTCACAAACTATACTAAGAAAAACAAGAAAAGTTACAGAGGTGATTAACTGTGCGTGTGCTAAGATCCATATAAAAGACACTAGAAAAAAAAATCAAAAAGCACCCAATTTGAAGAATGTAAACGGTTACATCATCTTCCCTAATGAATACCCAATCAATGAAATCAACCAAACCCCTCAATGAAATGAACCCAACCATTCACATATTCAGAAATCAATGAAATCAAGCAACCCACTCTGGTAATTTCATATGAAATCAAGCATACCCCATAAAAAAATCATTGAAATCAAGCAACCCATTC
This sequence comes from Camphora micrantha, assembly GCA_003546025.1. Classification (NCBI taxonomy): domain Eukaryota; kingdom Viridiplantae; phylum Streptophyta; class Magnoliopsida; order Laurales; family Lauraceae; genus Camphora; species Camphora micrantha. The sequence continues at coordinate 25,646,500 of QPKB01000010.1, forward strand.
AGATAATTAAGAACAATTTCAACATATTTCATAGAGAGAGAGAGAGTGATTAGACGATATGAAGAGAGACGGAGAAAGATGCAGGGAGAGAGAGAGAGAGAGAGAGAGAGAGAGAGAGAGAGAGAGAGAGAGATCTGGACGAGATGCAGACGAGAGAGAGAGAGAGAGGAACCTGGTGGTTGATGGAGAGAGGAGTGTGCTTCCTCTCCTTCTCCTTCTTCTTCTTCTTCTTCTTTCGATGCTGAAAAAAATCGCTTTCCTTATAAACTCAAACAAACGGCTAGGGCTGCTTCGTTTTCCTCCACTTCGAGGAAAATTTCATTATAAACGGAAAGGACCCCAAGGAGAGATGAAAATACTCTCTCTATGTCGTGTGACAAGTAGCCACTTTGAAAGGTCTTATTTTCCGCGGATTTTTGATATGCTGTCAAACACTAGAAAAGTCAGTTTTCCGTGGAAAAACCAATCATATTTCGCGAGAAATTCTTGATTTGCAAGACTACATTAGGAAAATCATTTGTCATGGAAAAACGTGTCCTTTGGGTCTTTCTTTTTGTTTGTTTGCGTTGGCTTTTGTTGGAAATTGGAATTCATACAAGTTGAACGAGTGGAAGAGTCTAGGTCCTTTTGTGGGTGTGGGAAAAAGATAATTCGGACCATTCAAGACGAGTTTCACCCCTTCTATTCGTATATTCTCAAGTATCAGTTTGAAAAGGAGTGGGCCTGACCGTATGATTGACCTCCATAATGGAAACGTGATTAACATATTGTCGGCAATGCTCAGTAGGACAATGAGACCTACTTATTTTGAGCCGAAACTAGAGAATCTATCCGAGTGGGGATGAGATTTATTTTGAACGGTTCAGAATATCTCCATGAGGGCCACATCATGGAGTTCGGGAAAAAAATTAAGTTATATGATTTTGTGTAGAAATTATACATATGGACAAATAAGATGCACTGGAGGATAGAATGAGTAATACTAGGTGATCAGTAAAAGGACAAGGTAGCTTTAATGTAGATTGGACCTTAACTTTCCTTGGATTTGAATTAGTGCTACGATGGTTGAGTAATGGTTTCTCAAATGCACTTATTCGCATGCCATTAAGGGGAAGGTTATTTTATGATCATTTTTATTTATTTCCCTTTATCTTCAATTTCGGCCATATATAAAAAGAATTCCCATATATATTTCATGCAAATAAACTATCCTAAAATGGGCTCGTAAAAGGGTTAGACCAGACTAGACCGAGCTAGGCCTAGGGCAAATCAAATTCCTCAAAGCGCTTGCACCAACTAGGTCCGCTACCTTATCCTTATAGGCCAAGGCGGGGCTTAGGGCATGATTAGAAGAAAAATTATTTTTTTTAACATCTTTGACACTATTATCAAGCATCATGTGTTAACAAGGCGTACCCTCTTTTATCTGAGCTTGGGACAGGCAATGCAATAAGCAACATGATAAAGTTAAAAAAAAAAACTTAGTTGGCTAGCCGGGAGTAGGATTTATTAAACAAATATGCCATTTGAATTAACTATTTCATTTATATTCCAGTTCTTATGTTATATCCTAAAGTCCCATATATCTACACTACTTTATTATCATTGTCTGGTAAATATTTTCTACTCTACTAGCCAACTAGCTAAAAAAACCAATTACTTTCTTACTTATTGCATTGCATTGCATTGGATTATCGATTGCAAGACTTGATACAATGAGGTTAGTTTAGGGTCACAAAGCAACATAAGAATTAGAATACATAGAAAGTAATTGATTTAAATGGGCTTGTGTATGAAGTAGGAATACATAGGAGTTTGATATATATATATATATATATAAAATTTGTTACATAGGAAGAATAAAACCAAGGTGTAAAACTTTATATCTTACATCTTCATAGATTTTGAGAAATATATGAAAAAGCAAAATAACGTAATCCTATTTTTCTTCTTCACTTTTGATGCTCCAATTTATGATCCAAACCATTCAAAGTTTTTCATACTAATGCCAAAGTCAAACAATTGGAGTTTTATATCTCAGATCCACAAGGATTTTGAGAAACAAACAAAAAACACAAAAATAACTAGATCACATTTGTCTGATTTTTCTGGACTTTTGTGGGGCTTAACTCACTATTCGAATCATTCAATATCCTTAGAGATAAAATAAACTCTAATTTTATGATCAATACACTCTAAAAAAATTGAAGGAGATTTTTACAAGATAGCAACTAAAAGTATCTATAACTTATAGAGCAGAATGTTGGCCAATCATGAAATAACACATGCAAAAAATTGAGTCTAGCATGTATGAGAGCATTGAGATGAATGTTTGGTAAAACCTAGGAAAGACATAATAAAAAATAAGCTTATTAGGAAGTATTTAGGGATAGAATTTATATGTTATAAATTAAGAAAGACTTGTTTGAGATGGTTTCTATATGTCCTACACAGAGCAACAAGGATGCACATGAGGAAAAGTTGTTCCATGTAGGTTGATGGCCCTTAAAAAAAACGTGGTTAACCGAATATAACATGGATGGAAGTGGTATAAATAGATTTGAATAAGTACAACATATATGATGATGTGGTTCATGATATATTAGAATGACAAAATATAGTTATATAGTTGACTCCAACATAGTTAGGATAAAGCTTTGAAGACGATGATGATGATGATATGACATATCCCAATATATGAAGTTTTGTATCTTAGATCCTCATAAATATTTGAAAAATATGTAAAAATAAAAAATAAAAAACAACTTAACCAACTTCATAATTTTTCTGTACTTTTATGGGCCCAATTTATGATCCGATTTGGTCACTGTGTTTGAGACCCATTATTTCCTTTGCAGTAAAGTTTTGAAGTCTTGAAGCCCACTAAATTGTGCAAAAAACTGAGATAAGTCCTTTCTTTTTTCTTCCTCTTCCCAACCATGCACATTAATTTCTTAATTTTTTATATACACATAGTTTAGAAAGAAAAAAAAAAAGTGGCAAAATGAACCACATAATGTAGATATAAGTAAACTTTGATTGAAATATCCCACATGTAAAACACAAATGCCCCAAGATTTGAACAAAAGACTTGAGGTTTTGAATATTTCAATAAAAAAAAGTTTTTCACATTTATCCAATTTTAGGCAGTTCAGAATTAAGCAAAATGGCAAGGGTGTATATGCAACTGTCAGGGGATGAGGACCCACTTCAAACTTAATATGTACAAGTGCACTTGCCACGAATTTACATGCTACTTTTACACAGCAGAATATGTATTTTAAACTCAAGCTCAGCTCAGCATTTCACAGAGCACAGAGCATATTCCTGAAGACTCACATGGTATATGCCTGAAGAGTTGGATACCAAAATATGACAGGGTATATGTGCTTAAGGTGTAATATTCTCCATAATCAAGATAATCTTATTAAGGAAACATTTTGAGAAGTGATTAGGAAACTGATTGCTTAAGGGTGACATCAAAGCTATGACATCAAAGCTAAAGCTTATGATACCCTATTTGTAGAAGAAGAACTGTCTATTGAGGTGGATATAGATTTTAAGGCAAGAAGAATGGGTGAGTACATTCCATTCACATAATATTAATCCAAGAAGAAGAAGAAGAAGAAGAAAAAAAAAAAAGAAAACCACATGTTGGGTCAGTAGGTTAAGATAAAGGAATTGAATTAGTGATGCATCTTCTAATCTGCTGATGGGTTTATAGTGTATATTCATTACAAAAGATACAAGCATATATAATTTCCAAAAGACTCAAAATAAATAAAATAATATTAAAACATGTCAATCTGAGCTCAAGATCTGTCTTGATTCCATTTGATTGAACATTCACCTTCAATTATCAATTTATGCATGTATGTACTTGTCAAGGTACAAGGAAATCACATGTGAAGGCTTGTATCTCAGCCTTCAAGGGGCTATGTGTATCAGTGCTGCCAGTGAAAGCAAGGAGAGTCATCTACCTCTGCTGTCCCTAAAAGTAAACCTTTATTGATTTTATTTCAATTCACTCCAATTTAAGTTTACGCGCATAATGTAACACTTCCTCCATTCTTACTCTATCCCTTTGGGCATGTTTGTTTGGATAGAATAAATGCAAATTGAAAATGTAAGAATTAATACCTTAAGTGGTTAAATAAGAAGGTCCGAGGTGAAATAAAAAAATAACCATCAAATAATCTTTCCAATATAAAAAGTTAGTAAGAGAAGACATGAAATGATTACCCAGCCATTATCCTGTAATTCAAATTTCACGAAAGTCAAGGTCTCATCTACATAACCACCTTATATCTTTCACCCTCTCACCCCATATCATTTACATTTCACTATTTTAATAATCTTTCGGTAGAACTCATTTATCATAAATTCCTATGACGCAAACAAACAGGCCCTAACTAGGAGCAGGTTGTCACTGATCAACTGTCATTACTGTACACAAAGTTGGCAATTTGCATGAACGATAGATACTATAGTTAGTGTGTTTGTTTTAGTTTGAAGACTCCAATGCCACTTCAACAAAGGCATGTATTATAAAGGCCGGGGAAAGGTGTTTTCATGGTTCCAGTAACTCCATGTGTTCTCATGGTTCCAGTAACTTCATGGGAACAACTACACAGAATGCAGACAGTACCCACCCATGGGAACATAGTACTGAGACAAGACTGCAATAGGAAGTTGAGGTGGTGGGTTGCAACTCCCAATGGCCGTGCAGATGTGCTTGGTAGCCACGTTATGAGGGGGCCAATTTTCCCAGCCAAACTTTTCCTGAATCTTAGTACATGGTCATAAAAAATGATTTGACCTCATTGGGCCACAGGGGGATTTTATCGGGATTTCTTTTCTTGGTGTAGAGATTATTCTGGTCCAATGAATTGAGACAACCTGCGTTATCAAAATATAAAAAAATGACTTGACTTAGTTGATTGGATCTGTTGGATAGGCTTGGATCTTACTGATTATTATATATAATAAGTGGACCAGTGGACCACACATCGTCAAATGGCAGACTAATTGAGAACAGGAACAAGTAATCCAAATAATCCAGCTATACAATCACACCATGGACATTTGGTTTAATATTCTTGTAGAGTGAAATTTGGCTCAACGTAGAGTGGAATCGAGAAATAGAATTTATGTAGTTGATTTCAACGTAATTGAAATAAGGACTTGATGATGGTGATAATGTATAAGTTTATCTTTGTCTCATTTTGCCTTTTAGATTATAAGATTTTGGAGAAAATTGGCCATTCAAAAACATTCTTGGAGAAAGCCGAGAAATCATGAATATAAGAGTGTATTATCATTTGAGATGTTTACACAGCTAGGTAGGGATGCACAAAAAATCCGTTGATCCATAAATCTGCTCTGATCTGATTTGATCCGCAGATTTTTATCCGATCCGAAGGTAAACAGATTGGCGACGAATTGAAAATTTTGTAATCCATTAGCAATGAATCGATGGTGGATTTCACCCTCAATCCGCGGATTCAATCCGATCCGATCCATTGAAATTAAATATAAATAAATAAAAATATAAGGGGTCTAAATATAAATTAAGATGCCTAAATATAAAATAAAAATAATTTTAAGGGGGCAAAATGTAATTTCCTACGAACCTTTATCCCCAAAACCCTACCCCCATTCGTGGCTTCATCTCCCAACCCATGTTCTTGCACTATTTTGTTGATTAGATCTCTTTTGGTTGTAATATAGATAAAAACAACTATTTGTATTGATCAATTGGTAATTTGTATTTTTTTTTTTTTTTTTTTTATGGATTGTTAGCTTGTATGCTGAATTTTCTTACAACATGTTTAATAATTTTTTTTTTTTGTAAACATTAGACTAAACGGATTGAAAGAATTAATCTGATCCGATCCGGTCTTCCACGGATCGAATCGAATTTTAACAGTCACATATTGGTGATGGATTCCAAATCCATCAATCCGTAGGTAACGGATTTGGTCTAATCCGCACCAATCCGATCCATATACACCCCTACAGCTAGGACTTTGAAAGAAGACATTTGACTAATATTGGAGTTGAAAGGCTGAGAATTAGTCAAGGAAATATGTTTGTGTATGATTGAGAGTAAGGCGAAAAATATGAAGGGCAAGTTTAGACGTTTGATCTGATAGTAGAAAATATGAGCTAGTTAAAATTGAAGGTAACTTAGTACCAGTTTGTGATCAATTTTGATATCTAGAATTAGCCATAGATCAAATTGAGGGTGTTTCTATTGGTATGGGTGTAGGTTTGATAAGTAGATCCGGTGACTAGATTTTTTTTTTATTTTTTATTTCCTTACTTGGCTCAGTGGCCAAGTTGGAGAGGAGTAAAGCCACCCACCAGGGATCGATCCCTAGTGGGTGGGATGGGAGTGAGAGCCTTTGCTACTTGGTCATTCCTAAGTTTCGGAGTGAAGTGTTATTTGATCTACGAGATTGCTACCCATATTAAAAGGCTATTTCTGTAAGACATCAGTTAAACTTAATTTTAAGAAGCTGATTTTCGGGTAATTAAACAATAAAGAGCTAAAATAAATGTAGCTAATATTTGAATACTGAAGTGGATCTGTGGAGTTAAAAGTATTAAACAAAATATAAAAGAAGTTGAGATTTCTTTTTATTCCAAAATTCAGAAATATATCAAAAGCTGAAATTCCATCTAGGTTCTGACAAAAATAACATTAAGTGGATCTGTGGAGTTAAAAGTATTAAACAAAATATAAAAGAAGTTGAGATTTTTTTTTTATTCCAAAATTCAGAAATATATCAAAAGCTGAAAGTCTATCTAGGTTCTGATAAAAATAACATTAGTGCATTGCCTGTCAAATTTAAAATTTGTTCTCATAAGTGACTAGAGTATCAATCTATATACACAATTATTCTCAAAAGTCTCTCTCTCTCTAAAAGGTGTGAATTTGAGGTTTAAAGTTGGCACCATTATCATCATGAAAGCATTGTATCAATAAATGTTGGGCTCAGCTATATGAATCTTTGTTCATGATTCTAGTCTATCCAGAGCTAAATTTTAAAATATATTGTATTTCCTTATATCTATTCTTACAACTTGCATCTTTGTTCTTTGCCCTATCTTTTTAATTTAAACACTACCAACTTTGCTTAGAAAAACTATTGCTCACAGACGTCGTTATAGACTACATTTGACATGTTCAAACCATCACAGATGAATATATTTTAATTTATTACATATTGATGTTAGACCTAAATGCTCTCAAATGCGCTCATTTTTTATCCCATCTTTCCTAGCATTACTGATATCGATCTGAATTAATATTCCCATCCCTATTACATTCAATATTTTGCATGTGTTGTTTTTTATTGGTCGCTAGTCTACTCCATCGGTCATAGTTAGTATACATGGTAAATTTGAAGATAGAAGTAAAAAATCAAAATAGGTGTAAATTTATTTCTTTAATTAAATTTATCTCAATAAATATGAAGCTTGAGTGATAGCACACATTGAATATGATAATAACTATTTATAACTTTTTAATGGGTGAAAAAATAAGGCATTAATTTATTGTCTCTGTGTATCTTTGCCTTCGTCTCTCCCTTCTTTGCTGTGGAGAAGCTGAATCCTTTATATATATATATATATATATATATATGTGTGTGTGTGGATTATTCAGGAAACTCAATCAATTCAGGCGCTTGAAGAATGCAATGAATCAATCCTCACAACCAGGACAAGTAATCTATGGAAGAAAATAAAGAGGGCAAAATTTTATATTCACACCAGTTGATGTGGAAACTCTCTGAGACGGAATGGAGGAGAAACCACAAAGCAATCTACCAAATCCACCATGTGAGAATAAAGTTTTCAAGTTTTTTCTTTCCATGCTATTAACTGGATCTACTTCTCACTTATACAAGAAGTGGGGGTGCTAAAAAAAAAAACCACTTAAACAATCCAAACTGATTTTGTAGTAGATATTTTCGGTTACGGTTCGGATTTCGTTCAAACCATTCGGTTCGGTTTGAAAGTGCAGTTAAACCGCTCATACCAAATCGAAACGAACCAATTATATAAATATATATTTTTTATAAAATATATAAAGGAATATGAAAAATTACTTGAATAATACTCAAACTCTCACTCCGTTACTTGAAGTCCAACATCTCTCACCAATTGAACTACCATTTTTTTGTGAAAAAATAATAAAATAATATAAAACAAAAAAGCCGTAACCGAACCGAACCAGTTCCTTCCGCTTCGATTCAATTCAGTTTGAGCACATGGGCGGTTCGGTTCAGTTTGGGAAAATAGAAAGCCGATTGGTTCGGTTTGGTTGATGGTCTCCCCTCTAAACCGATCCAAACCGCCTATGTGCACCCCTAACAAGAAAGTATCTCTTCCTGGGTCATTTAGGCCCATCCTCTTGTGAAGTCCCATGTTTGGGTTCCAACTTAAGTTGGTATATATATGTGGATGTAGAGCTTCTTAAACCCCGTTCTTTTGTTTATTTAAAAAAATCTAAAGAAGCAATAAAAGAGAGTTGTGTTGCGAGAAGAAAATAATTTATTATTCACCAACTGAGTTTCTCTTGTTGAGAGTGAGAAAGAGTGGGGATGGGCCCAGTGGTGGCTCCAGAAATTCAAGTCAATGGGGTCTAAAAAGATTTATTTTTCACAAATCGAATAAAGTTGTTTTTATCTTTATCAATATATGCATCTACTTTTGACAATATTAGGGTTTTCTCCTTCTAATACGAGGAGAATACCGTATTTAGAGGTTAAGTTAGGGTAAATGAAGACTTACCGACAAAATGTCTAAAAAATGAAAATTTCTTTAAAAAATAAAAATTGGGCCCATTAGGTTTTTTTTTCTCTTTTTTTTTTTTTTTGTTTGTTTTGTTTTGGTAGACAAATATGACCCATTAACTTAGGCATTGAGTGGAGTCAAAAGCTTCCCATAATTTCAATTCATTAAAGAGGTTTTTTTTTTTTTAATATTTTTCTAGATCTCAGTGGGGTCAATTGGATCCATGTAGCACTACCCATGGTTGGGGGGTACATGTATATAAGAAGGTATTCTTTAAGTTAGCAACTTGAGAAGTAGAAGCCTGAAATCTCCCATTTACATAGTGGATTGGTTTTTTTCCTTTTATTTTAGAGGGTTTTCCACATTTATTGATGTGTTATGATTTTTTTTTTTTTTTCCCACAAAAAATATGCGCTCTAAACTTCTCTATGGTGAAGCCAAACCAAATATTAGATTCTATGGGTTTGGAACCCAAAGCCTTAACATAGCCTACAAATGAAGTTTGAAAGCCTTAGAATCCACGATTTTCTGCTAACGTGTAGGAAGAATCTCCCTTACAAGGAAACAACTTACAATTGGTTCTTTTAAGTGTGTTTGTGCAAAGGGGGGATTTTATACCACCCTGTCAGGGCTATGGGAGCAAGTGTTGCTATCCACAACAACACCCCGTTATTCTCAGGAGGTTCCTATTTGTTAGAAACCGGGTTTGAATCATTATTTAGGCTCCAATAAGTAAATGAATCTGTGTCTTTTTTTTTTTTTGTCCCGTGACCTAAATGGGTTTAGGTTTAGTTCTACCTTGGTTCCAACCCGTGTACTTGAGACTCGACATATTACCTCAATTTTCGAAAATCTCTTATAAAAACTATAACTTCTTTCATATTATTCTCTACCTAGATCTAGACTTGAACCCACACCCGTCCCATATACGGTTCCGCCACCTCCTCATTAACATTTTCGGTACCGTGTCCATCATAGACCTGCATCGGAATCGACCCGTTTACATCCATTGGCAGTTCTTACTTGACTGCCCAAGTTGGAATGTGAGCAGTCCGTCACCTTTCCTCAACCGAGGGCTATCCTACCTCACCTGAGTTCTACTTCCCTCACCAGGTTAAAAAACAAAAAACAAAACCTGTTTGGTTTGATTAACTGCCTGTCCAGTTGGTGGGTATGGGGCAGCCTGATCACTATGGCTGAAATTGTGAATGCTCAAAATGTTAAAAATAACCATGTGCTCGTCTCTTACCAAACCTTTTCTTTCTCCACTGGTCAAAACATCAAAACCATAAACCCAACTCTTTTTTTCTGATTCCGGATCCTTGAAAAGCAATTCCCCACTCATTTTCTTCCCCACCAGCTGGTCTGGTGGCTTGTCACTTGTGACTGACTCATGCACGTGCAAGCCAGCCCTTCTTTCTTTGATTCCGAACCCTGTTTGACTCTCTAACTTAGAAGAAAAAAACCCAGTGTTGGGTTGACCACAAGATGATTAACATAATTAATAATGCATATGATCATGTTAATTACATTATTCATCATATGGTCAATTTAATGATGGGGCAAACTCTTTTTGGAGTAAAATTCTAAGACATCTTGTATGTAAGCGGCTCGGGTTTTTAATAGGTGGGCTCCACCGGATTTATTCTAAGCATCAAAATCCAAGATTACCTGAAGGCATCCCAAAAAATGGGGGCAAGACCAACAGAACAGCTGAACAATTAAAAAGCCCAATTCGTCTCAACTTTAAAATTCACCTAATCACATAACAACAATGGTTAAGATTTCTCTTGTTTTAGGTAAAATAATGGTTGAGATTTCAATAAATTTTGCTTGATTTTTCTCCATCTTTTAATGACTCCTGACAAAGTATAGACCGAGTCAATTGAGTCCTGAGGGCATTGCTTTTGAGTTCTGCAAATGAATCACCAGAAATCCAGCCTCGTCTGATTGAATTTAGAAGCACAACTTAGCTGACACCCATGTGTGGTAATTTCTCTGCCAGGGGGTATATGATTAGAGCCCCTATCCTATACATATTCGTTAATCACTTTTTCTTTATCAAACAGTCAATCTTATGGTGGAACCAATAATAGAATTTGGAGACATTGCATACACCAGAATGTTGTTCATTTTTAGCGCCTCAAGTTTTTAATAGTTGGTCCCCCTTGTAGAGTTTCATTCCTTTCATCTCCTGCACTCGGAACCGGATCCCCTGTTTGGTCTAAATAGGAAAACCCTGTTTGGACCAATAAGGGCGTGGCACATGAGCTTATTGAGTTCAAAAAACGGTGTTGTCTTTAAAAGACACCACCATCTTTTAAGTACAAAACAAATGTGTCATCCCTTGATTGGTCCAAACAGGGGATCCGGATCCCCTACACTCATGTGCCAAAGACCAGTTTGTCCAGTTTGCTCAGGTCAACACATTCTAGGCTTTCAAATGGACAGTAGAAATCAAACATTAGTGATGATAAATGAAGGCAGATAAAACAGAGAGATCATTCAACAGCTAATAATTTAGACCATGTTCCATACATGGTGGAACATGCTGGGGTGGATTATGCCACCATCCACTATTCTAGATCATTTAGTTTCATCCTAGCATTTTTGTCTATAGCATCAGGACTGCATACATATCAAAAGAGGAAAGAACAAAAACCAGAGGTAAAAAATGTTCAAAATTCAGTTTACCACTTGCTATGAAATGGAGAATTCATAGAACATAATGAAAAATACAATATAAAACTTTTTAAGTAAAAGAGTATAAAAATTAACTCATTTGGGAAAATAATGTGTACAACATGGAAACATAAAAGCCGGAATAAGAAATACTCAACTGTAAATGGAACATTGGTCCTCAAAGCCTGCAATTACAAGTATTTGGCCAACCAAGGAAGCTGTGGGCAATCCTTCAGTGCAAAAGCCACATCATCACTGGAATGAAATGACACAGACAAGATTCAGCTTAATGAGTAATGTACTATGTGTAAAGCAAGGTTATCTTCTCCTAAATTAAGTAGCTGTTCTTTCATGCTTGTAGATTAAAGACCACCTCAAATTACAAGTTGACAATATATATGCACAAGTCATATTGAAAATTGCAAGCAAGTTCACTTGAGCTGAAAACTGTTGTTTATATAATAAAAATACAGAGTCAAATAAATTAAATATGTAAAAAAGAGAGAGATCTGAAATCTATCAGAAGCAAAAGCATGTCTTGGACAATGTCTTTAGGGTCTTCAGACAATTAGACTAGTAAATGCTCAAAATACAATGAGAGATAAATGACACGTGTGAGGGAGCCCTCCTCGGACACACGATTGGACACCACATGCCACAGCCATGGTCCAGCACTTAAATAGATATATTAATAGCTATTGCCATGGTTTCCAAATAAGGAAAGGGGTGATCTCATAAAAGGGGCCTCTGAAAAGTTCTCCACTTTCTATGAGGGACTTTTGAATTCACTGGAAATACAAAGTTCTCTCGATTTTCATGGAATCAAGGGTGGGTTTTCTATGACTCAAAATCAGACAACAGAATAAACTAGGCGATGTTTTTTTTTTTTTTTTCTTAAATAGGTGTCATGAATCAAACCTGCAACCCCCAGTTGCAATAGTAATCACCTTCTAACTGTGATAGGGTTTCTCTTTTTCTCATGTTAGTATAAATAGAACTCGATTACGAGAAAGGCAATCAAATACAAAGGTATTCTCCAAGGATTGTTCCCACCCTTATACCCACTTTACTAATAGTACTTCCAAAATGCTTCTAACTATTAACCTACCAGAAGAGGAACTTTTAAAAACTTAAATGTCCCTATAATGGCCCAGCCTTGCTAGGGGATGTTTGGGCACCAAAAACACAATTTACATGTGTTTACGACAGATGAGAGATTACTGCTCTTATTTATTGATGGCTTGTTTATGTGAATTTCATTCAATCAAGCAAGCAGGTAAAAGTCAGGGTTCTGCTTATGACAACTCTTGAAACAGTTGGCACACAAGAGACTGTACTTCTAGTTAAATTTTGATTTTAGCAAAATGAGTTATCTGGATCCAAAAGAATCATATAGAATTATAGATGGCTCCCGCTGTGTTGTCCAAGATGGCCATACTAAAAATGTGAAATTTGCATAAGCAGGACTACTTATCAATCAGACAGTTAATCATGATATTTATTTGTGGTCACACCTAATTGTAAATAATTAGGTGTTGCATTCCATCAAACAATGTGAGTTTCTTAAGAATATGGCAATATTTAGTGGAAGACAGAAGTCTGAATTGTTCAGCCTCTGCCTTACACCCAATATATTCTTTCACATTCATAATGCAAGAAAATAATCTGGAAAAACAAAGAATTTGAAACTAACCTTGGGAAGTTAAGCTGCAATTTCTGCATTCTGTGCCTGCTGCCTTCTTCACAGAGAATGATTCTGCATTCACCAAGCTTGCAGCTGCAAATGACCAAAGACACAAAGCAATTTAAAATTTGATTGAAGAAAATTTAAAATAAAGAATGGCAAAAGAGAGGTCTGCTATATCTGCTCATGTTACAATTTCCGAGCTATTGTCATGTAACAGTCTTGGATGCCACCATAATGTGACTTTTGAATGCACTAAGATTACTGCCTGATGAAACCAATAGCTCGTGTTATCAATGTCATCAAGTTGAATCTAGTAGTAGAGACCTCAAGAATAAATATAATGAAATATTAAAACCCTGGTGCAAATTCATGAATCGTACAACAAATTAGGAACACTTACCCAACTTTCAGCAGTGTATCCCAACCTGGACATACTTCACCATTGCTCTTGCAAAGACAAGAAACAGTATTTGCCAGCTAAACATGCAAAGGAACAATAACAATATAAATCTCCATGTGTATTTCATAGGATCAAGCATCTCCAAGAGAGTAACTACGACAAGTTTTGAAAAGGGGAAAAGATGGGGCCAAAGAAAAGAGAAGAAAGAAGAAAAGAAGGGGGAAAAGAACTTTAATTAGCAGCATTTGAATGGGCAACTGGTATCATATCAACTGCAACCTTATCTCATCAATGCAGGTGGGCCAAGTGCTATTTTTGTTCAAGTAGACCTAATCTCTGGTTCAGTGAACTTGTTGTATGCCTGACTGCCTATTTGACACCAATCCTCACTTTTTTAGCCTTTCGAGCGGGCATATGTTGAGGCACAGAACATGGTGAAGGAATTACCTTCACTGAAATAATTGAAAAGGACAAACAAAACAAGGCATAGAAGGGACAAAGCAATGATCGGCAAATGTTTGCTTGGACAAAGGTACCAACAATTAAGGATGGGAGAGGTTACACTTGAGATAGTAAAACTAATGGATTAAAGTTGTTGAAAGGGGAACCATTGAGAATGGACTATAGTTACCTAATTAGCAATTTGCCCAATTTGCATTCATGCTCGCAATTCTTAATTTGAGAGTTAAAATGATCCAAAAATTCAATGGGAAGGTCCATTTGATTCATTATCGATTTGTCTAACTCCGAATTCAAGTCTGACAAGTTCAATGAAGTAATTCATCTCAGTCCTTAAATCCATCATTGGGACCCACATATAAAACCTAAACCACAGAAAATAGTTGCCATTCCTTGTATTTACTCTACACCAAATTTCAATCCAGCCAAACCTGGGTCTTAAAACTGATAGGGTGTAAAATACATGATTAAAATGAAAACCAAAGTAAAAATTCCATGTTTTCCAGGTGATCAAACTTAAGGTGGGACCAACTCCAGTGGGAGTTAGACATAATACATAGGGTCATAATGTTTTTGAGCGGCTTGGATTTCTTAGTTGGGCCTCACTGATGTATTTTGTATGACTCGACTGAATGAATTTTATGAGAACAATTCACCAACTGAACGGTTAATTGTTCAAAGCAAACTGTTTGCAGTTTGAGGGGTTCAATAGAAACCTAGGTTAGACTGGAACCATGAAGAGGGGCCATCAAGAGACCTTCAAGAGGATTTATGAAAAGGGTCTTTTTAATCAATTCACATGAAATAATTAGATGACAAGGCAATATAAAAATTAAATGATTATCATAATCTACCTGTAAACAATTTATTTAACAAGCACGTAATCCCACAACCAATTCCAATTTTTGAGTAGATTCGTGATGAGTGGGTCTTGTTGAGACCAAATCTTGCAACGTAAGGACATCATCATTGTTTTCAATTAGGAAACACTCTGGTTTTTTCCATCCTTTTTCATCTGGAACTACGGTGATTAAGTCTCAATCACTTCGTAGCAATATTATTGTTGCGAAATCCGGTTGCATCATCAAAATACAAGCATAGCTTGTCCAAAAAAATTTGTGCGATTTGGTCTGTCCTATGTAGCATTTGATAAATAATAGTGGCTTTACAAGGGAAAATAACAAACTACCATGCTAAGAAGCATGCAACACGAAGTTTAAAAAGAAAGATCACGCGACTGACCTTTTCAAAGGTAGTTTCTCCCATTCCAGTCTTGTAGAGCTCATGCACCAAAGCCACCAACATTATTTTACCCAGTTTTGAACAGTTTTTCATTACCTGTAGGAAGAGAATGCAGATGAATATTATATTTAATACAATTATTGGTCATCGAAGAATTAACAAACACCATGTTCTCTTTTTAAGCAAGGTAGTGGTGCCCGAAGGAAAAAGAAGAAAGAAAGGGGAAAAAATGGTTTTGGAATTCATCTCATGAACAAAACATACAAGCAAATTCATCATTGCCAGACTATAAATTTTGAGCTTTACAAAGTTCTACTCACTTGAATATGAGGTGCCTGAAACATTTCCTTTATTGCTGCTTCAACATCAGCCATACCAACAAAGTGCTTTTCTGGAGAAATATTAAAAAACAGACCTGAGTTGAAAATGCTTACGAAACCAACAACTAAACAGTATAAATACATGCAAATCATAATACTATTCACTGCTCTCTCCCCTAAATGCATTACTTCTAGGATCTTGTGTTTCTTAGTTTCCAACCAATTGAGTATTTCATGAAGAGGACTGTCCCTTGAGAATTTCATAAATGCATGACTTTTAACTTGGTTTTTCCATGTATAGGAGTTGAGGTAGCCATATTTTTTTTATCAGTATTGAGGTACCCACTCCCCAGGATTTATTTTTTTTTATTTTTTTTATTTTTATTTATTTATTTATTTATTTTTTTGAGGTAACTGATTTCTGTAAGATTTGTATGGCTTATATTTGCCTAGGTTCTCAAACTGTCCACAAGAGGTTCACGGTTTGGTGATCATGACTGTAATAGTGATATTCTGGCAGATATCAAATAATTCTGGTTCTTGTGATCACAATGGGTGATTTCTCTCAGTCCATTTTCTGCTAAACTGGAGGGTTAGGACTCTCAAACCTACAAGATCTATCATTGAACCATAGGTCATCCTTGTACAAAATAAAAATTCATGCAAATAAATCTTTATGAGCTAAGCATTAAATATTTCTTACTTTCAATAGGCAAAATCTTGTGCCACGACTAGTTTTAAGTCTGGATTTCCAAAAAAAAGGAAGACAAAATCTTGTGGCAACTCATCAATCAAATAAGGGGCATACATACATGCCAATCCAGCTCATCCCATTTGGTTCAATCCATCCTCCATGGGCCAACTGGTGAAAATCACACAAATCAGATGGTTTTAAGCCTCTGATCAATGGCTTGCAAAATGGGTGCCAATGGAAAGAGGCTCAGCATGAATTTGATTCTTTCATTTTATAGGGCCTAATCAGATTGCTTATGACTTCAAAGAACCACTTCTATCAAATGATCAAAGCAATAGCCATTTAATTTTGGCATTGAAACTGAAAATATTTTTGCGATTATGTGAAATGGCCAGGTGTCTAGATTATTAAAAACAACAAATAGATGCATGTTTCATTAGTAAACTCATGAAATTATGATCAGACAGTATATGCAGTCCTGATCAGTGATACAGAAGCCCATGTCATAATGCAAACTGGGTGAACTGCTGGATTATTTCCATAACAGAAACAACCACCACGTTAACCAAGGAAACAAACATACTAGTTGCGAGCATAAATTTTTACTCTCATAACTTTCAACCACAAATTTGAAGTAAGGTCTCGATGTGGTGATGGTGATGATGATGATGGGCTAGGACCAGATGCATGCAGCTATTACGTTCCTGAAGTAAATAAAAATTAAACAGAAAACTAGTTTCCAACCCAGGAGGGATGCTGATGGGTAAGGTAACTTTTTGGCCCAGCAGGGGGTTGATACAGCAGATAAGTTCAAAGGCATTTGTTTGCCATCTTTGGATTAACTGTTTCTAGCATGCAGTTAGCTTCTTGAACAGTGTGCATTTTTACTGTCATTAATGAAATTATTTGCCAACATTATTTGCCAACCATGAAAGAGTAATAATTCATAGTAGAACAATGCTATCATTTTCAATTGAAATCTATTACAAATTCTCAGTACTTAGATCAAGGGGAAAGATCATAATAGACAGGTGCAACATTTAATGCTGCCACAGAAGTTTTAAGACAAAAGATATATCTACAAAGAATATAAGCATAGTTGAATAATCAGGGGGTTGATTATGCCCATGCTTGCATATGTCTGTGGTCATTCCCACAATCAACACGTGCCACTGTGGCAAATGTGTACATGACGTGGTTCTCAGCAGTCACCCTGTCTGAAAATATCATGTCATTCCGCACATCAAGTGGCTACACAAGTACAGAATGAATGCTAACTAGAAAAATGAATTAAAACTCTCTACAAGAGTACAGTATGTTGGTAAAATAAAGCCCCACATTCCATGTCACCTAAGTAATGCCTTACCAAAGGCATTACTCAGGCGATGTGGGGCTCTATTTTACCAACACAGTAATCATCAAAGATGCAGCAGACCTGATGATTGGACAGGCCTGACCCCTGAACCAAAAGATCCGTACTGCAGGACCCATCCATTGTAGAGTCCCGATCCCCTGTTGCAGCCATTACATGGGAATCATGTAACACATGTTGGGAACCCCAACATTGGGCCCATACAGTTGAAATCTGGACCGTTCAAGATGAAACCCATCTCTCCTAGGGATTTATCCTTACAATACAGTTCAATAGGAGTGGGCCCCACTGTCCGATTGAGCACATGATGGAAAAATGATTAATTCCATGTCAGCAGCGATGCCACTTCAGAGCCTAGTCACATTTTCAATCATGTGATCAATGTTATGGTGGGGCATATTCCTCTTAAAGTGAAATCTGAGGAATGCCACTAGACGGGATGAGATTCATCTTGAAAGGTCCTAATTATCTCTCTGTGCGCCCCCAAGATGGAGTTCCCAAGGATAATATCGTATAATTATTAAAATTCATTCTAGTTGTCGTGTACATATCTATTCTAATATATCAGAAACGTTTATATACCTGCAGAAGAATCATAAACATCAGATGATGCCATTGTCGATTCAGCCGACTGCTTAGATCGATAATCTGCTAGTTCAGCTGCACGCCTACATATTTCCAGGGCACGACGAGCATCTCCAGAAATAGCTGCAACCTGAATCAATGTCAATGCATTAAAAATGTATCAGTAAAATTTTAACATGCAAGTGAAAGATGCATGCAAAATAGGGCATGTTGGGTTTCAGATACACAACACCATAGGCTGTATACAGGCTTCATTTTAAGGCAAGTTGGGGATGTGCCTATATTTTCATGCCTGAAGGATAAAAGAAAAGGCTCTGCCCCATGCCAAGGTTTGACATCTTACATGTACCATAGTAAGGTACGGACAATAATCAAAGGTAGCAAAATCTCTTCTAACACATGAATGAATTAAAGATGGTCCCTCTTTGGTAACATTAATACACTAGCCTGAATACCTTAGAGATAGCATATTTTCAATGCACCTTATTCATTGGTCCCTCTTAAGCAAGCATTTTGTCAACATTCCTTGGTCTCAATTTGTGTAAGATCAGGTTGCTGGGGATTTTAGGGATGGTTTAAGAGCTTGAGTTTTAAATTATTTCTTATCATTCTTCTATTGTATATATTGAAAAGTTGATTTAAATAAAGTTTATAGTGATTTTATCTCAAATAAATTGTCTCTCGAATTCCTTTTAGGGCCTGTTTGGGTAATTCTCTTGTAAAGTTATTACAAGTGATAGTGCACTTTAAGAAACAAGAAAAGAAGAGGGGTTAAATTAAAAAAGTACAAAATTTTAAAACTCACCTTCTTGACTTTTTGTCATTTTGTAGCATGAGAACAACTTTTTCTTTTCTTTTTTACAAGTGAATTACGCAACTAGGCCCTTAAGGTATCATGGCCCTGGTCCAGTGGTGAGCTTGTATTAAAAGCAGCTGTGTTCCTATCTTTTATGGTTCTGCAATAATCTCATCACCACTTTTTTTTTTTCTATTTCAATAAAATCAAGCATTTGCTCTTGTCCATCCAATTATCCAAGCCTCACGATCTAGCCATCCTCATCAAATCATATGATCATCAATCCAATTATCCCAACCTTACAATCACACCATTTTCTTCAAATTGTACAATGTAAAGCTGAGTTTTAGGTTGTTAGGGATTTGAGAGATGGACTAAGAGTTTGAAATTTAAATTATTATTTATTAATTATTATTCTTCTCCTCTTCTATAATTTGGAAAGTTGATTTGAACAAGGTTAACGGTGATTTTATCCCAAATGAAGTGTCTCTGAAATTCTTTACAGATATAACAAGAATAAATTATGTTGATTCATTTTACTATTATTTTACAAATAAAAATTAATATTGCAAACAAAATATAATTATATAATACTTAAGCACACCTGAACAGATGTATTAGTGCAGTGTTTCAGGCTTTTCCAAGGCAACGTGTCAGACATGAGAAAACGGACGATGCCAAGTTACATCTTAAATCAGCCCAGAATAAGCCTAAGTTCATTCCCAATTATGACTGACCGTCATAGGCCTAGTTCAGGATTAAGTCTCAGGCCCGCTGCACCTGAATTTCAGGACTGGCAAATAAAGGAGTGAGGCACAGATTCACACTGGACCTAGCATTCCTAATGCAAAATGATTCAATGAATGCCCATATGGCAAATCTTTATGTGAGAACTCCTCTCACCGTCGTACAATGAGGGCAATGTATTAGTGATCCCACATTGTCACCACTCACCAGAACTCTAGGTTCACACCCAAAAATGGGTTAGACCATTGGATCAAGGGTCGATTTTTTAATATAAAGTCAATAGACTTGTGGTTCACAGACCTCATATTTTATATATGGGTCCATCATGATTGAATTTATCCATCCCCCATGTCCCATGATCTGTAGGACACCAAGTGGGCCCCAGCAGCCTGTAGGATGCACAAGAAATATGGATGGTCAGTTAGTGCATGCAATTGCTTGGGGGTGGGAATGTTGAACTTTTGGTTTAAATCCTCTCTTTAATATAATTTCTTGTTACGGAAAAAAAAAAATAAACACCACACTTTTTAAGAAGATTATAAAATGGTTGAAATTTAGCTAAATCAGATATTATAATAAGGCAATGCACCAAAACCTACCTTCCTGGAAGCGAATTCTATAGCTTGCTTATCAAAAACATTAATGCCTGTAAGGCGAGTCAAAATAATTTCTTGTAGCTGCTGGTAATTATAGGGGCCAAAACACAGCCTTTGAATTCCCAAACGGCTAGAAATGCGGGGCAGCAACTTCTCTGGAAGATCCATGGTGTTTGCTATTCCTGTATTGATATTCATAGGGCATAAAGTCAGAAACAGAGCAACAGCAATCTTGTTTTTCAACATAATCACAGATACTTCAGCATATAGAGAGCACCATTCTAAAAAAAAAAAAAAAAAAACCCCACTACCTAATACAATCAGCTTTGAATGCGGTTTATTCGGCCAATCTAGAATGTTGTAGAGAACCTACCATTGAGAGGGAGAAATTATTACAGAAGTCAATGCTTTTGAAAACAAAAGGAGACTCTTTCAAGAATCCCGTTAGTCATTTTGCATCAGTAACTGTAGAACTGGTACACTGTAAATTGCATTCATTACCGATTGGTTCCTTGTTACAAGAAGATCAAGTTCATCAATGAGTAGAACACATGGACGGTTTTCATCTTTGCCAACTCTGTTGCCATCTGAAAATCGCTCATTCAGTAAGTGAAGAGCCTTTTTCCATCCAACTCTGTGTCCAGTTAAGGATTCATATACAACCTGAAAATGCATGATTTTCAGATAATATAGGAAAGAGGGAAAAAAAATAAACATAACAAATGATATATATATATATATATATTTATTTATTTATTTTTTTTGAAATTTGTTACCCTGTATATATTCTCAGGTGAGGCCAACTTCAGACCATTAATCTCTACAAAGGAAAAGGGTCTTATACTTCCTGCATCAACTTCGGACCTTAGATACCGCATCACTGCAAGTACGCTCATTGTCTGCATTTTGGAGCAGACGGACACACAGAAAATCAGTAATATGCATTTGAAAGTAGATAAATCAATGAAAAGTATTATCCTTCTTACAGCAGCTTAAGATAGCACGCAAAACTGAAAATCAACATATTACAGAATATAGAAACATGCTTTACTAGATAATAAAAACAACCTTGCCAGTTCCAGGAACACCATGAATATAGAGACAACGCCCAAGACATCGATCATCAGATATTGCACCTTTCACAAATGCAGCTATCTCTTCCATTTCTCTGTCATATAAGCATATGGATTATTTAAAATAATGCACATGCCAATAAACCCATCCCAACAGATAAGCATATACCTGTTTCTGCAAGGTAGTGATTTGGGTAAAATGGCTAACAAAAGTGTTGTCTTTGCTTTTTCAAGCTCAGTTTTTTTATGACATCTAACATGTTCTGGGATTTTCTTTGTCCCTATTCTTTGTAGACCAAAAACTCGCCCCTTCCTCGAGTTCTGTTTGTAGAACATATCATTGAATAAGTATTGAACTGATATGACCAAAGCATACTAATCTTGAAAGAGTGTTGACAAAGTGCTTTACCGCTGCCAGCTTATGACACAGGCTTTTGCCAATTGCAGATTGCCCAGTCAATAGACCTGTCCTGCTCTCTTCCTCGTATTCTATATCTCCTTCAGAATCACTGTCTGGGTCCTGAGTAGAATCCCAGTCTTCATCACTGCCATCTTCTCCACCATGCTAGCATGAGGTTGAGAAAATAATTACTTCACAAAGCAAGCTCCTGGAATGTTATTTTAAAAAAATTGAAAAGTACTGTAATTTTATACTTTTTTTAAAGGCCTACCTCTTCATTGTCGATATCTGCAAGACGCTTGAAACTGTGCCGATGTACATCATACTCATACTCACAGAGAAAGACATCATCCCCCTCATTGTTGGCCTTAGAGAATTCTTTAGGATTCATGACATAGCAATGCCTAAGCACTGATTCCATCTGCAAATGTTTTATAGACCACCAATCAAAAGATGAAATGAGAATGTCATGCCATATCTGCTGAAGAGATCGTCATCAAATTAGAGTGAAACTAGTAACAGGAAAAAACAACAAAGTGTGGACAGGTGAAGTGGGAGACGCATGGATTGCTATTAGAAACTTGGGAAAATGAAAACACACAGGCCAATCATTCTGTCATTTAAACCAAAATCAAAACTAAGATTACTGAATGCTTTTGACAAGTGTTCTTCATATTTAACCAGCACAATATTTAATGATCTCAAGGAACAAATTAACACTAGAATATGAAGACCTTAATTACTGCAGACCATTGCAACAAATAAAATGTAGATTCATTCAAGCAGTGAGCAATAATTTTCCAGGAGAGAGACCTTACTACTTTAGTTATTTATACTTTGTAGTTTGTCCAAAATTATCCTAAACGACAAGAGCTTCTGATAACATGTCCAACAATATAAAGTAAGTCCCTCGCAATCTCACTTCACAGCTTTCATCTCCTAGAATGATATTTGAGAGCCCTGGAAACAGTCACATTTAGCAGAAGTGCATAGTGGATTCTCCCCTGCAAGTAGTAGTTGTAAAGAGATGACCAATTATGTAAAATTCTGCTGTTAAAATATGCCGGTTACAGCTGCAGCTGCTGCATAATGCATTAAAATTTCTAGATTACCTCTATTCCTATCTTGTAGGATCTTACACCCCATTGAGCTACCACTTATCCCAAAACCAATTGGTGATAGGAAACGGCACAACAATAGTTTTATGGTGAGGGTGAGGGCTCGACCCCAATTATGACCGCTCAGGAGTGAGGGTGGACGTTGACCTCAACATATCTTAAGGCAAAAGTAACCATTTTTTTCCTTAAGTAATTGGTCTCAAAGATTTCCTCGTAACGAGCATGCACTACTGTTCACATTTCTCGCAGAAAACAAGTTCCGCGAAGAACTTAAAAGATTTTGTTTGGTAAAAAAGATCATTACTGACCTACACAAGACAGCAATTAAAGGCACTCATAATCTCAACAAACTGTTCACATGGCAGGAAAAATAAGACTAGTGTGTTTGACCATACTGGTTTATATAAGCAGCCACAAAAACTGAAAAACAACACCTAAGAATGAACCAATTATATAAGATACCTCAATATCATCGAAATCATTTGTACGGTAAAGTTCCCTCCGAAGATTGTGTGGCTGCCTTCCAACAGAGGTCTCTTCGGGAATGAGATACCATCGACCTTTGAACCAATAGATACCATCTGGATCCTTCCATAAACTGTCAAATTTCCATCAGAAAAATCCATAAGCAGTGTAAGGATCAAGTTTAAAGGAACTTAATAGTGCATGATTAAGAAAAACACACTTCTTTGTTTGACTGATGATATACCGGTAGAAACCCTTTGTGATCTAAGCAGGCATGACAAAAATCACCATATTCACAATGAGATAATCAAATCTATCCAATTGGTATCCTGCAATTTGAAGTTTACAGCCAATGGTCCAAATTCTGTTAAGGAAAGACAGGAAGGGAAAAAAAACTAAAGGAAGAAACGACTTGCTTTATTGATCTTGTATCTAATGAATCCTTAATTACATAAGAGGAGCCTCCCTTTTATAAGTAGGATAAGTAATCCTACTTAGATAAATAAACAAAATAAACATCGTAAGCAGCCCAAATATAATAAAATCAAATTTAAACTAAGAAAGGAACATCCTAACCTACTTGGGTCACTGACAAATGTAAATTTGATGGGTAGCACTGTCCATTGGGAGCTTGTGGTGTCTCCCAACCACAACAGGTTCATCATTTGGATGCTTAGGACCATCTATGGGCAGGGCTTATAAGTACATTTTACAATATCAAGAAAAATGTTGAATGAATCAGTGTCTCCCTTTGCAGATTAATAACTGACCAGAACAAATTGTGGGCAAATCATCATTTACCTCTCGATATGTGCAGCCCAAAGATCGCTCGAAAGAAGCTTATCCCTCAACGTCCTTCTCCTCTTCTTCCCATTAGGCGGTGCCCGAAGCTCGACCCTTTTCCCCTTTCTCCGAGCGTCGCAGAACTCGCACACCCAATCACCTTCCGGAACCTCCTTCAAAGAAGGCCTGACACATTTCAGATGAAACCCACCCAAGCAATCATCGCATTCAATCATCAGCGCCTTTCCAGACTTAAAGCAAATCCAACACTCTTCCACCTCCGGATCCTCTTCATCTGAGCTTGCATCTTCCCTCCTCTTCACATAAACATCGTCGCCGGCCTCAAACCCCCCACCATCAAACACGACCTTCTTGTAGTAGACGCGCTTCTTCGATTCCCTTTTCTTCTTGTTTTTATGAACTAGATTGGCTGATTTTGAACCTGGAGAGCTCCAATTCGGCGACCGAAGCTTCGCCTCGTTCCTTTTCCTCTTCCTCTTCTCTGCGATATCGGGGGAGACGGGGGAGAATGGGCGATCGGCGGCGGAGTTCTTCGATCCCTGAGCTGGTGTTTTGCCATTTTTTGTGGAATCTGGGGTTCTTTCGATGCCGCGGATTGGTTGGATTGGATCTGGGGCTGGTTTCTGAGGGGTTTGAAGGTCGTCGACGGAGGAAGTCAGACGGGTGGAGCGGCGGAGGGCGGGCGTGGGAGGGATTGAGGGAGAATAAGGCTTGGGGTTAGGAGATGAGGGCTTGAGCTTCTTTGGGGTTGAGGCTGCCGCCATTACCCTGCAGATGAACTGCTAGGGTTTGGTGGCGAGGAGGGAGAAGAAGTGGAGAAAGGAGAAGGGCATTTTCTAGAACTAGAAATGGCGCGAAACTTTCCCTCCCTTTTTGAACCGGTGACAGTTGTAGTAGTAGGAACTGGGAATATAAATATGGTGGGGACCACTGGAGCTGGATTCTTCAGAGAAGAAGTGGGGACCACTGGACTAGAGGCAGAGAAGGAAATGCATGTTTTTCACATTCAAAACCATCATAAAAAGAACAGCACCCAATGAAGAAGTGATGATAATCTAGGGCTGTAAACTTCTGTTTCCGTTCTTGGTCCACCCGGATCCGGAACCATTAAGGAGAAGGTGGAATCGGATTCAAACCCAAAACCGTTTCAAAACCGGTTTCTAAGCTCCAAAACCATATATGAGAGGGGTCTGGATCCGATAGATAGATAATGATATTAAAAAAAAAACATGATTTTTATGAGAGATTTTCAAAAATTGAGATAAATATATTGGGTCCAGGGTCCAGGGTCCACAGGTCCGAACCAAGGTAGAACCCGAACCTGGACCCATTTACTTATCGGGGCCTAAATAAGGACCCAGACCCGGTTTTTAACGGGTTGGAATTTTCGGGTAATCGGAGAATCGGGTACATATTAACATCCCTGTGATAACCCCAATGAGTAGCTTAGTTGGCTTAGGACTATGGTTTGCACCCGGAGGTTTTATGTTTAAAATTACACTACCACATTGGCCACATGGGGATTTTATCCGACTTTCTCTCCTCGGCCCGTATGGATTATTCTGGCTCAAAGGGACGGAAACCTTGCGTTATAAAAAAAAAAAAAAAAAATTGAAAAGAAATGAAGAAGTGATGAGACTCACATTGAAAATAAAGGAGTTGTGGATTGGGAATTTCAATCCAAGATTATGACATGTATCTCTAACTTCTTCTTCCTTTGGGGAAATCAGATTCAGAAGCTCCTTTGTATTCTGAAAAATTCACCAAAACCGAATGATAACTCATCAAAAGAACAACTAAAACGATTGAGAGGAAAGCAAAACCCATCAAATCTTCTCTATATCGCTCCCTCCCATCAAATCTGCTTCGTCTCCATCCTGTTAATCAGATCTAATTATGAAGAGTGAATTCATTACAGGTGGGGCTGTGAACTATTTGGACCCAACATGGAACGCTGCCAAATTATGGATCCGGATCCCCAGTTTCGTCCAATCAGGGGCAACACGTGCGGGTCTCTTTCCTCTGCCCACTTACATGGTACTTCTGATTCGTCCAAATAGGACTCCCCTATTTCGTCGAAACAGAGGTTCCGTTTCCCCAAATTATGGATACGTGGTCAAGCAAAAGACCATTGCTATACTTAAAACTAACCCAATAATCCGTGCTCAGCACGATATCTCCATGCAATGCAAAATAAATAATCACTTATTAAAAATATTTACCTCTTTCCATAGGACAAGTTGGATAAAATAGAAATGGATAAATTGGAGCAAAAAGGATACAGTTATATAGGAACAACTGAAACATGAGTGTTTTGATGGAAAATTGAGTGGGTAGTTGTATGAGTAGTTACATAACCGTCGGCCAAAATTATAACCGCGGGTCAAAATTGGATTCAAAACCTCCTACCCTAATATATTATAATAGTTCTTTTTATTAAGTTATTTAATTTAGGACTTTGTATTAGAAATTCGCTTTTTTTTTTTTCCCCTTCAAAGTTCAAACAAATAAGTCTTGTTTTCATTTACAAAAAATAATAATAATAATAATAAAAGTTGTTGATGAATCCATTGTAACTTATCGTCCACAGTTACAAATAAGGATCGATCTCGGGCTATAGAGCTAATGGTGTAGGACTTAAGTGAGTGTGTGAGTATTCGATAAAGTAGAATAAAAGGTACTTTAGATTTATTATAAATTGTGAAGAAATTCCAGCATGAATCAGGGTGGGCTAGGAAAATGAACATTTCGTGATATTTTCTAAGATTTTTGGTAGAAATGAAATATCATTAAAAGAGAAAAAGCATACAACCAAGAAAAAAGCAACAAAAAAGACTGAGTGTTTGTACGCATCCGCGGAAGAGGAAATCACCATTTCCTCTTCCGCGGAAGACGTTTCCAGCCTTCATGCTGGGATCCCGTAATGAACTTCCTACGCGGAAAATAAGCACAGAATGTAGGAAAATGCATCCTTTCGGTGGCTGCACCGAACAAGAAAAGGGCGCGCTGGAAATTGCGGCACCTTGTCCGCGGTAGGTTTTCGCTGAAACCTACCCTGCACAAACAGGCCCTTAAAAAGATTACAACTTAGCATCTAGCGAAAATGATACTGGAAGCATCTAGCATAATTGGACCTGGGCTTAGCAAACTGTTTGATCAAAGACAATCGGACTGAATTTTGACTAGCCTGGAATATCATTCAAGTTAGATATAGATATTCATTATATAGGATTGAAAGTTATCCTTGTTGTCCGGGAAATTACTTACAAAGAAATGTTGATTGATTGTAGTTATAATTTCCCCTCTAACCTGGTTGGTGGTAGACCCATGGCTGACTTTGTCTTGATCCAGATCTTTATTTCTGGACCATGCAAAGTTCTCAATTTTTTTGAGCATTGAAGTTTCTAAAAAAAATTGGGTGATTCTGTTTTTGTTGGCCTAGTGGTTCAGATCAAGTGGGTTCAAGGTTATGGGTATTTTGGTAATTGTATCGGGTGTTGCGTAAGATGTAGATTTTTGGAGGATAATAAAGCGAGCATTATATATTGATGTAACATGCAACGAAAGACGTAACATGCAACGAAAGACGCATCAAAATGGGAAACCCAAAAAGGAAAATCGAGGTTCTTTTATGTGAACACAGGCGAGTTTGCCGAACTATGTAAAATCTTTATGTGTGATTTTTTCTTTTCTTGTGTGGTCGATTGATTGTTCGATAGCGGTGATTCCTGCTTCCGCACACACACGCTCAACAGTTTTGGATTCCTTTTCTTCCCCTTGCTTTCCCTTTAGACATTGCTTGCTTTATTTTATTTTGGGTGGGGTCCTGATGAACGGTGGTGCCGGGGTGTCCCATGCTATTACTCCATTCCGATTTTATTTTTTTTCATGATTCTTAAAAAGGTAGAAACTTCCTACTTGCTGGGTGGTATTGTCCAGATCTGTTCTTGCTGCATTTTTAGTTGTATAGTGTAGGGTCTAAAACTATCAAACTTGAGAGCCAAATGTGGAGCCATCTTGTTCTGGTTTGTTTAAACATGTCACACTTGGTTATATGCTGGAAGTGATTGAAAGATCCATGATGAAAAGGCCTTTTTTTTTTTTACTTTTGTTTAAATTGGGATCTTGAATCATACTTTAGATTGGGATGTAGGAAGGAACGTAACATTGAATGCATATTAACTCTGAGGGGTAACTCAGTTGGCTTATGATCACGGTTTGCACCCGGAGGTTGTGGGTTCCAAACTGCACTACCACATTGGAGTTACAGGGGAATTTTACCTGGCTTTCTCTCTGGAGCCGTAGGAATTATTCTGATCTAAAGGGCTAGAAACCCTGTGTTATACAAAAAAAAAAACATTGAATGCATATTTGTAAGTCCATAAATCTGAAGTTAATACCATTTTTCTGGGTATATTTTGGAAACAAAAAATAGGTTATCTTTTTCTATTCATTTTTTTTTAATTTAATGGCATCACTTTTAGCAATCATTCTATAATTTTCTTAAATTTGTGAGGAGAAGAATGGAATCACCAATTCTTCAAGTAATTCATTTTAAGTAAAGACAAAGGTAATTCATTAAGTATTATAAGTTTTACATGATGTAAAATTATTGACAGTATAATTAAGAATCCCTAAACTACCTGAAGAAGCACTTTATGATACTGCTTCTTTTTTTTTTTTTTTTTTTTTTTTTTTGCAAAAAAAATAGCCAGGTGGCTAGTGCCACTTGTGGGCCTACAACTGTATACTTTTTAACAATATTTGCATTGTGCCTATGTCACAGTGTTTCTGGCAGCATCTTTAGTAGTAACCTAATTGAAACACTGAAACACAAAGTCCAAACATAAGTCGAAATAATATGATGGTCTAGCCATTTTTTTCCAAAAATAAAATAAATTAAAATATTTATATAAATATATAATATATTTGTTGTGAACTTGTGATATTCTATATAAGAAAGGGAAGAAAATGAAACAAACTTATATAATATGTTATGTATATATGAAGTAAAATCTGAAATTTAAATTAAAAAAAAAAAAAAAAAAAAAAAACACCTGGAAGAGAGCTTAGAGAAGACCAAATGAGGGAGAAAACTTTTTGTTTTTTACAAGGAGCCCACCGACCCCCTGGCGGTTGATCATTGGTAAAATCCCGGATAAACAACAACACCTACTAGCACCCCAAACGATAAGAAGCCAGGACCTCTAGCTCATTACTAGACTTCCTAACCACTCGAACAATTTAAGCGTGAGTTACATATTCCAGTATGGGAGAGAGCTTCTTGATGACTTGATTTGGTCAACCACACACTAATTGAACTCCTTTGTGTGTGAGGGAGAGACGAGATGAGTGTAGATAAATGAGGCGGAAGGGGTATTTATAGCTCTCACCTGTTCTTTACTAGAATATCCAACAAGAATTTGGTTTTTTGGTTTTTTTATTTTTATTTTTGTGACATGTTGTGATGATTTGTGCCCAAGCATTTGAAATGTCATATTTATTTTATAAGAATTCCAAATTTCAGTCACCTTAAGGTCTCAATGACCTTTTAGAATTCTTGAAGTTCCACTCTCTTTGTTTTTCCTTGGAATTTCAAAATGCTCCACACCAAGAGGAGACCTTTTAGAATTCTTGAAAGTCCACTCTCTTTGTTTTTCTTCAGAATTTCGAAATGCCCCACACCAAGAGGAGCATTCGGAAGTCCACCAAGAGTGGACAACTTTTGGAGAATTTAAAATTCTGCGTTCCTGAATTCATAAAATTCTAATAAAGATACAGGCAATGACCCAAAATGCCCAAAATATGACCTTTTGAGTTTTGACTGTTGGTAGGGACAAGCTGGTTAAAAACCCAAAAGTATAACCATTATGGGCCTAATTGGGCTGTGTCGTGCCACAGCTGCCTAGCCCAGCACTGCCCCACCTAACATGGGCCGGTCGACGTGCCCGATCATGCTGGGCCTGGCAGCTTGGCCCACTTTTCATCATTACTAGGAGCTAACATTTGCCTGGGTAAACTTACCATTAGCCCGAGTAATGCTACTTGGACAAACTTTTTGGCCAGAATTTTGGACAAACCCTATGGTATGGCTTGAATATCCCCTAGGATATTCAAGCCATACCATAGGGTTTGGCCAGAATTTTGGACAAACCCTATGGTATGGCTTGAATATCCTAGGGGATATTCAAGCCATACCATAGGGTTTGTCCAAAATTCTGGCTAAAAAGTTTGTCCAAGTAGACTTTTTGTTGAAAGAACCTATTTCACAACCAATCCATTGAGATAGGCTTGGTTTGTGAGACATTAAATTATCAGGCATTCAGATTTTGGCATTTCAAGGTGATTCATAAATCAAAGCTCATTTTGAGGAAAAGAAAAAAAAATTCCATAGAGATTTTTTTGGTAAATAGAACTCTGGGTCAGTTGCTGGCAAAATTAGCTTCTGATTGATACAATGTTTGTCCCAAAAAAATAAATATTGGGTGGAATACAAAATAAGAGGACCTTTGAATAGTACTGCAGTCTAGTGGCACATTTCAGTACTAGTTTCTACAAAACCAATGACAGCAACAGACCAGTGAAGAACATTGTCATCACCCTTCTGAATTGAATTTGTTCCATGCCTCCTGAGAATAATGAGAGCAATAAATTAGTACCACATCATTAAGCTTTTTCATCAGTGGTGGTTAGGGTGCAAGTATGTTCTTGGGAAAACTTGATGGAAGATAGTGTTGTATGCTGCCTTTTGGAAGCTTTGGTTGGAGAGGAATAATAGAGTTTTTTAGGAACAAAAGCAAATTAGTAGACGAGGTTGTTCAGTCCATTATTTGGTCAGTGCCAGAGTGGGTTAGTAAAAGAGAGGAATTTGAAGAGTAGCCTTGGATGATCTCACTAGATCTTGGGCAACAATTTTATAGGGGGGCTTGGCATGCTAAACATTTGCATAGAGTTTCCTAGGTCAGTCCTCCAAGGGATGTCCTAAAGATAAATTTTGATGGAAGCTGCGTTCAATCAATTAGTAGAAGAGGTATTGGACAATAGATATTGAAATAGCAATGTTGTTAGAAGCTTTTCAAGGCCAGTGGAGTCCTTCGACGCTAACGAAGTGAAAAATTTTGCTCTTCTGGTAGGTTGTTGTGACTCGTGAGTTACTTGGGATAGGAGTTTACAATGCTGTTCCTGAAGGAAACTTTTTCTCGGTGATCCAATGGAGTTTGGAAAAAAACACCTTATCCTTGGAGACTAGTGGATTTGGTGGAGGTGCAAGACATTTCGCAATAGTTGGGTGCCTTCTTTAGTCCAGTTTTAAGAGAGGCTAATGTCATGGAAGACGGTCTTGCTAAGAAAGGAGTTTTCATTCCCTTGACTTTTTTGTATAGCTTCCTTCAGTGTCTTAGGGTTTTTTTTTTTCGGTAAACGAGTTAGTTGTTTTCCCTTACTTTGGCTTTTCTGTTTTTGACTTTGCCTTTTGGTATTCGTTCTTTGGAGTAGTAAAAAAGGAAATTGATTTCCAAACCACTTTCAAGCAAATTAGGAGAAAAGAAGAAAACTGAAAATCCAGCAACTAACCTTCAGCAGATCATAAACCTTCTCACATACATACTTCTGTTGAATGCTTGCACCTCTTTGTTGTACCTTGTCGGGGTGAACAGAAAGGGCAGCCTTCCTGTAAGCTTTCTTCACACCATCAGCTGTTATAACATCAGCTAATGGTATCAATCGCCAACCACTTTCAGGCCCGAGGATCTGGAGTGATACGAAAAACAGAAAGAAAAGGGAACAGATTATCTTATAAATTATTAAAGCAGTAAGAGCTTAGCCTTTAAAACAATAACAGCTAGAACATAAACCAAGATTATTGTGAGTTTTTCTTTTTCCACCATGAAAGCATTTCCTTTTTTATCTGAGTGTTGAAAAAAGTATAAATGACCAAATCCATGAAACCACTTAGAGAAAAAAGAAAAATTGATAGACTGAGATTTTGTGTAGGAAAAAGAAGGCAATCATATCTACCAACAACTGACTTGATTTACACCATCAATAGCCGAAGGGCATGTTTGTGTACATGGTTCTCAATGCTACAGTAAATTCCATGTTTGGTACGGCCACTTTTCCATGAGGTGTTGGACTTGGTGTTCTCTACGGAATGTGGGAAATTTTCCACAGTAACTGGGAGTCTGGGATTCTATAGCGCTGCACAAACGTGCCCTAAGCCGATTTAACTTTCTTCTCCCTGTGCAAATTGGAATCCTAAATAGTGACAGTTCAGGAGAAAGTTCAAAGACACACTTTGAGAGGGAAAAACACAAAACCAGAACTTGTTCAATGCTAGAATCAATGCTGTGACAAGATAACCTCGCTCATTATATAAAATACTCAACTTCAGGGTCAATGCAGAGGGTGACGGGTGATTTTGATAAACAATTGTAGTTACATGAAGGAAATTTAACATCTATGTATATTTAGGTGATAATGGTGGACTAAATGAATTGATACTGAGTAGTTTACAAGTGAATCTTAGGAGGTTTTCTAAGCCAAGAATATCTACTGCTGCAAATTTTGATGCAGTTTTTCAAATCAATAGACAATCTAATAGCATAGCAGCAGTAATCAGAAAAAGTAAAACTTGATCCTGGTCAACTGTAGAATGCTCATGCATAGAGGTCAACTGTAGCATGCTCATGCATAGAACCATACATATTGCAGTGTTGAAAGTAATGCACGTAAGTTCCCTTCCTTCCCATTTGACCACCTTCTGACATCAGCATCCAGTGTTTCGGCTAATCTCTGCAATCATGAAGTAATCCCGCAGGCACTTAGAAAAAAATAAATGAGTAGCAGTAGTTCTCAAACTGGAAATGTGAACAGATATTATACATTTCTCTCTGCTTGCTCTCTCTGAACAAGAATGTCACGAAATTTCTTCTCGGCAAGGGCTTTTGCCTGAAACAGACCCAAAAAGGCAAGAGCTGAAAAAAAGTCTTACCCTGAATCAACAATGAATGGATAAATCTATTCTGGCACCAAATATGAAATGCCAATTTCAGTATGATATATTAACATGGAGCATCAACAAAGAAGAATTCTTGAGGAAATGGTGAAACAGAAAAGGCAAAAAAGGCATGTACCGCACGCTCGATTGCTCGTTGATGCCTTTCTAAACGTGCTTGACACCTTCTGGCTGACTCATTGTCGGCTCCATTAAACTTTTCGTTAGAGCAAGAAGCTTCATAATAGATAAGGAACAATAGTTTTAGAAGCTAACAACTGAACAAGTAGAGTAAAAAGCTCTCAAGAAAACAGATAACAGAGTTGAAACTTGAATCGCTTTGACAAAACTGGCCAAACTCTCTTCAGTTACTGGTAAATAGATTTTGGCTATAATTTGGTTCCGTTAGCCAGTTTTGGTCATTTTGGGAAAACAGGGTTAGTGATGGAGATTTCTTTTCCTCTTTTTTTTTTTTTTTTGACAAAGGGTACTAAATTAAGGCAGAGACCTGGGAAGACATTAATGTCAATGTCCTTCAAAACAATGCATAGAGATTTTATCCTTCTTTTGGCTGTCAACTGCAAGTGGAAACTGCTAAGTGCTGAACCCACCTCTGCATGTCCACTGTCTTTTCATCTTTCTTCTTTGCTTTACAACTATGTGTGAGATCTATATCCTTCAAAATGTCCACAGCAGGATATCCTAAAAATGGGAGACATGGAGAGTATGTCCAGTCTGGGGCCCACTGGCCCTACAAAATCTAAGATAGCTTTGAGGATTAGCATTCTACAAAGATTTTGGTTAACGGCAAGATGTTGGTAGCTCAGTTGATGAGGCACCTCCCCTCTACAGAAACAACCAGTGATCAATCCCTGGTTGTAGTGCTGATGGTGTGGGACTTAGGTAGGGTGGGGGTGGTGTGTGTGTGTTTTTTTTTTTGGTTTGTGTGTGTGTGGGTGGGTGGGTTGTGGTGGTGGTGGTGGGGGGGGGGGGGGGGGGGGGTGCATAAGATGTAAGGCCTTGAAATGGACAATCAGCTGTTGATTTTATAATTGTTTATGTTTTCTAAAATATATATTTGTCAGTTTTAAACTTAAAAAAAATGGAAACTCGAAATGGACCACCGAAATAATGCACCAGCAG
Organism: Camphora micrantha; assembly: GCA_003546025.1. Lineage (NCBI taxonomy): Eukaryota > Viridiplantae > Streptophyta > Magnoliopsida > Laurales > Lauraceae > Camphora > Camphora micrantha. Next base: position 25,680,880 of record QPKB01000010.1, read on the forward strand.
AAATGTCTGTCCCGAGTCAAACCAAAACGGTGTCTGAGACAATATTGCCAACTATGACTGACACAGAAGCTATCAAGAAAATATAAAGGCACCAAATGGAAATATATATTACCATTCTTTGAGTAAGAACATCTCTGGATACTGCTGCATGAGGAATCTGTACTTCGTATTTGTGAGTCACGCCCAAAGTCACCAACATCCTGCCATAATTTGTAATCCACTCAACATGTCAAGCAGATAATACTTGAATATTGCTGAAGCAACAACAGAGAAGGCTAGTATAAACATAAGTATTCCACTCACTGGAAAGGATATGATTTGCTCAAATCCATTATCAGCATTAGCAGTGACTGTGACAGAACCTTCCATATCATTGTCTTCCATTTTCTCATCTCTTCTGATAGTACACCTCACAGTGACGTAATTGTCTGTCCTTTCCCTTGCTGCCGAATCAATGTTCCCAGTCAGTGGTCGTCCTGCAGCACAGTCCCAAGACCCTGAAGTGTCTCTATCTGCTGCAGTACTCTCTTCGATAGTTCCAGAACATTCCTCCCCAGATGTAAATTCCACAGAAGATCTTTCAGTTAATGTGTTTTCATGAACATCAATTGATTCCTTTCCCTTTCTTTCCTGGGGCACCGCTGTCACTCTTTGTTGACATTCAGCAGTAACTCTCTCCAGAAATACTCCTTCTGTCCTTTCTTGAGTTTCTGCAAATGCATCATCACAAGCATTACCACTTTCTTTTGTAAAGGTTACCTCATTCTTTTCTTTACACCACGCGCTTTCTTTCTTTCCTATTTTTCTCACCGATTCACTTTCCTGTTCTCTTTCTTTCCACATTCTTTCTTGATTTTCCCTCTCTAATATATCATGGGTTCCATTAGCATTTTTCTCTTTCCCTTCTGTTTGTTGATTAGTTTCACTTTTAGCCTGCGGAGCCATTCTTAATATACTTCCTTTCTCTTCTTGCACATTACCCAGTTGAGCTGCTTCAAATTTCATCGTGTTTTCAAGCCAAGAAAATACATCTTTATCTTCTATGAACTTGTTCTTATTTTCTTCCCAATCAAGGACTACCTGAGATTCTTCAATACCTTTTCTAGTTCGTCCAAGACCATGAGTGTCTGCAGCCACTTTTAGGGACACCATTTGTCCCTGCTCACTGGCGAAACAGGGTACCTTTAGTTTTGTACCAATCGCTTCCCACTCACGTGCCTCTTCATCTATTTCTATTTTCTCCTCAGGAGCATGGGCATCACAAGCTTCCTTTAGTTTCCTTCCATTATTTTCACATCCTGATACCTCTCCAACAGTGTTTAACCCATTCCTGTTTTCATCTTCCTTGTATACTCTCTCAGCTGGTGTCAACGTTGTTTCAGTTTTCGTGTGCTCACTGGCATCTTTAGCTGGTCTCAGTGTCTTTTTATTCTCTCCACATCCACTGGTATTATGAGCAGGTTTAACTTTCTTCAAAAAAAATTCCTGATCACAAGCCTTTTTGGCAACTTCTACTTCATTATCATTTTCTTCACGCTGATGGATCACTACAACTGCCTTGGGTTTCTTCTCTTCTTCCTGTTCACACGTTTCTTTTGTTTTCATTTTTTCTTCGCTCTCAAGAACCACTTGAACTTCTTTTAATTCATCCCCAGTATGTACCCCTTCATGAGCGTTTTTTGCTACTTTCACTTTCTCATCATGCTCTTCATGTCTTATGGATTTCCCACTCTTCTCTTGCTGGACATATCCAGCCGCCTTCTCATTCAGCTCAAACTCATGGACCTTAACAGTGGCTTTCATTTTCTTTCTAGTAATTTCCCTCTCAGGAGCATTCTTAGGTGAATCGATACTTGCCCTTTTGACCAGCTCATATAACTGTAACGCTTCCCATTTCCCTGCTCTCTCATCCAGCTTATGAGAGACGAAGGTTGTATTTAAGTTATTCCATTTCCATTTCTCTCCAGAGTCCGTCCTTAATTCTGGAAGTTCATCCTTCTCCTCAAAATCTGCTCGCATTGTGTTTTGCCTTTCATCCTCCGGAAAATCTCTCACTGCATTTTTCTCTCCTTCCCAAGCTTCTAGAGGTATTATGTTGATGAAATTCTCGTTTTCTTCACCAATTTTACCATCCCCCTTTTGCTCACCTTTTTTGTCATCATTACCGCCCACCTCCGCACAGTCCTGAAAATCCTCTCTTTCTTCGTCTGTCGCTTCTTCTACACTAAGCCTCATCTGAGATCTCTCCATTGGTAAGGAACCAGCAGAAGATACAGCTGCAGAACTTGCATCTATTTCTATGTCAAAGAAAGATGGTAAAGTGCCTTTGGAAGCCTCTTCATGTGAATTAGTGTCAAAAGCAATCTCAGAGTGAAAATATTGATCTGTTATCAGAAGTTTGCATAAAGGCACTTCATCTGGATATGCCCTCATGTTGTCAGCCATCATCGTATTGGAGTCAGTCTGACTGGTAACTAATTTTGGTGGTGGTCTTAAGGGGGGTGGAACTCGAGAAGGACCTGTTTGGAGATTGATGTCGGAGACACTTAAAAACACATCTTTAAAGTAATTTCCACAGCCAACAGATTTTGCTTCACATCCAACGTTGTGAAAATGACGCTGATCACTTGCAGGCAAATCTTCTGAAGGACTACGTGTACAATGAAACTGTTCCTGATCTGCCTTGAGATCACTGCTTCTATAGACAGGGCTGTGTAATGCTGTTTCCTTCAGATGTTCTCCTTCAACTATTCCTCCATCATAATTTACATTGGAACTGTGATTATCAGTTACATAGGATCGAGATTTGTCATCTTTTATGTTTGACGAAGGATAACATGCATCAGATAAAGAAGTAATTTCAGCAAGCTTGTGGAACTGAGCCACGTTTATTGTCTCATCAACTGAATCTGCATTAGTACTTTCATTACCAATATTGTTTGATTTGCTGATTTCACTTGATATATCATGAGAGGTCCTATTTGACAGGAGTGCTCTCTTTTCAGAAGAGGCAAACAGGTTTCCATCACACTCTTCAGAAGCAACACCAAAATCATATTCTGTTGCCGGCAGTTGGGACCCCACTTCAACAGGACTCCTACAAAGGAAGAAAAACTAATGTTAAGGTAATGACACCAATAAGCCTGTGGGGCTGGATTCTATGCTCTCAAGATTGAGTTTTACATAAGATGACACCCAACAAGAAAATAAAATAAAACAAATCACATGTCATGGTTCAACACCACCTGTGCCCATTCCTGTGACTATGTAAAGGAGTGTGACAGCCGGATATGCAGTAGGATGTAAAACCTAGCAATTCCCTATGATTAGTTATTCATCAAAACAAATCTTGATCATAGGGTGTCATCTAGAAGTAGAATATTGCATTATAGCTAGGTTGTAGTGATAAGTGAACAGGGCGAGCTACAACATCCTTAAGAAGTGACAGTAACAAAGAAGTGTGTTGGCTGGAAAAAATAAAACAAATACGCAGCAAAAGAAAGAAAGAAATGAAAGAGAAATTCAAGAAATGTCATTGAGAGAGTTGCAGAAGTGACCATTCCTTTGCTTGTTTTTTCTTTGTAATTTTCTTGTTTCTTTGGTATAATGCTTGTATACCATTGTAGTCCAATCGCTTGATTGTTTGTTTGTTTTTTCTCTCCCGTATCCCTTATTCAATCAATGGAATCCTTTGTTAAATAAATAAATAAATAAAACCCATCTATTTCCTTCTAATTGCATAAACTTAAAACAGCTCCAAGGAAAGCAAGCAAGGGAGAATGCTTGGAAATTTAAAGATCCACAACCAAGACAATCACAAATCAGCAGTGGAACTAGAAATGAGCCATACACGTCAACCGCAGTTGCTCATTACACATCAATGCCCCAAAAGTTCAAAACATCCTTCAAAACAAAATAAGAACAAGCAAGCCAAATCCGGGCTTCACTCAAAACGCCGCAGTTGCAGATTGATGAATGATGACCCAACTCATCAAAACTACAAGCACTTGTTTGAATAATGACAACAGCACTCATTCAAAGTAAAAGCAGACACAAGAAGCAAACATGCCAAATGTTTGATTTTCACTTCATAGTGAGCCAGCTTCACTCTCTACCAATGCAAGCAGCAGTCTAACACTAACAGTGAATAACATTAACTCTACAGAATGCCCATACGAGTACTACATAAAAGAGATGATCATGACCCAGTTCATATTCTACTGTAAGCTCCAATATTCGCTTAATAGAACTTTAGTTCGCATCCATTGTAATCAGACCAATTGGATGAAACACCCAGAACCCAAGTTAAGTAAGTCTTCCAGATTGCAATCTTCTTCTACTTTTAGTTAAATAAGACCAAGAAAACCCAAGTTAAGTAAGTCTTCCAGATTGCAATCTTCTTCTACTTTTAGTTAAATAAGACCAAGAAAACCCAAGTTAAGTAAGTCTTCCAGATTGCAATCTTCATCTACTTTTAGTTAAATAAGACCAAGAAAACCCAAGTTAAGTAAGTCTTCCAGATTGCAATCTTCATCTACTTTTAGTTAAATAAGACCAAGAAAACTCAAGTTAAGTAAGTCTTCCAGATTGCAATCTTCTTCTACTTTTAGTTAAATAAGACCAAGAAAACAGGATGCAAACAGAACACAATACCATGCATTCACGGAGGGTTTCTCCGCAACCAGCTCCTCGTAAGAAATAGCGAAATCAACCTCATCAAAACCGCTGAAAACCTCGGCGTAATCGAGAATGGAGCTTGGAGCACCTACTTCAGCATCAATTTCCTCAAGAACTGGTAAATGAAGGAAGGGAATCGAAGAAGAGGTATTGAGAGTGTGAAACCTGCTGAAAATCTTCGAATAGTCGATTTTCGGAGCGGAGAAAGGAGGAGCTGCAAGTTCATGGGGTCCTCCAAAGAGTGAGAGGCCGCCATTGCCATTGGAGGGAGTTGCAGAGGAGCATTTGCTGAGAAGTGGAGGATGGAAATCAGCCATTGCAGATACAGACAGAGATAGAGATAGAGATAGAGATGAGAGAGAGAGGATTTCAATTTCTAGGGCTTGTAAAGTTTTGTTTTTGCTTCTACAGCCTCTTATTTCTATTACATTTTAGTATGTCAGAAATGCAGGTTTGGAGAGCATGGTGTCTACTCTGCACTTTGAGGTGAGAGAGACAGAGACAAGAGAGAGAGCTTGCAGTTAGTATGCTCATACTTTTCTTTTATTTTTTTGGGTTCTTGTAAAAGTGCCCTTGGGTTTTTGTGACAATTGGCAAAAATAGTACTTGGGCCTATAATAAAGTTTTAAAAGGACCCTTATCTTGAAACTATTTTTAGAAAATACTCCTTGCTTCAATTTAAGGAATTAAAACTAGAGGATTTTACGGGAAAAAAAAATAAAAAAAAACAGTTTAGGTGACAATGGATCGAAAATATGATTTTAATTGACCTTACACCAGATTAATTATTTTGCCCGAAAACGTATTTTTTAGCATTTTTTACTAATGTCTCTATCGACCTTTGTTTTATAACGTTAAGGGTCTGTAGGGACTCTGCGGTATACGCTTATAAATGAACGTAACTCAGCTCCATTCCCTGTTCTTGGTGAAAAAATGATGACACTCGACTTGCTTCCCCTCCCTAGGTCATTCTCACCTCTTGAAGACCAATAATCTAAAACTCTACTTGGCTTAATCTAAAACTCCGTTTGCTGGAACCACAGTAAAAAAAATGGCGTTGAATGAAGATTTTTTTTTTTTTTTTCGTTTTCAAAGAATTAAAGATTTGGGGTTTTGGATTTGAATCTACAAACTTCTATCCAATACGTATTTTTGTTCCTCTTCTGTAGTTGTTTCAAGAAATGCAGATGTTTGGAGTTGATACTTTTTTTTTCTTTTTTTTTTTTGTGGGTTCTTGTAAAAGTGCCCTTGGGTTTTTTGTGACAATGGCAAGAATAGTACTTGGGCCTTTAATAAAGTTTTAAAAGGACCCTTATCTTGAAACTATTTTTAGAAAATACCCCTTGCTCCAATTTAAGGAATTAAAACTAAAAACATCACTTTTCAAACTTAAGATCCTAACGTAAGAAAGCAGTCTTACCTCTGAGTTACTTTGCCAATTCACTTTTCCTTGTTAAGATTACTTTTAAAAACACTCTTGACTATGGGGAAATACTATTTTTTTAAACACACCCTTTACTTTAGAAAATTGTCGTTAGTAACGTTTAACATATGAAAACATGCCCAAAGACACATGATCCATAAGATGTGACAAATCTTCATAATTTGATTTCAGCCAATCAATTTTTTCCAATTTTTGAAGTTGAACTAAACCCATATCTCAAAACGGATCATTTTCCTATAGTTTGCCGTGTGGAAGAACCGCATGCTTAAAGTCCATCCATCTAATTGAAAGGAAAGTCAGATGATACACTATCTTCAAACAGAAGCTTTGCTAGGAAAAAAATAAAAGATATTTATAGAACTATATTTACATATGGACCGGGGCCTAGATTAAACAAATTCCAAATGCAGTGAGGGGTTTAGGTAGATAATTCCACATTAATTTTTTTTTAACTTACATTTTTTTCATATATATTCTAGAATATTAGCATTTGGTTATTTTCATGATATAAGTGATGTTATCAAGCCTTTTTATTGTGGTATGTAACTCATTGACACTATTATCCGAATATAATTTATATGTTTGTTGTACATTTCTAAATACGAATCTCTAGCATTGGGTCCCTATATAGCAAGGGATTTAATAAGTTTAATGACTCGATAAAAGAAAAGATAAATAATTAGAAAAAAAAAAAAAAAACTCATCACCGACAATGAACATAAAAAAAAAAATACTGACCATATCCAAAAAAAAAAAAAAAAAGAGAAACAAAATAAAAGGAGAAAAACCCAACTTAGGTCAAACATAAAAAAAAAGAATAATAAAAAAAGATATATTACACAATATTGTCAAAATGAACCTTAATGGCAGTATATGTAGGTGAAACACACTCATACGAAAAGGGCAATGATATAAAATAACTAAAAAGTGTTTGAGAAATTTAAAAATTAACCCAAATACACAAATATCTTTTTAAAAAATAAAATCTCGTGCTATCTGACGAACAAATTAATTTTAAAGGATCAATGGATATAAATAGGTAAGATTACTTTTGCAATAAAAACACAACCTATCTATTTAGTCTAATAAAATGTTTGAAATAGATCGATACACTTTCGGGTGTAAAAGTTCGTCAAAAAATAATCAAATATAAGAAGACTCCGTTGGCTGCTATGAGACCGATTACATATACAGACAGAGATAGAAATAGAGAGAGAGGATTTCAATTTCTAGGGTTTGTAAAGTTTTGTTTTTGCTTCTACAGCCTTTTTTCCTATTACTTTATAATGTCAGAAATGCAGGTTTGGAGAGCATGATGTCTACTATGCACTTTGAGGTGAGAGAGAGAAAGACGAGAGAGAGACGGTTTAAAGGCAAGGCCACACAACACAACACATGCATGCTGATACTTTTTTTTTTTTTTTTTTTGGTGGGTTCTTGTAAAAGTGCCCTTGGGTTTTTGTGACAATGGCAAAAATAGTACTTGGGCCTTTAATAAAGTTTTAAAAAGGACCCCTATCTTGAAACTATTTTTAGAAAATACTCCTTGCTCCAATTTAAGGAATTAAAACTAGAGGATTTTACAGCAAAAACACAAGATTAGGTGATAGTAGACCGAAAAGATGATTTTAACTGACCTTACACTAAATCAGTCATTTTTCCTGAAAATGTATTTTTTTAGCACTTTCTATTAATGCCCCTATTGACCTTTGTTTTATAACGTTAAGGGTCCTTAGGGACCCTACGGTGTACGCTTATAATTGAACGGAACTCAACCTCATTCCATGTTCTCGGTGAAAAAACGATGACACTCGACTTGCTTTCCCTCCATAGGTCTTTCCCCCTTCTTGAAGACCATTAATCTAAAACTTGACTTGGCTTGATTTAAAACTCTATTTGCTGGAATCAAAGTAAAAAAGTGGCGTGGAATGGAGATTTTTTTTTTCCTTTTTAAGAAATTGAAGATTTGGGGTTTTGGATTTGAATATGAAAACTTCTATCCAATGGGTATTTTTGTTTTTCTTCTATAGTTGTTTCAAGAAATGCAAGTGTTTTGCTGCCTTAATAACACTTGTATGCTGACACTTTTTTTTTTTTTTTTTTTGTGGGTTCTTGTCAAAGTGCCCTTGGGTTTTTGTGACAATGGCAAGAATAGTACTTGGGCCTTTAATAAAGTTTTAAAAGGACCCTTATCTTGAAACTATTTTTAGAAAATACCCCTTGCTCCAATTTAAGGAATTAAAACTAAAAGCATCACTTTTCAAACTTAAGATCCTAATGTAAGAAAGCAGTCTTACCTCTTAGTTACTTTGCCAATTCACTTTTCCTTGTTAAGATTTCTTTTAAAAACACTCTTGACTATGGGGAAATACTATTTTTTTTTAAAACACCCTTTATTTTAGAAAATTGTCGTTAGTAACATTTTTTTAGGAAATAGAATTATATGGTAAAAATAAAGTTTAAGTTCATAATCGACGGGGTAATGAAATTTTAGAAATCACCAGCAATTCTTCGTGTGGTAAGTTAGATTTTTTTTGAAGAAAATGTCCTTAGTCGTTAAATCGAGTATTTATTCATCCTTTTCGAGTATAAATTATATGTGCATATATGACTAAACAAAATGCTGATGAAATATATTTTTAAATGTTTTTCTTCTTGTGGAATTTATTATAAATTGGATGTCATGGCAAGTGTTAAAAAGAGAAATCTTTGCCGGAGTCCAGATCCCCTATTTGGTCCAAATAGGGAAATCCTGTTTGGACCAATCAGGGGGTGACACATTGTTTTATACTTAAAAGACGGTGCCGGCTTTTAAAAACAACACCGATTTTTAAACTCAACAAATTCATGTGTCAACCCCGATTGATCTAAACAGGGTTTCCTTGTTTGGCCGAAACAGGGGATCTGGATTCCCCTGGCACGGATATTACAACTTTCTATTCCATTATTTTTAGTTTCACCTACAATATTTGGCTGTGGCTCCTTGTTCATATCCTAAACATTAACAAGATAAGTTAGAATCAAGAGGAGTTAAGTGTATAATTGTGGGATATCTATATATGTAATAAAGAACAGATCAAAAGCGATTTGTTAGCTAATGGATGTAATATTCCTTTTGGATAATCCCTTTCAATTTCTTGAAAATAAAGAGACAATAGAATTTCTTTGGAGTATGTGCCACTATTGACATCTCTCAGAGCATTTGGAAGTCCAGGGCAGACCAAAGTACATCCACCTGGGGGGTGGTTGTACCCATTGGACCTCAGTCCGCTTTTAAAATTATAATGAAAATTCTGGCTCTACTTTGAAAATTTACATAAAATTCTTGCATATGCCTCTTACACCCACATGAAAATCCTAAGTCTGTTTTCAAAATCTAATTGCATGCCAGGATCCGCACCCCTCAAATGAAAATTCTGGGTCCGCCGCTATTTGAAACAATTGATAATCACGTAAAAGAAACTTTGAAAAGAATTTCAAAATAAAAGCATCCAGAACAAATGATAATGAAGAAAAAAAAATCCAAAAGGGGGATCCATAAAATCCAATCAAAGTGAATTCCCAAAAGAAAATAGAAAATGAGGCCATTACTCTCTCCAAGTCAAATTCAAATAGAGGCAATAGAGGCCCTAGAGCTCGATTCTTCATCAGGTATTCTTACTATAGATGCATGGGGCCGATCTTGATCTAACCACTGTTGTCCAATTTATAAGTTCGTATTATATAATCATCTATCACCTCAATATTGTGCATTTGTATCAAGATGATCTGCTGAACAGATCTTTACATGTGGGAGAAGCACTAAAGAATCCAAAGTGGCAAACGGCAATATTGGAAGAAATCTAAGATCTTCAAAAACCAGAAAACAAAAAAGGCTCTAAAAATTGTCAATCTTCCTGGAGGGAAGCATGCAGTGGAAAGTAAGTAGGTCTGTATATTCAAATATCTATTCAAAGCTATAAAGTCAGGTTGGTGGCAAAAAGGGTTTACTCAGTAATATGATATGGATTATTTTGAGATTTTTTTCAGTGAAAATTGGAATTTAGTAGGACTCTCTCTCTCTCTCTCTCTCTCTCTCTCTAAATTTGGGTTGACCTTTATATTAAAAGGATGTCAAAAATGCATTTTTTAAATGGAACAAGCGGCATGTCCAACACAGGCCGCTAATGGTGTGGATAAGGAAGAGTTTGACTGTGGAGGTCAATGACCCACTAAAGTGAAGGGATAGGCCGAAGAGGACGTGCATAGAGATAGTAAAAAAAAATAGATCCGTAGAAGTGCAACTTATTTGAGGACTTGGCTCACAATAGATCGGAATGTAGAAAGAGAATTCATGTAGCCGACCAACCCAAACATAGTTGAAAAAGGCTTTGACGACGACGATGAATGGAACAAGAAGTGCACGTAAATTTGCTACTAAGAATGTCATAGAAGTGCAACTTATTTAAAGATTTGGCTCACAGTAGATCGAGATGGAGAAACATAATTCATTCAGCCAACCCCAACATAATTGAGAAAGGCTTTGACGACGACCATGATGAATGGAACAAGAGGTGTACGTGAATTTGATACTAAGAATGTCATGGAACAAGAGGCGAACATGAAATTGCTTCATGGAGGTCTATCATTTGAAAAAAGCTTGGTATGGCCTAAAAACAGTCTTCCCAAGCTTTCATTCAGGAGATTTAGGCAAATGGGTTCTAGGCTACCATTTTGATGAGCTTCATTCAGGAGATTTAGGCCTAGGCCTACGCCTGGAGTATGAAATTAAGGATCTTGTGAATTAAAATCTGTTACAATATCAATTAAGATAAAATTGGATCAATCGTCCCCCTCAGACTTGGGCCGGCCTCCAAAACTCACATGAAAATTTTGGTTCTACCTCTAAAACCAACTTGAGCAGCCAGCCACACTGGCACTTTGAAGAATACCATGATGCATGTTTTAGGCTGCGTATGACCCTCGGATTTTCCTGGAAATGTACATATCTATTACCTAAAAACAAGATACATTTCCATACAAGGGGTACACTTGAAAAGAGTCACTCCTCATTTCATCTTATCTTTTGAGCGAATAAGAGTACAAGGGAGGAAATGGGGGAGACATGAAGGGGTGAATATATGTATTTCATGGAAATGAGAGCACCTAAATAACCCCTTTAGCATTACCTGAAAATAAGGTACTTACTATGGAAATGGAAATAACCAGACCCAGCCCACCAACAAGCAAACAAAATTCAGTTCCCTCAACTATGATGAACCAAATTATGCGTCTCGAGACAACCAGCAACAACAAATGTCAAGCTCTATTAGTTCAGCAGTATAATTAAAAATGCTTAAAACATAAGAAGAGGTCGATAAAATCTGATGGGACTTTAATACCTATCCTGATCTGTGATCATGCTTCATTTCCGCAAATGTGGACATTCCCAGTGGAGTAGGGAAACACTACTGAAATCATATGTCCATTGGAGCTGCTTCTGGGCTCCTATCCTCCTGCATATCAGTGACAGGTTCAGCTGCTTCCTCTCTTATCTCGAACGAATCAATCAGCTGCTGTACTGTTTGCTGATCGATTATGTGAAAGGGCTCGTTGACTCCAACAACAGCAACGGTGCAGATAGAGCTGGTCAATTTTTCACCTTGGAGTGTTTCCTTGATTGCAAAAAGTGCATCCTTCACAAGATCATCGCTGGAACAGTTCGCAAAGGATTCAAATTTGCGCTCCAAGTATGTTTTTGCAGCTTGGGAGCGAGATCCAATTGCGAATGCCTGGTATTCAAAATAGTTCCCACTTGGACAGTTATAGTAAAGGTGAGCTCCAGATTCATCCAAGCCAGCAACAAGAAGACCTACACCATAGGGCCTTTTCCAGGATCGCTGTGTGCAAACCTGCCATCAATGGGAAAAAGTAAGCAGGAAAGAGAAGCTTCTTTCTGACTTGGTTCTTACGCATAGACAAGGAGAAATATGATCAATGCAGAATGAACCAACATTTGAATGGAGAAAAACCTACCCACCTTGATTACACAGCACAGATATGAACTGGCTGATACCGCAGTCCATCAAAGTCAGGAGGAATGATTTGATCAGGACCAATTATGGTAAGATCCACAGAGAGATGGTTGTGGGGACTCAAATGCATGCATAACCATTCACAGGGTTAGGGGGTGTGTGATTTTAAATGTTGAAATTTCACCAACTGCATGACTATGGCCATGAATTCAAGGGCTTAGGATGAAAGGTCAGTCCAAATTTTTTGTCTGTTTCAAGGATCTGAACCGCATACCTAATCAGTGAAATTCACCCATCAATAATTTATTGTACCCCCAACAAATCTGCCTTAGTCCCCGGAATTGGCATCCATCCATGTAGGTACCCCAGTGAATCTCACTGGCTCTAACAATAATTGAATTACTAAATTCCTATAAACCCAATAGTTACAACTCAGTCAAACCAATCAATTCAGGTGAATATCAAACCAATCAGTAATTTTCTGAACATTGTGAAACCCAGACAAATAAATAAGCTTGACTGAATTTAAGTTCCAAAAAGTAGAATTATATGATATATTGGACAAAATAGAAGGCTTCAAAGGTAGCTTCACCAGCTTGGGGTTTCCTTTAAGAAAGGACATCCATTTTTTTTTTATCTATCATTAAGACAGATATGATGTCAGTTGTATCTTCTCATTCATACATCATGTTCTGCGCCCTAGAAATGCTGAGTGAAAAATCATGGATGTAAAAATTTGAGCATCCATTGAGAGGGCTCTTGTTAGATGCCAACTTATTGAGCATACAAATGGACTACTAAATAAAGAGTTTAATTCAAACAAAGGAAGAGTTGAGGAGTATTAGGAAATAATAAACCCAACAGATTCATGTCACTTGGAGAGAATCAACAAGTTAAAGAACAGCACGAGGTCACTATTAAAACCAAATAGCAGCAGCAGCAACCCCAACAACAACAACAGCAACAACTGCTGCTGCTGCTGCAGCAGTTGCTACTACATTACATGCAAGCAAAAACCAACTACCTAAAAAACACTACTATGAAATAGAATAACCAAAATAATGATACTCAGATCCTTCAAAGAAATGGAAGACATCAATGGTGGTCCTTGTGGGTTTCATTTTCTCCTTTTGAATATTGAGCTCTATCCTCCCAAGTTCTTGTTGAATTTAAGCATATGGGAAGGTCGGCCAACGGTGGATGATGCCCTAGTAAAATCAAAGGGTGGATAGGGTAGTTCTTTTGATTGCACATTTTGTAATGGGCTGTTTTTGGTGTACGATATAAGGCTTATACCTGTTTTTGTTTTTCCTTTGTACTGTGTTCTTGTAATGTTTCCTTCTTAATATAAAGTGTTGTTACCATCATCATTAAAGCAAAGTGTGTGCTGTTACTGTTGAGAGAGAGAGAGAGAGGGGGGGGGGGGGGGGGAGGGAGGAAGGGGAATGTGCCAAATATCCAAATAAGGGTAAGCCTATGGGACAGGTCTGAGACTTATCCTCCAGATTCACTTCGTTTCGAAAACCGCTTCACAATCGAGGTTTGAGCCTTTTCGACATTTTCTTTATTCATTTATTTATTTCTGGTCTGCCCTTGTAAACAATTTTGACTGCAGGAACTCCCAGAAGTGAGATGTTGATGCATGCAAAGTACAATAGTAAAATAAGGAATCCATTATGGTGGATCCTCATGCTCAAAACTCAATGACATCTATTCACCATCCTATCACATCATCAACATGCATCACAGTCCTAACATTTGGACCAACAAGGTCTAATTAATTCCTTAGATGTTAGTAAGGAACATCCATATGAAAGCATGATCATATAGTTGAAATCCAAACATTTGGAACAATGAAGCCCAGATAAATCATTTGACAAAAGGGTGAGCCTCTGCAAAAGCATGATCATATCATTAAACCAAGTATTGTAGGTCCCTATTTGTGATATGATGCGATTCATCGTCATCGTCGTCGTCAGTATTATCATCATCAAAGCCTTGTCCCAATTATGTTGGGATCAGCTACATGAATTCTACTTCTCCATTCCAGTCTATCTTGAGCCAAATCCTTGGATAGACTACACTTCTTCAGATCTATTGTTACTACTTCCATCCATGTCCTCTTCAGCCCACCATTTTCCCCTTGGTAGGCCATCAACCTACATAGAAAAACTTTTCCTCACTAGCGCCATTGCTGGCTCGCGTTGGACCTTTCCAAACCATCTCAAATGGGTTTCTCTTGTTTTATCATCTATTGATGCTACCCCTAACTGCTCTCGACAGTGCTCAATTTTTATTCTATCCTCCCTGGTTTTACTACATATCCACCTCAACATTCTCATCTCTGCTACACTCATTTTGTGCATGTGTTGCTTTTTGATCGGCCAACATTCTACTCCCTAGGTATAGTTGGTTTAATCATTGTCTTGTAAACTTTTCCTCTCAATCCTGTCAGTATGCACCAATCACAAAGTACTTCAAAAGCAAGTCTCTACTTCAACCATCCCACTTTTATTCGATGTTCGACATCAACATCTTCCTCAATCTCTCATCCTCGCTAATTATTGAGCCAATGTATTGGAATGAGTCTCTTAAATTCAGATCAAGATCCACTTTTGGCACGGAACCTATTAGAAGGTGCCAAATCCATGGGGAACAAAAAATCAAAGGATCCGGATTGGGTTCGGACCTATAGTTCAAGTTCAACTCCACCCATGTTTCCGATTCCAAAACCCATCATCAATGAAGAGAACGAAATTACAAAACCCAAAACTTCAAAACTATTTCCTTTTTACCAAAAAAGAATGAAATCCCCCATCTTTACAAGAACACCAACAGTGGTGAATGAGGGCGCAAATATTTTACCCATGAGTGGGGCTTCGTAGTAATTTTTTCTTTATGTCTTCTTCAATTTTAATATGTTGTTTTGGTCATATGGTTGGAGGGAATTAGCTCATTTTATCCCAACCTCTTTACTTTATTTTGCATTTGTGGTTTCAGCTTGTATTCCTTCCCATTTTTTAATAGAATTCTTGTTGCCATTCAAAAAAAAAAAAAAAAACCCAACAACATAAGGAAAGAGGTGAGAGGGCGGGGGGTGTGCCTACAAAGTAACCAATCAAGATCTGCTTTTTAGTTGTAGCCTTAATAGAGAAAGGAAATGTATTTTGTGTGTGTGTGTGTGTGTGTGTGTGTGTGAGAGAGAGAGAGAGAGAGAGAGAGAGAGTCGGTGGAACAAAGAGCAGAAGGCAGAAGCATTGATATAAGAAAAGAGCGATGAGAGAGAGCAGGAGCTTTGTCTTTAAAAGGGACCAATCAAGAGCTTTATCTTTGTTGTAGCATACTCGTGTTAACAAAGAAAGGAAAGACAGAGAGAGTTGTTGGAACAGAAAGCAAGAGGAAAGAGCATCAAGACAATAAGAGAGAACAGTAAGGGCTGAATAGCGAAGGGTTTACTAAACCCTAACCTTAAGGAAATTTGCCTTGATTTAAAAATGGGCTTGCCCGGGTCCTTGGGTCAGAACCTGTATGGATCATGACCTGAACCTTATTTATTACCGGATCAAAAAAAAAAAAAGGTTTCGAATCCAGATCTGCTTTTTTATTGGAACCAAACTTAGGCTCCAAACCCGATTATTTTCAAGTCAGACACCAGAGAATCGGAGAATTGGATATCTGTCTGCAACCCTACATCATAGGCATCGATCTTCTTAGAAAGACGATAAAAAATAACCTTAAAGCCCATGCAAGGAAGGAATCACTTCCAAGCCATCAAAAAATGAGGATGTGAATCTAATGTTACATGCAAATTTTATTGAGGAAGTGGATGAGAATGGGTTATTTTATTTGGCAGTAGGGAAAGAAATCATTGGAGGAAATGCAATATTAAAATTGCTAAAACCGTTGATGGAAGATACTGCAGAATTTTCTTTAGGAGAAATACCCAGTGGTTTGCCACCAATGTGGCATGTACAACACTACATTTAGTGCCCAAGGCCAACCTACCAAAGCAGGCCGCTAACCAAATGAGCCCAAAGGAGTATGACAAGTTGTGAAGGGAAGTAAATGAGTTAATTGATACAGGCACTTAAGGAAAGTATGAGCTCATGTATCATTCAAACCTCGTTCGCTTCCAAAAAGGATGGCATATGGCATGTGCAGATACCTACGTGGGCCATAAAAGAGTTACAATAAGATAGTGTCCACACTCCATCTCTTGCCTCGATGACATATTAGATATTCTAGCGGGGACCAAGGTCTACTCTAAATTAGATCTAAGAAAGATGATATTATCATATTATAGTCTCCTTAGGAGACAAAACATTTAAAATGTGTGACTGGCTATACAAGTGGCTAGTTATGCCTTTTGGAAATCTAACAAAAAAGCGCGTATGACTTGTAAACCAAGTGCTTAGACCTGTTGTTGTCAACTTTGTGATTGTGTACTTCGATCATATTTAGGTATTACAGCCCCCAATGAAGGCCCATGTAGATCACTTTAAGCTAGTAATTGACGTTTAAAAAGAGCAACTCTATGATGATGAAAAGAATGCAGCATCGAGATACGTGGTGTTCCTCAGTTATGTGGTCAGATATAATGGTATAATGGTGGACCAAGATAAGGAGTGGGCCATTTGGGATTGGCCTACCACATATGGTACATGACATGCGGAGTTCTTATGGCTTGCTCCGTTCTCCTCACCAGTTCATCGGAAATTTCAGTACAATGGCAGCACCCTTAACTAATTATCTACAAAGGGGCCATTTAAATGGTTAAGGTAGCAGCAAAGAGTTTTGAGAATGTTTAAAAGAAAGCTAACAGGGGCTTCTGTTTTAGCACTACCAAACTTTGATAAGTCTTTAAGGTCAATTGTGACATGGTAGGCTCGTTGTGTTCTATAGTGAGCGGTTGAATGGTACAAAACTATGCTACTCATGAAAAAAAACTTTATGCTATAATGTAAGCCTTACAACCTTGAGGGCATTATTTGGGGCAGCAAGAGTTTGTTCTCTATTCAGACCGTAAGGCACTTAAGTTTGAATGAGCAACAGAAAATGTATAGACACGAGACACAGATAGCCCTCATACAGGAGTTCAACTTTACTTTAAAGAAGGTGGGCATGCACAATAACCAAGGCTATGGATGCCTTGAGTTGGAAAGTAATGCTTCTATGGGTTCAGGTGGCAAGTTCCGACACTTCTGTTGATTTGTACGTCGGAGGCAGAGATTTTTGGAGCATGTGAGCAAGACTGAAAATGAGGCAGCAAGGACAGGATATGTTGCATGATCAGTTTATTTTCCATGGGTCCATACTTGTGAACTCGATTGCTCCTTACAGAATAAGCTCATTCGAGACTCAGGTTCTCATGTCTGGCATGAAGGTTAGAATAATAGAAATGCCATGTTTTTTGCCTCGAATGGCAAACCTAGAAATGCCATGTTAAAAAAAAATGGCCTAGGTTATACCTGGATGCGGCTGGATTGTAACAAGATCTTAGATATGTCAAATGGCAATAGGGTGTGCACGGGATTATGATTGTACATGCCATTGTGAGTTCCACATGCATCGTTGGAGGATGTGAGCATCAACTTTATTTGGGGGTTACCTGGACCAACAAGATAATTACACCATCAAGATAATTACACCATCTTCATCATAATGGAACGACACTATAATATGGCACGCTTTGTACCATGCAGGAGAAGCCATGAAGCTCCTCATAAGTCATATCACAATGTTGTATTTTAGAGTGATTCTTAGATTGCATGGTGTTCCTAATAGCACCACTTCCGACTAGGGCAATAAGTTTGTCAACAATTTATGGAGGGTATTTTGAAAATTGTTGGCTACTGAATTTGCTTCATCAACGCTTATCATTCACAATTTCACACACTGATGGGTGAGCTGAGGTAGTGAATAGAAGCTTGTGTAACCTATGATGCCCAGATACACACATATATCGCAGGGATACGCCATGGATATGACAAGGACACAGGGACACGCCATGGATATGACAAGGACACATATTACGCATAAAAAGTGATGTATCGGGTATGATGAGACACAATACATTGACTATTTCTGAAGTATCCAGGTACCATCGTGGGTAACATCTTATGAACCATAGCCAAGGACTGAGTGAAGCAGTGCGATGCGTGTTGTCTCAAGTGGAGTTCTTTTGCAACCAACCAATAAATCAGACTACAAAAGAACTCATTTAAAATTGTAAATGGTAGCCTTTCAAAAAAAAGGTATAATTAAGATCCTATATGGTGCGAACTCAACCAATGTGGTTGAACTTATTCCAGTGCATAATTGGGGTCAAATTGGTGTGTAGACAGATGAGATGTAGCAAACATTAAGCGAATGCATGAACAGGTTCAGAAACAAATAGAGGAGGAATGCAAGATACAAACAAGTCACCAACAAGCACTGCCGCAAAGGTTGTTTTAATGTGGGTAGTTCAGTTTGATATATTTGAGAAATAAGAGATTTCGAGCTGTTACTCGTCAAAAGTTGAAGCAAATGAAGATTGGCCCATACAAGGTAACAAGGAATATCAATACCATATGTCCCATCAAGTTTCCACCTGGCATGAATAATTCCAGCTTATTCGATATAGCATATCTGATTCCATAAGAGGGAGTAGTTGAGGTTGATGGAGTGGAAATGGAACCAACTCAACGGCGAGTTACTCTCAGGTGAGGGACGATGAGGTAGACAAGACAACATTGTCAGAAGACCAAGAAGATCACAATGCAGCCCATGCTCGTGTATATGGATTATGGAGGCATTTGATTGGGCACATGGGACCTACACCCATGTCTTGTGGGACCAGTAAGATATAGGGGCCCAAATTGATTTATGTTCCTGTTGGACTATAGAACCCAACCATCCATATGGATGGATTGTACAACTCAACTAGCTGGATTATTGGAACCACAATCCCAGTGAAGCCCATCTAAGCCACTTTGGCCCATGTGGCTAGGACCACTAGGGCCACGGGCCTTTGCAGTCCACTACTAGAAGGGCAGGCCTTTACCAGTCCATTGGATGGGATAAAAATCCACTGACAAGAAAGAGATGAGATTATGAAAATATCATTATTTTCACTTAATTAATATTTGTGAGCATCATCATATCAACTTCATATTATGACTTCCAATTCAATCTACGTTAATTAATATTTGCAAGCATCACAAGTCACAACAACTTCATAATTAATTACACCATAGTATAATACTTCCAACTCACTTAACAAGGTTAGACATTCCTTAATGCACTACAATCCACAATAAATTTCTATTAAAGTAGGACTCCCAACATCAAGTAACTTTCTAATTTATCAAAGAATTATGATATAAATGTTTAAAGAGAATGATCACGGTGCTTCGGTGTCCATAGTTTGTGAATCCAAACTCCTAAGGAAAACCTACCCCAATGTTTGTTCAACCGAAATAATACTTAAAGTTGGTTCTGCATGTGATCAATCTTACATGGAGTGTAACATTACACTGAATGGAATGGAAATTTGGGACAGTGCCAATTCACACGAGGTAGGCTTTTGTGAGTTGCTTGGGTCCAGGAATTATGGGCCCCAGTGCCCCACTGTATTTTCTAATGGCAGCACGAAAACTTCTGTGCTATCAATAGCATATGATCATTTCCGTTATTTAAAATGCTTTCAAAATATCCAAATTTGTAACCACCATATGCCTTACTAAATGGGAAATATTTTTTGCCAAAGAATAAAATCCCAGCACACTAGGCAATGTTCCTATTGCCAAGGGGACACACGTGCTGAGAATAGAAAACTTCAAAAACAAGTCAAAAAATACCAAATCATCTTACAATACAAAGGGCTAGAAAAAAAAATCTTAAACATGTTTAAGTAGTTAAATATAGTTTGTGCTTGAATTATGTTTTACTGACCTCCCTCCTCCGTCCATTTTCTCCTCCAGTAGGAGAAAACAAGGATTCCTTTGGATGAGGTGAAAGTAACAAATAGGGATTCCCATTAGGAGGAGAAAATAAGGATAAATTTTGGGGTTGAGAATCACCTCATGGAGATTCACTACTTGCCACTAGTAGCAATTCTCCATTATGATTGGGGCATACTGGAGAAAGTCATGCAGGAAGAAACCATTTTAAACCTTTATTTAAACAAAAGAAAAAGATTTTCTAATGGTCAAATGCCATATCTTTTTTAAAAAATAGAAAAGATCATATTCACTTTGTTTTCACCACCCCTTTGAGGAGAAACCTATTTGTTTTTCTTTTTCTAATGAATATTTGTGACCTTCCTAGCATGTACTGAATCCTTGGGATTGTTTGAGAAATTGCTTCATTGAAAGGGGCTAAGAATAAATTCCCAATTAATGGCCTGTTGGTTAAGGACTTGTGTAGTGTGTGTGAGTGAGTAATCACTAGAGCAAAGGGGCTAAGAACGAAGAATTAAAAGTAGCTATGTACAAGGGACCATCAAAATATTCCCCAAGTGGAGATGTACAGGAGACCCCATCAAAATATTCCCCATGGATAGAATAGGTAATGATTAGAAAAGGCACACATCAAAGGATAATTGTTTGTCTCATCATAAGTTGGCCCCCACTGTTCTCCTCATCTATACAGTACAAAAGATTGGCCCTTGTGTAAATGGGGATTTCCTTACTAAGTAGGAATAGGAAGAAATATGCTGTGTGGAATCCCAATCCCTAGGTATAAACTTCAAAGTTTTCATTTTTCCCCCTTCTACGCGCCAAGAAAACATGGTTAAGTGAAAACCAGAAAGCAATGTGGTTTCCCTAGTACATCAGCAAACCCCATCTGAGGAGAAACCCAAGTTAGATGGACCAACATTTCTCCTATGTTGTGCACAAGAACCAAATGGGAGATCCTCCACTTTCCTTTGAAATAGGTTTCTCATTTTTTCTCTTCTTCTTAAACCTCTCTAACCTAATTCTATAGCACAAAGGAAATAAATTTCCCGGGAGCTGAGGAAAGTTTTTCCCTTTCCATTGGAAAACTAAAACCAAAACATCAAAACAATGGCAAGTATTCCATGCTACCAAGGAATCCTCAGATAAATGTGTGTTCTAAGCCATGGGCGGGGAAGATCGAATGGGAAAAGATCAAAATAACAACAATGGGGGAGACCAAATCTCCAATCCAAGCACCCCCAAAAGATCCAATCTAAATCCAAACATCAAAAACCTAAAACCAAATCTGAAAGGAAAAACCCAAGCAAAATCAAAATCCAGACCTGGGCCTTGTCTGCAAGCTGCACGACGAGGCGGCCGACGGGGAGCGGAGACTCATACACGAAGCTGTAATTGATGCATTCAGATCGGAGGTAGCGGGAGAGGACGCGTCCGTCTGCGGTGAGGCCGGCTATGGCGACGCCGATGTGGTCGTCGATCTTGAAGATCTTCTTCTGGTGGGAGGAGAGCTCGGAGTTGGCCTTGTTGACGCTGGCCAGGACGACATGCGTCTTGGACCGGAGGCCGATCGCCGCCGAGCCCTGCTTCACGGCCTCCATGGCGTATTCCACTTGGAATAGACGGCCAGCAGGGCTCCACGTAGTCACATCCGTATCATACTGGTTTCGGAACATCTTCTTCTCCGCCTGATTCTTCTTCTTCTTCTTCTGCTATTCGTTTCTTTGGGCCGTGGAGATTGCTGATAAATGAAAGAGGGTGTTGGGTTTTTAGGGACTCTAAAGTTTTCTTCTTCCTCAAGTAGGGAAAAGTTAGAAAAGGGTTTGTAAGTTGTAACTTGGAAATATTGGGCCTATGAAACTTGGATTTATGAATCCAAGGTTGGGGGTGGGTTTGGGGGACTTACAAAATCTAGCTCCCTCAAAACTTATTTGTGTGGGGGTGGGGGACTCACAAAATCTAGCTACCTCAAAACTTTTTTTTTTTTTTGGGTACCTCAAAACTTATTCCCACTTCAGGCTTATAGAAAGTTGGTCCAGTATCATATTGATTTTAATAAAAATAAATAATTTAAATTAATGTAGAAAAATATTTTCCTACGAACAACAGCTGCAAGTGTAGTTCAACGCCGTAGAGGCTACTTAGGGTTTACCTTTTATTAATGTTGCCCTTTAATCCTCGTTTCATCTTATGAGTTGCCATGGTTTTATGCTCGTTAAATCCTCCCTCTTCGTTTGATTCAATGTCAGAAAGATCTATGACTAGGATACTATTAAATTCGAGGATGTTAAATCAAGGGTTGGAGTAATTTGATAAGGTTGTGATTTTCTGGATCCCACTTATCTATGATAAGACCTTTTTGTATGCCTTCCTCTCATTGATAAACTTGTATTTAAGTAGACATAATGAGTTGGATTACATATAAACTTTATGCAGTTTGCTCATAGGAGAACATCTTTTATCAATATAATGGTAGGCCTCAACTATCAAAAGTAAATTTTGAATAAAAACAATATCAAAAGGAGGGCATTTATTTTTGAATGATTTTAGATGTTAAATCATTAGTCTACTAAGAAGTCTCGCAAATTTTACCATATTAATAAATATTCAGCCCCATAAGAAAATTGCATTGAAATTCAATCTACGTTATGGCATCATTGACTCTGAAGTTAAGGGCCCGTTTTGATATTTACAGAATAAAATATTAATAGATTTAAATATTGCAAGAATAAAATAGTATAGAATAGAATAATGTAATATTATAATATTTTTATTGTTCAACAATTCTTGAATAATATTTTAGAAATTTTAAATTGAGCTGTTTGGAAGGTGCTGTGATTAAAGTAAATTACATTATTAGAATAATTTTTTTATTAAATATTTTAATTTATATGTAATTTACCACATCTGGATAAAAAAAGTAGTTGAAAATGAGACTCCTCTATTTCATTTTCAATTTTTCTTTCATTCTGACAGTTGGAATGCTACACAAAACTCCTTTACAGCCCCTTTGTGTCACACAAGTTTTGCAAAGAAAGCTTTGCCTTTCCATGTACTACTAATATTTTGCACTTCGGTGAAACAACTTCTCTTGAAAAAAAAAATCCTCAAAATCACATAAATTCTTATTGTAAGTTTCTCTCCTTATACTAATTAGTGTTTAGGTATTGATTAATTCGAGAAAAGAAAAAAACCTGATTTGGAAGTGTATTAAGTTTGTGGACAGTAAGGAGGCAAGAAGGAAGCTGATATGATGTAAGAGGGGTTAAATTTACTAATGAGTGAGGCCGGGTTATTGGAACATTAGCATAATAGTGTATCAATCAGTCAGCACATTTATCAACTAAGTTACGCCTGGAAAAATAAAGTGCCCGTTTGGCAAGTCTAATTCTAGGCTTTATATGTTTTAAAATGGTTTGAAATTGCATTTAGACAGTTTGGTTATAACATTTTGAATGTCCGTTTGAAATTGCGTTAAGACATAAGGCCTCTATTTCACGAATTCATGAAAATCACCATATTTGAATCAGACATGAAAGTCTGAAGCGGAAAGACCTCACTTGCTACAGTGTTATTTACGTTACTTTTGCCTTCTCTGATTTTCCTCACTTTTGTTTTCTTATGGGACTGTAACTCATGATCCAAACTGTTAGTTATCTTTACAAGGTCAAGAACAGCTATGGATGAGATTTCATCCGTTCGATGTTTATAGATTTTGAGATATTTGTGAAAACATTTAAATCATTGGATTTGCATTTGTGGACCTTGTGGGCCCCATAATCAAGATCTGAACCGTTCATCCTCTTTGGAAAGCTGCAAATAGCTATCAGATCAAGTTTAAGGTGTTTACTCATTATAGATCTTGAGCTATTTGTTAAAAAGCATGAACTATTAGATATAAACAAGCTCTCTCTCTCTCTCTCTCTTATTACTTACTGTCACTCCGGCTTTTATGAATTCTAAATCATTTTGGGCCACTAACATGCTGATCCAAACCGCCCATAGTCATTAAAATGTGGAACACCTGTGTGGGATAAATTTCCAACCGTTGGATGATCACAGATTTTGAATAATTTGAAAAAATCCCAAACCATTAGTTCTATTTTTACATGTGTCTTACAAAACGGTCTATATTTAGAATATCAATGTCTTACCAAACAGTTTATTTGTAAAACATTTATTTCAAACCACTTCATTTAAAACAGATATATATCATACTGATCTGCTTCGTAAAGATAAGATTCGCCAAACAAGCCCAAAGTACATGCTAAGTAGACAACAGATTTAAGTATCAAACAAGTATGTGTGACACTGACACAATCTAAGGCATAACAATCATAGGAAAGAGATCAAGGACCCTTTCCTCACCATGCACCTGAAGATAACAGATTGCCCACAGAAATTCACAATCATCACCATGAATACTTTAGCCTGCTTTTAAAATTGCAGGTACCCATTGTGACGCCTCTGAGTCCCACATCGACTATAGAGAGGAAAGTGAATGGCATTATATGTAGAGCTTACACCCTTTTGGTGGGTTGAAGCCTACAAAAAATAAAACCGTGAGGCCCGGGCTATGTAGTGATAGTGAAGGTATTGACTTTAAATTACTTGAGTCAGAATGCATTAGTTCAAAGATCACTGGTGTAGGATTGGTAAAACTAGATATTCAATAAATTTACATAATTAACTTCCTTCATTAGATGCAAAACTTGGCACTTAGCATTATATTAAAGTAAAGGGGGAGGTGGGCTATGAGGGGTGCCACCTCATCCCCAAAAGTTCTCTCCTTTCAAAGAAATATGCACAAAAAACTCACATTGT
Organism: Camphora micrantha; assembly: GCA_003546025.1. Taxonomy (NCBI): domain Eukaryota; kingdom Viridiplantae; phylum Streptophyta; class Magnoliopsida; order Laurales; family Lauraceae; genus Camphora; species Camphora micrantha. The sequence goes on from QPKB01000010.1 coordinate 25,705,779, forward strand.
TTTAAGGTGCCACCTCAATTTGGGCTACTCCTTTTCTCCTAAAACATCTCTCATAAGAGATATTTATAAACTTTGAATTTGAGTCTTATTTCTTGCCATTATCCAAATTATAAGCAAATCTTTACAGTCGGTTTGTTTTCTTTTTTTTAGATCTTCAATCATTAATGGGTCACATGTTAAATATGTTTCGTGGGCCCTACCGATTAATGAAATCCAAATTGTTGCTCCTTTTCTCTCCTTTCAATGTTTTCCCCCAAATGGATAAATCTAGTAGTGGGCACCAATTCGTATTAAATATATTTCAAGATTGGACTCCAGTATTGAATGAAATCCTAATGGCATTCTCTTAACCTATTTTTTTAAGAGTAGGCCCCACTGATGGAGGGAGGCAAGCCTGTTGGCCATTGTCTGGTTTTTTAATGGATGCAAATCAATTAGTGGGCCCCAGACATTTAACTTATTTCTGCAGTGGGACCCACTCATGGATTATGCATAGATATTAGTTTTTTAGGTCAATATGTATCCATAGTGGGCAATCAGACTAAGTTAATATCATACACAAGCTTAATTTCTTTGATAATTGTTAGGATGTGATTTGTGTGCATATGAGTTAGAACTATTGAAAACATACTATGATGTCCATTTACACGCATCCCGTGCAATGTACATCTTTTATGTTTATTTCTTCACTTACACTTATTCGCCCCACTCTCTTTCAATTTTTTTTTCTTATACTATTAATCATCTGTGGCAGCCAACTGTTCCATCACTATAAATCCAGATGTGGTGTGTGGCCCATTGAGGATGAAATCACTTGATTTTCATTTCCTTTCTTCTTATCTTCCATTTTTTCTTCTTTGGACGCAGAGCCATCAGTGGGTCCCACACGTTAAAAACATTTCAATGGTGGTCCTCACTGATGGATCAAACACGTTAATTTTTTTATCTCTTTCTTTTGGTTCTTTTTAGTAGATGAAGATCCATCCGGTTTATTTTCTTTTTCTTATATTTTCAATCATCAATGGTATAATATATCCATAAATGAGATAGCCGTAATGGTCAATGCCATTAAATTCAAGTGGTCGTTATGTTATGTAAATTTACTTTATTTTATATTTATTTTCATGCATAGAAATTTTTTTAATATTCAAAGATAATAAAAAAAAATTATTTTATATTTATTTTATCTTAACAATATTTCAAAAGAATTCTTAAATTTTAACATATTTTCATTTTTTGCACGGGCCTTTATTGCTAGTTTGTTTTACTTGAAAGCAACTTCTGTCCACAGGATGAAGAGTACAAGAAAAACATCACATTTGTAATAAATCGAAATAATTTTTTTTTTATGGGAACCAGGAGATGGAAAGATCCATTTGTTTAGGGACCTCATATCAAATTTCAGGTCAATCCCATGCCCCTAACCCCTTGATCCATGGCCCACGATTTAATGGCTTTATATCAAAAATAAATAAATTTGACCCTCGATCCAATAGTCTACTTTGATCATATCGGTGAAAACCCATGGGATTCGATGACATATAGGGGTAGGGTTTGGATGGTCCATCCAGTTCAGTGCATAGGTGGGCCCCAGTTGCTACCTAGCATGGTAAGCTCCGTGCAAGGAGGATGCACAGGAAAATTGGCCTCTATATAGGATTTTCTTCTGCCGAGAGGTACCTCTCATGGTTCGTGGGAGAGGTAAGAATTTTAGCAGTACATGGATTTATCATTTTAACTCCAAACTGGAACCTGAACTCTCTGTGTGTGTGTGTGTGAGAGAGAGAGAGAGAGAGAAGAAAACTCACTATACCTGAATCAGATGACCAATCTTATTCCAGATAAGATCAGGCTATATAATCTTGAATTTCGTAACTCAAAATTCTGCATTGTACCTATGCAAGTTTGGGTCTGAAATTTAAAGCTAAGATTCAACTCCAAACCTGCATTGTGTAACTCTGTTTAAATTACTTGGATGGTTTTTGGTATGGATAATTTATAGTGATAGTGTGGGTTCTTCAATTTTGTTTTGTTTTGTTCTGGGTATGGGATCGATAAATTGCTCTTTAAGATTCTCTCAGAGCATATATTTCAAATCCCTATATTTCTCCATCAGCTTTCTACATTTCTGATGCTTTCCCATGCTTGACATGGGTGCCATTTGCTAGTTTTAAGTTTAGGCTAGGTTGGTGCCTCTACAGGTGATTTTGGCTCAGGTCTGGATACCTGAGACGGATAGGAGATGTAGAAGAGACAGAGTGTGGAGCTTCTACATGTGATTTTGGCTAAGGTCTCGATACCTGAGACGGATAAGAGATGAGACAAACCACATAGGACTTTTTTTTTTCTTTTTTGGAGAAACGTTATCAGAAAAATATGCAGTACTCTATTTGTCAAATTTGTGCCCTTGATTGATCATCACAGGCTTTGATGAAAACATATTGAGAGTTGTAAAACCAGCTCAGAATGTTGAGAAATGCTGACAAAAGCCTCAAATCTAGAATCCAAAATATGAAAAATCAGCCTACCGAGAGACATCAATGTCAAACTCATGTACTTATACTACGAGAATAGCTCTGAAACAGCAGCACCCAACCCACGCATGGGTCCAAAAGCTGCATCAGCCAATGGGTTGTGAGTGCGTGCAATCAATGATGGAGGAGCAAGTGCATAACATAAGAATGAAATGCATCTGGAAAAATACCATTCAAAAAAAAAAAAAAAACAATGCATCTGTAAAGATGGTTCTTAAATTAAAAAACATTCACTCATACAAACGAATTCTCAACTTCGAACAGTCAAATGAGCATAGATTACTGGGACACTTGCAATCCACATCAGCATGTTCACTTGATCAAAAGAATTTCTCAACTATAATACTTGTTGAGAGAAGATTGATACGCATGTAAAAAATCTTCTATTGCAAGCAAATAGTTACATAACTCATGAGAATTCAAAGTCTGAACCCTACAGATGATGTTTTCATTTGACTGTCGTAAGCCGCTATGTTCTGTGGTTCACACTCGGGCATAAAGAGGCGGACCAACAGAGCTGTGGTCGAACTCACGGATACTGCTCCACAGGTTGCCCACCTAAGAGTCCTAGGTAGGGTCATTCTCGTACCTGCACCAATATGCAAACTTAATGACTAATGATGACTGTATAAATGTAAGACACATTCAAAAATTTAAACAAATACAAAAAACCAGTTTCAGAGCCCCAATAACATAATAACACAATCATAGATTCCTTTAGGGTTTTTTTTTTCCAGCTTTGGTCCCTAATGAACAGAGGAACCCTAGAGTCAAACTTATCCACTCTTTCTCTCCAAGGGGAGCGTTGTGTCCCTAACCAGCTGATATACAGCTTGGAAGAATTGTAAGTTCCCTTTTAATGATATGCATAAATATCTAAAAGAATTTCCAAAGAATGGTAATTGAGTACAATATAAAGATGGTTTGTAAAGGGAAGGGAAGATAATCCTCGATAGGTATTACAATAATTGCCTCTATATGCTCGTGATTTTTTTGGAAAACAACTTCATGGGATATTGACATGTTCTGCACTCTAAGAATTGCCAATTGCCTAATTTGAAAGAAAAAGGTCAAGTAGCCGGATTATTAAGATGCATATCGCACTTAATAGTATTATTCGACCAGACATGTAAAGCTAGGTAGGACGACACCCATATTATGAGAAGACTGAACTGACAGAACAGTGATTATACATTCTGCTATGTATGATGTAGTCAGGAAATAAAAACAGCACATAGGAGCTGAAGAATTAGAAAACAATATACCCACCCAATCATCTTCATCTTATCCTTATCCTCACCATCATCGACATCCCCATCTAGAGTGGTTTTTTCTAATTTTCTGGCAGAACAATTATGAGTCCGTCCTGGAAATCATCAAGTTTAAACAAAATATGGTTTCATTTACATCTAAAGGCACCATAAAACAATCAACAAAGCTCAGGGCCATGGATATTGAAATCGAGGTATTGAAGTGTCCCAAAGCATTTAATCAACTGAAATGAAGGAATATTTTCTTCACATATTGATCTTTGGTAAACAATCATACGAAGTTAATCATCATGAGTGAATAATAATAGCATATTACACCTGAAGCATGATTACTATAGCAGAATCTACAATGTTTTAAATAAAATTTCAGCTTCATAACAATTCAATGGTTAAAATAGTACCAGTTGTTTAATTCGGAAGCAAGGGAAAGACGGGTATATCAAAGTTAACCAAGCTAAGAGAAAGGAGAACTAGGGCATTGGCCATACAGCAAGTAGACCTATATTTTGTACAGAACTGAAGAAATTGCAAGAAGAAAAGGGATTTGCAGATAAGATGCTTATGTCAAGATGAATGGTCCAGTAACAAGAAAGGACAGAATTTGAAATCAGCATATAAGAGAAAATATATGGATAGCTTCAATAAATGATTAATTAACAAATTTAAGAAATGTCATTCGGGTCAGCTTATGTCAGGATGAAGAAACAGGAATGCTGCAAGTGCAAATAACTAGGAGAAGTGGGGAGACCAGTAAAGACTTGGAATGAAGAAAAAATCAAGACATGTCACACTGACCGATGGCGTATTAAGCAGAAAAGTTACAGCCAGAGGCTGAACCGAGTTAGCTGGGAATTGGGATACAGCTTTGATAGACAATGGCGATGATGATGATGATGATGGCATTAAGTAAATCAGCTCTATCTTCTATTTAACTAGGTTGTATCATTACTACTGAACGTCGATTCAACAACCAACCGGAGCAACACTGAACACCACAATTATAAATAAGGGGGCATTTTGGATTTAACCCTAATGGAAATTGGTTTAGATGTTTTCACATAAATCAATACCATCAATCCAAAGAAGCCTAATGATTTTGGGGTGGACAAAGCTCCAATAAGACCCAGATATTAAATCCCAAAACAAGCAAGTAAAGATGACAGAAGATACGTTGTGCAATCTGCAAAGAACCCAGAATCCGATGCCCCCTCCAACCGTGAAAATTGTGTCAGTATGCTTCATCAAAGTTGAACAAGGTTTGCAATCTGCTCTCATGAGCTCTACATCAGTGAATCCAAAGACACTTCTCAACGCCATATGTCACTGTATCACAGAAACTCTCTGGTTCCCCAAAAAAGAAGACTAGAAGGTATTTTTCCGTCTTCTAGTTTTCGAAAAGAAACTACGATTTTGGGCAGAATTTATTTATCAAGACCTATAAGAAAATCAGTCCGATTCATTAGATTTCAAGCCAATATCTAAGAGGCACGTGCACGTAGGGTTGTAAATGGGTATCCGATTCTCTGATTATTCGGAAGTTTCGGCCTGCAAAAAATTAGATTAAGAACCTATTTTAGGTTCCAATTCATAAATGGGTCTGAAACCCAATTTAGGTTCCGATTGATATATAGGTCCAGTTGTGGATACATATAGGTTTCCACCCGTAGATTCAGGACCCGGTATATGAGTCTTTCATATTGCAAATTGTACCTCAAAATCAATATATATATATATATATATTTTTTATATTTTTATGTATAAGACTGGAAATCGTAGATTTGATGCACTATTATAAGTTGAATGACATGCTTATTTTAAGAAAAGATTAAAAAAAATTAAAGAGAAATTAGACCCGATTTTAGAACTAGATTTTAGTCCACCAAGTGGATCTAGATCCGGAACCGGATCCTGATTTTTCTATCGGAAACGGGTTTGAAACCGACAAAATGGGTTTAAAGTCAAAACCAGAACCGTTATTTAGAATAAGTTCTGAATCTGGGTCCCCTATGGTTCTGACCCGGAACTATCATGTTTGCAACCCTATATGCATCCCACAATGGTCTATGCCTATCTGCAACTAGGGTTGCAAATGGTTATCCAATTATCCAACTATTTGAATTCTCTCGGTCTAAATAAAGCATATGGAATCTATTTTTCAATGCGGGAGAATTTTGAATCCTAATCCGGATCCACGTATATAGTTTCTGAGCATTATGATCTGCAATCAGATCCTTGTATCTTTTGGTGAGGATTCGGATCTAGGACCATTCAACATCCTCATGGCTTTTCCCAATATATTGGGTCAACTAAATAAATCCTATTATTATATATTATAGGTATATTATTTGATTTCCAAATTAGAGTCCGATTTCGAAATTGATTGCAGAATTGGAGTCCGATTTCGCAATTGATTTTAAAATTGGACCTCAATTTCGATTTCAATTATGAAATTGAAACTCTAATTTCGATTTCTATTTTGATTGGAGAGAAACTTCAAGGTTTACATCGAGAGCCCACTTTTGTTTTTTTTTTTTTAGGTGAATTTAAAATTTAAAATTATCTATTATGGATCGGAGATTAAAGAATCCGGATGATACAATAATTCCACCTTGCTCAATAACACTACCCAGCCAAGTCAAAATGAGTCTTCTTTAGTTGAATTAAAACTCTTAATATATATATATATATATTATGATTAGGAAATTCTAAAAGTTCGTGATTTTAAAAGTGTATCTTAGATGGTGATTTATGCATATGGGCTTCATGTACGGTAAACGTTTTTTTAAGTGGACCTCATATTCTAATTCCTAAAGGCAGGGCACATGTTGTAATTTCTAAACATGGCCCTCCACCAAAATTCCTAAAGATGGGTCCACGTTGGAAGTTTTAAAGTTGGCCCCATGATATACAACAATTTCTACATCCTTATTCTTTATATTAGAATTTGGAGAATTGGTTTTTCTTTTTTATTTTTCTCTCACGGTTTTCTATTTTTTACATCCTTATTTCTACATCCTTATTCTTTATGATGATTTTTTTATTTATTAAATAAATAGTAAAAAAATAAAAGAATGAGATTACTTTAAGCTATGATGTAATTTCACAAAACAAAAAATCTTACTTTTTTCCTATGCCACCCATTTCCGATAAAGATTTTATGACTGCAATATAAAAATGATTTTATAATTAATTTAAAAACTGAACTCATCATATCTATGGAAGATGTTCAAAAGTATAAGATAAAAAACCTCAAAATAATATCAGCATAAATAAAAAGAATAGATATGAAAATAAACAAAAATATAATCAAGTAGTTTTTCATATAGAAAATAATCATTTCAACATGCTCCATTGATTTTCGGAAATATGTCATATCAATAAATCAGATTCAAACCACATTTGTATCCTTATTCAACTTTTAGTCTATCTATTTGGAAAATAAAGAAGTCCAAATCCCTTTTGTTTAAAGGCAATTGATATACTTTAACTTAGTTCTAGGCTATATGATTGTAGGTTATTTTCAATTATATAAGTTTATAGGGTATTCTATTTTGTTAACATATGCATAATATAATACATACATAAAAAGTATTAAGTCAAAGTAAAACCTTTGAAATGAAAATTGTTGATGAATTCATATAGTCTTTGACATGGACTTAAGCACCCCTAGAGTTGGCTTAACTTGATTTGGGTAATACGATATACTAACTTTTAAAAAAATGAATTAAAATTAGGTAAGGGTGGGATACTAATATATGAAAAATGAATAGGAGTGTTTGAATTAAACAGAAGAATATACCCTATTTATTAGTTAAAAGTGTCATAGATGTTTGACAAGTGTTATCTATTCAATTGATATTAAAAAAGTTGTGACTCCAAATGTCACTAATTTAAACTTCCACACAAAAAAGATAATTACAAGTACCATGAAAAAAATGATAGTCTAATGATTGTACAAAAAAGATGCTTGCAGTCAAGTTCGAAACTGCACTATCACACTGGAGCCACAAGGGATTTACTCGGCTCCCCTTGGGCCTAAAAGGATTATTTCGGCCCAAAGGGCTAGGACACCCTCCGCTATAAAAAAAAAAAAAAAAAAAGTACCATGAAAAAATGATTGTCTAAAGATAGGAGTTAATGATTGGCAAGTCAAATTGCTATAAAAGAAACTTGATAATTTAAAGATAGGGAGATGGATTTGAACGTATTGAGTAGTGCACAGTAGTATGTGTGCTCAACCTATAGTTTACTCACTCATTAATTATGATAAAGATGTCAATACATTTGTTTTTTAAAGTTATAAAGGTTTACTCAACATTTAATTAATAGATCGCATTCAAGTTAAATTGTTGGAAGGTCAAGGTAAAGTTGGGTCAAGAGATCCTAGGTCACATATTAACTTTAATCCAATCCATTGATTAATTGGGTTAGAGAAATGTTAGTTCAAACATATGAAAAAAAAATGAACTCTAACTTTGTATTACCAAGTGGATTCAAGTTTCCAATTCAGTGGTGAGGCACATCCCTTCCATAAAAACAACTAAGGATCAATCTCTTACTATAGTTCTGATGGTGAGAGACTTGATTGAGTGAGTGGAAGGCATATGATTATTTATATTAAACGAAGGGTGGGGGGGGGGGGGGGGGGGGTAGTTTAAAGTTTAGGTTGATAAGTTTGGTCAAAATTGCTACTCCTATCAATTTTGTCTAAAACTTTTTCCAATTAAAGGATTATAGCTATTTTACCAACTGCCTCATGACAAAGCTCTTATTAATTATCATAAATTAAAAGAGTTTATAAAACTATCTTACTTTTGTTTCATTAGAAGGTAACTCGCACTTGACCTAAGCCTAACATGTTTCCATCAACCTAATTTTGTTTTATATTTGTAAGTTTGTAATGACTTCGGTAGTTCTTTATTAGGTTTGAAGATTCATCCTGGGCCAATCCATTGCGTATGATTCAATTGACTTTAAAACTTGATATTTTGTTTAATGCATTTATTTCAATTGGATTAACGACTGTGTTTTTTTTACGTTCAATTGAATTAATTTTTTATAATTTATTTACAAATGTGAATGTTGTGACTATTTTCTTCTCAACCATTATTATATTATATATTAAAGTTGTTACCGAACCAACTTCAGGTCTAACCCTTCCAATTTCAAACTAAACCTCTAAATTTCAAGTTTCTTTAATCCTAGATTTTTTTTAGTTGTTGAATCATTTAAGGGTGATTGTAGTCATTTTTTATTTTTAAATATTATTAACATAATTGCCTAATTTAATTTATAATCTCGTTGATCAAAATATACCTACAAGAGAGATTCTTCTTTCTCGATAAGAAAAAACGTCATGTTATGTCCATTTCACTCGACAATTCAAAAATATGATAATATACTCTCTACATTTATATAACTTTTCCTTCACCCAAAACAATCTCACTTTATATTTTATTTTTTCTCAATTTGTAAATGGGGCTTTTTTTAAGGCTTATACTTAATAAATTTAATTATGTCACTCCAATTGAAATTAGGCCCGTAAGATTGATCATGCTTAAAATACTTGATCATAAATAAAAGAAAAAATCAAACTACTTGATATGTAGTTAAAATTTATATTAATTTCTTACCTCCCATAAACTTTTATATTTTTTTATTACCTTTTTTTTTTTAACGTTTAAACATTGACACCAATAAAATTTAAATAATGTTTAATTCATAAAACTAATTACATCTTTAAGGTTTTGACCTTAATCAAGGCTACTATGACAAATGTCCGTGCTTTAAGCACGGGTGGTCGAGCTAGTTTATATATATATATAATTTAAGGGCCTACATAGCATAAGTCATATTCATATTTGAGATCTTTTTAGCTTCAATCATTATATAATAATAGCTCTAGTTATATATTTAAAAAATATATATTCTGAACCTCTTTTATCTAATTATATTAGTGCTGCACTTCAACTTTTTTTATCTTCTTTTTTTTTTTTTTTTTTTGGTATTTGGGTTTGAAACCAGAACCATGTGTTTAAATCGATGTCAATAAGGATAAAACACATAGGTTTATTGTTGAATCCCGATCCAAATCTTAAAAAGACAGATCTGGGGTTCTTGTTACTGCACCAATGCTTCTTCCACACCAACTTACTGCATTAATTTCATTATTTCATATGGTTCTATCAGGTTTCTCAGTTTTCAATATAAAAGGTCTTAGAAAGATTTGTAACCAATGACAAATTCATCAGTGTATTTCTTTTCTAAAGAAAAAGGTAATAATACGACCATATTGGGTGGTTGGGTTGTACATGCATAAAAGTTTTTGAAAAGACCCCTTTATAGTATGAGATTTTATATATTTTTCAATTGCAAACCACCCCACCACGAAGAAATTATATTTTTCAATTGCAAACCACCAAACCCCAACCACCACACCACACCCCCCCACCACGAAGAAATTATATTTTTCAATTGCAAACCCCCTCCCCCCCCCCCCCCCCCCCCCCCAAAAGAAATTATATTTGTTACATATTGGCTCTCTAGAGGCGAATTTCTTGATCCCACCACTGGCCACATCCATATACATGTCGTTGATTTTCAAAGGTGATGAGTCGTTCCTTGGTCCCTATGTCTAGGTTCATATTATCATATACAATTTCAATTTTTAAACCTTCTTTTGTGGTGAAATGTTTTACTACCTATTCTACAATAGTGGAAACTGAAAAAAAAAAAAAAAATTATCTCTTTAGGGCGAACCTACTTTCTTGCAAAATCGTGGAAGTCATTTTTGCCTCATAATATATGATGTAGATCTATTTCAAATAGAGTGGTTTGAAATAGATGTTTTACAAGTAGACAGTTTGGTAAGACAAAAAAATTGTTTTAAATAGTTCTTTTAAAAAAGCAAAGGTTCAAAGTTTTTCATTAATTTCTTAAGATGTACAATCAATCAGGGGCTGATTTCTTTTTTTTTTTTTATAATCTCATAGCCGATTTCAACCTTCCAAAGAGAATCAATGGTTCAGATCGTAATTATGGGATCAATGGAAGTCCATAAATTCGGATATAAGGTGCTGCAATATTTTACAAATATCTTGAGATTTGTAATAAAACAACGAATCAGATTTAACCACCTTCCGTGCTTAAGGTTGTGAAGATTACCAACGGTCTAGATCATAAAATAATAGCTAAAAATTAAAAAAAGAAAAAAGAAGAGCAGAAAATCACACGAAAGTGACTGGATTTAACCTATGCATGTCTAATGGTTCTCGGTTTTCCATTGATTTCTTGATATCTACAAGGAACCGGTGGCTGATTGTTTAACACTTAGTTGTTATCGGTCTTGCAAAGAGAATCAATAGTTTTGATCATGATTATAGGGCCCACAGAAACCTATAAACTTAGATCTTTGACACATATCTCAACACCCATGATAGATTAACAGTTCAAATTTGACATGATGGCCGTTTTTGGCATTTTTAAGACTTTATAACGGCTTGGATCATCATTTAGAGTGCTTAAGTCTAAAATAAATGAAAGCAAACAGGGTAATGCAAAAATCACGCATTTGAAGTGGAAGATTTCGAAGTGAATCCCCTTGCATTGAAGTGGATGTCATATGGTCTTGCTTTATTTTTTTGTGGCGGATCCCACAAAATTAGAAGCCACTTTTTCTCTAGATTTATGTTGATTTCTTTTTAATTTATATGTAAATCTCAATGCAACATGAAACAATCTATTACACTAACCTATTAATGATTATATCAACATTTAACACGAATCCTAACTAACCTCATCACAATACAATTACCTATCTTAATAATTCCTGAAGATTTAACTAACCCTAGATCAACCTTCTATCTAAGCCTTAACGCAGGCTAAGGTCCTTTCTTAGATTATAATATGAACTGCAATTCTAATTAATTAATCTAACCAATTAACTTAAGTCTAAATAAAAATAAATCACCACCAAAGAGAGAATGGACAAGATTTTTATGTGGAAAACCCTACTCGAAAAAAAACCACGGATAGTGGAAACCACCGAAAAGCAAAGCACTATAAATTGGAAATTACAAGTGAACTCACTAAACCTTTGATATAGTTGGAACTCAACCTAAAGGACTGTGAAGAACTTGTTGACGACCCACCGTTCACCTTCCACGAGCTAGGTTGAAACTCACTTTGAATGCCCCTTCAAGGTGCTTGAAAGAAGCAGATAACTCCAGCGCAGTCTCCCTTGCAAGATAAGCCCACAAAATCTCTCCAGACATATGCTTGAGATAAAATAGATAGCTCGAGTAACTTCTTTTGTGGCTGCAAGGGGTCTATAAATAACCCAAGACTCGTGCACAAGACTTTTGGAATAGCAATAGGTCTCTAAGAAAGAGTTGGAAACAGAACAACACAACTAGAGTCCGGATTGGGCAAAATACCTTAGCTTGCTATAGCGAGCAGGACCTGCAAACCTCAGCTTGCTATAGCGAGCAGGTGCTGGCTATAGCAAGCAAGTGTTCTGCCTGCGCTAGATCCAAGGCTCGCTATAGCAAGCCTGCATTCTGTAAAGGAGCTATGAGGCGCGATTGCAGTGCCGAGTTAGACTCTTTAAACGTCTTCAAACCTCATCTTAAGTGTCCAGAAGTCTTCTTCTATTGTCAAGAGGTTTCTTCAAGTCCTTTTCTAAACGAAATAAACATTACAATTCAATTACGACTTTGAGTTTTGTTCAACCTTGGAGAATTACCCGACTAAAATTCTAATAGTTCCTATTACAATTTATTCACCATCGAAACCCATCTCTAGTTTATTCTAAACAATCTCAATTTTAATAATTTGTGTGGTCTCTATCACCCTCCCACAACTACATGGTCCTTTTAAGAAAGGATTATGTGATTGCCTATATTGAATGTAACCAGTTTATCTCTTAAAATAAATGGTTGATGTGTTGGTGATACTGTTGGTGGCTATATATTTGTGATGTTCATCACTATTGCACTCTACGAAATTTTGAGCCTCTTAGAACTGGTGGTCCTAAAAATCACATTTGTTATGAAAAGCATATCAAGTAGAATAATGTAGCTTGAAAAACTACTCTCTTTGGAGGAGACTAAGAAAAAAAAAAGAAAAAGAAAGATGACACAAATGGTTGTGGTCTAAGGGAGATTGGTTTTTATTTAAATAATAAACCTATGTCTATAAAGTTTAATAGTAAATTGTCAAACGGGCCCTAAAAGAGAAAAGAGATTGAATTTTAGTTTTTCATTTTTTATTTTTTTGGTCAATGAGAGAAGAGATGAGTTCCAGATGGGAGAAGGAAGATAGCAAAGTGGGGAAGAGTGAGAACCATAGGTAGCAAGATCAAGAAACCTATCATACATGCTATTACAATTATAGTAATCTAAGAAAATCTCTAATTTATCTCCAACAATCTCAGCCTTCTTAACTCTATATATTTTGTGAGATCTTTTCATTTCTAAAGTTGCCCCACCATTCACCAACCTATATCAGTCTTTGGAATTTCACATAAAAAAAAGGGGCTTTTAGCCGTAGGTCCCTCGTCATTTGATTTTAAAGGCTAAGATCCACGATATATATTCGTAATGGCGGCAGTCCTCTTATGAAAATGACGCACTAAAAAGACCAAAATACCCCCGTACACGTCAGCAAAAAAGGCTCCGCTTTAAATCAAGTTGTAACCAAAGCAAGTGAAAGTGCAACCAAAGCAAGAGCAAGGACAATCAAGAAACAGATGGGGTTTTTCTTAGTTTTAAATCATTTTATTTGACTTTCAAATCTATCAAATAAAAAGCACTTTAAATCAGTTTATTTCTTTCAAACTCAGATAAATTTGTTTGCAACTCAGAAAAGTTGTTCAAAACTAAGATAAATTTGTTTGAGTTTTGCCAGAGGTTAAGATAAGTTTTCAGAAAACACACATAAATTTACTGTTTTTCTGAGTTTGCTGATATTTTATTTGCTTTGATAAATTTCTGTTGGTCCAGACTCAGATAAATTTGTTCCCAACTCAGAAAAGTTATTCAAAACTCAGATAAATTTGTCTAAGTCTTGCCAGAAGTTAAGATAAGTTTTCAAAAAATTTAGATAAATATGATGTTTTTCTGAGTTTGCTATTAATATATCTGCTTGGATAAATTTGTGTTAGTCCAGACTCAGATAAATTTGTTTGCAACTCAGAAAAGTTGTTCAAAACTCAGATAAATTTGTTTGCAACTCAGAAAAGTTGTTCAAAACTCAGATAAATTTGTCTGAGTTTTGCCATAGGTTAAGATAAAGTTTTAGAAAGCTCAGATAAATTTATTATTTTTCTGAGTTTGCTGCTAATTTATCTGCTCAGATAAATGTGTGTTGGTTTAAACTCAGATAAATTTCTTCGAAACTCAGAAAAGTTGTTCAATACTCAGATAAATTTGTTTGAGTTTTACCACATGTTAAAATAAAGTTTCAGAAAACTCAGATAAATTTGTTGTTTTTATGAGTTTGCTGTTAATTTATCTGAGTTTTTGTATATGTTATCTAATTTTGGCATGAAGTTATTCGACTTTAAATCAAAGTTATCTATGTATTATATGAATTTATCTATTTTTTATGTTAATTAATCTCTGTTTGCTGTCAATTAATCTGAGTGTGACTTCAATTTATTTGAATTTGAAAGTAATTTATCTAAGCTTGCTGTGCATTTATATTAATTTGATCTGCACTTTTTTTTTTTTTTAACTTTGATGTGGGTTTATATGAATTTATCTGTGTTTGAAATCATAAACAGTTAAAAAAAAAAGTTATGTACCATCTATATGAATTATTTTTTCGTTTGATGTAAAATTATCTAACTACATTAGGTTTGATTTGAATAGATTTGGCTTGGTTTATATAAATCTAGTATGAAATTATCTGTGTATGGTGTGAATTTATCTGACTTTGTTATGGTTTTATCTAACTCTACTTATGGACTGGGATGGGTTACATATAATTTTATCTGAGTTGTACATGTACACCGACAGCTGAAAGCTAACAAATTACAAGGAAGAACACAAAAAAGAGGGATCAGATAAAGACGATGAGCTCGAGCTATAAACCAGGAATAGACTGCATGACAAACAGTTAGAAGGCCAAATCAGTCATAAAAAAAGAATGACATGTCGTAAGGGACCACCGCCTGAATTAATCCCATGCGCAAGGGACGTTAGGCATTAAACAATTATATATTGGACTAGAGACTTTATATCCTAAGAATCAAGGATCTATCGGTAATTTACCCTAAAAAAAACTGGGAGAGGATACAAAGGGTGTTTGGTGTCAGAGGAATATGTTATGTCTTTTCCATAAAAACTCATTAATTGAAGGAGAATGTGCACCATCTAAAATAAAAAAAAAGAGATAATTAGCCAAAGATCCCTCATATAGGACTTGTAAGGCCTCCAGTCCAGGCAAATTCTTTTTAAGGGCTCTGGTCCACTCAGCTAGACTGTTTGCAGCCAGAGGTCCCTATATCCACACGTTTTCATTTTTCATAACTAATTTGCCCTTTCAACCGATTTAGGCATAAAATTTTCAATTTTCAAATTTCAAATCTTATTCTCACTTCTGGCAATCCTGTGTGGTTCTTGAAAAGAGAGATCGTTTCCGATTGGGCCACACTGATCAAAGATTTCCCGTTATGGAGAGATCTTGAAGATGAGTTGCAGAGAAGATCCAAACTTAGGTCTCGATTTTTTTATTGCAGAGACTGTTGAGTTCAGTTTCAGAATTGCAGAGCAGAACGTTGAGAGGATCCAGATTGTTTCGATTACTGGTCGGAAAGGTTGGAGACGATTTGGGGCTTGGCGCTGATGATGGGGCGGTAGTCTTGGACGACGAGGAGGCTGTAGAGGGTTGCAGAGGCATTTTGGGCAAAGGTGGCATTGGAGGGGTGGCGGAGGATGTGCGAGAGGGCATCGAGGAGGCCTGGCGTCGCCATCAGGGGCTCCCGGTCGAAGTTGGAGACGTTGAGGAGGGTGGCGATGGCGTTCTCTTGGGCGGCCGGAGATGAGGAGTAGAGGAGGTGGATGGCACCGGCCTCGGAGATGTAGGCGCGGGAGTCCGGATCGTGCTTGGAGAGGAGGCGGAGCTCGTAGAGGGCTTGGGTTCAGATCTGCTCAGAATCCGAGTTCAGCCACTGTACCAGAGAGCGAGCCGTGCATCCTTCACTTCCATTTCCAACTGCTTCTTCTTAATTTTCAGATCCGATTGATAGTCAAATTTCTGCTATGTATTTGGATTGGAAGTAGAGAAAGGTTTCTGGTATTCAAAGTTACTGTGGTTTTTTTCTTGGGTTTGGTTGGGAATGAGTAAAAGGTAGGTGGTGGGTGGGTGAGAGGGAGGAAGTGATAAAAAGAGGAGATATTCAAATATATGAGTTTTTATGAAATTTATCTGAGTTTTTTGTGAAATTTATCTGAGTTTTTTTCAAGTTTATCTGAGTTTTTAACAAATTTATATGAGTTTCTGTCAAAATTAATTGAGTTTTTTTATTTTTTGTCAAATTTATTTTAGTTTTGCTCAAATTTATCTGAGTTCTGAAACAAATTTCTCTGAGTTCTGGACAAATCTATCTGAGTTTTGGCTAATTTATCTGATTTCTGGAACAAATTTATCTGATTTCTGCAACAAATTTATCTGAGTTCTGAAATTTGAAAAATTGGTTTATCCTAGTTTTGGCAAATGTATTTGTGTTTTTTTAAACTTATTTACATTTTTTAATTTTATTTACGTCTTTTGAAATTTATTTGCTTCTTTTGAAATTTATTTACATTTTTTTAAATTTATTTGCGTCTTTTGAAGTTTATTTACATTTTTTGAAATAAATTTAACTAATGTGAAAAAAAAATACTTGAGTTTTTGGAAAAAAATTTAGAAATTTGAAAAATTGATTTATCTTGGTTTTGGCAAATGTGTTTGTGTTTTTTAATTTTATTTGCTTCTTTTGAAATTAATTTGTGGATTTTTAAATTTATTTACATTTTTTGAAATTTATTTGGATCTTTTGAGATTTACATTTTTAAATTTACTTGAGTTGTTTGAAATTTATTTACACTTTCTGAAATTTATTTCGATCTTTTTGAAACTTATTTGCATCTTTTTAAATTTATCTGCGTTCTTTTTAAAATTTATTACTTTTTAAAAAAAATTTATTGCTTTTTATGAAATTATTGCATTTTTTAAAATTTATTTGCGTTATTTTGAAATTTACTTGTGTGTTTTTATAATTTATTTGAAAATCTCATTAATGGGATTCCATTAATCGTGGGCAATTAAATGGTAGTTGGCCATTATTAATGGGATATCCCACCAATCATGGGATATGATTTAAAGAAAGGGCAAATTGAACATTTTAGGTATGGGAAAGTGTGTAAGGGACCTTTTGCTGCATGACTGTTTTTTGTGGATTATTTGCAACAAAGTCATACTTTGAGGGACCTGTCGCCGAATGCCCCTATAAATAAGGTAGGTATATGAATGGACAATGGAGGGCCTTTATTTTGAGAGCCTTTATTTTGAGAAGAGGTTTAGACCGTATGCTTACCTATAGAGATGGTTCCCCCACCCACTTACCAAATTTTGAATATTTTTCCAAAGCTACAGTTACAATATTTAAGGACTAGAATAATGAAATGTGTGATATTGCACAATATAGGATAAAAGTTAATGAAATGTGTGATATTGCACAAATTTATTTCTTTCCCTTGATTGTGCGATATTGCATAAATTAATAAATTGGTGTTATCGTATAAATTTATTCTGTTTTAACCTAAAAATGGGTTCTTTCCTCTGTATTTTGGTTTTTTCCTGCGACTTTATCCTTTTTTCTTGGCTCTACATATACAATTCTGTTTCCACCATTTTTCATTATATATTTTTTTTTAATCTTTCTACTATACAACAAGGTACATAGGGTCTTTAATCATTTTTTTAAGGTGAGAATGCATTTAATCGAATTTTTTATTCTTTTGCTATAGATGTAATTATAACCCATGAATTTCAAATCAATGGATCATTCATCTTATACTCTATTTAAAGTAAAATATATCAAATGGTATACTAATATTTATGTATAGAACTATTTTGGGAGAATACATCATTAGTATAGAATTGTTATTAGGGCTATAGGTTATTTTAAGGTTGTTTTATTGGTTTTTTGTAAGGGCTTTGGGATTTGAATTTTGTTCCTGTAGCGGGCAATCATTTCCCTTAGCATGGAGATTGGAGAAAATTCGGAGAATTATCTTTTGGAAGGTTAGGTAAGCTTAAGGTCAAAAGCCCTTCTGAGAGATCTTCAAATTTAACATGAAAATAAGGAGTCCGGATGTTGCAGCTATTTTACAAGAACCGTTTAACACTTTACTGGAACTCCATCGTAAGACCCACATAGAGAAAATTCGGATCATTCAAGATGAATTTCATCCTATACATTGATATATCGCTGGGTTTTGCAAAAGTAGTGCATCCCACCATCATGAGAATGTGGCTAGGCACTGATGTGGCATCACTACTAATATGGTGTTAATCATGTTTCCATTATAGTGATCAATCGTGCAGTGGGACTACTCATTTTGAATTGAAACTTGAGAATATATGATTGGATAGGATGAAATTCACCTTAGCGATTCGGATGGTCTCTATGTAGGCCCTACGACGGAGTTCTAGAAAAGTGTGAGTGACAAAAGGACCCATACTCACAGCAAGGTATTTATACTTGATTGCTTTATATATATTCACTTAATTACATAGCAAGTGGAGAGTTTGACCATAGTACATGAGGTGTATTGCGTCAAGGCCTAAAGTGTCGATACAACATACAATGATTTTGTGCGTAGCTAAGACAACTCCATGATACATCTATAAAATTGGGTCATAAAGCCATCATTACAAGATACAACATACAATGATTTTGGGCGTAGCTAAGACAACTCCACGATAAGTCTACAAAATTGGGTCATAAAGCCATCATTACAAGCCTCATTGTACAAAAACAAAAGACGTCCCATCCATCCCTCCACCCTTCTTTCTCTAGCCCCTTCCTTACTGCTTTTTCTTGGGATATGATGAATGAGTGGTGTTTTTAATTTCATGTAAGCCAAGTTCAACGAATACAAGCGTGTAGTCAACTTCTTCTAATTGGTTCTTAATTTTTCTTTGCTCTAAATACTTTGATACGTTGTTTTTGCAAAAGATACATCATAGGCTTAGGATTAGCTAGTCAATGAAAGCAAACGGGGCAATGCAAAAATCATGCATTTGAAGTGGATGATTTCAAAGTGGATCCCCTTCTTTGAAGTGGATGTCATATGGTCTTGCTTTATTTTTGTATCCCCATATGACAAAAATAAAGCAAGACCAGATTTCAGCACTCCTTTTCTATTGGATCCTAGTTTGGAGTGGATCCCCTTACTTCTATTAATTTTGCTCATTCAGTTGCAGAGTTCATATGAAAAGGGGTGCACATTCAATGCATGAAAGTGTTAAGGTGCAAGACCATATGACATTGGTTATATTTGTTAATTTGATTGGGCACATGAGTGGGGGGTATGCATCTATTACTCAATTTCTTGGGAGCTCTAATTTTTAACTTGTGCATTTCTCTAGGTCAGAAAAGGATAAGTTATTTATGATACATTAGACATACTTAATTTTGATGTTACATAAAAGGGAAAAAAAACCCTAAAAGTACAAAAAAAAAAAGAGGACATAGAATCTAATTACTTCATAATGATGCAAGAGGGCTTCCTACCACTTCTTTTTTAACGAATTTGCCCCTACTTCACAATGTCATGAAATGTTGGGTTATTTTGTGATATTATGGAATGTGGTTTTTTTTTTATGAAATTTGTACGTGGGGTTATTCCATAATATAACAGAATATCAGACTATTCTGCTGGAATGAAGGTTCTCTGCCTATCGTTATAAAGTATTTGGGCCCTCCGTCATTTTTCTTGAATTTAAGATTTTTTAATCCATAAAACTCCCTAATTTTGATATTGTTGGATAAATAGAGGATTGTCCTATCAAGATATCCATGGGACCCACATATCCAATGGCAATATTTGGCATGAGCATCACTAAATAGTCACATTCCAATTTGGTGCAAGACTTCTATCAACACCTTAGGCTCTAAATGAGCCAAACTAGGGTTTTGGGCCACACATAAAAAAGCCCGTATATAGTCTCAATGATACCAACTGGTTTTATAGTTTAGATTGTTAGAAGGGGCAGGAATCAGCATTTCACGGCATGAAAAAATTGTTGAAGACACTCTTTTTTTTAGGCGACCACCTTGATCAATCAAAACATCCCATAGATTGTCTTCTGCAGATGGAGGTTTTATTTGAAGGCTTATGTAAGTGTCTAACATCTCTATATTTTTTTTTATTTTTTTTTATTTTTTTAATCCAACTAACGGGGTTGGGACCCAAGTGAAAGCCTGCATACACATGGAAAGGCAGCCCACTGAAATGAGAAATGAGCTGGCATACGTGGGAAGAGGTGGTGTGCCCAGGGTTTGAACCCTGGACAGCCCGAGCACAGCGACGAGCCAAAATTTAAACCATTGATCTGTGTCCAATCTCGACATATTTGCAAAAAATGCATAGCCATAATTACGCATTTCTGGACATAAGTGGGCTCACAAATCAACCTTAGATTCTTTGTAGATCTTGAAAGATTAGTGAAAAATAGAGAATCGTTGGATTCTTAAAACATCTATTTAAACCAATTATTTCGTCTTACCAAACATTCTCTTTTTTAAAAACATCTATTTCAAACCATTTTTTTTTAAATACATTTATATCTATAGTTTTATTTCAAACATATAAGATTTACCAAACAGGGCTTTAGACTCTTAAAGCTCAAGATAGACTAGAGCAAGGGTTAGAAACTTAGATTGGAGCAAGTTTCTTTTAGTTTTTTTAAGAAAATGGAGCAAGGTTAGAATGATCTGTGCACAAATCTTATGCACACCCTTGGGTTATATACAGAGGAAGAATAAATATGAAGTTAAAATTGATTGAGATACGGCTTGTATCATCTTAAGGTGAGAAAACGTAGTGTAAGAAAGTAAACTTATAAGGAGAATATTCATGTACATCCATCCCTCATCATAGGATAAAAGAAACTTATATAATTGAAAATATCCATGTGCAAAAGAGGAAAAGCCATATATAGTCATATGCAGAAAAAGAATATTTATGTAAAAAAGAGGGAAAGCTATGTAAGTGTTCCCCACCCTATGGTGAGGGATGGATGCACATGAATGTCCCCCAACTTATAGTATGATGTTTTTAACCTTTGATCCTCCACAAGCTCTTTTTTCACCAAAAGAATGTGATACAGTGCAGCGAAGTTGACGTTAACACATAATTTTCTTTTTAATTACACACACCCTCTCACACCATTTACAATGATATGACATTTCTTACTTTACCTTTACTATCCAAATATAAATTTTACCACACATCTACTTTTACTTTAATATAAATTTTTTTCTTCTTTTCTACGATTCCCTTTAAGGCATAACCATGAAATTCGCCTTGGGAGGGCCACTATATAAATAAATATTCTTACGGGGGGCTGGGGGAATATAGAAAAAAAACTAAAAATCTCCATAACATTTGGGTGTTTCTCCAAATTTGTTGGGATGTAAATATTAGAAAAGTGGAAATTTAAAACCCCCACCCCACCCACCAAACAAACATTTACATGCTCAACCATGCAATGGGGAGGTCCCGTCCATGGGCTGGGCTCCCGTACAGCAGCGTAGTATTATGGTATAATACATCACTAATCATCTTCCTATTAGTATTCGCCATGTGGACTGCAAAGGAAAAAACTTGGCGTGTTTGATAATTAATTAGGGCTGCACAACCGAAAATCCGGTACGGTTTTTGGACCGGAATCCGGTTGGACCGGATTTCCAGTTGTAGTTAAATGAGAGGACCGGATTTCATTTGTTTTTTTTTTTTTTCCATAATCTTTTTTTTTTATTTTCAGCACGGATCTTAAGATAAAAAAATGTGAATTCATTTAAAGACTTGAACATTGCTGACTTACTTAATTCAAAGTTTAGACATTTTGAACATTTTTATTTTTTAAGTTTAAAGTTTTGTATTAAAAAAAATTTTAAAAAAATATTTGTTATTAATTCGGTCTGGTCCGGTCCAGATCGGTTCTTAAAATGTCTAGACCGGACCGGACCGGATATAACTAGTTTTTCAAATCCGGTCCGGTCCGGTTTTGTTCAGCCCTACAATTAACTAGTTAAAGTGAAGTAAAGTGAATCCATACAAGAAATGATAAGGGGTCATATCAAAAGTACAAAATTTCAAAATTCCCTCCGAGTTTTTCAAAAAAAGTAAAAAAAGCAACCTCTTTTCTCCACTAAAATATAAAAAAACTCCACTTTTCTATATAAAAAGTAAAAAAGATTCCATACCAAACAACTAAAAATAAAACATCATCATAACACCTTATATTTTATTCTCTGATTTGATACTTCACCGCACCATACTTCAATTCATCATACATCTAAACAAGGTTACGACTCCAAGAGTCCCATAGTTTCTCATCTTTATTCAAAGTACAACTCAGCATTTTTCTTACTTTTATTCCAAAATGACCCCTCTGTCGTGTATGTCTCTCCGGTCTCCATTTCTTTACACCCGGTAAGTGTCCCACCTCTCTCTATAGCTATATGTTCATTTAGATGATGAAACCAAGATGTTCCATCTAAATAACACGATATTATAGAGTTATACTAATAATATAAAGATCGTGGACATTACGAATAAAGCCTTTCTAAATATTTTTGTAGGACATAAATCTATTAGATCAAATTAATCTATTTATCTAAATAGGACTTACTAGATAAAATTATTTGATCATCCATCAATCCAACGGTTTCATGTAGGAAGGGTAGATGTGTAGAATATGAGAGAGTTTAAATCCGGTGAGGGAAAATCCCACGGTGACCGTGAGTGGATCATTCATGGCCCGCCAGCCTGCCATGCATCCGTGAGTGAACCATCTAGGCAGGGGCTGTTCATGGTGACATGGTGGGCCGTGAGTGGTCCACTCATAGTCACCGTGCATAAGGCCACTCAGAGGATCCCGACTCAATATGGGAGTCCCATTTGGATTAAGTACAAAGGATATGATGGGTAAAGTGGTATTTAAGTAAAAACAGGATACATAAGATCTTCATCCAACGGCCCATAGATAGATAGGTATGTAATTGAATGGGCAAGATGTTTCACAAAATTGATCCCATAAAGTTGTGTGGATCAATCAATCTAGTGGGTTTGACATGGATAGGAAAAATGGGCGGATGGTTATATGATTGGATCTTTCATCTAATAGTATTTGTGTAATTCGTTGAAACCATCAGGTCCCAACAAAAGGAAAAAAGAAAAGAAAAAAAAGGGAACCACTAGATGAAAGATCGCCATCTAATAAAACATATGGAACCACCAAATGCAACAAACTATATGTACACAATTGGCTGAAAAATACAACCATCTAACCATCCACCCATTTTGCCCACGATGCTTATGTACCTCAAAACCACTCGATCAATAAATCCATCCATCCATGTAGGATCAACTACATGAAACATCTTGACCATCCACGTTTATAACAATCTACCTAGGGCTACTAGATTAAGTTCGTATGCATCTCATCTTCACCTAAATGGGACCCTTTAGTAGGTCTTATGTAGATGGATAGATTAATTTGATTTAATAGATATTGGGTCCCACATTGAAGATTTTACAGGACCCACTAGAATGGATGCTAGTCAAATTAATCAAATCAATGTAGCGGATGTAACCAATTAAACAAGGTAGAACTAGTAAATAAATCTACCAAGCAATCACCACAAGAAGGCCGACACAAATTTAACGTGGAAACCCTTTCTAGGGAGAAAAATCACGATCTAGAAATCAAGATTTCATGAACAGTTACAAGATATACTCACAGGCGCGCTCATTTACCTCAATCTATACCTTGACCTAATGACCGTAGTTGTTCTTGCACAGAATCAACTAACACGACCAAGATGATCAATCTTCTACAAGAGAGTAGAAGCAACAAAACCTTCTAGAGTAGCCCTTCAGAACAATCTCTCAATGGCTCTAGAGAAACAATAAAATCTCTCTTAGGGTATTCTAACCTAAGATCAAGAGAGATAATTAATTTATCTTGTGTATTTGGATTGAGAGAATCACCCAATTTATACACGTAAGTTTGTGCTTTAGTCTTCTAATAATATTCCAATAAGAAGAAAAATCATATTCAAACTCTATTTTAAAGTCCTACCCGAACTGGGCATTTAGCGCCGTTGTCGCTACAGCGAGAATGACACTCCTGTCTCGTCTTGACAGAATTTTCTGTCATGTGGACTTTTGGCCTAACACGCATAGATTTCTCTATAGGCTTTACTTATATATAGACCCACAATTATTTCATTATTTACATAATCGCATGGTATCATATAGGTATAGGTTATACCTTGATTACACCATCCAAGCAGGTGGGCCCTGCTATTAGTGTGGGACACTCGTGAAGTGCTAGCTGAGATACATCATAGAAAGGGATAAATTTGGAATGAAATGTAAACGATAAGTGTGTTGGTGTTGAAAATGTCAACTTTTTAAAAGTCTTTAATAATAGTCAATATTGCAAACTGTGATAGGGAGATCCGGGTGCTGCATTTATTATACTACAGCGACATTGTATATGAAAAATGAATAGTCAAAAAATGAGAAAAGAAAATTCTTAGTTCTATTTCCGGACTTAGGGCATAACCATCTAGTTCCAACTATTCTAGAAGAATTTATAGTACGGAAAAGTACGCAGTTTAAAATGACCCCCTTCCACAATATTGAGGATTATTGAGCGTTTAAATATTTATTTGAATGGATCTTTATTTATTTATTGATTCTAACATTTTCTCAAATAGATTGCATTAAATCCCTCAATCTCGACGATTGAACATCATATAAACTATGATTATTTCGATGAAGCAGCCATGGTGAAATTGGTAGACAAGCTGCTCTTAGGAAGCAGTAGTGCTTAGAGCATCTCGTTCGGGTCCTAGCGGCGCATCCTCCTCTAAAAAAAGGCACAATGAATTCAATTCCCGATTTGCATTCTGTAATTGGGGATACCCCCCTACAAAAAAAACTTATGATAAGTCCAGCCCCACCTGCCCATTGCACTCACACACCCAATTTCCAGTCATGACTTTTAATAGCAGTAATGGTAGGTGAACATGTGGCAACTAAATGGGTAGATAAACCACGTTCACCACAACGGCCCCATTTGTGTCCAACATCCAATGGCATAGCCGCCCGCCTCCAGACAAGGTTGATATATAGATATGTCCCTTCAGCTTACTCGAAGCAGCAGACTTACAAGTTACAAGACTCCACATAGTCAAAAAGAGAGAGAGAGAGAGAGAGAGAGAGAGAGAGAATACGAGAGAAATGGGGGAGCCGAAAGGTCCAGTTGTGGTCACTGGAGCTGCTGGATTTGTTGGATCCTGGCTTATAATGAGGCTTCTTGAGCAGGGCTACACCGTCAGGGCCACTGTTAGAGATCCCAGTTCAGTTCTCTCATTCTTTGTTTTCTATTTATTTCTTTCTTTCTATCAGCCATTCTTCTCCTTCATTAGTCATGTTTTTTGTTTTTCTTCAAACATTAGTCATGTTTTGTGATTCATGCAGGAGATTGTATTTGATTACACTTGGATGTGAATATATGCTGCTTTACATGACTTTAACACCCATGAATTCTCACCCACAAAAAGTCCCTTTAATCAGTCATGAGGAGAAGGAAAAGCTCCTTCAATTATAGGATCATAATAGAAGAAACTGAAATCAGAAGCCAAACCAGTTACAAAGCATTGCTAAGCCACCTTTGACTTTAGCCTCACCCAACTGTGCCTGTTCCCTCACATTGAAATATCACTCTTTGTACCACTGCACCAATCTAGAAAAAAAAAAAAAAAAAAGGATATATAAAGCAGAAATATTGAATCATCCAAATTAGCTGAAAATTGATATTAATATAATTTCCTCTCTTTTTATCCCTTTTAGTATCAGGAGGAAATTATAAGATAATCCCAGTTGTGGTTGATATTAATATGATTTCCTCTCCTTCTTCTTCTTTTCTGTTTGCCCTTTTATTTTGGTTTTAGAACAGGGCTTCAGACACTATCAGCTTTTTAATATGTTTGTCTTCCACAAATTTCTTATTTTGTTGTGGTCCTTGTTTAAGGGCTGGATCCCCTGTTTTTATAAATTGCAATAGCCCTCTCTCTTTTTCAGAAAAAAAAGAGAAAAGAGCAGTTTGACCTTGTGATAAAGAATTCTTGCTCTTTCACCTCAATAATTTCAAGGTTTGATAGCTTGTGTGTCAAACTATTACAATCTGTTTACACAAGTAAATTTAACGCTGCATTTCACTATGAATGAATTGAAATCTTGGCGAGGGATTGGTTAGCTAAGTTAAGTGCACTGTAATCACTGCTACCTCTAGAAAAATTACTTCATTAATCTGCAAAATACATTCATCATGCCTAGGAAAGGTGTATGTGTGGTTAATAGGTGAGGAATCCGCAAATCTGGGGATTTCTCGCTATCGCAGATATGATGATTCCACATGGAGGATTTTCATAATTTTCATGCGTGATTGTTCCTATGGCATGCTTTGAGTTGAATTTTAGGCCAGATTGGGCTCCTTAGACAGTTGTAAAGGGGCGTTGCTAATAGAGAGCAACAAAATCACCATAAATAGATCATGAATCTAGCCCATCATGAGATGGAAAAACAACAAATTGGTGTGGCCCACTTGCTTAGATAATAATGTTTTAACAATTTATTCATGTGTCTTGTGTGCTGTCAAGTATCAACCCAAGCTCCACTTTAATAGGAGGTGAAACAAGGGCCATGTCAATCTAGGCTTTATTCACCCTCACAAACCCCTGTGTACTGGAGTCTTTATGTACTGTTTACCTTCTTTTTTCTTCTGTTATATCAGTTATTGTTCAGTGACATCGAAGCCATTATCTGATTACCGGATTATGAAATGAATGATGAAATTATGTGACAAACGAATGCATGAATTGCCTCGTTGTGAAACATTTTGTATAGTATTAATGAAGAAGTGTGATCTGCATGCAAGAATCTGGAAGCAAAAAAGACTGTTGGTATTTTCTAGGGAAAATGGTTTCTGGGTGTCTATTTGATCCATGAAGCCATTTTACATTATCTGATGTATGTGAATTGGAAAGTTTACATGCGTTATATTAATGCATGATCCAAAGAAATTATAATGTGGCAATCATAACAAGAGATCCCTGTTAATTGTTAATTGCTATAAATTGTTGTTTGCCTTTTTCAGCTCTTCTTAATGCAATTGGAAATTTTGAAGTCTGATTCAGTGAGAAGTAAATCCAAATTTAAGACATTGATCTTATTATCAAGACTTAAACTCCATAATCCTCTTTTTTTTTGGGTCTTCTCTTTATTTTCATTGATTGATTGTCATCAACGCATTCTATCGTATAAATTATTCTGCTTCAATCCTCTTTAGTCTTCTTCCTCATTGTTCATACTTATCTAACCTTCTTTGGACTGTATCTCTGTACTATCGATACCAAACTACAGACATTATTGTTGTAAATTCTGGCATTTCTTCAATTTGGAGCAAGCTTGTAACTTGTATAAAACTGTAACATGATTTTGCAGCCAATCTTAAGAAGACCAAACATCTACTGGATCTACCTGATGCAAGCACACGACTCACCATTTGGAAAGCTGACCTTGATGATGAAGGAAGCTTTGATGAAGCAATTATTGGAAGCACTGCTGTTTTTCATGTAGCCACCCCAATGGACTTCGAATCCAAAGACCCTGAGGTTAGTTACTTCGTATTTTGTTAATTTATCCATCTTTGAACCCTATATAAAATCCCATTAATCTATTGTCATTCATGTAGAATGAAGTGATCAAGCCCACAATAAATGGAGTGCTGAACATAATGAGATCATGCAAGAAAGCTACAACAGTTAAGCGTGTGATCTTCACATCTTCAGCGGGGACTGTCAATATTGAAGAGACCCAGCGATCGGAATATGATGAAAATTGTTATAGTGACGTCGAGTTCTGTCGTAAAGTGAAGATGACTGGCTGGGTTAGTCTCTTATACACAATTACTTTTCTGATGTATGCTTGATTCACCCAGTTACAATTGATTTGATTTTGTTGTCCAGATGTATTTTGTATCCAAATCTCTAGCGGAGAAGGCCGCATGGGACTTTGCTAAGGAGAACAACATTGATCTTATTACCGTCATACCAACCCTTGTGGTTGGGCCCTTCATCATGCCAAGCATGCCCCCTAGCATGATCACTGCCCTCGCTCTTATTACTGGTATTGTAATTTTTGCATGCACCTGAAGTTCTTCCTTGCTTGAGATTGCGCACTCCACTTAACAGTCTAGTTAATGGCCTGGTCTGTGTCTGAAATTAAGCCTTAGCCAAACTTCCAGATAGAAATACCCATAAGTGGACCTGAACTAGGGTCCAGTCTAGCCGTCAATCAAAAGCTTGTAAAAATTGGCACTAATCCCTGTTTCAAACAGGATCCCATAATTTGACATAACCTGTCCCAATTGGTCTGACAGGAACACCAAGCATGGTATTCATGAGAACCGAACCCTTTTATGCCTTTGAGCATTCCTTTCCCTTTTACCAAACCAGCTGCATTGACTTCATATACTTCCAGTGAGAGCATCAATATGAAACTTTCGTGTCTTTTAAGCTTGTGTTCCTTGACCAAACAAGCTACATAATGCTAGTAGTCTCCCAGTGAGAGCATGACCCTGATAAAGTGTTAGGCCTTGGATCTTGCTTCTCTTTTTCCAAAGCATGAAGCTACATTGTCTTAATAGGCGCCAATAAGAGCATTTCTCTGTAGTTTGTTGATGCTTTGAGCTAGCCTCATTTTTCCTCTTTATTTTGATAATTCTACCCTATCTAACTTCATTTTTATTTAGGCACTACTGGTCCATACCTCCCCATTCCAACTGGAGCTCGAACGTAGCTGCCATGCCTCTCCTAGGACGACTTTGATGTCCCTTGTAGCATCCTAGGATGAGCATGCCTCCCTTCACTATACAGGCTACTTGGTCTCAATTGTTTTTCCTAGTGCTCTGTAGTTTGGCATAGCATTGAGGACACGATTAAACTTTGATTCGAACTGGTTAGCCCATTGAGCTTGCATCCCTATACCAGAAAAGCGACATTTTCTTAATAGTCTCAGTCAGAGCATTGCTTCCATTAAACTTGCCTTCCTTCACCAGGCAAGTTGCATTGTCTTAATAGTCTAGTCTGTCATGACTCATGAGAACATGGCCCTGCAGTTTGGGGGAGAAGTGAAGACAAACTATCAAAATTCAACATAATTTAATTTCTATTCTTACATGTTCAAATGGTTTATGTTGCGCAGGAAATGAAGCTCATTATTCGATTTTGAAACGAATCCAACTTGTTCACCTAGATGACCTATGCTTGGCTCATATCTTCCTCCTTGAGCATCCGGAAGCCCACGGTCGATACATCTGCTCTTCAGATGATGTTACAATTATAGAACTCACAAAAATGCTGAAGGAAAGATACCCAGAATACAACATCCCTACAAAGTAAAGATGTGTTCTCTAATCTTGCTTGATGTTGCTCATTAGTTAGCTCTACATTTTGAATATATCAGAATCTGGGTCATCACATCATCTGCATTACAAAAAAGTGTCATATGTAGCAAATGCAGGAAAACTTGACGAATTGTTCAGCTATATTTTTTTTGTTCTCCCTTTACTGATGTCAATTCATTTGTAGGTTCGAGGGCGTTGACGACGACATCAAGCCCATTCATTTCTCTTCGAAGAAACTAACAGCTCTAGGCTTCAAGTATAAATACACCAAGGAGGAAATGTACGACGGGGCGATCAAGTCATGTAGAGAGAAGAACCTAATACCACTTAAATCAGAAGAACCACCCCTTGGTGCGAAAATGAATGGAGCTTAGGTACCAGTCCCAGTGGCCACATCCTGGATTTGTTTGAAAAAGTAGTGTGTGTGCTCGTGTTATGCATTTTTCTCCTTTTTTGCTATGTTGGGCTGCTTGTCGGAGGAGTGACAGACAACCAAGGATTAATAGCTGGTTATGTATGTGACGTTAGGGCGCCAACACCACTCAATCATGATTCATGAGTGTGTGTTGGTGCTTGTTTTATGCATTTGTAGTCTGACTTAATGAAGAATGAATAATGAATAATTGGAGTTGGCCTCTTATTACCTTCACATTCTTTTTGAAAAGGTTTTTTTTTCTTCCATTCTAAACCCAATATGCTGAAGGATGAGCTTGGTCCTAGCCAAAGAAACATGGATAGGGCTGACCATAGTTTGAGAACTCATTATGACTTTGCCTGATTGGGAGTGAATCACTGAGTGGTGAGGTGAATTGAACAATTTCGCGAGTAATAGCCCGAATCACTCGACTTAGAGACCCGAGTCATGTCGAGTTTTCAAGCTTTTGAACTATGGGCTGGAGAAGGTAGGGTTGTAAACGGGTCGGTTCCGGTCCAGGTCCATGGTGGACCCGGACCCGGAACCATTAGGGAGAAGGTGGAACCGGATCCGGACCCGGAACCATTTCAGAACTGGTTTCTTGGCTCCAGAATAGGAACCAGAACCATATATGGGACGGGTCTGGATCCAAGTCCGGGTTTAGATAGAGAATGATATTTAAAAAAAATTGTTTTTATGAGATATTTTTGAAAATTGAGGTAATATGTCGGGTCCACGGGTCAGAACCAAGGTGGAACCGGATCCGGATTCATTTACTTATCGGAGCCTAAATAAGGATCCAGACCTGGTTTTTAGCGAGTTGGAACCTACCAATAAGAAAGCCAACTGGCCGTGAGTTCGAATTCCCAAGAAGAAAGCCGACCATGATGCACTACTAGGTATAATTGGTTAGCTGTGGAAATTTAATAAAAAAACTACCAATAATGGGGGACACCTCAACTCTATTGTGCAATATTGTAACAATTCCAAAAGTTACCATCTCTCTTTGTAAATCAGGGTCTATGGAGAATGAAAGAGTTTTTTAATATACCCCCTTAGATTTTTTATATTTATAAATAGGCCTATGTGTTTTCAGTATTAGCAAATAAGAATTAAAATGTGTCATAGGAATTATAATGTAAGCTTACCTTTTATGACGGTAAATAACATGAAACCCACCTTTAGGTAATTGGGGCCACATTTTGTGATTGTGAAGATAGAACCTACCTTTAGCAATGCTCACCTTTTTGAAATTACAACATAGAACCACCATTTGTGTCATTTGAAAATTTTTGAGATCATTTTGGCCAAAAAAAACTAGTAAAATCTGCATTCTTTACCTCCTCCTTTAGCAAAAAAGGCTCTACTAAAAAAAGCAGCCCTTACCTTACTTTTTAGAGCCTAAAGCTCTATTTTTAATAAAATAGAAAATACAATTAGAGGTTTGCCAAAAGATCTAATTTTAAAATAAGCTCTAAGGGGCAATTCTTAAAATCTAGTCTATAAATAATAAGAGCTAATTAGATTGAGGTCTAAAATACGACTCTAATTTTTAAGTTGTAATTTACAATTAGTCTATTTGATAAAATTATTAAGCTCTATTTTCATGGGCTAATTAGGCCCACCTTAGGAATTGTGGTAATTGGAGTGCACCTTTTCAAAATTATAATGTAGAATCCATCATTTGGATTTCTCTCAATGTTATTTTCATCCAAGACACTTGTAAAGTTTTCATTATTCACCTCTAGCTAAGAACAACTCTAAAAAAAAGCCCCTTCAAACCATAAAAATGAATACTTACTTTTAGAGTTTCCAAATGGCCCTAGAGAGTTAATTACCTTTTCTTATTGACCATAAATCAATAGTGATTTGATTGAAGTGAGATTTCAACATCTACCATTCAATTTAAATATTTTTAATTTAGTTTGGTCAATGACTAGTTTTTAATTTCCCAACATTTAAATATAACATGAATATTTTTTTATATTTTTAATTAATAATATGTATATAAGTTTTTTAAATCACTCAAATTTAAGAAAATTTCCAAAGATCATCCTAAGAAATTTGCTAATTGGCAATAGTTACCAAATAAATTCATCACAACTCATCTAAAATATATATATGTCAGCTGTTAAAGTTTGTCTGAAGATGGTAAAAAGAGGTGGACCGATCTTTACAAGTGCATCAACAATCTTGTTTTCAATATTGCAGATGACAAATAGTGTATTTGTTTTAAAGATGAAGTAGTTTTCTTCTAGATTGTTTAATAAAAGTCCCATGAAAACATTTCGTTTGCATGTAGGCCACTATG
The DNA here is from genome assembly GCA_003546025.1 of Camphora micrantha. Lineage (NCBI taxonomy): Eukaryota > Viridiplantae > Streptophyta > Magnoliopsida > Laurales > Lauraceae > Camphora > Camphora micrantha. The sequence continues at coordinate 25,738,068 of QPKB01000010.1, forward strand.
AATTAAGAGCACAGCCAGAGGGCCAGCAAAACCTAACACGACTTGTATAATATACGGATCGGTCATGGGTCAAACTTTCTTGACTTATATTTAAATCAGCCAGATTAGGGTCAACGCGCATAACCCATATTCAAAACATGTGTGTGGATGTTAAATGTATTGTTTCAATGCATGGGAAAAAAAAGGATGAATCGACCTTGGCAAATTTGACTTCATTTTTTTTCTAGATGGAAAACTAAGTAATCAACCTCGTGTTGTTGAAATGAAGTAGGGTTTGGTTAAACCATTTAGTTAGAGTTCACACAGATTGGTCCAATGCATGGGAAATAAAAATGCTAATTGACCTTGGCCTCACGTTTGCCCAATAAAAAGCTAGGTGATGGAACTCCAATAGTCGTTAACAAGAAATCAGGTTCAAGCTAAGCTTATAAGTCAATAATGATTAGGTCAGAGTAAACGGTTGGTGGGTCGATTTACTAGAAGGATGCTGGTTATGCGGGTGACCCGCGGTTGGTGGGTTGAATTACTAGAAGGATGCTGGTTATGCGGGTTACCTTGGGTCAGGTCGAATTGACCAACAATGGGTGTGGGTTTCTGGGTATTGGGCCCATTTAGTAAATGGGTCGGATGTGGGTTGGGATTTAACCCTGTCTGATCCCAACCTGTTTGCCAACTCTATGTTAGTGGACTAAAATAGTAAATAGTTTACCAGCATGACTTGCAACCATTCATCCTCTTTCTGTTGCACTTTAACTGTCCCTTTGCAACTATCACCCCCTTGATGTAATGGCCTTTTCATCAAGTGGGGCCTTTTCCGGCTTTCTTCACTCATCATATTAGAGGCCATAGATGATTCTCTTACCACAACTCCCACTAAAATCTTTTGATGGGGCCCACACTAAGTCATAGCACAAATCCTTTTTGACCATGATGACTCTGATGGGGAGTACTTGTAAAGTGAATTGAAGTGAATGATCATTTAAATAAAAAAGAAGACGGGTCATATCGAAAAATATAAATTTTCAAAATATTTATATCTTCTTGACTATTTGTCATTTATGGAATGAATAGAACTTTTTTAGTTTAGATAAAAAGAGGCCATTCGTCGTATAGGGTCTTTCTTTACAACAATTTATGTCAGGAATTTGAGATGGTGAGGCCTTTTTTCTTTTTTTTTTTTTATAATATTTTTTTATACAATGTGACATCTTGTTCTATGGTATTTGAAATGCTATGTTTTTTTTTTTTTTTTCTATAATTTTAAATTCTAACCACCTAAAAGGTCTCAGATGACCTTTTGAAATTCCCGAAATTTCACTCTCTAAGCATTTTGTTGGAATTCGAAATGCTCCATGAAGAGGATGATTTGAAATTCCACTTAAAGGGATAACTTTTGGAGAATTTGAAATCCCCCTAGACATGAATTCTTGGAATTCTAGTAAAGAAAGTAGGATGAGAGAATTACTTTTTGTCTTTTTTTTTTCTCTAAATATAGAATAAGTGGTTTTTGAAACTTTGTACTTTTTTATATTACCACTATTATTTTCTTGTCTCTTAAAGTGATAATTCACTTCAACACATTGTATAAGTAAATTACCATTACCTAAAGGGAAATATTCAAGTGAGAACTATATAGTTTTCACCTATTATATGAGAACTTTTTTTGCGGGGCCTTACTAGCAACCCATCCACACCTTGCAACTAATAGGGAAGCTCCTGAGAGTCACTAATCCCAAGGATTAGCACACATCCGAATGAATTGAACCGTTGGATCGAAGGTGGAATATTTCTTTTGAATATGAAGCCATTAAACTTGTAGGCCACATTTGGAGTGGTTAGGGGCATAGTTTTGGGGTCAAACTTGATACTTGGTGTGGTCTCACATAGATCTTTCCATCTCCCTAGTCTCATCCCCAAATGGGACCTACAATTGGGCCCCATAAAAAAGTTATTATATAATATGTGAGAACTAGTTCTCGCCTGAATACTACCAATAGGCTAAGCGAAAGGTTGATATCAAATTTCGCATGGTTTAGAGAGCAACAAAGGTTTTTTTTAACACTCAACCAATGATTAGTACTCTAAAAAAAATATAAGATGCGGAGGATCTTTGCCAGTCATTCTATCCCAATGAAATGGCAACAACAAAAACATTGCCAACCATCTATTCCATGATGTTTAGAAATCTGGAAACACCAACGAGGGCCCTGTTTGGCAAGTGTTATCTTTTTTAAATTGATCTGTATGAAATAAATCTATTTCAAATGGCCTCATTTGATATAGATATTTCAAAAATAGTCTATTTGGCAACACAAAAAAATTGATTGAAATAGATCTTTTAAAAGCAATGGTTGAAAGTTTTTCATAAATATCTCAAAATCCATAAGGAATGAAGCATTGAGATTTGATGTCATAGCCGTGTTTAGTCTTACAAAGAGAATTACCGGCTTGGATCTTTCATTTGGGGCCCACAGATTTTAAAAAAATAGATAAACATGTAAGCGTTTGTTTGCAAATAGCTCAAAATCCATGAAGATCCAATGGCTAGAATTTGGACCCATAGCCATGCCTGACGTTCTTAATATATCCAATGGTTTGGATCATGATTTATGGTCCCAAAACTTATAAAAAAAAATAAAATAAAAAAACCTGACTGCTTGTGGACGCTTCAAAACTTAGCCACCAAAAATTTTTAACCAACGGTCCATGTTGATTCTTAAATTCCTTGAGATTTGTGAGGTACCAGGTATCAAAATTTGGAAGCATAGTTGTGATTGGCCGTACGGAGGAAACTAACGACTTAGATTTGACGTTTGGGCCCCACAAAAGTAAAAAAGAGTAGATCAACGGGCCTGTAGTTCTTTGCAAATATCTAAAAATATAGGAAGATCCAATGGCTAAAATTTGGACACGTGGCCGTTTTGGATCTTTTGAATATATCTAACGACCTGGATCATGATTTAAGTTCCCAGAAATTAAAAATAAAAACAAAAAAGGGGACTGCCATGGAGGACGTCAAAATACTATTCCAGCATGTCTTTTCGCTAAAGACCAATTGCTCTGATTCAATTCTCTGTCTTTTGCAGACTACTTGAAACGGACATGTTTTGTATAAATGCCATTCTAAATGGACACAGGAAAAGTCGCTACCAAACGCTCTAAAAGTGGAATGAATTGGTTTTAAGACAATAAGACTATAAAAGTAGAGATGGCAAACGGCCTCGAGGTCTATTGTAATATTGAATCGGAATCTCTGCCTCAACCATCACATAACCTTATTAAAGCATTTATACAACTCCATTATGAGTTCCACAGAAATAATCTAGATTGTTCAAGATGAATCACGTCCCATACAATGATATATCCATAAGTTTTAGATAAAAAAAAAAAGGATTGGGACCACCATCCAATAGAGGATCTCGACGCTTGTAATATTTAATTCCCAAAGCACGACCGTTGGGCCCTATAGATACCTATTTTGCTGATTATACTTTTTAAAAACTATTTTGACAAAATTTAGGTAACCTTTCATCAAAGAAAAAAAAATTAATAAAAAAAAATAATTATTTAACTAAATAATTATTTAGTTAAAAAAGAATTATTTAACTAAATTATTCTTAACTTTAGTTACAAAAGAAAAAAAAACAATTTTTTTTAGAAAAAAAACAATTTTTTAACTAAATGCCCTCAATGTTCAATTTTTAGGACAAGAAAGAAACCCCACGTTTTTTTGGGCTTTTGCCATGCCCCATCATTATAGAGTGTAGATCCCCTGCTACAACTATTATACACAACCGTTTAACATATTTCGGGATCTCCATTGTGGGCCCCATGTAAAGTTAATTGTGACGTTCAAGATAAATCCCATGCCCTCTAGAAACACATCCTAAAAGATCTCAGCTCAATATAAGTGGGTTCCACCGTCCAATTGAACACTTGCTGGAAAAGCGATAATAACACGTCCGTGCCTAGTCACATTTTCAATCATGTGCTCAATCGAATGGTGGGGCCCACTCACTTAAAACCGAAATTCGGAAATATCCTAGGAGGGCATGGGATTCATCTTCGAAAGTATGTGGGGCCCATGAGGATCTTGACTCCTCATTGTAGGGCCAAATTCACATGCCTAGTGTGTGTATATATATATATATATATATAGAGGAGGGCTCTCCTCAACTGCAGTTAAGGAGAGCCTCAGCTGTAGGTGTGTGAATAGAACGTGTGTAGTGGACGGGACTTATTAACTTAAGGCCAACGAAATCCAAACATTTCCTCCTTTCATTTTCATTTCCCTCTCACGTCGAGATCTCTCTCGCTGCTGCCTCTCTATCCCGCCAAGCTCTCACACTGGCGGCATCACGAGCGGCCCTCATTTCTGCTCGTCTTCTCGACCTCACTACTGCTTTCCCCCTCCTGCGATCTCCTCCCTTCTTTCCATCTAAAAAAACAGAGAGCGCGGCAGAGAAATCCTGCGATCTCCTCCCTTCTTGCGATCTCCCAAGTTTCTCAAGAGGTAAGCATTCTGTTTGCTCATTTCTTCTGTCATTACAATTCATGTGAGGATATCTTGGAAAATCCCTCTCTTTTGTTACCCTAGCTCGTCTTCTCTTCTCGACCTCACTGTTGCGTTCGATCTTACAAATACTCTGCTTTTGTGTCAATTGTAACTGATTTGTTGCTAATTGTGTCGATTTGTTGCTGTTTTGTTCCGATCTTTTGGAACCCTGCTTTTGCTTTTTTAGTCACTCACACACATGCAAATTTTTAAAGGTCGGAACTCGGGAAATCTGTTTGCTGCCCTTGTTTTCTGAACAAAAGGTTTTATAGGGCGATTTGTTTGGCGTCTTCTATCTGCAAGAGTGGTGAAATTCTCTTGCATTTTTTTTTTTTTGTTAATCCTCTTTTTATTTAGGTTTCAAGTGGATAAATAGTAGTGTCTTTACAAACCCCCTTGTATTTGGTCAAAAATTGTTTTTGAATTATGTTTTTCAAAATTCTCTCTTTGGTTTGGAGTTGCACTATTGAATATTGATGGATGGTTTCTAACCTACAGAGCCTTGATGGTCTTTGTCCCCTTGAGTTTTGGGTGACCACTGAATATATGCTCGTTGCCAAATCCCCATATCCCCAATTCAAGGTACTATGTTGCTTCCATTAATTTCCACTAAGATCTGAAAAACTGCAACTTTTTGAGGGGATTTGGCTTCTTAGGATGGACTAGTATGAAAAAAATTGGATTCATGTGCCCACATGGTATTAGATATGTGAATTGCTTTGGCATGAATGAATGAATCTTGGTATTATTTGGGTATAATAGTTCACCAGCCACCAAGTTGAATTCTGCAATGATCGTCTCTCTCAGATTTGGTGTGTATTAAAATTCAGGCTTAAAATTCTGCAATATCGTCAACATCGTCTCCAATACGAAACTTAGAATGGGCTCCAAAGTGCCCATGTGGGTATGAGTATATGATTTTAAAGACATCTTGTACTGCTAATAATCTGAGATGAAGATTTTAAACAGATATATTGAAATGTTGATCAGCACATTACATATGCTGTATGTTGCCCTGTCTCCATATCAGTCTCCAAATTCTGCTCACCATGCTAAGTACGATTCATTTCAATCAAAGTCAACTAGTATATTTTTGCAGGTCCATTGCAACTCACAACACCTTGAAATTTGGTTGTTATAATGAAAAAGCCATTGAACCAAAAATTAATCACATGGATGAATGTTCAGTTGTATTGTAAGCTTCAAAATTTTTTAATCTATCTCAAATGGTAGGATAGATTTTAGTAAAATAATCAGCATATAGAGAACTTGTTTTCTCATTTGTGGCTAAATCCAAGTTTGTCCTTTGCATGTCATGGAGTAGTCATGGTTTTAGAACCTATTATTTGGGTTTGTTATTGATGAATATGTTTTAATTATTTGTGATCTAGATTGCATATGGACATGACCTCCTCCTCATCACTAGTTGTTCATTACCCGATTGTGGATGAAGCCATGACACCAAGATTGGGCATGCATTTTGATGATTTAGATGAGGCATATAACTTTTACAATGCATATGGAAAACTTGCAGGATTTAGTATAAGAAAAGAATCTAGTAATAGAGGCAAAGATGAGAAAGTTGTATGGAAGCGATTTGTTTGTTCAAAGGAGGGTAAAACAGATGAGAAACACTGGATTGATAAGGAACTTGTTCAAAGACGTCGAATGGAAACAATATTCGATTATAAGGCTAAGTTGCAAGTCAAAATAGATAAGTCAGGTGGTTATGTGGTATCCAAGTTTGTAGCTCAACACTCTCATGCTCCCGCTACTCCGAGCAAGAGATTTATGCTGAGGTCGCATCGTGAAGTGCCAGAATCAAAGCGACAACTTATAAACACATATGATTCAGCAAACGTGCGAAGCAAACAACAAATGCAAGTGTTTGCATCTCAATCTGGGGGACTAGATAAAATTGAATTTACAGATAAGGATGCCAAGAATCACCGTAGGGATGAAAAGGAAAAGAAAAGGGCGCTGGATGGATAGTTGTTATTTCAACTTTTTGAAAACCGCAAAGAAATGGGAAATGGTTTCACATATACCATTGAGCGAGATGCAGAAAAGAAGATAACACATGTGTTTTGGGCAAATGGATCATTTCGTTCGGCTTACAAAGTTTTTGGCAATGTGGTGACATTTGATACAACCTACAAGAAAAATTGTTTCGGACTTATTTTTGCCGCTTTTGTAGGTTGCAATCACCATGGGCAAACTACTTTATTCGGATGTGGGTTTCTACCAAACGAAAAAACAGAGTCTTTTGAGTGGTTGTTTAACACATGGCTTGAAGCCATGTCATTTGGTCCACCAAAGGGTATTATAACAGATCAAGATCTAGCAATGGCAAAAGCTATAAAGAATGTCATGCCAAATACTGTTCATCGTTATTGCCTATGGCACATTTTGGATAAGTTGCCTACAAATTTAGGAGGGGTTCATATTCACAATGAGGGTTTAATAGAGCAGATAAAAAAATGTGTTCATAACTCTGATACTACTGATCAATTCGTGAGTTTTTGGAATCAGATCATAACAGACAATAAGATTATGGATAATGATTGGTTGGCGGATATATTTAAGATTTGTCATATGTGGGTTCCGGCATATTTAAAGGAAAGTTTTTTTGGTGGCATGTCAACCACTCAAAGAAGTGAAAGCATGAATGCATTTGTGAAGCAGTATGTAGAATACAAGAATTCCCTCCTTGATTTCATATTGCGTTTTGACGTCGGGGTTGAACGTCTAAAGTATCTTGAAAAGAAAGAGGATTTTGAGAATAGCAATGGGAGGCCTAAAATGAAGACATGTTCACCAATGGAAAAGCAAATGACTGAAGTATATACAAGGAACTTATTTTATAAGTTTCAAGATGAGTTATTCACCACCATGTCAGTTGCAGAAGTTATTGTTTATGAGGATGATGTCACCTGTAAGTTCGTCGTGAAAAATTATTCCGATGAGAAGCAAATTGATAGAGATGTCTTATGGAAAAAAGACGAGAAGCATGCATATTGTTCTTGCAAGAAGTTTGAATTTGAAGGCATCCCTTGTTGCCACATTTTGTGTGTCTTGAAGAGATGTTCTATATTATTTTTACCTGAGCGTTACATTTTGAAGCGATGGACGAAGGTAAATAATTTATTTCTTACTTTTAAGAATTTTATGATGACGAATGTTGATGTTTATGTTTTCATAAGCCCTTTCCCTCCATAACTTATCACAAGTTGCATGTCTATTGCAGCTCAATTACTATAATGCAGATAAGGTGCGATTCTGTATTTATGCAGAGAAGAAGCAATGAAGACATTATGCAGAGAAGCCATCAAGACTCCCATCATCTTCTTTGTTATGCCCACCTTTTGTTCCTTTTGATGTTGATGAAGATTCACACTGAAGCAGGAATTTTGTTTATGTAGTTTCATGTTTGAGATTGATAGGTTGATGAACAATATTGTGTAGTGAATGAATGGATTTCTTTCTTTTTTATTCTAGTGCCTTCATGCAGATTTTGGAAATGTGTACAGAATGTGGGTATAGGTGTGTGTAGGAATTGTGTTTGTAGACTATATGAAAGAGATTGATAGGTTGATGAACAATATTGTGTAATGAATGAATGGATTTCTTTCTTTCTTATTCTAGTGCCTTCATGTAGATTTTGGAAATGTGTGCAGAATGTTGGGTATAGGTGTGTGCAGGAATTGTGTTTGTAGACTATATGAAAGAGATTGATAGGTTGATGAACAATATTGTGTAATGAATGAATGGATTTCTTTCTTTCTTATTCTAGTACCTTCATGCAAATTTTGCAAATGTGTGCAGAATGTTGGGTATAGGTGTGTGCAGGAATTGTGTTTGTAGACTATATGTCTGAGATTGATAGGTTGATGAACAATATTGAGTAATGAATGAATGGATTTCTTTCTTTCTTATTCTAGTGCCTTTATGCAGATTTTGCAAATGTGTGCAGAACACCTGCAGAAACCTTGCTGAGTACCCCTTTTGAGGCAGTGGTTGACCCACTTCCCGAGGGTTTTTTCGGATGAAATTTGGGGTTTTCAAAGCCCATATTCCGGACTTCAAATCTGCTTTTTTTGGGTATGGAACGAGCGCGTTTGATCCATTTTCTACTTGCGCACTTTTTCAACTCAGTCGCAAAAAGCCTGCAGAAACCTTGCTGATTACCCCTTTTTGGGGCAGTGGTTGACCCACTTCCCGAGGGTGTTTTCGGATGAAATTTGGGGTTTTTAAAGCCCATATTCCGGACTTCAAATCTGCTATTTTTGGGTATGGAACGAGCGCGTTTGATCCGTTTTCTACTCGCGCACTTTTTCAACTCAGTCGCAAAAAACCTGCAGAAACCTTGCTGAGTACCCCTTTTTGAGGCAGTGGTTGACCCACTTCCCGAGGGTGTTTTTGGATGAAATTTGGGGTTTTCAAAGCCCATATTCCGGACTTCAAATCTACGTTTTTTGGGTATGGAACGAGCGCGTTTGATCCGTTTTCTACTCGCGCACTTTTTCAACTCAGTCGCAAAACGCCTGCAGAAACATTGCTGAGTACCCCTTTTTGAGGCAGTGGTTGACCCACTTCCCGATGGTGTTTTCGGATGAAATTTGGGGTTTTCAAAGCCCATATTCCGGACTTCAGATCTGCTATTTTTGGGTATGGAACGAGCGCGTTTGATTCATTTTCTACTTGCGCACTTTTTTAACTCAGTCGCAAAAAGCCTCAGAAACCTTGCTGAGTACCCCTTTTTGAGGCAGTGGTTGACCCACTTCCCGAGGGTGTTTTCGGATGAAATTTGGCGTTTTCAAAGCCCATATTCCGGACTTCAAATCTGCTTTTTTTGGGTATGGAACGAGCGCGTTTGATCCGTTTTCTACTCGCGCACTTTTTCAACTCAGTCGCAAAAAGCCTGCAGAAACCTTGCTGAGTACCCCTTTTTGGGGCAGTGGTTGACCCACTTCCCGAGGGTGTTTTCGGATGAAATTTGGGGTTTTCAAAGCCCATATTCCGGACTTCAAATCTGCTAGTTTTGGGTATGGAATGAGCGCGTTTGATCCATTTTCGACTCGCACACTTTTTCAACTCAGTCGCAAAAAACCTGCAGAAACCTTGCTGAGTACCCCTTTTTAAGGCAGTGGTTGACCCACTTCCCGAGGGTGTTTTCGGATGAAATTTGGAGTTTTCAAAGCCCATATTCCGGACTTCAAATCTGCTATTTTTGGGTATGGAACGAGCGCGTTTGATCCCTTTTCTATTCGTGCACTTTACCAACTCAGTCGCAAAAAACTGTTGAAACTAAAAGCTCGGATTCTCCAATATGAAAAACATTGAAAGCCCTCTACTGCAACCGATGTATTTAAACTTCATTATCACTAGAATGAAGCCATTCTTACAAAATGAGTTGGCTGTCTCTTAATCTCTCTATACAAAATGAAGTCATTCTTACAAAATGTTTTCTCAACTATTCACTTCTTTTGTCATTTCCATTGTTTTAATCTCTCTATTTTTTTTATTTTTTTTTTATGCAAAGAATCTCTAAAACAAGATCCAGAAAAACAAACACGGCCAAGTAGCTTACTTCATTAACCACTACTCATTTCACATTTTATCTTACAAAGATGACAAAAATAGTCATGATCTGTGAACGCACTTGAAAATGGTTATATTAGAGATAATACACATGTGCGTATGGACATCTCCAAAAAAAAAAAAAAAAATCTAATAGGGATGGCTATAATTTATTCCCCATACATATGCAACAAATACTAAAAACATCATCAATATAATCCAGCTAAAATTTGAGTGTTGTTTCTGAGCTTCTAAACTTTCCCTCAAAAGTTTGATTTCATTCTTAATCTCTTGTTTCATCTCTTGAATTGACTTTCTCATTTCATCTTCTCTACTTTCGTTTTGCACACGTCCGAAACTTCGTCCTTGTGTATATTCAGTTGCGAGCTCATCCATCCAAATTAGCAACCCGCAACCTCTTTCTCCCTACACACAGATTCATAGCAAATGCAAAATTAATATTGGAGTGAAAATAAATACTAATTTAAGGAGCTAGAATCAATAGACACTTACTTGTAAATCTGGACATTTCCAAAATTTTCGTCCAGGATTATGGGCTGTACGAGATGTCTTTAAAATCATATACCCATATCCACATGGGCACTTTGGAGCCCATTCTAAGTTTCGTATTGAAGATGATGCTGACGACATGAATCAAAAGATCTGCAAGCAAGTCCAGTACCTTTGAGACATCAATATGAAGCCTCCAAATCATGTGCTCATTGTGGCATGGCATTGCCTTGAATCAGATTTGATTGAGAAGTAGTCTAACTTCTACTTGATAAGATGTTGGTTTTTATGCTTGCTTCACAGATGATAATCTTGTCGGTATCCTATTTCGTTCCCTTGAAAACCAAATCATTTATAGCCCTCCAAATGGCCCATTAGAGAGCTAGAACTCATACAGGATCATTGAGATATGGACCCACATCATATCATCCTGTGGGCTAAAAAAGTGAAGCTAATATGTAATGTTTGGCATGTAATTAGGCCTCTCCAAATTGTAATATGATTTACGCTTTGTACACTAAGGAAAACAATATGATCCAAGCTTTGTGGACTGTCAAAATTAACTCAAATCTTTAATTCAGTACACACATGAATATAAATCCAGGAAAACCAAAACAGAACAGTCACCTTCATTTTAGGCCTCATTCTTATCCAATATGAACAAGAGTGAACTAAAAACATTGATTCAACCAATCTTATCCCATATGAACAAGGACACCACTATCAAATTTAATAAACACTTGATGCACAACAGATATGACAAGACATCTAGTTCATGGTGATAAGATGACAAACAATCCTCAAAACTATCTTAAAGAGCACGATTATCCACAAGATTAAGAACCCAAAACGTCACACATGCATTTTTAGAAGATGGCAGGAGATCAAACTTTAAAACTGCATTCATCATCAGGCTTTCTGGAACAAAAATCCAAGATTTCACACATAATGAAGAACAAATGTCTTGCATTTTATGATAGTCAATCTAAACCAGTTAGAAACCTATAGTGCACATTGAGTAGAAAACCATTCTTCTCTGCCTTCAACCCAAATCAACAAGCAACATATAAGAATGCAAAACATCAATCCTGCCCCTTTTTTTTTACCTTGCTCGGCGACGAGGGGAGAAGCGCAGTACGTGGGAGAGGAGGGAGACGTCATTTTGGAGAGATGTTTAACACTGATGATGTTTGTTTGTAAAAATCTGTCCCTAGTCTTGATCGACTGTTCTCATTATAAAGGGGCTGAATCCCTGATTACATGCTACTATTCTTATCTAAATGGGCTGAATACCCTGATTACAAGCTAGTATCCTTATCTAGATCCTAAAAATATGGTTTATAATAAGATATGAAGACTGGGCCCAAAATGGGCCTGGGCTTGGATTGACACCCCCCCCTCAAATTGATGTTGGACAGTCATAAAGCAGCAATTTGGAAGCAAGAAATTGATGTCGAGGCCGAGGAAGTCCCTTAGTGAAGATATCTGCCAACTGAAACTCTGTAGAAACATGAGGTAGACTAATGACATCCCGCTTATATTCATCCCGAATAAAGTGACAGTCAACTTCGATATGTTTTGTACGTTTATGGAAGACGGGATTTTCAGTGATTCGGATAGCCCCAGTATTGTCAGCATGTAGTGGAGTAGGAGAGGTTTGAGTGAACCCAAGTTTCGAAAGAAGGCCCCGTAATCATAAGATTTCAGAATAAGCAGAAGACATTGCCCGATATTCAGCTTTCGTGGAAGATTTGGACACACGTTCTTGTTTCTTGCATTTCCAAGAAATGAGCGAATTTCCAAGGTACATGCACCAACTAGTGGTAGAACGACGCGTGTCTTGATAGCCAGCCCAGTCAGCATCCGCATACGCAGTGAGATGCAGTGGATTATCCTTGGGATAATATAAACCACGAGAGATAGTTCTTAGCAGATAGCGGATAATGCGCTTGAAAGCTGTCAAATGAAGGTGTCGAGGAGCAGTCATGAACTGACTCACAAGATTGACAGCATAGGATATGTCAGGTCGAGTGATGGTGAGATAAACAAGACTTCCTACCAAGCGCCGGTATGTATGAGGACCAGGAAGAAGATCGCCGTCATCTTTACTTAGCTTGAGATTTACCTCGACAGGTGTATCAACAGGCGAAGAATCATGGAGGGCAGCCAACTCGATAAGGTCTGATGTGTATTTGTGTTGATTGACAAAGAGACCTTTGGGAGATTGATGCACCTCTAAGCCCAAGAAATAATGCAAAGGGCCCAAATCCTTCATATGGAATGAGTCCCTAAGAGAAGCTTGGAGAGATTTGATCATACCATCATCCGTGGCAGTGATAATAATATCATCAACATAGACGAGAAGCACAGTAACACCAGTAGATGTGTGGCATAGAAAGAGAGATGGATCATAAGGACTCTGGGTAAAGCCACTCTCGCACAATCGACCCTTGAAGGTTTCAAACCATGCCCGAGGAGGTTGTTTTAGATCATAAAGCGATTTGCTCAAGCGACAGACAATCCTCTTTGAGGGAGAGGGGACGCCTTGTGGTATCCGCATATAGACTTCTTCTTGCAGATCCCCATGAAGAAAGGCATTTTTTACATCCATTTGGTATAAAGGCCAGGATTTAGAGGCAGCAATGGCGAGAAACCGAACAGATGTCATTTTTGCCATAGGTGCAAACGTTTCCTCATAGTCAATGTCATACTCCTGTCGGTTTCCGAGTGCCACAAGTCTAGCTTTGTGTCTATCCAATGACCCATCAGATTTAAGCTTGATCGAGTAGATCCATTTGCAACCTATGGGTTTAACTGCTGAAGGACACTCCACAATATCCCAGGTGTGATTCCGATCCAATGCATCCAATTCCTCCTTCATGGCCTGGTTCCAACAATCTTGTTGGACAGCCTGCAAATAAGAACTTGGGATAGAGATAGAAGATAGAGTGGTCATCAAAGAAGTATGGGTAAATCCATACTGATCAGGCGGTCTAGAATGTCTGGAGGAGCGACGTAAGGTAGGAGTAGATGTGGAACCATTTGTCGGTGGAGGATCAGGGGGAGGGCCATCTGCAGTGGGAGGTTTCTCCCGACGGTGGTAGACAAAAGCAGGATTAAACCTAGTAACAGAGGTTGGATCCGAAAAACCTGGTAAGAGAGCGGGTGAAGAGGGAGGAGGACAGTCCATGTGAGTTTGGAAGAAATATTGATTTTCAAAGAAAATAACATTTCGAGAAACCCTGAGACGACGACCAATGGGATCATAACAAACAAAACCTTTTTGATTAGTGGCATAACCCAAAAAAGCACACCTGCGAGATTGTGCTGTTAGGTTTGTTCCTTCGGTGGGAGGTAGATGAACGAAGCAAACACAACCCAAGGTATGTAGGTGATCAAACACAGGATGATGACCAAACAATTTAAAATGAGGCGTTAAATGAGCAATGGTAGGTGAAGGAAGGCGGTTTATGAGATAGACAGCCGTGGTGAGAGCTTCAGTCCAAAAACGAGGGGGAACAGATGCTTCAATCAGAAGAGTTCTAGTGACATCAAGAAGATGTCTGTTTTTCCGTTCCGCAACTCCATTTTGTTGTGGAGTATACGGACAGGTACGTTGAGAAAGGATTCCTTTATTGTTTAGAAAAGATTGAAAATCCTTGGAAACATACTCCCCTCCTGAGTCTGAGCGCAAAGTCTTAATGCATTTAGAAAATTGGTTTTCAACATAGTGAACAAAAAATTTAAATGCATTAAGAACATCAGACTTCGAATGTAATAAATAAATCCAAATAAATCTGCTGTAGTCATCAATGAATGTTACAAAGTACTTGAAATGACTATGTGATAAGGTCGGAGCAATGCCCCAAACATCACTGTGAATTAAGTCAAAACAGGTAGTGCTCCGTGTGTTAGAGTGTGGAAAGGGTAAAGTTTTACTCTTCCCTAATTTACAAGCATCACATTCAAAAGAAGCAGAAGCAACATGTTTGTTTATTAATCCAGATTGAAATAAAGTAGACATTGTAGAAGCATTCGGATGACCAAGTCTATTATGCCACAATCGAGAATTATTCTGACTGAAAAAACAAAATAACTGATGTAAAGGTTTATCATGAATAAATGAAGACACTGGGAAGGAAAAAAGTCTTCCACGCTTAGGCCCCCTCGCGATCACTTCCCCCGACTCTTGGTCCTGCACAACACAACCAGTAGAAGAAAAAGAGGCATTGTAATTATTTTCAACAAGTTGACCCACATAAACCAAATTGGTAGCAAGATGAGGAGAAACTAAAACATTGGTTAAGGGTAAGGGGCCAGGGGTATCACCAACAGAGGTGATGGGAAGATTATCTCCGTTGGCAGCTTGAACCGTAAGATGACCAGTGTAAGGAACGACATTTTGTAAGTTTATGGGTGAAGAGGTCATATGGTTACTTGCACCAGAATCTAAGTACCACGTATTGAAAAGAGAAGAACCAGTACCTGCGATGTTCATGGATGCTAAGGCATTGATGATCATTTGGTTAACTATCTCAGGGGTGAGAGGAGCAGGAGGCGCAGACTGTGATGAGGAACCAGGCTGTGAGGAGGGATCATACTGCAAAGAACCAATAAAGTCAGATGATGCATATGATGGAGTGGTCACTGTGTAAGCAGTAGGAGTTGACGACGCTGTGGAAGTACCAAGGCCTGACTGCACATAATTACGGGAAGTAGAATTGCGAGCCTTCTTCCGATATTCATCAATAACATGACAAGTGGCCTTACAATATCTACAAATTTTTGCCTTGCATTGATTTGCATAGTGACCATGTTTTTTGCAGTTATGGCATTGAACGTGACTGATGTCCCGAAAAGGTTGTCTAGTTGTAGCAACATAGGCAAATGGAGCCTCAGCAGATTTCTATTGTTCTAGAGTAGTTTTAGTAGCTAGACGTTGTTCTTCACGCAGAAGTTCCTGAAGACAGACATCCAAGCTGGGAAGAGGAGCCCTGCTCATCAAGTTCGATCTGACTGTTTCAAACTCCAGACGAAGTTTCATGAGAAGTTGATCCCGATGACTACTTTGCTGTAATGGAAGTAATTCCGGAAGAAGTGCTGCAAATACTGAGGAAAACTTAATCTCATCATATTGGGACCACGGTCGGCGGAAGCCATTGTAATACTCCTGAATAGACTGGGTGCCTTGAGTGAATTGAGAGATTTCAAGTTCCAATTGAAACTGGCGAGCAGCATTGCCCTGTTGATAAATTTTCTTAAGATATTCCCACATTTCACGGGCATTTTTGCAAGGTTTTAGATTGAGGATAAAATGTGAGTCAACAGACCCCAGCAACCAGGTTTTGATTTTAGCATCCTTCGTCTTCCAAGCTAAAATCTTCTTCTCATCTTCCTCAGGTTGAGGTTCAGATCCATCAATGTGTGCCCAGAGTTCTTTTCCTTCCAAGTAAATTTGAAATTGGAAGTCCCATGAGGTATAATTTGTTCCATCAAAGCGAACTAGGGCAATCTCATGTTTTTCCATTACTAAAGTCTAGTAAGAAGCACACACAAGGAAGACAGGGTGCTGAATTGGGCAGCAGTACTGTTGCAGTCCAATCGTAGATGGATCAAACCGCAGTCAAGATTGTAAGAACACAATCAGGAGGTGTTGCAGCAGACAATAACCAGCAGCCAAGAACAATTCCCAGAAGGCACAGAATAAAAGTGCACAACAAACAGTACCCAGAAAGACACAGACGAACAAATTATCACAGCAGCAGTGCAAAGGAATCAACAGATTGGATCAAGTAGACGCAGCAGTAACAATCAGCAGTAGTAAGTAACAAACCAGTAACAACAGCAGTAATAAATAGCAGTAGGAAGAACCAGCAGTAACCAGCAATAGAACAGTTGCTGATACAGCAACCTTTGCACAGAACTGTGCACTAAACAGTACCTGACGACCCAAATTTTTGAGTTGGGTTGTGTACGTGGGCCCCACCTAGTGATCTGTTGACAGATCTGAGTATGGGGATGGATTCACAGCAAATTTCTGCAACTATTCGAAGTGGTCTCAGGTAGAACGAATCCAAATCCAAACTTTTGGACAGCTGAGATGAAAAGAAATGAACAAAACTGATTTTCTACAAAAAATGGTAGATGGCCTACCTCTGATGATCCATAAATCGTGAGAAAATCTTCATAAATATGTATAAATCCAGGCGACCAATATGGGTTGCTTCCGCTGAGTAGCAGATGATGATTGCAGGTGGGCCACGTCTAATCTGAAACGATCAGAGATGATCAGGCTGGAGATATGATCTCTGAAGGGCTTCCAGATCTTAGAAGATGACTAGGAGAACCCACAATTCCTTGGATCTAAAACGTCCCTGTCGTCAGTGGGAAATTCCACACGTGGGCCCCACTTGGTGATCTCTGATGATCAAAAAATCAGGAAAAAATCTTTAGAAATCCCAGAAGCTCCAAGCGAACAAGATGGTAATATTCCCCTGATGTGTTGGTGATGATCACAAGTGGGCCACGTCTGATCTGAGATGATCAGGGAAGATCAGAGATAATTTGGCTGACGAGGATGATTACAAATGATCATAAACTGGCTTCCAATGGTTGGAAGATGATTTAGGAGAAGATCACAGATGATCGACCCTGCTCTGATACCATGTCATTTTGGAGAGATGTTTAACACTGATGATGTTTGTTTGTAAAAATCTGTCCCTAGTCTTGATCGACTGTTCTCATTATAAAGGGGCTGAATCCCTGATTACATGCTACTATTCTTATCTAAATGGGCTGAATGCCCTGATTACAAGCTAGTATCCTTATCTATATCCTAAAAATATGGTTTACAATAAGATATGAAGACTGGGCCCAAAATGGGCCTGGGCTTGGATTGACAGGAGAGGAGCAGCAATCGCAGCACAGGGATGAGGGAGCAATCGAAGCAGGGCGTGGGAGAGATAGGGAGTGGGAGAAGCGCAGATCGCAGCACAGAGAGGGAGAGATCGCAACACAGACGACAAGGCGGTAGCAGGGCAGCAATCGCCAAAGGAACAGGGAAACAAGATTCGCAGCGCAGCAGTGGGAGAGAGCAATCGCGAAGCAGAGAGATCAACGCAGAGCGCTGCTGGGCTGGAGAGGCGACGGCGTTGAAAGAGATCGTAGCGCAACGCAGTGGAAAGAGATGGTAGCTCAACGCAGAGCGCTGCTGGGCTGGAAAGGTGGCGTCGTTGATGGCGCTGTTAAGAGATGGGAGAGAGAAGCGATGGGAGGGCGAGAACAGGGAGGAGAGGAGAGGAGAGGAGATGAGAGGGAGCTGGGTTTCAGGGATTAGGTCTAGAGAGGAATGACGGACTGGAAGGGGGGGGAAATGAATTTTCTGGAGGGCTAACGGGCGTCAAAAGCATTTGACCCAAATGAATGCCTCTTTCAGTCTTTCGTTTTTAATCCCACACGAATAACTCACACGCCTGCAGCTGAGGCTCTCCTCAACTGCAGTTGAGGAGAGCCCTCCTCATATATATATATAGATGGAAAATATTAAGTGAGAACTATTATATGAGAACTTTTTTGTGGGGCCCAACTAGCAACCCATCCAAACCTAGCAACCAATGGGGAACCCCCTGATAGTGACTAATCTTAAGGATTGTCACACAACTAAATGGACTGAACCGTTGGATCGAGGGTTGAATATTTTTTTGAATATGAAGCCATTAAACTTGTGAGCCACGAATGAAAGGGCTAGGGGCATGGGTTTAGGTTTGGGGTCAAAGTTGATACTTGGGATGGCCTCACATAGATCTTTCCATCCCCCTGGTCCCATCTCCAAATGGGCCCCATAAAAAAAGTTCTCACATAATATTAGGGTTGTAAACGGGTCGGTTCCGGTCTGGGTCCATGGTAGACCCGAAACCAGAACTGTTAAGGAGAAGGTGGAACCGGATTCGGAACCATTTCGGAACCGATTTTTTGGCTCCAGAACCGGAACCATAACCATATATGGGACAGGTCTGGATCCGGGTCTGGATTTAGATAGAGAATGATATTAAAAAAAAACATGATTTTTAGGAAATATATTCAAAAATTGAGGTAATATGTTGGGTCTACGGATCCGAACCAAAGTGGAATTGGACTTGAACCCATTTACTTATTAGGGCCTAAATAAAGACCCAGACCCAATTTTTAATGGGTCAGAACTTTCGGGTAAGCGAAGAATCGAGAACTCATTTACATCCCTACATAATATGTAATAACAGTTCCCACCAGAATACTACCCGCGCGCCGGAGGTGAAAGTAAGGTAAAACCACTCTCAAAACATAGGAATCAGCTTCATAAATGATCGCAAATATCTTCATCTCTCACAATGTTTTCATAATCTCGTCGATATCTTGAACTCCCCAATCCCCATTCGATATCTTCACCTCTAACCTTTCAGAATCTTCTTCTCCTCCGTCTTCCCACTTTCTACTTCTCTTCTCCTCTCTCTCTCTCTCCATCGAACCAAACACTAAAAAAAGTAGCAGCAGCAGCAGAAACACCCAAAACAAGCAAAACCTCCTGTAACATAAGAAGAAGAAGAAGAAGAAGAAGAAGATGGGGACGCTGGGCAAAGCAATCTACACCGTCGGATTCTGGATTCGCGAAACAGGACAGGCCCTCGATCGCCTCGGATGCCGCCTCCAAGGCAACTACTACTTCCAAGAGCAATGTAACCCTTCTCCTCACTCTCTTATCCATCTCCATCTTTCACTTGTTTTCATCATTCGAGTTGGTTTGGATTTCATACTGATGCAATCTGATTGGTTTCCTTCGTTTTCTCTTCAACTCAAATCACTAAGAGCTTCTTCATTTGGAGGAGTTTCTGATGGGAATTACATATGACAACAAAGAAATGAGGATTCAAAGTTCATATAGATGTGATGCACATCCTTAGAAAGTAAAAAGACAAGTGAGAGATCAACACGACCTGTAATGAAGCTATGGGGAAAGACATGTTAGAATGAAGAGTCTCAGAGGTTCCTGGTTTGGGTTTTCTTAGGATCACCAGGAAATGAGTCTTCTATTCTTGTCATGGTTCTTCTTCTTCTTCTTCTTCTTATGTTACAGGAGGTTTTGAGTGTTTTGGGTGTTTCTGCTGCTGCTGCTTTTTTAGTGTTGGGTTTGATATATATATATATATATATATATATATATATAGGGGAGCATTCATGTGCATCTATCCCTCACCATAGGGTGAGGGACACTTCCATAAATGAGGATTTTCAAGTACAAAAGTGAATTTTCAAGTACATAGGGTGATGTACACTTTCTTGTCTTTATGTGTAAAAAGGGAAAGTGCCCCTCACCCTATGGTGAGGGATTATATATATATATATAGAGAGAGAGAGAGAGGGAGAGAGGAGAAATAGAAATAGGAAAGAAGATGAAGGTGAAGCAAATTCTGAAGGGTTTGATTGAGATTTTTGGTGGAAATATCAAATGGGGATTGGGGAGTTTAAGATATCGACGAGATTATGAAAATATTGTGAGAGATGAAGATATTTGCGATAATTTATGAAGCTGATTCCTATGTTTTGACAGTGGGTTTGACTTTACTTTCACCGGCATAGGTAGTATTCAGGTGGGAAGTGTTCAGGATTTAAATCAGATATAAGGGTTTAACAGTTAATATACCTTGGTTAGTGGCAGTTTAGTATATTGGGAGAGTAAAAGGCAGGGTGTAATTGTTAGATTTAGTGTGGAGGCAGAATGACATGTGATGGGTCATGACATGTGTAAGTTGTTACCTCTAAGGATTCTATTTGTGGAATTAGGATTTACTATTGACCTTTAACTTATTGTGAATTGTGATTGCTTCAAATCTTGTGTGCCATGTGCACACAAAGCATATTTAGGTTGACTGAAGTTTTGTCAAGTAGAAAGTGTTGAACTAGGAGATACAATTATAGTATACATGATCTGATGATCAAGTAGCTGATTTTTCTCACAAAAGTCTTTTTGAAGGTGATCTTCATATTTTTCTAGCTAGGCTTTGTAGAAATTCATTCTTCAGGTTAATGAAGAGTGTTGAGATTCAATCAAGGGATTTTTTATGACTTTTTTTTTTTTTTTTTTTTTGGGCTCATCAGGGACTATTCTGTCGTGATAACAACAAGGATTCTTTTGCAAATTTTGAAAATCGACTTAAACAACAAAATTGTGTAGGGCATACATCCTTAAGTCATGTTGTCCAACCCTCCTTCAGGAACCTATGCCCTCTCTCCTCTCTTTTCTTCGTCCTTGCTTATGCTTCTTATTTTCTTGGAATCTTTTCTTCCAACTAAATGTACTTGTACGTCTGTTCGCTCGAAGAAGAGAGATTTTGTGTTTCAAATGAGTTCGTTTCAATTTTAGGTCAGTATGAACTGTTGAGGACCTTTAGAAGAATGTCAAAGAATAATCTCTTAGTACACCTATGGAGATTGGCTTTATGAGAATGAGTTCTATAGTGGCTTCTTACTTTGAAGCAAAGGAATTTGTTGGTGGAACATGGATGCGTATGGTAACAATTTTCATTAAAAAATTCATCTATGCACACTAAAGGAGGACAATTACCCTGATGTTGTTTGTTATATGAAGGGCCTTCTAGGGGATGTACTCAAAAAATGTCTTCTAGGCCATTACCTATAAATAAAGAGCATAATGAAGCTCTCCTTGCTGCAGATCGACTTTGAGAGTCTAACAGGAGACACTTTGGTCATCAATTTGGGGAGTCACAATGACAAAGACCCATATTGCATCCTCATTTTCTTTGCTTACCATTAAGATCACCCTCTTTCAAGAGTCAAGACCAAGTGAAAAGGAGGAAGCCATGAAGGAAGATAAGAAACTAGAGCTTTTGGACCGCCCAGGAGAAGGATCAGACTTCTATTTACTTCTAACAGTGATTGAGGAACTCGAAAGTACTGAAGAGACAATCGAGACAAAAGGGAACATTGAAGGCCTGCATAAAGAGAAGCAAGTTTCTGATGACCCAATCATTCATATCATCCTAAAGATGCCTACAAACATATCTGTTGATAGATCTTTGGATTTAATAAGTTCTGAGACTTATACCACTGTTGAACCTATTTACATTGAATTTGAATTTGGTGATTGCTGGTGGATGGCTAGTGAAGATGCTGGATCGCATTTTTGCATTGATCTAATGTGTAGATCTACACCTTTCGCTGTCCAATTGTCTGATGGTACCGACAAATGTACCTACATTGATAGCAGAAGCTGACCTTCTGTTCTCTTGCTGGCCGAAGAAAGAGATCTTATAAAGAGTTCCAATGATGTGGAGGGAATGAAGATAAATTGACAATATAGAAGTTTGTATGGAGGACGATTAACTTAAGAAGACATTAGTATGACTTGAGGGCAAGTTCTTTCTAATCTAGTGAGAAATTATGCAAGCCAGACCCATGCATCTACTGTGCCAGTCCAGGGAACAGCCCATTGGGCACATGCGAATAAGCCATAGACCCAATTGAACCTCATGCGGTATGAGGTGGCCATTAGAATTGCCTTTTAGCCTTTTCTCTAAGCCCAGTTTAGGCATGAACTTGAGTTGGACCTACTGTTATTAATTCCCTATCGATTGCATGCTAAATGCATGTGAGATCCACATGGTAGTAGTAGTTTTATTTGTACTTAAATTTTAGGAATTAGAAGTTACAAGAGATATATTAGGATTAGATTTAGAAATTCATATGGAGATTAAGTTGGATAAGTCGTCATTCCTCTAAAATAGGAAATAAATGTCTTGAGAGGTATGCTAAGAGGGATACAATTAGAAGAGCTAATTGATCTCTCCCCGTTATCTAGAAATGTGTCAAGTCTCTTATTTTCACACATGATATTTCATTAATAAGATTTCAAGGGTACTCTCTTTGTCAGTTCTGCAAGTGCTCTTCTTTGAGTGTGGAGTCCCAAATAACTTCAAGCTTAGGCTTGGAAATTCATATATTCTCTGGCATCATCAGTGGTATTAGAACTTTGGGCCTGATCATTGTTGGATCATAGCTTTGGCCTCCATCATTAAATAAAGCACCCAATATATAACATAAACAACCACATCCACTAACATGAGGAGAAAACTAAGCTTCTATTGATGGTAAAAAAGAGCAAATGAATAAAAATGTAGAAAAATGGATCACTTGGCATTACATGAATATGAAATTGATTTTTAAACATTCTTAAAAGATCTATGAAAATTTTTGTGGTTTACCGTAGCCTTATTTCTTCATATTCTAGGTAATTTTCTCAAAGGCTAGTTTTATTGTTTTTTAACTCACTTTCCACTAGTCAAATTCGCCCCTTATCACTTTTTGTAATTTCTAGGTTTGACAAAATGCTCTTATATGTACTTTTAAGCACATCTCATTCTCATATATTTGTTTCAGTGGCATATTTTGAAATTCGAATCTTGAACCAAGTTGGGGCATTGCTATGATGGCACTATTGTATTTGGTGTTTAAAATCCCCATCCTTCACTTCGAGGTCACTTTTTTGTAGTTCCTGTTAAGCTTTGCCGTGCATATGTGCTCATATAATATGGAAGCACGTGTATTGATAGGTGTGCATGTGTGTTGGAAATTTATGCTGCATGAGGACAATGGGCACACTAGGATCTGCACAATTTTCATGCAGGGATTGATTGGCCTGCTGGCTTATTTTACATTTTTATTGAGTACTTATTTTAGTTGGTTTTAAGCAATGAGTAGGATTTGGTCTTTTCACGTTTAAGTGGTTGAGATTAAGTCATCTTAGGTGGGTCATCTAATAGACGAATGTGGTCATGATATAAATAGTTTTAGGGATGCTGGATCCATATTCATATGTAAACAGAGGTGGCTAGGGAACTTTGTGCATGGATTTTCTTTCATTGAATGAATCTCTAGTGGGTTGTATGTACCAATTTTGGAATCGTGTGGACCATTTACTAACTAATTCTGATGTTTGTTTCACTTTAGTGTCAAGGCATCGTACGCTGATGAATATATTTGACAAAGCCCCTGTTGTCGATAAGGATGCTTTTGTGGCTCCTAGTGCATCTATCATTGGAGATGTTCAGGTGGGACGAGGATCCTCCATTTGGTATGGATGTGTTTTGAGAGGTAATGTTGGATTACATTTCCATTAATGCAAGTTAAATTCTTCAATGGAACTTCTCTTTCTTCTGTTCATCAAGTATACTTGAAGAACTCAGGTCTTCATCTGTGGCATTGTATAGTTTGGACTTTGGAATATTGCAAGACATTCTTTATGCCTAATGGCAATAAATCTCATGGGAGATGAGTTTGAGAAATTGAAGCCTGGACCTCGATTCTTGCTTTGCAACAAATTTTTTTTTTTTGGGGGTTTTTTTTTTCCTGAAATTATGAAATTATCAAAATGCCCTTCTTTCTATCATTTTTGAGAGCTGTACCTATTGCTGACGGTTGCTTCTTTGTCTGTTACTGTTAACTCCTTTCGTCCGTCATAGCTGTTGATTTCCGCCTGCTGTTGGGTTTTCTATTATTGAAACCTAGAATAACCAACCTGTTAGACTCAAAGGCTTAATTAGGTTAAAAATCTCCTTTAAATTTTAGATGCTTTCTTAATCAGGCATTCAAAACTTGGGCTGATGTCTAGAGATCAACTATAAGTTCCTTAGGGAATGAAAGATAAGATGATCCCTTGTGATGTAGTCGGTGGCACTTTCTAGTTTGTAAGATTTCCTGCTGCAACAGCCCAGCTACTAAATTTGTGGGAACTGTTAACTTCTTGAATACTCTGAGCCCGTTTGCTTAATTTGTTTTGAATTCCTGGGAATTCATTGTAAAGGGAGATTTATTTGAAAGGGTATTTGTAGAAGCCCGGAGAGAAGGTTCTTAGATGGAGATGTATATGGGACCATCACTTTCCTAGGATTTAATTTAATAGGGTGATGGTTGGGTAATCATTTACTTATTTTTGGCATTAGTTGTTCTGACCTTTTATCATTTATTGCAATCATCATCTTGAGACTCGCCAAGACCCTGAACAGTTGCTAAAGGATTCAGAAACAAGTTTTCATTTGACTCAAGCACTGGTTAAATCCTCATTTTCCTTTGTCCTTTGTCAGATTTGATGGGTTTTTTTTGGGGGGTTATTTTTTTTTTAATCTTTCTCGTTACATTTTTTTATATGATTGATCAGTTACAGAATTGTTTTGTGCTGTTTTTAGGAAAGAAAATCTATATGTACTAATTTATGACTTTTTTGTTAGATTACTCAATTCATGTTTTCCTAGATAACTTGACTGGTAATCTGGTTTGATGCTTTTAATTATTTCAACCATGTCTAAACTACCTATTTTGTTTCTTGCAAGTGCTTGTATGGATCCACTAATTTCTTGTCTGGCAATTCTGTTTTCCTGTTCAGGTGATGTCAACAACATCAGCGTTGGATCTGGAACAAATATACAAGACAACTCCCTTGTTCATGTTGCTAAATCTAATCTGAGTGGGAAGGTCTTACCGACTATTATTGGAAACAATGTTACTGTAGGCATGTGACAGACTATTGGTTCCACCATTTGCCTTTTTTTTTTTTTCCCTTTGTTTATTTCTTTCTCAAATTGTTTTATATCTTTAATAGGTGTTCTTGGCTGCATGTTGCAATAGTGTCATAGTTCTGAAGCCTAGAGGCTTTTCAGAAGATTCTCTTATGACAGATCTTGAACTGGACAGGTCATAGTGCAGTCTTACATGGATGTACTGTTGAAGATGAGGCTTTCGTTGGTATGGGTGCAACTCTGCTTGATGGAGTAATTGTTGAAAAACATGCTATGGTTGCTGCTGGTGCTCTCGTGAGGCAAAATGCTAAGATCCCAACTGGGGAGGTATGTGAAAACCCTTCCTTTGACCGTCTCCTGCCTTTTCATTACTTTGGACAGTGCAATTCTCTATGATTCAATATACGGATACAAGTACAGACGTGTTTATGGGAGATAGGGATACTGCATTCCATTTCCTACGATTCTGAACATGTTGAAGTAAATGGATATCCTGTTATGACATACTATTTTTATTTAGTTTTATGGGTTTTACTTGAAACAAATAACCTACGCTTTTTATTCTTCTATTAGATGGAGTGGTTTCAATCATGCGAATGTATATGATTTTTTATTTATTAAGTTATTGACAACATAAAATCATCTGGCATTTTTATATTATTATGAAAACGTAAAATAAAATGATTATACAAGGGTAGCACGAATCAATGACTGTTTTGAATGTAATGGTTGGAGAAATGGAGAACTCCATGGTGTTGAAACTATAGGTGAAATCTTAATGAAGGTAAAGATGATCAGTGGATGATTCTTTTTTGCTATTTTTGTAAATATCCCACTGTCCTATTTAGAAGATGGTAGTTGTGTTTGGATTCTTAACATGAGAGACAGATCCGTAGGGCAAGCCCATTTCCAATCCTTGTTATGACGGGATCTTAAATTAGCAGTACTTCCGAAGTATCAAGAACAAAGTCCTAGTTACGGTGATGACTTTTTGTTGGCTCGTGTAAAGGGTAAGGGTGTATTTGATGCAAGCCAGACTTATGACCCATGGGTTGATCAAGCCCCATTGTGTCCATCCTGCAGGTCCAATAGGACTGATCAATTTACTGTGGAAGTTTGAGTCAATAGGAGTCTTAATTAGGATTTTGAGTTTACTTAAGAGTGTTTAATTAGAGTTTAATTTAATTTGCGTTTTTTTTTCAAGTTTCTAATTTTTTGGAGGTTAGTTTCTTTTTTTGTAAGAGAAGATTTAGGAATTAGAATCCTACCAGGAAAGGGAGACTACCATCCCTTCCTTCTATAAATATGTAACCCCTCCATTGAGAGAGTCAGCCTTCATTATTCAATAAAGAATTGTTTTGGTTTCTCTATGGTTGTGAGTGCTTCTCTTTGACTGAGAATCCTATATGTGGAATCCGCTGAGGGATTCAAGCAACCCCCTTTGTGGAGTTGGTCTATTCCATTTGAATCCTCAAGGCCAAATCCCCTTGTGGAGTTGGTCTACTTAGTTTGCTGATCCGGGGTTGCATTAATTGGGCCAAATCCCCCAGCCCTCAAAATCCTTACTACCGCCCCAAACAGAGAAGGGAAGGCTTAAAACGAAAAGAGAGAATTCTTTGAGGAAGAGGTTGTTATTAATGAAGGGAGGAAGAGAGACTTTCTGGTAATTCTTTTGAGTCTAGTTCCTCTAAGGTCTCACTCACAAGTCACAACATGCTTAAGTGAGAAAAGTGGAACTTCATTTTGGGGCACACTATCGAAAATCTAAAATGCTCAAGATGAATTCCCTTCTCTTGCATTGGATGGGCCAAATCTTATTCCAATATGAGTTGGTTCCACCTAAAGTTTAAGCATGTGATTGATAACGTTAAAAAAAAGAAGAGATTTTTATCAATCTTATGGTGGAACGTACACCTATTAGCTATGATGTCCATATACGGATGTGGATATGGATACGGACACTAATATGGGGATCAAGGATACGACTCCTCACTTTTAAAAATCTAGGACCCGGATACAGATACGGGTGTCCTAATTTTTTCTTTGGATCGCTTTTGAATCAATGAAAATATTATGGGGAGAAGTAAAAATATTAAAAAAAAAAACTATATGAAATAAAGGACTTTATAAGTGGGATATGTTAAATTTGTTCCCTAGAAGTATCAGTGCAGTATTAGGTAACAATACAAGTGTTGTATCGGTCCGATAAGGATACGTTGGGCTCGTATAAGTATCTGGATATCATAGCCTATTGCAAGTTCGCCACATCCCATACAAGAGGTCATTCATGTTGATCGGTTTGGGTTTTTAATAGTTGGGCTCCACTATGGAGTTCTATTTGTCTCATGCACGCATCCATAGTTGTCAAATTTGGTTTGGTTTGGTCGAACTGGCTGAACAATTTTGGTTTGACTAATGGTCTGAACTGAATTACACCTTGGAAAAAAAATTGGTTAGGTTTCAGACTGTTTCGGTTGAATCTAGAATTTCAGTCTTGAAATGGTGAAATCTGGGTTTCTAGCTGAGTTTTTTTTTTTTTTTTTTTTTCAAGAAAAAACACAAATGCTGTATCTGGGATTCTATTGATAACCCATTTTTCCAACAGCTTTCTGAATTTCATACTTGGGCTCTACCTCTAACCTATCCAGTTGATTTACACAACACTGCCGCCTGTCACTCCCCCACCACAAACACCTGTTCCCTCAAGGAAATAAAAATAAAATTACACGGTCCATAGCCGTTAAACTTTGAGGACTTATAACTAAGATGTTTGATGGGCCTTACATCTCATATCCCCCCTCATCTAATGCCTCCGTTGATTGTCATGCATCCAGGTAGCCCATTGGGAGTTGTTTTGTAGAAATGCTCATTGTATGAAGTCTAGTACAGGATTTTGGGGATGAATATTATATTAACTAAAGTGCAAAAGATTTGCAAACTGATTCTTAGTAACCCTATCTTTTGGGTTGGCTTTATGAGTTCCACTTCATCTGGTTCTTCCTAGGGCTGAATTCTGTCACTGCACAATTTATGTTGCTTCTACTTCCAAGTCTCTAGCGGCCTCCCTCCCCATGTCCTATTACATCGTGCTTGAATGCTTCAGTTCTTTGTCCATGGGTTGTTTTGAGCACATGAACAGTCTATCTGAGATGGCATTCCTCCTTATACTGGACTCACTGAATAGATTTCCTTTTATGTACCCACTTTTATATCTATCTTTGTTGATCCATGCGTCTGTCTTTGCTTCCCGGTCAGTCTCATTTAATTTGTCTTCTCCATCTTATCATCTCTGGAAATCACTTTCATATTTCAAATAGTTGTCATGTTAGGCAAGCCTCTTGTACACATCGAAATGGAGACATGCACATGGGTATATGAGTTAATTATTAACTTCTTTCTCTTGGTATCTTTTATATATGTAGATTATCTTCAGTGTTCCACTTATCCAGTTACAATTTTTGTATAAAAATGTCTAATTGGAATTTTGTATCTAATGCTTTAATGAACTGAAATTGGCAATAATAGCCTGAAATACTGAGATAAATGGAAGTAGTTATATGTACATGTCATGCCCATGTCTAATTCTAAAATAAATGTGAATCCTTATAATCATAGTTTTTCCGTCTAATATCTGGATATCATGGATGACGGCAAAGCTTTGTCCCCAGATGATGCTCGGTTAGGGATATGTCCAGTATTGCATGAGTGGGTGAGTTTGAGTACCCTTGTAAAGAAAAAAAATTAATTAAGAAAGAAAAAAGATGACAGCAAAGCTTTCAATATTCAATCTCAGCTAGAAAAAAGGTGAAGACATAATATTATCATTTGAACAAAGACGCTAGTGCTTTGGGTTTTACATGGTGTCCAGTCACCAGAACCCTCAAAGGTATCTACACTTGCTGCATCCCTTTTCCTCACATGATTTGCACATTTGTTTCTCATTATTCTTATTGGATCATGGATATTTTGTAGAAGGAAATTTCTCCTAAGAGCATATTGCATTATTGTTCATGTGGTCCAGCTCTATGGGACCCACCTTGGGCCCACCTTTGATCTTTCAACACCTTCACACACACACGCACACTATATTCACCTATGAATTGGTATCAGGCTACTGTCTGACCTTTACTTGCCATTGGGTTGATTCATGAGTGTCAAAAAACAATATGATTAAAAAACAGTTAAACTCTGAGTTGAGGCTGTTAAATTGATAACATAATCATGCTGAGTGTTTTTCCTGTACCCTTTGTC
Organism: Camphora micrantha; assembly: GCA_003546025.1. Lineage (NCBI taxonomy): Eukaryota > Viridiplantae > Streptophyta > Magnoliopsida > Laurales > Lauraceae > Camphora > Camphora micrantha. The sequence goes on from QPKB01000010.1 coordinate 25,767,528, forward strand.
ATGATGGGACCTTTCCATCCAACCCACTGTCCTGATAGGCATGCTTCTAGGTGGGCTCCATGAGCTGGACTGCATATAAAAAGCATAAGAGAAAACTCCACCTATATTATGGATATCTCTATTCAAGCGCACTCTCTAAGGTGAATGGACTGCTTATATATATCAGGTTTGGGGAGGTAATCCTGCCAAGTTTCTCAGGAAGCTGACGGAAGAAGAGAGAGCTTTCATCTCACAGTCAGCTACCAACTATACCAACTTAGCACAGATACATGCTGCTGAGAACGCCAAGAGCTTCGATGAAATCGAGTTTGAAAAAGTTCTGCGCAAGAAGTTTGCTCGCCGAGATGAGGAGTATGACTCAATGCTGGGAGTTGTTCGAGAAGTTCCCCCACAGCTGATTCTTCCTGATAACGTCCTTCCGGATAAATCCAAAAAGGCACCTCAATGAGTTTACTAAGATGAAATCCTCTTTACTAGTTAACCAAAATGGGATATTTTTATTAATGGGACAGCGTAGATGAGATCGTTTTTTTGCAAAATAAAGGGATCAGGCATGTCTTAGTTGGAACATTTGTGCCCTTCAATCTCTGTGATATCCAGGGCTCCTTGTTTGAGTTATCCGAAAGCCTAGTTTCTTTCCCCAGAAGATGTTTGCTGATGCGAATGCTGCAACTGGTAATTTGATGTTTGTTGTTTATACTCAAATTACCTGATTTAGGAAGTCATCATCTTTTTTTTTTTTTTTTTTTAAGACGATAAGATTAAACCACAGAAAACCATGATCTGTTATACTATGCACCAAATGTTGATAGATCTGGTGGAATGGGTTCTCTACCTTCACTGTTCCGACCTTCATTGTCATTGGAGAACTTCGGATTGATGTGAATGGTAAGTAAATTATTGTTGTCTGTTATATCTTATTTAGTTTATCAAAGTTTCCAAATAGTTTTGTTTTTCTTTGTTTGGGAGGACTCAAACTCACACACTTTTACCCCCTAACAGGGGCAATTGGTGTCCCTAACCCTGGAATAAAACGAGGCTCTGCAAATCTTCCATAAGGTACATAATCATTGATGCTAACTTGAGATTACCATTGAACATTTCCACATAATAACTCATGGTTGAAGAATGAGGCAAACGAAACAGTCCTCGACCAGGTAAAATGTCTAAAGACATTAGGCATCAATATTCTCTAGTCTGAATATTTATTTTGAGAGGAATGCTCATGATTCTGAAAGGCTAAAGCACGAAGTAACAGTTCCTTTGCTTTGATTTAGGCCACTTTTCTTACTGTGTTTTGTTATATTGCTACTATACTTTCACCAAAAAAATTAATTCAATAGCCACCTAAAAGAGCCTAAGGTATTTAGGGCATGTTTGTTTCCATGCTCTGCTATTTTTCAGCATTTTTTTTTTCAATGCTTTTCCATGCAGCAGGAGGAAGAAAATTAACCATTAAATCTGCTTTGGGTGTGTGAGGGTGGAATTCCAGCTTTACACAAATGTGACCTCAAAAGACCAAACATGGAAATGTTAAGGAACTCACATGCTAAGGTTCAATGTAGTTTGCTGATGCTCAGGGGAGGAAGGATGGAAATTGAGGGTGCATGTATCTTCAACTTTTGCCCCTCCTCTATTTTTATTGACAAGGGAAGGACAAATTCACAAAGTAATAGGGGCACTTTCGTCATTTTATTCTTTCCGAAAGATATAATGAACTCAACATATCTCTCCTAGAGAACGGCTAGAGGGCTTTCCTACTGGTGTGGGTTCAATGGGTCCCCAGCCCCTTAGCCGAGGTTAAAAAAAAGAAAAAACCGTCTCCTTAAATTCTCTTGAATTGACCCTCATCAAATTGTCCTAAATGAGCATCATCTTAGCATCCAAGATTCACTCCTATTTGAGTTAAGGTTGAAAAGCTCGTGACTTGGATAGAGTCAATGTGGATACTCGAAAGAGTTATGTTTTTATTTTTATTTATTTTTTAATAATTTTAAAAATATTTAAAAATGAATCCATTAGTTGTAAAATATAAAATATCTTTATTTACATGCATTCATGATAGTCAATTCAAATTAATATATCTATATGTGCAAGAGAAATACAACAATAAAGAAAATAAAAGAAAGAAATATTACATATTACATAATTTATTAGTCCAAATATCGAATGTAAAAGATCAAATATAAGTTTCAAATTACATTCCAACTATCATTTTTAAATTACTAATTCTAAACCTCATGCATAATTATTTATAAATAAATTTTAATTGTTTAAAATTAGATCTGCCTATGAAATGGTTTGGAATGCGAACTTATTAAAATGAGATGACTCGGACTAGTCTCCTTTATTTTTTACTTGCTTCTTTGTCAAAATGAGATGATTCGAGAGAGTCATGAGTCAATTAGAAGTGTTTTTGTGGACTATTTGAGTAAAATCTGATGAGGACTATACGCTATATAAGGAGGCTACTCATTGATTAAAACTTTTCATGAGTGGGCCCATTGAGTCATCACTCGAAATTCCGGTGGGGCTCTTATGTGCTTTTGTGCTTCCTCTTTTAAAATTTTCCTTGTGTCTATTGTGTAAATAACCTTGAAATTGTTAGTGGGCTATAAAAGAAATGCCCACTTTGAGAAGTTTCACTCCAATATAATTTTGACCCACTATTAGATTTTCTTTTCTTTGTTATCATCGACCATAAGAAAATCCTAACTTCGCCACTACGCATAGGTTAAAAAATCCTGTAGGTGGACATTTCCCTTAACTTAGATACTGTTATTATGCATATTGATCAATCGAATACATTAATACACCTGCAAGGAAATCTTGACCAACAAGCAGGGGTGGGATGGAATTTAAATGTAAATAGTTTAGATCAAAGTAAGTTAAAATGTAGGCATGACATGTTCAGTTTGCATGGTTTGGGTTCAGGTCGGTTGTTGGCCCTATAAGAAATTCAGGTAAAATTTAGGTGAGGTGGGAGTCAGGTCTCAATTGGATGGATTCTGAGCCCCAAGGAATCAAGTCAAGTTTCGTTTGGTCCAATTCCTACTCTTGAGGGTTTCACCCTTATCACCAAGTTTCACAAATCTTGCTTTTAACCCAGTGATGAAATCTTTCTGAAAAAAGAGAGCCAATGAAATCTCAACAAAAAAAAGTTGAGATCTTTCATATTTAAGGCCTCTTTAATGCATTGAAATGAATTCCCAGGAAATCATTGTATGAATGTCAATGAAAAATTAATAAACAAATGAAGGATGAAAGGTGAAGATGTATATGTAGATCAGACTGTGACTTTTCTTGGATTAGATTTACTGTAGTGATGGCAGAGTGCAAAAGATTAATTGATGGCCTTATTTAAAACCTTTTTTTTTTCTTTTATCTTTTTCCGATGAGGATATCCCCATGGTATTTGGTATTTGACCCGACAAGACTAATTCTCCCAGTAAGCGCATGACCCCATAACACATGTGATGTGCCGCACTAAGTAAGTCTAAAGGGCATCTATCATGTAACGCACGGAGCAAAGCAGCGTTTATGCAACGAACCAAGGCCTCTTTTCGTTGTTTTTATTAATTGTTTTTTTTTTTATGGCTAACGTGAGTGTCCCAGAGGCCTTTGACCCAACAAGACTAAACCACCCGAGTGACGCCTTCTAAATCCACACCATACAAATCTAAGATGGGTTTCAAACACAAAACATGGAGATCAAAAACTCAAATCTTATACCACTCAACCAACTCTCAGGTGGGTCCACCAACCAACACCTAAAAGGGTCTTTGTCAACCTTTTTCCGATTTACTTCTTCAATATTTACCACTTTTTTAGGAATAAATCTACTTAGTATTTTTGTTAATTCAATCCCATCCAAATAAGTGGGCTCTAGGGTTTCCTTGAAATACTATTTAGAAAATGTTGTGAAAAACTAAGTTACCATTAATTTTTCTCAAATGTCCATTATCTTAAAAAAAAAAAAAAGAAGAAAAAGAAAAAGAGAGTCATTCAAAAACATGGCCATGTAATCAATAGGTGAGGAGCCACTGATTGAGTCGGCTAAGCCAATCTTCCGGCTAGGCCTAAGCCAATTCTAATGGGGAATTTGAATGCCACGTTTCTGGGCTCTCTACTAGACACATAACACATTGCTTCCCCTGGCTATCATAAGGCCACGTCATCCTTAACCTCGTTTTCTTCACTGTCCTCTCTCATGTCACTCTCCAATTGTGAATTGTGATTTGTGAGGGTCCTTATCAAAAGGGATCGTTCAACCCTCTACTTCCTAATCTTAATCCCAAGACTCTCTCATATGTTTCTAGAAGCTTCTTTCTTTCCTGCCCTACTGGGCTGAACCCAACCCTATGTGAGGGAAGTAGACCTCGGATGAGGTTGGATAGCCCTCCGACTAGGGATGTAAATGGATACCTAATTCTCTGATTATCCGAGGGTTCCGATTCATTAAAAATCGGGTCTGAATCCTTATTTAAGCCCTGATAAGTAAATGTGTTCGGTTCCGGTCTCACCTTAGTTCGGGCCCGTGGACTTGAGACCCGACATATTACCTCAATTTTCGAAAATCTCTTCTAAAAACCATATTTATTTTAAATATTATTCTCTACCTAAACCCAGACCCGGATCTAAACTCGTCCCATATATGGTTATGATTTTGGCTCCGTAGCCAAGAAACCGATTCCAAAACGGTTCCGGATCCGAATCCGATTTCACCTTCTCCTTAACGATTCCGATTCCGGGTTTACCATGGACCCGGACTGAAACCGGCCCGTTTACAACCCTACTTCCAACTAGGAAAGGTGGCCACCAAGGTTTGTCTTCTCACATTCTAGTTATCGGTAGTTAGATAAGAATCGTCGCCTCTTATTACTGGGGTAAGAGGCCGTTCTTTAAGTCTATCTATTCCATTAGACCGCCTCAAGGCCCGTCGGCTCAAAGTGCACTTTCAATTGGGAGGACATGATAATTGAGTCGGTTCCTAATCCTACATGCTTTTTGCGCGAGTGGGAGGTGCGGAACTCTAGTGTAGGCTCCACCTATTGATAATTAGGACCATTAAAATAAATATCTCCTATATTATGTCTTCGAATTTTACTTTAAGAGTTGATCCCACCATAAGATTAAGCACATTACCGATAATGTAAATAAGATCTTATGCATTAATCATGTTATCATATTCATGCACTCAAACTTATGGTGGAAGTAGAATTTAAAGATACGCCATTGATGAGAATAACATTCATTTTGAACGGCTCAAAATTATCAATCAGGCCAATTAGGTCGCACCACCTGCCTACCAATTTTAGTGTCTACTAATGCATCCCTTGCTCTATGGCTAGGGTCCTAGTCCCAACCGAGCCTCCTTGGCACCTAAATCTTCACTCGCACCTTATCATCCAATTAACACATATGATTTAGACCAAAGGCCTGATAGAGTGAAGATCGTCCGGTTGGAATCATGTTTAGGCCGAGTGAACCAAACCCGATCTAAATGACAATTTCTTTGGCCCATATCCGACCTACCGCTTAACGAGTTTATAATTTATTTTTTATTTTTTTTCGATAACACAGGGTTCCAGCCCTTTGGGCCAGAATAATCCTCCCCCTGTAACCCTAATGTGGTAGTATACTTTCGAACCAACAATCTTCAAGTGCAAACCATGGTCCTAAGCCAACTGAGTTACCCCTCGGGGTTTAACAAATTTATAGTTTGTGATGTCAAACCAACCCTACTATGAATTGGGTTAAATTTCCTAATGAATGACTTTTTAATTAATTTTGAAAATTAAAATACATACTCAGCACATGGTAATTGAATTCGTGACCTAAAATATAGTGCTGCAGATTGCCCACTACCACTTGATATTGTAACTTTGCATTCAAAGGATTACCAAGTAATATATCAATTATAGGAAGACAGCGTGGGATGAATCTTGCTGACACAGGTCAAAGTCCAGAAACCAATACCTGCCTCGAACCCGTCATGGCCCATTTGTTTGCATGAAATTAAATACATATGAATTCATGGTACAATGGGCTCGTTAAAAAACAACTAAAGTTGATAAGTTGCGAAGGATATAAGGTGAGGAAATAAATGATACCCTGAACTCCCTTAAAAGACTTGAATGACTAGGGTGATGTCTTGGTATTTATTTTCCCTCTCTTCCCTTTATTCATTTTCAATTAAAGCTGAGACCATCTCACAGCCATAGATTTGTGGATTCTCATCTTTGTTTTTTCAATATAGCCATTTTTACGAATATATTTCATTCCTAGGAATTCAAAACCATGCAAAACGTAGGGCCCAAGTGAGGATAAAACTATATAATTATCATATTAATGTAAATCTCTTCCAAGCCTACTGCTTAGCTAATTAGGGACATAGTATATTGTGAATGATTCAAGCCTCCCGTAAAGCATAAAAAGGGATTTTAAAAAACCAAGAGCTTCAACTTGTTACGGTCCTAAATAGATATAAGATTTCCATCAGTCTTGGGGCTTTTGGCATATTGATTAAGTCCATAACATTTGGTATCAAAGCCAACCTCCAGATGACGTCGGCTACGGAAGCATGATGGTCTACGGGGATTTTGCGTATTATTTTAAGTCCATAACACAACTCCATTTGCCAAGCAGCGCCTATTGAATTCCTTGGAGCCATGCATTTCAGGTGAAATGTATTTTCCCTTGTTGGGTTCTACTTACATGGTCCATTTGGAGGCAGAAAGAATGACAAGTGTAAAATCGCCCATCAGATGTAGATAGGAAAAGAAAACCAAGGGCAGAGAATTCCCTTGCAAAGAATCACTATTTTTCTAGAGGGTACTGATTCTCCACTATCTTTGATTGCTTTCTTTGCATCGAAACAGGCCCTCATATAGGAAGAAAAGTGATTCTCCTGTTAACTAACTTCTGTAAATGTCAAAAGATGATTTATCCTAACAGGGAGGAGAAAACACCTTTTCTCCAGTAAAATTGAATTTTTATAAGTAAAAGTTGATATTTAAGAACTAATTTTTGTTAATAAAATAGTCTCTTACATGATTTTCTCTATTCAAATTCAAAACTAGTAAAGAATTACTCACAAAGAAAAGTGGTGATTCTCCACAAGATCCTTCACCACATGTTTTCTCCTCATTTCTCCACCAGGAGGAAATATTCCAGATATCATTTTCTCTACATCTAAAGAGCCCCTAGATGTAAAGAAAAGTAGGGAGAAGATAGATTTCCCTGTTTGGATCCACTTTTGGGGGAAAAGTAATTCTCCTTGACAAAGTGTAGGAGAAATAATTGTCCAAGGGTGGAGACAGCCCTCTATGTAGTGAAATGAATTTTATATATTGATAAAAGTAAGTACTTGCTTCATAATTAGTTTTTCTACTATATATCTTCAAAATGGTACTATCCTACATAGTTTTCTCCACTCAAATCCAAAAACAATGGAGAAAAACTACTAAAGAAAAGTGATGATTCTCTACAAGGAGATCATGCACCTAGTTTTCTCCCCTGTTTTTCCACCTAATGGGAATTCTCCTTATCCAAACAGCCATAGACATAAAGCAGACAGCATTTTATCCACTCAAATACACTTTCCTCTCTGGGGTCTACTATTAGCGAGAAAGGTCATTCTCCTATTAATTGACGTCAACAAAGACTAGAAGAAAAGATTTTCTCCTTTTGACTGTAGAGAAAAATCCCTCCCAAATGATATTAATTCTCTTATATTCATAAATTTGGCATATATTTATTTCTTAGTTAGCGTTCATTTATGAAATGTATTTAAAATGGTTCTCCTTTCGTACATAGTTTTCTCCATTTATATCTAAATACAGTAGAGAATGAGAATCACTACTAGAGAAAAGCGATGATAACTAACAAAGGGGATTCTCCACCCAAAATTTTCTTCTCATATTTCTTCTAAGAAGAGGTTCTCCACTAGTATCTTTCTCCTCTTCGAATTGTCTACTGAAGAGTCATCGCTTTTATCTAGTGAATCTCCACTGGATTTGAAAGGCAACAACTCTAGAGAAGAAAATCATTTTGAAACCTTAAATAAAAAATAAAAAAAACCCTAAGAAAATGTTAAATCACACTTTCTAATAATAAAAAAATATTTTCATTAGAAAAATAGTATTTTTATCCACCTCATTGGAGAGAAAGCCAGTTATTCTACCTTGTGCAAAAAGTAGTTAAAAAGGAGAATTACTCTTCTCCTCTTAAAAGCCTACTTAAAAAAAAAAAAAAAAAAAAAAAAACAACTTTTCAAGGACTCTCTCTGGAGAAACCTCTTTTCCCTTATTGGATTTATTTGAAAGGAGAAAAGTAATTCTCCTCTTAACTATATTTTGCTCTAAATAGGAGAAATGGTACTCTCCTTAATGAGCTAGATAAAACATCTTTTTCTCTTGTGATTTAGTGTTTTATTATTAAATATTGAAATTTAACCTTCTGATAAGTACATTTTGTTTAAACAAAGGTTTTCAAATGATCTTATCCTACAAAGCTTTCTTGATTCACATCCAAACACACTGAAGACTTAGCATACCACTAGAAAGAGTAGTGATTCTCTCTCTACTAAAGTCAGAGGCAGTTGCTTGGATGTAGAGAAAATAACAAGAGAAGCACCCCACTGGACTGAGAAATGAAATGAAAACGCCCTTTTGGATGTAGAGAAAATAGTTGAAGAAAACAAGTGAAGAAAACTTTCTACAGTACAAATTTGAACTGTGGACAGTTTTCTCATTCCCCCATTTCTCTACCTTTCCTCATCCAAAACAAACCCTAAAGTTGTAGAATTCCTTGGCCTTAGGATGCATTTGGGCAACACCAGAATTCCACAACAGTGCAAATTTCTTTTCCACGATGTCAAAAAAAGCAATTCTGACCCTCCACCAATTAGAAAATGGTTTTCGATATGGTCGAGTAAAAGTAGATCAATTTCTCCCCTTTTCTGAGTAGAACACAAATCGACAAAATGAGAAAAACCAAGGCTTTTCATACTATTGAGGAATCCTCAATGTTCCACAAATGGTCCTTGGGGGCACATTTGCATTTGTGTAACACATTTTCCACGGAGAAGGGATGGAAAAGTGTCCCGATTTTCCTCATACTTCATTTTCCATTGTTTGGTGCAAACAATTTCCAGCTTGGGAAAGCATTGTGGACGCTACACTGGAGTGCCTAAGGTTTGTTTGGATGAAAATATAGAGAATGTATTGTTGGAGAAAGCCATCCACAGTTCAAATTTATACTGTGAAAAGTTTTCTCCACTTATTTTCTCCACCACTTCTCTCTACATCCAAAAATGGCATTTTCTTCTATAGTAGTAATTCAATCCCTAGTTGGAATAGGGAGAGATTAACCATTGTCTCTCTAAAGATGGTAATAAAAAACTAGTTTACTATTTAGCTTTTCACCCCACTTTGCCTTGAATGTCCATTAGTCTATTAGGGGTTGATCAAGAGGAGGAGAAAAGTATAGTTCTAAATTTTGAAATAGTTATAAGGCTTAAAAGAGTATGATTCCTACTATCAAATGACATAGGCAACAAACATGACATTTAATGAGCCTCCACTCAATGACACACAGCACTTTCAAAAGAGTAATTTACATGGACATTAACGAACTTACATAACAGAGCATTAGCAAAATATCCAAAGTCAAGCTCTAGCTTATAAAGCAACATGCATGACATTGCCATCGTCTGTCTATACAGGATAATAAGCATACCTCATAACTTCAGAGCAAAGGATCCACTTGACACCTATTGTTAAAAATCTGTGAAACAAAAATAGACACATGACTCCATTTGAATTCAAGGATAAGGCACATTTTTCGAAACATTTTTTTTTATTCTATTGTTGGGGATTACATAATCGGTCTACACAAGATCGTAACTGCTGCACTCCTCACAAACTTGATCGTAGAGCCTGCTCTACTTGTTGGATATGCTTAGCCAAGGGACTGCCAGTCTACCGGCATGGTTGGTAAAATGCCTTATTTTAGACAAGCAATATGAAATTAATAGTATGTGTTTCTTTTTTGTGCTTCTATAAGTGGAAAAGATTTGCGAGAGAAACAAATCGTCTTTATCATCATCATGTCATTACATTTCAATAAAATAAAATAAAATCATCATCATGTCATTATCATCATTACCTTTTACTTCTGATCTATAATATTGAAAATGATCCATTAAGAACGAAATAAAAATTTAAAAGAAGATATAGATGACATAAAAGCACTTTAACAATGATGCTTAGTAACTTAAACAAATCTAAAACAACAAAACAAGGATTTTTATTATTTATTTTTTCTAGTTGCCTCCAGATATTGAACATCAGCTGTGATTTTCTGATATCCTCCTCTAGAACTCCATTTTGCTCAATTATTGTTCATAGATATTGAACCCATCACAACACAACACTTACAGACAGTCTCCCATTTCGACCAGATCATCCTCACCACCTGATTTACCATGCCTCCATTTTGATAATTTCAAACAATTTGACTAAAAAGACTTCATTTGTTCAGCTTATCTTGATTCCTTGCCGATCTAGTTAGCACCTCTTGGCCTAGAAATAACATGCATCCAGGAGTTTCATCATGGAATTCTATAGTCAAATTGTCTGGAGCCAACGCAAATAAATAGGGTTAAATGTATAACATTTTTGCAACCTCGCTCCAACAGGAAACTCATTCATCTTTCCATACAGCGGTAATTAGTGCTCATACTAATCAAACTCTCTTCATACATGTCACATAGTTCCAATATATCCATCAGGGATGCATTATCTCATCCATGTCCGAAAAATTAGTTACCAAAACACCATATTTAAATCAAAAGAAAGCACATGTGATCTTTTCTCCTCCCAACTTTAGCACGAGTAGCCATGATAGGACAGGGACTTTGACTGTGGATCATGCTGGTACAACCCCAAAACGTTCTCAAAGAAGTGAAGACCCTTGTCCTGGGCGTGTTTCATTAATCCTGCAAAGTTTCACTGGATGATTCAGGAAGTGTTATAGTTTTGGGTTTTTGTTCTATTATAGATATCTCCTTTATTATTTCCTCTCAATGAGACCACAATGCTCATATTCTTTGGCTATCTTTCTTGTACTCTAAATTTTATTGAGCAATCAAGCTAACCAAACAAACCACTACCCCCACAAAGAAAGGTATAATACATGGCCCTAATGATCTTTTTTTTTTCAAACTCTTAAGAATATATATATATATATACACATTCATATATATATATAAATATATATATATATAATTAGTTCAGATATTTAGTTAATCATCCCTTAGTTTGATGGTAATTCATCATCTATTTCCCTTGCCAGTTCGAATTTAAGAGGTCCTCAAAATTAAATCTTTATCTATGCCATTTCTGTTACCTAAGCCCTCCAATTTTGATCTACAGTGCAACTTCATGATCAAGGCTTGCCTCTAATAAAATTGGAAAGCATATAAGTGTACTTCCCTTAGATCCTTTCTAAACATACAAATTTCATATGCTTCATTATTTAGCTTTTACACAGTTAGCATCTCTTATTGCTAATATATCATTTTGGGCCCATTTTGTTTCATTTAACTTCACTCCTAGTGCTTGTATTTCTGTAAAATGTAAATCATTAAATTTGAAGAAACAATGGTGAAGATCCAAAATGATAATCAAATAGCATCCCCTTTAATTGAAAAAGGAATCAAGAGATGGGAAATAAATAACCAGCCATCAACCTAGTAAATCAAATCCTAGGAAAGGAAGGGCTCCATCTACATTCCCACCTTATATCCTTCATTTCTAGCCTCTTTAATGTTCTTGAGTTAGAGCCCATTTGAGCACGAATTCCAAGGAATTCAATTCCATGCAAATAACTAGGCAATCTAGGTCTTTTTATACTAGCTGCCTTTTGCCATTCCATTTAGAAAGCACTGTCTTTATCAACAGCCTTTGAACCACAAAATGAAAGCTCTAGGTTTTCTTGTTTGCAGACCTCCCTTCCCTTTGACTGCCCAAGCACATATTCAGCTGCATGCAAAATAAAATCAGCCACTGGGATTCATACTCACTTCCATTCTTCTGTATTTATTTCTCTCTTAAGCTGCAGCACCTCAATGATGGGACTATCAATCACTTCCTCACTATTGATATAGCCCTCAACATCACCATCCTCATTCCTCACCATCATCAAGTCTTATCCCATTCATTTAGGGTTGTTTTTGCTACTTATTTAGAGCTATTTTCTTTATGCCCCTGCAATCTAATAATTACTTTTGACTTCATTTTGAGTCTTTGCTGGTCTCTCATAGTGCCTTGAATTTATTAACACCAATGGGCTTACAATCTTATACATACATATCCATGACCCAAAACCATCGCAAATGCCATTCTTGATTTTATCTTTTAGTTTAGCTGCATGTAGATTTACTCATGCACTCATTACTAAGTCTATTCTTCTCACTACTATACACATATCTAAACATGTCTATTTCAGCTACATATATTTTGTGTATCTGCACTGAATATAAATATCTAAAAATTTTATGTTTCGTAGTAAGGCACTTTTCTAGAATGCTTTCTACAGTCCTAGTAGAATGACCAGTGTCTATCCTTTAGCAAAAGTGTTATATTTGTCTCTTGGAATAAAAGTTATTTTTCTGACATATGTCATGAACTTTATGTATTTTCAATAGCCACAGAAAAATCCAATTTAGTTTCCCTTGACTCATCCTTTTCTCCAAAACCATGTCTTCAAGCATTCTGAATCTCATTCTTCTCTCCTACATGCATACCCTCCCATCCCTACATTTCCGTTGAAGTCCTATTAAATATAACAGCAAAAGTAAGGACAATTAATATAGGTGAAAGATTCAGAAAGAATTTAATTTGGCTTCGATTCTCTCCTGTAAGAATGATCTCTTCGGAATAGATACTAATTCATCCCAACCAATAAGCTATAGCTGTAGCACCACTTCGAGTTCAGTGAGAGGTGAGTCCTTCCTGGCCTCACTTTACACAATGAGAAATGGAATCACAGTTAAGCAATAGAGAAACGGAATCACAGTTAAGCAATAACTTCTCAGTTCTTAGGCCCCCTTGTTCTTTTTATTTCCTTTATTTATTTCTTTATTTATTTTGATTGATCCCCTCAGTAAAAGGTAAAGATTTCTTTGTAAATAACATTTACAAATATAAAATCAAAGTCTAAAATCATATTTACAAAAAAAAAAAAAAAAAATGCTCTCAACAAAGTAAAAGGAACTTTTTTTTAAAAAAAAAATTTATCTTTAAAATTAATTATAATTAAATATAAAGAAAAATCCTTTTCAGTACAACAGAATTTACCAGTAAAAATCTAGGTTTATAATTTGTATGATTAAAAAAAGAACTCCTCTTAGTAGAAAGTAAAACATGCAGAAAATCAGAATTTATCTTAATAATGAAATCAAAATTACAATTTCACTACAAAAAAAATCTAAAATGTAAAACTTCCTTTGTAGAACAAAAATATCACCGAAGATGAAATTAAAACTTCAAATTTTATAATTAGAAATACCATCTTGCTAAGAAGTAAATCTGCCTTTGAAAGTCAAGGCTTATAAATTCATTAATCCCATGTTTTTCTATCTTTAACTATTTTCTTTACCGTTTGATCAGTTTCCTAGATGTTATCATTCTGACTTTATAATTGTGAATATTTTTATTCCATTGCCCCTTCTCTTCAAATTTTCATTCTTTCTTAAATTGTAGAAATTTAAATATTTTTATTTAAAAGTTAAGTGAGTAGAAAAAGTATACAAGACCTCTCTTTTTTTTTTTTTTTTTTTCCTCTATTCAAATTTAAACATTTTTTCTGTAATTCACTAGTCTAAATTTTCAATTTTGTGTTGGTTGTATTCTCTTGGCTGTTCACTTGCAAGCTATAAATCAGATAGCTGGGATATGGATATGCCTACTACAGTTCTTGGTAGCAAATACTATATCGTTGCATAAGCAACTAGATCACAGATATCACTAAAGGATGGCCCTCTTGTATACAATGCTGGGCCTGCTCTAATATCTCAGGTTTTTCATGCGAACTCCTTTGGGGAGCTCATGTTGAATGGATTTACATGGCTATAGAAGGGTGGTCATGGTCCAAAACAGATTCCTAATACACAAGGACACTTATGCAGCGACAAGAGCCAGAGAACTGTCACCAGATGCACCTCTGAGAGCATGTCCTCGCAGTTGCTACAATGTTTAATCTATTCCATTCCTAAGACCATGCTCGTGGGGAAGACTGGTAAATGTAACTAAGATTTGCTCATCAAGCTGTGGACCATATAATATACTAATAGTGTCTTGGTTAGGGAACAGTTTATGCAGTGCAACTGGTTTTCTCTGTGTTTCATTAAGACAAGGGTATTTAAACTGCTATAAGGCATGTCAGCAACACATCAATGAAGGATGAATTATCATCTTCATCTACAGTTACACATCCATTGCAACAATCTTATACGCATCATGTTGGTACTTATCTCCTCAAACATATTGCTGCAAGAGTACTACTCACAGGAAAGCACAGTAGACTTCTGCAATGAAGTATACCATGTCATTCCAATAGTACTTTGTATTGTCTTCATAAAACAGAAGGCACCACAAGAACACAAGACAACCTTGGGCTTCATGCTCAAGTTGGTGAAGGAACTAAATTTGGAAGCCCAAATCCCAGCGTTTCAAAAGCTGCAACTTCCCAACATAATTTTCACCAGCATACGGTTGACAGTAAGGCCCCTTTTCTATAGTCAAATAGAATTCTCGCTCTTTTGTTAATAATAAAAGTACTACCTGTTACCCACTTAGATGGTTATAATAAAGTTAAATTTATCTCACCTGCTGAATCACTTCTTTTGTCTGATCCATATTTTGATCTGTCTGTTGAATCATGTCTTCAATCAGATTTCTTGGGCTATGAAGAGTAAATAAGAAATTCATGACCAAACTACAACTGCATTTAGATAATCTTCATGCACCTGCATTTCAAAATGATCAGATTGGTCATGTTCAATGATTTCAATGCAATTATACCAACAAAAATAAAGGAAAAAAAGAAAGAACAGAAAAAGGCCATGAAATCAGTCAAAGAAGGAACTGAGCTCAATATGAGAACCTGTTTACTCAAGGAAAAATCAAACTAGATGAGAAAAACAAAATACCAGCCCAAGGCCTGCAAATTGTGGCTACAAAAGAATCAAGACAGGTCATTGATCAACTCAGTCATTTGGTCGAAGACAAAATGATAGCGTATTGGTCATTTGGTGGAAGACAAAATGACTGCGTCCTCTTGAACAAGAACTTTGAAACTGATGTTGCCAAAAAGGGAATGCAGAATCCTTATAGTCATAAAGGAACTCGAAAACAAAACTGCTAGAGAAGGACACATACTATATAGGATTTGAGCTTCTAAGCCAAAACTGCTAGAGGAGGACGCATACAATATAGGATTTGAGCTTCTAAGCCTCCAAGCCCCAACCTCACAACTGTTAGTGATGGATTCCAATGAACGTCACTTCTCTTTCTTTTTCTAGAAGCATCTCCATCAATATATTAACTTCCAAATTTGTCCATCAATTCCTCTTCTACTGCAAAAAAGTTAGGACTAAATTCAACTTTTCAATGCTCACAGTAGTATCAACATTTCAGTAACCATCAGTATTCCAAACAACTAAAGACCCCCCCTTTTTCCGGAACTCACAGGGGCGGAAACTGGTCACCGCCTTCCCCATCAATGCCATTGCTGCAATGCTAGGAAACTGCTTCTTTTGTATTTCTTCCAATGAAAACTTTGAATCTTCTGGCTCACATGCCACCTGTGGTGCTGGTCTTGCCTGTGTAGTAGTTTCTCGACTACGACACCATCTCCGAATCCAAGAATGTGATAGACTCAGATCTGAGTGGTCCTTCACCAAGCCCTCAGAAGAGTCCATGTTTCTCAATACAACTGATGTCTTGTCAAACTGCTTCAGTCCCTTTCCATGACACACATGCAATGTTGGTTCTGAGTTTGTCCTGCTGTAACTAGTAATTCTGTTTAACAACTTGTTTACTTTATCACTGGATGACACATCTCCCATTTTCAAGCACTTCGTACCGAAGGCATGAGAATCTGAGGCGCTTAATCTGAGGCGCTTAACCCACCGGCTACTTGGTTCTGGGTATAGAGGGTTGCATTGCTGAGGACTAGAATTTGAATTCTCAGGATGCTCAACATGGGAAAGAAGGTGATCAACATCTAGACTTTCAGTTCTAGACGTGCTCTGCTCCCTGCTGTCAACACATCTATGCGCGGCTAGATCAGCACGAAGTTCTTCTCCACTCATACCAGGCAACTCAGCTGTGTCTTTCCTCATTCCTACTTCCTTGCTTTGAGAAACTGCTGCTGCCGGAGATTTTCCTTTGTCTTTTCCCATTAAGTGATCCTGTTGTATATGGAGTTAGTAATGGTTCTGCTCATTGCTCAATTGGCAATGCATGAAAATGAAATATGTGGAGCTGGAAATGGTGAGTTTGCTATTAAACATGGTTCAGGTCCTATCAATCAATTCAACTCCAATGGAAACTTAGTTGTGTGATTCGACTTAAATTAAACTTCTATGAAAAAACAGCTGGTTCAACATATGGAAGGGAATAATTTTATCTGCATAAGGCAACTATCATTAGAATAAAGGGCCAACTTTTAGGCTAGCACCATTTCATTACTAAGACTGACCTTGACCCCATATCTAGTGGTATGCCATAATTTCACAGATCCCACTATTGCAAGTATTAACATAAATGAATGGTAAAGATTAAAAGTTCAAGGTGTAATGCTAAACATTGTCCTGACCATGTCAAGTTACCTATTGTTTTATGCATTTTTCCTGTAGTCACTTATTATTTATAAGATATTAGAACATCTCTTCTGACTAACAATTCCAGTACTATTTCATCCTGCCCTCAAGATCCAGAAAAGCAAGCAAAGGAAAACTTCATTATGTTTGCCTAGTTATCAATACACACCCAACAATTTACCTTACTTACACTAAGCAAGAGCACAAGCAGGCGATCCAAGTATCCAACTGCAGAAGTCATGGATGGCAGTATACAAATGTTGCAAAAACTGAATGTGGAGAAGTGGAAGTAATAGCATGATTTTGAAAAGGGTGGAAACCACAGGCTCAAGGTCACTGAAACTACTTCGCAAATCATAGCAAACCAGTTTCACAAGTTTAGGCTCAATCCATTCCATGTAATAAATAGAATGTACCAATTCAAAATCTGATTAGGTTGTAATTTGACAGAATTCATCTTTTAATCTTGTCATATATCATTTGTATAAAATAAAAGAAAATATGAAAGAGAAGGAGAAAAAGATGGAAGGGAGAGATAGTTGAATGACTTGAGGTGTTTTCCAGTGTGGAATTACCTCATATTATAGATGCAATTTGAGTACATAAGGCTGATTACAACCAACTGATTGGAAGGGTTTTCTCTAATCTAGAGTTAGATATGAGATATGATATGGTCAATTACAGCAGCTAAGGATCCATAGAGATAAGTCTTCACATTATGACACTCTTACCAACTAAAAAAAATTATGGCACTCTTGAGTATTCATTCCAATAATTCTTTCTATGAGATAAATTCCTTCATTCTCTAGAATTTCCAATGCATTAAAAGAAAATCTTAATTATATAGATCTTATTTTGGAAAAACTACTCGAGACACGAAGAATAAAAAAGGTTAATACTCAAAACTTTCATATGAATAGAAACTTCTAGTGAACTGAATAATCAATGCATGCTTTCAAACATACAATATGAAGTAGCAGTACCCTCAATTGGTTGTACTGGAAAATGACCTAGATAATTAAATTAAACGAGTCCATTCAATATGTTCAACAAACTATAAGTTGGGAAAATTGTAATGTGGAATGATTGAACCTACAATAACAAACTGCCAAACATAGACAAGTATCTAATTGCGAGCTACTAGCCCAAATTCGGACAAGTTGAGCTACATCAGGCAACTGCATGGATGTGGCAGGGTCTTGGTCCTGAGGAAGAATTAAATAACTGTGATAGTCCATGGAAACACTTTCTGCAATGTTCAGGAAATAAAATTGCATATTGAATGAAATTAAGGGGGAGAGTTAAATGGTTTTTTTTTAGAAGGGGAGAGTTTAATTGTTAATAGGTGGATTCACTAACAAAACAAGGATCCAATACAGAGACTATATATTTGGTTCCTTTAACGTAATTTTTTTTTTTTTATCCTGTTGGTTTTGGATTTCTTCTTCTTTTTCCAGTATATGTCTCTTATACTGTTTTTGTTATCTTTTTCTTCTGACATTTCTTGATAGTATCAAGTTGATACATCCTTGCTTTGCCTTTAATGAAATCTTCCAGTTACAGATTAAAAGAAACAGACTCTGCTTCGACTTATATGATAAACTTGGTCATAAAAATCTTGGACTTCTGCATGGCAGAATCTGCCAGACAAGTCCAACAGTCTTCAAGCAAAAATTAGACAACGAGGCCTAAGAAGAAAAAGTTCTTGACTTCCTGATCTTAACCGAACTAGTTGATACAAGCATATAACCGTCAATTTAAAACAAGACAAAGACTAACTATACCTCATGTAACAGGGAGGAGGTTATACCTGCAAAACATGAAGCAGAAGGCAATATTTAGTTGATGCACAGCAATAAAGAAGGCAGTGATAATGTCAAATAACATCTGCACAATACACATTTTTATTTCTGAAAAACACATCCAAGGATACGTTGAATTTTATTCTTGATATGGGATTTGGCTCAACCTGGTATGGTTAATCTTGACATAACGGGCATTAAATTTGGATTGTAGTGGATAAACAAACCATATGAGACAGATTTCTGTGTTTTCACCATAAATATATGACTTGTTGGAGGTGAAAACCCATCTCCCTCGCATCCTACGATGCCTAGATATGGATACAGACACGAACACGTATATAAGGATCAGGGATACAACTCTGCAATTTCGGAAATCTAGGACATGGATACTGATATTGCTGTCCTAATTTATATAGAAAAAAAATAAGTTTAATGAAATTATCGTTGTTTGCATTCTTTTCTAACATTTCTGATGTTGAAAAGAAAGAAAACTAAAAAGAACTACATAAATAATGGACTTTTTACTTACAACAAGCTAAACTTGTTCTCTAGAAGTATCGATCCAGTATCGTATACCGATACAAGTGTCATATTAGTCCGACACGGATACATTGCATGTACAAGTATCCAGATATCATATTATACATCTTCCTAGATGATTTTTCATATTTGATCCTCAAGATACGACTTATGTAAAGCATATGTATATATATATATATATATATATATATATATATAGATATATAAGTGGAATTTGCTGCATACCACAAGGATTATTCTTTGAACGATGAAAATCAATAGGCATGGATTCAGTTTCAGCTGATGATTCGTTTTGTAAACCAGTCATGGCTGTATTCATGTCTTCCTTCTCTTCACTATCAGCCAACTTTACCACATGTCGGAAATTTGGTTCTTGCTCACTATAGCGACAAAAACCAGGATGCAGGGAGAGCATTTTGTGGAAGGCATTTCCTTTCAGCTCCGCAGAATCAGTTGATTCTTTAGTCATTTGATCTCCCTTGGAAAAGTTCATATCAGCCTTCTTTGTGAAGAAAAGATGATGAGTTGTCTTTGACAACTTTGTCAGGGCCCCAGGCACTCCCTCTACAGAATCCACAGAAGTACATATCCTAAGTGTTTCCATGTCATGAAAGCAGCATATTGGCATTCTATGTAGCAAGGGTTGTTGACATTTTGAATCTTCTAATAGTGTTTCTTGATTACTGCTACAGCTTGGAAGCAATCCAGATATTTTTTTCATCTTTCTACCCTGATCTCCAAGAAGGATTGGGAATTGACAATCGCCTATCACAGGAAAATCATTTAGCAGCACAGCCCCATCTTTCTGCCCTGAACATCGACTTCGAGAACTTTCACCTATCAGCTTCTGATCCATTTTTGTTTCAGAAGCAAAGAATGTAGAATAACTGCGACAATTACAATGTTCAGGTTCTGTATGTGAAAAATGAGTGTTCCCTAAATGTCCTTTGTGTGATAGCGCCAAGCTAGATGGAGCCCCTTCTCTGATTCTATGTGGTCCTCTGAATTTAAATAGCATAGAATTGAAATTCGATACTGTATGATTGTCATGAAGAGGAGGCCTCACAGGAGGTTCAAAGTAATCAAGTTCTATCTGGTGCTTCGAAGTTGCTTGTTTATCTTCTGTTTTAAAATGAATTTCATTAGGAGGAAAGGTGAGTACTCTTGGCGGTGAATGTGAAACACTCATACCTGTATCTGCAGCACCATACTTAGATTTGTTATCAAGTTGAGGCCTGAATCTATCACAGAGAGAAGGAGACAGCATATCCTCGATTTTCTTATTAAGGCCAGACTTCTGGAAAATCTGCCATTCTGAGCTTTCATTTCTGAAGTACGGAAAAGATGACGTATTGAAATCTTCTTGATGTACAGAAGATCTGCATAACTTGCCAATAGATAACAAGTCCAACTGTGCTGAATTCAAGCCAGGTGAAACAAAATCCTTTGAGTTCATCAGTGACTTATTTGTGATCTCAAATTTTCTAGTGTCAGGCACAACTTTTGCTAATTGCAGAACATCAGAAGACACGTCAAAGTCCCCTTGTCTGTGTTTCCATTTATTATTACATTCAGAAATATCACCAACACTTACATCTGAATCCACCCTCTTGGCCTTCTGAGACGTGACAATTTGAAGAGGCATTGACCCTTGTTCAGTATCATGATCTTCTCTCTTCTCGCCATGAATGGTCTGATGCTGATGAACCTGGGATAGGGGATTCTGGCTTGTTTGCATCCAATGAGCCATCCAGAGTGATTGCTGGGGGTCCATAGATTCCCTAGGTGTTGCATTGCTCAACACATGTTTTATAGAAACGTGATCCGACATGACAACTTTCAGTAAGCCAACGCAGAGATCCCCCTCACAACTCTTTGGGCGTGGTCCCTTAAGACAATAGGCTCAATAGGTAGTGTGTTCTAAACCTATCCATCCTACCAGTAAGCATCGTTCTCTTTCCACCAAGACATTGATTGGTGGAGTCTAGATGGTAGTGAAATGTCACAAATACTGTTGTGGGCGTCAATTTCTGAAGACACAGAAAAACAATGAAAAGAGAAATGCTGTCAGTATCCAATGAAATATGTGAGTAATGATAGTTAAATTTATTGAACTGCAGAAAAATAATTTGATGCTTCAAAACTCCAATGACCTCACACTTACTCTCTGGAAGGCAATTTACTACCATCCGACTGTGGTCTCTCATATTACAAAATCAGAAGCAGAACCCTATAGTATTCCATCTTTCAAAATCTGAAATCAAACAGAAGAAAAGAAATGGTTACCACAAGCTTTAGCTTACCAATATTTTTTGCATTATGAAGCCTATCTTTTGAGAAAGATATTCCTGGAAATCATGCTTATAGTATGTAATCCATTGCTACCATCCTCTGACTGACACTTAATAAAGGTGATTGCTCTGTTGTCCTTCATTACAATCCAAACATACACAATGAACAAATTCTACAGCTTAATGAGACTGTACAAGACAATACCTAGCCATGGTTTGGATTAGTTTTGCAATCTACCTACGTGAATCTTTTCACTCTACTTAGATACACTTGGGTGATTACATCAAATTTGTAGTGTTGGAGGCATAAACAGGAACAAAAGACCAATGTCTAGTAATCATAATTTCTTAAAATTTTGGATTGTTTGGACTAACTTCGCCTATGTTGGGGTATCCTTGACATAGCCGGTCCCAAGCCCGGACAAAGGAGGAGGGTTGTGCGTTAGGTAGCCGACAGCCAGCACAATACTCAGTCGGATTTCTTCATGGATTTGAGACCTAATAAAATTTCGTGGGGGCGTCCCCTACTTAGCAACATGCTCTATGGTCCGAGTACAATGATAAGTGAGCAATGACCGCTGCATCGGCGCCCGGTTACAGTGCTAAATAGGCAAGGGTCCTCACACTTTATTGGACGAGTGTAGGGGGTAAGGATGCTAGTCCAAAATAGAATGCTGAGATTAAGTACTTGGAACATTGGGAGCCTAACTGGGAAACTTATGGAAGTGGTGGATACAATGGAAAGGAGACGAATCGCAATTGCTTGCTTGCAAGAGACAAGATGGGTGAGACAGAAAGCTAAAGAGATTGAGAGGACAGGGTATAAGTTATGGTATACGGGACTTAATAGATCGAAGAATGGGGTCGACATAGTGGTAAGCAAGGACTTAAAGGAAGATATAGTTAATGCAAAGCGCTCTGGAGATAAGATTATTGCAATTAAGTTAGTGTTAGGAGAAGAGATAGTGAACGTTATTAGTGCTTATGCCCCCAAGGTGGGCTTAGGAGATGGACATAAGGAGAAGTTTTGGGAAGATTTGGAAGGAGTACCACTAGAGATACCCCAAGGCGAGATGGTCTTCATAGGAAGAGATTTGAACGGTCATGTAGGACGCGACGTAGATGGATATATAGGAGTACACGGGGGGCATGGATACGGTAATAGAAATGCAGAAGGGAAGGATATTTTAGAGTTTGCAGTGGTTTATGATCTCATGGTAACTAACACCTATTTTAGGAAGAGAGAGGAGCATTTAGTGACTTATAAGAGTGGCTCCTCAAGGACACAGATTGACTTCTTCTTAACTAGGAAAAGAAACCGCTTACCTTATAAAGATTGCAAGGTTATACCGGGGGAGAGCTTGACTTCCCAACATAAATTGTTAATCATAGATGTGCAGCTACAAAGGTAGACTAGAAAAAAGTTGTATAGATGCTCAAGGACTAAATGGTGGAACTTGAAAGGTGATAAGCAACTAGCATTAAGGGAAAGAGTACAAGAGGAAGACGTTTGGGCGGTAATTGAGAGTGCAAATATTATATGGGATAATGTAGCAGAGTGTATTAGGAGGGTAGAGAAAGAAGTCTTAGGAGAATCCAAAGGGGGTGCTCCGACACAGAAAGAGGCATGGTGGTGGAGCGAGGCCGTCCAAGACAAGATAAGAGTTAAAAGAGAGTGCTTTAAAACTTGGCAAAAGGATCGAAATGGAACGAATTGGAGAGGTATAAAGAAGCAAAAAGAGAAACCAAAAAGGCAGTTACTGAGGCCAAGGCAAAGGCATTTGAGGAGCTATATAGGCGACTTGACACTAAGGAAGGCGAAAGAGAGATATTCAAGCTTGCTAAAGCCAAAGATAGGCGGACCAAGGACTTAAACCAAGTTAAATGCATTAAGGATGAGGATGAAAAAATATTAGTAAAGGAAGAGGAGATAAAGGAGCGTTGGAAGAGCTACTTCTATGAGTTATTTAACGAAAGCAGTAGTGGTGACATACAATTGGGGCAGTTTACCATTTCTAGGGAAGAATCAAATCATATGGTCTATAGGAGAATCAGTAGGGAAGAAGTTAAAAAAGTATTGAAAAGGATGAAGAATGGGAAAGCGGTTGAGCCAGATGGTATCCCTATTAAGGTTTGGAGGTGCTTGGGGGAGGATGGCATAAGTTGGTTGACAAAACTTTTTAATGTAGTGCTAAAGAGCAGAAAGATGCCTAAAGGAAAAGTATTCTTATACCCATATACAAGAACAAAAGAAATATTCATAACTGTGCAAACTACCGCGGGATTAAATTGATGAGCCATATGATGAAATTATGGGAGAGAGTTATTGAGAGAAGACTAAGATGAACAACAAACGTTTCAAAGAATCAATTTGGTTTCATGCCTGGGAGATCAACCATGGAGGCTATCTTTCTCCTGAGAAGGTTAATGGAACAATATAAAGAAGGTCAGAGAGATTTACATATGGCGTTCATTCACTTGGAGAAGGACTATGACCAGGTTCCTAGGAAGATTCTATGAAGAGTACTGGAAAAGAAAAGAGTATGTGTCGCATATACTGAGGCGATAAAGGATATGTATGATAGAGTCG
Source organism: Camphora micrantha (assembly GCA_003546025.1). Lineage (NCBI taxonomy): Eukaryota > Viridiplantae > Streptophyta > Magnoliopsida > Laurales > Lauraceae > Camphora > Camphora micrantha. The sequence goes on from QPKB01000010.1 coordinate 25,791,645, forward strand.
TGATATCTATAAGAACGACTGACGGAGAAACTAAAGGGTTTCCTATCACGATTGGTCTACACCAAGGCTCAGCGTTAAGCCCATACTTGTTTGCCCTAATTATGATGAGATTATAAGACATATCCAAGATGAGGTGCCGTCGTGTATGCTATTTGTAGATGACATTTTTTAGTGGATGAGACGAGAGAAGGAGTGAATGCTAAGCTAGAATTGTGGTGGAAAACGTTAGAGACTAAAGGGTTTAGGCTAAGTCGATGCAAGACGGAATATATAGAATGCAAGTTTTGTCAAAGTAGGACACCTGGTAACATAGAAGTAAGTTTGGGTACACAAAAGATTGTAGAGAAAGAAAACTTTAGATACCTTGGATCAATGGTGCAACAGGATGGAGGAATTGATACTGATATAAGTCACAAGATTCAGGCCGGGTAGACCAAATGGAGGAGTGCTTCGGGCGTCTTGTGTGAACGGAAAGTCCCCCTCAAGGTTAAAGGAAAGTATTATAAGGTGGCGGTAAACCCAGCGTTATTATATGGATTAGAGTGTTGAGTAGAAAAGCATAATCATGTTAAGAAGATGGAAGTTGCAGAAATGAGAATGCTAAGATGGATGTACGAGATCACAATGAGAGATAGGATTAGGAATGAGGAGATTAGGGGCAAAGTAAGAATAGCACCAATTGAAGATAAAATGAGCGAAAATCAACTAAGATGGTATGGCCATGTTGGAAGGCGTCCAATGGAGGCACCTGTTAAAAGGTGTAAAAGCATGGAGATTACCAGGAGTAGGAGACGGAGACCCAAGAGAAGTTGGAAATAAACTATTAAATATGACCTTGCCTACATAGATCTAACGGAAGACATGGCCCTAAACAGATTTGATTGGCGTCGTCAAATCCATATAGCCGACCCCACCTAGTGGGAAAAAGCTTGGTTTGGTTTGGTTTGGTTTGGATTGTTTGGACTAGAAATACTGTTGTTCCTCAACTCCACATAACAAATGAAAAGAAACAGATAGATGGATAGAGAACTAGAATGCAGTCTTCTATAGAATCAGGATTTTTATTTCTTCCAGAATAATGGTAACATACAGCTATTCAAGAAAAAGAATGATTATAAAAATAAAAATAAAAAAAAAAAAAAAAAAAAAAAAAAAAACCATTCTTTATCTGTAAGGAATTCTCAAATGCTTATCACTCAACTTTCTATTTCCAACAAGAGGAGACAGAAAAATAAAATAAAATTGCAAATACAGAAGTGGGTTGAAAATACAGGCAGTAGAAATATTTGAAATATCAGCCATACGAAAGAAATTGGAATCTACCCCCTCAAAATCTACCTTCTTCTTCTTTCCACAATCTACAGAGAAAAGAGAAACAAATGAAAAATAGAAACAAGCACAAAGGCTAGAACTAAATGAACCCATATGTGAACTGTAATGGGTTGTTTGCGGCAGGTTCAATTCTGCAGACAAACAGTGGCTCCAGAGAAAAATCAGATAAATGAATTGATGCAAACTTGAACATCCTGATGAAACCTCAGAAAATTGTCTTCACCTGGTTTGTATTAATACATGGCAGCAAGATTCCTTTACTCTCTAAAATCAGAAAGGGTCATAAAGATTATAAGCAGAGCACCTTCGAAGGCTCAGGCTAATGACATTTTCAACTAAGCCAACGACCTACAACACCCCCAATTCATCCAAATTAAGCCCATATTAAGGCAAACAGAAGAAATGATGCCTAATTTGACAGGAAAAAAAAAATGAAAAAGATGCATTATTCAAAACCCCAATTATGACATCTCCTCTCTCCCACTACACACCACAAAATCACAGTTCTTATAGAGAGAAAGGCGATTAAACCCCAGGAAACAGATCCATTGGAGATGCATTTTACATTAACCCTGAAGGGCTAGGGGGGGAGGAAAAAGGTTCCTTTGTAAGGGTACTCAAGGCAACAGATCCAGTGGAGACAATACAAGGTTAGGGCCTGTAGCTCAGAAGATTAGAGCACATGTCTACAACCCTCCCCACCACAAATGCCCCAAAAAAGGAAGGAACTCTCCTTCACATCTGAGTGTAATTAAATCATCTAGCACTAAAAATGCAGAAACAAACAGCAAATAAAAAAAAAAAAACAGCCAATTCAGAGGCAATGAACCTAAATTAACATGACTTCTTCCCTTCAAAATGCAGCCTTTGGCTACTTTCAACCACTTTGCTGGGGAAAAATATCACTGAAACCCTGGAAATCTGATCTTCCATCCAAATTGTCCATTTTCTAAGGTATGAAGACACACTATTCAAAGCAAATTTCATGGGAAACAACTTTCAAACATCTTTATGAACTGATTTCACAACAACAACAACAACAAAAAGAAAAGAAAAGAAAACAGCTTTCTAATCTGTTAAGATCTTGTGATTCATGAAAATAAGCTGAATTGAACTGTGTAACTGCTACTTCCAAACTGAAGAGAAGAAGCATGTAAATGAAAGTGCAGACAGAGAGAGAGAGATATCTACGTACAAAGCTGCCATTTTTATCAGAAAGACGAAGGCAGAGAGAGATAGAGAGAGAAGAAGAAGAAGAAGCAGAAGCTGAAAATATGCGAGTTTTGGTTCGTCTCGTCTGCTTATTTAAAGCGTTTGTTGGAGAGAGAAAGACAGACTGAGTGAAGACGGGGAGGTTTTGTGGCCACAGATATGAGCGGTGGAGAGCGAGCCGGCGAGCCGGCGAGCTTGATAGCCGTTTCTGAGAATTAGCCACGTCATCAAACGAAGCCGAAGGCATCATATCAAAGTGGGATTTATATTATTATTATATTGAAAGGATGATTTTTATTATTATTATATTATAATATCTTATACTGTGAACTTTATATATATAATATATATAATATTTTATAGTTGCTTCCATCAAAATATCTTTGCTCACGACGCTGATGCTCGGCCCTGATGCTCGGCCCGAGGGTTTTGGAGGTGATGCGAGTCCGGAGCTACTCAGATCGAACTAGTTTCTTGGATCTGAAACCGAAACCGGAACCAATTACATATATGGAATTGACAGGTAGAGAATGATTTAGACATAACTAGTTAAATAATTTTTTTAAAAAAAATTAGATTTTAGGAGATTTTTTTTTTTTAAATTGATGAATATGTCGAATCTCGAGTCCACAGATTGGAACTAAGGTGAAATCGAATTCAGACCCGTTTAAGTTATGGGTATGAAAAAGGGACCAAGACCTGTACCCGTTTACTTATTGGAATCTAAAATAAGGACTCAAACATGATTATTAATGGGTTGGAACCTCTGGATTATCGATGACCTATTTACATCTCTATTGAAATTACAATTTATGCGGACCTGTGGCAATTCTTATCCGTTTGACATATATTTATTTCAAATAGATCTATTCCAAATTACAATTTTTACAAACAGATAGTTTGGTAAAACATGCGGTATATATATTTTTAATTAGATCTATTTGAAAAGAAAAAAAAAACTGATTTGATAAATATGCAAATAATAACATATTATAAGAGTATTTTTTGTCTTTTTCCTTTCAGAACAGTTATTGTCATATAATTATATTGTAAAGTCATAGAGGGCCATATCATAAAATGATGCTACGTGTTAAATATATTGCAACAACGAGAAAATTTACATTATCAAGAGGTATTTTACATCCTTCAAGGCCTATTGCCCGGCCATCAATGTCATAAGAAATGGGGGATGCAATATCTTCAAGGGAAAACTACGGAAAAAATCCTCATAGAACACCATAAGGAGAGGACCCAACAGGAGTTTAGAGACGGAAGGGGTCCTCTGGGTGGGTTTCTGTATTTTCTTTTGTCGTTTAGTGATATTGCTGATATCGACCATATTATTGTCGATATCGACCATTATGCGTAAACCTTTTATTCATCGCCCCGATTCTGCATTTCTTCATCAAACCTTTTTTATCAACTGCAACATGTGCTCTGGCGATTTTCCTTCTCAGAAAACACCTCAAAAATTAATCAAAGTGGTGGCTGGATTCCATTAAAAGGTTGGTACACACAATAAACACCTTTCTATATTGCATTATCTACCCTAAAATGTTATCAGCTTGATTCCTTTTCAGTATTGACTTGTTAGAAGCCCTAGAACTGTGGTTTGAACCCTAAAAATGCCATTTGAAACTGTACCAGTTGTCCAATGTAAACACATAGCTGTATGTAGCTTTGCATAAAGACTACCATTTGGTGTAATAAATATCATTTTCGTTTTGGGCTTCGTTAATATCATTTTTGTTTTTCGTTTTAGGATTTTAAAAGGGGTTTCTTTTTTGTAGGCACTGTATGCTTGGGTTGGTTGGTGATGTAAACGGGCACCATGTATACTTGATCAGTGCAGTCATTTGTTGAGGTGGCTGGTGATACAAATGGGCTCCATGTAGGCTTGAACAGTGTAGTAATTTTTTGGGGATGCTTATGATGTAAATGGGTTCCTTGTAGGCTTGAACAGCGCAGTTATTTTTTTAGGTGGTTGGTGATGTAAATGGGTGCCATATATGCTTGAACAGTGCAGTCATTTTTTAGTGTGGTTGGTGATGTAAATGGGCTACATGTAGGCTTGAACAGTATAATATATTTTTGGGTGCTTTACTACTTTTGCAAGTATTTGACAACTGTAATGAATTTTGGAATGTGAATGATGATATAAATGTGTTTTATATAAATTTAGATCTTCTTGTATTCAGTTGCTCAAAGGTCCTTGCTCTGGTAGTTCATTTCACTGTCAGAATAGCCCACAAATGCACAACTTTATATTTCCTCCCATCATTAAAAACAGGCGATATCGACCATTTTAATGTATCGGCTTTACAACTTTAAATTCAATTCATTGACGAAAGTTGTCAATACTGACAAATAAAAATAGTCAATATCGACAATTTTTATCTATTTCAGTAGCTACTGCCTTACAACTTTAAATTCACTCCATTGACGAAAGTTGTCGATACTGACAAATAAAAATAGTCGATAGCAACCATTATGTCAATTAGATTTTTCTTCAACATGTAACTGTCTCATTTGCTGAACACAGCAAAATGGTTGATATCGACCCCATCACGAAAAAAAAAAGAAAAAAAAGAAAAAGAAGACATGAACGTTGAATCTACAGGTTCACCTAAGGATCATCCGCCCTTGCCTCCTCTCACTCCCCTTGGATCTACAAGTCCTTGGCTCTCATCCCCTCCCTCCCCCACCACCTCTAGGCCCGGGCCCTCTTCCTTTTCTCCCCCTACAACTTCGGCTATGTCTCCCCTCCCCTCTTCTCCCTCCTCTTCCTCCCTCCTTCCATGGCGATCCTCCGTCCTCCGACAACGAAGACGACCCCATGCTCGCCGCCCTCCATTCCTTCGTATCATCCCTCTCCATACCTCCCCTAGCTACATCCACCACTTTGGAGCAGCACCGGCAACAAACAAAGAAAACCCCACTTTTTATTTGAGTTCTGTAAATCAGGAACAACCTGTACAGAATGGTCGATATCGACCATGTTGCTAAATGACAAAAAAAAAAAAAAGAGACTAAAGCATACCCAGATGACCTCTCCCGTCTTTAAATTCCTAGTGGGTCGTCATCCTACCAATGACATACTAAGGGGACTTTTCCGGTAGAATCCTATTTGAAACAACAAAATAACCCAATGCCCACCCCTCAAATTGTATACTTCACTCCTTAGAAATTTCACTTCTCAGCTTATCTAATGACCACCCATTAGTGCCCAATGCCCACTTTATCTTCTTTTTTTTTTTTTTTTTTAATGTCCTATCTTAAAGGAATTTACGGGAAAAATCCCTTTAATGACCGGTGCACAAAAAATGACCTAATAGATCCTTGTAGATGGAAAAGGCCCTCCCGTCACTTTTGTTTTTTTTTTTCTTTTTCTGTATTTGAGGTCGACGCTCATTATAGTATCATTCTCAATGGAGCCTCAATATCGACACTCGACATAGGTTTGTGGCTTAGTTGACACTCATGTCGTCCTCTTCTTCTTCTTTCTTCCTCTTCTCCCTCCTCTTTTTTCATCTTCCCACTTAATTTCTTGCCCAATCCACCATGGTCAACACCTCATCATAGGGGGAGAGGGAGAGGGAGGAGGGACAATGGTGGATTGGACAAGAAATGAAGCAAGGGAGAGATTAGTTGGAAGGCTTTTTGACTAAGCAACTTGAAAGAGATATTAGGAGGTGTTGATTGCAGGAGGCCCATGTTTTTTCCTTCGATTGCCCACAACGTCCACAATGTGTGGTCGTGCCTCCACCGTGTGCCCAGGGGTGAGGCCAATGTGCGGTCAAGCCCCACACATTACGGATATAGGGGGGAAATTGGATGGTGATGGGATCTCCATATTTGGGGCCAGGGACATTTGGGTCAACTATTGTTCCTTATCATATTATGCAGACGGTTTGATCGATACGATCATGGGATCCACGGCGATAACGATCTCCAACAGTTATTTCTCACATCATGATAAGGTGATGTTGCTGGGGCACAGTAAAGACTACCCGCCTGACTCATGGATGCAAGTAACTACTGCTTTTAACTATTTTGGAGAGGTGCTGGTGCAGGGGCGAAATTAGGAATTTTTTATTGGTGGGGTGGGGGCAAAATACCCATACTATGAGAACATTGATCACCTAAACCATCTACAAATGCTAGACCCTTCCCTTCGAATTTCATGGGTCATGCCGTGATGGTAGTAGCAATCCAATGGAGCACATAGTGTTGGAGCGTATAGGTGTCAGACTTCCATTGAAGTAAAATAACCTCAAACAAAATTGTAAATTTTAGTAGTAAAATACACCAAAAAACTCTTGAAATTCTGGTCAGAGTCCCTATAAAAAGAAAAAAAGATTAAAAATAGAAAAGTTTTTTTTTAATAAATAATTAAAATAAATGAAAATTCAGTTGTAAGTTGTCACCCTAGAAATTCAAGGCCCAAAGTGGCATATCAATTTAAGGTGGAACTTTGAAGGGCAAAAACACATTTTTCACAAACAATCTAAGATAATTTATGGCTTGGGCTTATAAGAAATTCAAGTGGGTTCTTAATGCGGCCACTTATGAAAAAATTAGGACCTCTCAAAAATAGCCCAGATTCTTACGAAATTTCATTCAAATAGGACTTTGACCCACTATTAGAATCATTTAACTATGAACAAAGTATCAATCGTGTGAGTCTTGTTGATCAATTTGATGGTGGGCCATCTTTTATTGGATTAAGATTCTGCGATGGCTTATAAGAAAGGAATGGCCATATATTTTAAGCATTTTAGATCTTCACAATTTGTTCTTAGAGTCCCAATTTATAAAATTGATAAAATTTTCATACTTACATTTTATATTGAATATTTGCATGACTCTTATTTAAACAAATCATAATCTAAGTAATTAAGTAAAAGTAGCACCTTTTTCTAGACCCTTTTGCTTTATTGAGAAAGGACATATGATAAGTCAGACTAGAAAACCCATCATAGTTTACATTGAAATCTCATAATAATATATGGAATTTTTTTGGGACACCTAAGTATGCTCAAGAGACTGATATTTAAAATCTAAACTGTTCAAAAACATGACCTCTCTAGTTTGAAAAAGGCTACTTGTCCCGGGATTTTTGTCTCGGGACATGGCCCGACTCCCCTGGGAGCCGTTGGGCCATGTCCCAGGACAAAACTCGGGATATGTAGCACGGCTCCTCTAGTTTTGATCATCTTAAAAGGTTTTGCTCCAATATGATTTATTCTGACATAGGTATAATTATAACTAAAAGTAAGAAAGTAACTAATATTTTTTAATTCGCACTGGATATACTCCAATTGGATTAGAAATTTATGTAATAAAAGAAAACGATGAAAAAATAATTTTGATTGGTTTAACTTTTATATGTGAGCTTCAATGATTGAAAAGATTAGTACTGTACTTTGCACTATGATATTTACTAAGTGTAAATAACTAAAGTAAGAAAACCGGATGATTTCTTTTCTTCTTCAACAAACATATTACCACTAACCTTTAACTTTCAATTTTATGCAAAATAGTGAGATGAGGGTATCCCAGATTTACTACTCGGAGATGGCGTGTGGGCAACACACGGCTAATCTAACACCGTAGAAATCATTAAGTCCCCATTCATAAATTATTGAGTAAATGGCCTAGACAATATGTTCCTACTTATGTAATAAACTACACAATAACATTAATTAAGTTCTTTCTCCTATAGTTCATCCCTTCCATTTCCTTTCCTTTTTTTCTCCTTTCTTTTCTTTCACTCTATCTTTTTTTTCTCACAAATCAATTAAGATAGTGTAACTCTACTCTTGGAATCAATGATTTATACACCTAGATCCACCAAAATGGATGGCCAGGAGGTGTCACATGGGGGGTGCTGGGTTCATTCAACGGGTGGGGGGTGTTGGTCATCCAACCCATTTGGGCCATATCCCAAGGAGGTAAGGAATTGTTACTGGTCACTTTCAGTGGGTGGTCTAACTGTGGAGCCCACTTGGGAACAATTATAGGGCTTTAGAGGTATCATTGTGCTTTATTTACCACCTAAAGCTACCAGGATCCTATGTGTGTCTCACTCAGGCTTTTTACAAGCATGGAGAATGAAATTCCAAAATTTATAGGATTTGATCCCACCGTGAATTCATCTGATTTTTCAATAGATGGACTCCAAAAGCATGCATGAATGAGATATTTACAAAATATTTTAAATTTTAGCTCCCCGATAAAGTTGAATGAATGGGACTATGAGACTCAAGTAAATGTCGTATTTGGGTGAGTGCTAATTCGTGGGGGTGTAATGAGGGAGTGAAACGGGTTTAGAAACCATATAGTGAGAAGAGTGAGAGTCTCATGGGTAGGCCTGCATTTGTTTAAGGAAGGATAGGCTGCTGCTAAATATATTATATCTTTAATTAGCTTTATTTCCTTTTCTTGTGCAGTGTGTCTTTGTCATTTGTGACATGGTGTGGCCTCTCATTTTGGATTAGTGCTAATTAGAGAAGTCTTCTCTGTGCCCAAGGACGGACAGGCCGCTCCCCAAAATATCTTTATTTTTCTTCATTGTGAAGTCTGTCTTTCGGCCCTCAGGATATCCCTCAGGATATACAAATTAACTTGCTACCAAAAAAAAGGATAGAAAGAAGTTGATACTTTAATGATGGAAGGTTGTGCCGTTAATGGTGAGTTGGGTAAGAAATGAAGTTGGCAGATGACAAAAAAAAGGGAGAAGAGGAAGAAGAAGACAAGAGTATCGACTGGTCACAAACCTGTGTTGAGCGTCGATACAAACTGAGCATCAAACCTGTGTTAAGCGTGGATATCGACACCCAGCTAAGAATAATCGACGCTCAGGCCGAAAGGAAAAAAGAAAAACACTACACACACACAAAAGTGACGAGAGTGCCTTTTTTGTCTGCAAGAATTTATTGGGTCCTTTTAGTGCATCAGTCGTCTTAGGGGTTTTTTTCCCGTAAATTCCTCCCTGCCTTATGTATATATCTACACATTCGAGATTTAAACATTTCACACATAGTATGAGACTATAGTCATTATTCTCTCCAGTTGGGTTCAATCAATATCATGTATTCAAATTCCAACAATAAAATTCAGAAATTAGTGGAAAGTAAAACCCATATGCAATATCTCAATTATTTAATAAAAATAATAGAAAATATCATCAAATCCAAAGAGTAGAAATGAGTTTTTTTTTTTTTTTTTTTTTGCCAAAAAACTTACATGGTGGGTTCTTTCCATCTCCTGCCCCAATTTACTACCATCATGCATCTAGGCATTTGGAACATGATCTGTTCAAGAGAGGAATTTGAATCCAAGAGAGGCATCCAAAATGTCCACTTCTAAGAAGCAGCACGCGCACACACACACATATAAGCCCATCTTCTTTGGATTTAGAGATAGTGATCCAGAATTTCTCTATAAGAAATTTCACTTCTCAGTATGTAGAGATATGAGTTCATCTTCTTCTAGAATCATGTACCTCAAACAATTATAATATATTATGCCGGAAGGTTTTAGATCTGATTTTGACTTTACTTTCAAATTTTGACCAAAAATTATTTTTCGGTTTATACAACTGTTAACATACTCTCCCTCAACTTTTCACTAATATGCTTCTCCTACTTATGGACTCCAATCTTCCCCCTTTTCTAACATACATACAATCCAATCTCTTTATGCATATCCGTCATTAGCAAGGGTTTTTTGTGCTAGTATCATATTAAGAGCATGATCATCAGATCAATGTCATATCAAAACATAAAAATTCTTCTAAAAGGTCTGGATAGATGTTGGAGAGGTAACCGAGCATTGGAGAGGATGGGTAGATTCCTAGAAAAATGGATAGATTGCCCTGATTCTGAGAGACAACTATCCTCTTAAGTTCCTGACTCAGGCCATTAGCAACTCGAATGAAGAAAAGCCATCCCAGAACCTATAAAATACAGTGATACACTCTGGAAAGCCTAGCATGTGGGGCCAACAAGGAATCTCCCTTCCTCCTGAAAGTTTGGATAAGATCTGGATAGGTGTTTTCAGGCAAGTAGTAGTCCCATTTCTAGTCAGATGAGGAGAATCAGTTGGCATGAATGGATCCAAGAAGGAATCTAATAAAAATCTCTACAAGAAGTAGATTAAGCCCAATGTCTTAACAGTTTAATGAAATAAGGAGATATCACCTGGATCACACACAATTTCAGGTCGACGGCCAGGGAGAACTCTTCTGGGGCTGGCAGATTTAAACAAAGTCTGTGATTCTCCAGGAGCAGCCACTAGATGGGAAATTGACCTTACAATTACTCCAAGAATTCTGAAGTCTTAAACATCTTATAAGTGCAGAAAATATAACTCACGTTAAGGGGAGCCCTTCGGGACTTATCCTAATCGACTGTGAAAGCTGGTTGCTCTGAGGACCTGAAAGGGAAGAAAGAACAGTCAAATGACCCTGGCCGTGGACAGTACAGGGCTCTCCGATGCTTCAGTTAGTTCCTATGGGTGTAACTGAGGTAGAAGAAGAGAAGAGGGTTCATGCATATATATGTTCGTGCTTACGTACCCGCGTAGGAATAGCTCATCTTCCATGTATAAGAGAGTTTCTAGATATTTGGTGATGGGCCTGATGATTTGACTGCTAAAGTCTCATCAGCCCACCAAGCAATTAATGAGAGTCCATCATAGCCCATATCGCATTAAATGATGGTCCGGTCAGCCCACGTCGCATTAAATGCGAGTGATACTGGGCTTGATCCTGTCTTGACTTGTTGGCGGTGAAGGTCCCATCGGATCTTTTCTTGGGCCCCGCCCTAATATGGCCATAGCCGTTGGATGCTGCTGTCAGAGATCTGGTGAAGATTTGGACGGTTGGGATAAAGTATCTATCCCAGTGCCGTGTACTCATATCCCGCCACGTATCTGAAGAGGGGAGACGGCTGTCAGGGCTTGTATCATCTGGCACCTCGGCATACAGTTGTAGCCGAGGTGTGCGATTAACAGTCACACAGCCGAGATCACGATGTCCTCAGGCCAGGGTCAACCACGATGACGATACTCACCTCGGATAGCGCATTGGTCTCGAGCCGGGATGCATTCGACCGAGATTACCGCTGAATTTAGCATTATCCTGATGTTTTGAGAATCGCCCCACACAACACCAATAACATGATGAGATTCATTAAAAAGGAAACTGTGACTGCTGCTCGATGCCACAAGGTTCTTCATTGCTAGTTTCAGTGTGTCAGTGGTCCAATTGGTTACAGGACAGCCCATTCTTGGAAGAAAATCACTTTTGGGACATAGAATTCCAGCTGAGAGAAGCAATCTGAGATTGCTTTCGGTCGTCGAATCCAAGCTCCGGTGAGATTTCCCAGAATCTGAATGGACAAATTTCTCCACAGGCAAAACTCCTGAACTTGTCATTAGCATCCATTAATTACTTCATCTATAGTTTTATTCTGAATGTTGTGTATAGTATCTATGACTATCATTGAAACAGCATAGAGACCCATAAGAGTCCACAAAGAAATCACATTTTCTACTAGCAAAAAATATGATCTAAGGTTTTTTTTGTCTGGAACCTATTCTCAACTAATTCTGTAACCAAAGTTGGTATGACATACTTCCTCTTATTGAAGAGGGCATCCGAATCCAATAGGAGGTGGATGTCATTGTTCTATTGCGGAGTGGGCTCCACCCAAGGGGGAATATTGATAAGTATTTCCGCTGCCTCTACTAACGCCTCAAGGTTTTGGTGCCTTGCTAAATAAATTTAAGATGGTATAGGATCAAACTGGTTGTGAGTTCGAATCCTAGGAGGAATGACTCAGGACAAAAAAAATTAAAAAATGCGTGCCGCTAAAAGTGTACCGACCAAGTTCCACTTGAAAAGTATTTTCGTTACCTCTACTAACGCCTCAAGGTTTTAGTAGCAATTGTTAGACAAAGAAACTTAATATCTCACATTTCCATTCAGCGTCTTAGTTTTACTGTCCAGAACTGGAACTGCATCAGTCTGATTTTCCCACGTGCTGTGTAGAGCATCTGATATGCTCTCGTCTCCATAGACAAAACAACAGTTGTTCTCAAGCCTAAAAAAAAACATAAACACGGAAAGTAGTTGCATTATAGAAGCATGCTCAATCAAGCAGAAAAAGAACTGATAGCAGTGGTAAACTTTCTGTTGTCGATTGAATTCCAATTGGTATTTTGTTTTATAAATTAGAGTTCTGCTTTGTTTGTGAAAATTCCCTTTAGGTGATGCTAGAATGGATTACTAGTTTTTAATTTAACCAAACAATGCAACGGAAATAAACCAATTAGACAATAAAGAACTAGCTATCTACCAATCACACACCACAAGAAAGTAGACACAATATTTAACGTGGAAACCCTATCCAGGGAGAAAAACCACGAACTAGAAATCAAGATTTCACGAACAGTTACAAGATATACTCACAAGCTCCTTTACCTCAGTCTGTACCTCAACCTAAGGACTGTAGTTATTCTTGCAAAGAATCCACTGACACGACTTCCACCGTGCCCCGTTCTCCTTACTTGATCTCCTAGAACCTCGATAATCAATCTTCTACAAGAAATGTAGAAGCAGCAATGACTTTCTAGAGCATCCATTCAGAACAATCTCTCAATGGCTCTAGAGAATAAACTCTCTCTAAAATATCTCTGACTCAAATTAATGAGAGTAGTGGTGGTCTCTATGTGGTGTCCTTTAGGGTTGAAAGAAACACCCTATATATAGCCTCAAATTCGTGCCTAAGACTTAGTGCACAAGTAGGACTGAAATTGAAAAACATAGCCTCAAAGGAAACACTTCTAAAATCAGGATTAGGAGACTTTCTCATTTACCACACACCAGTTCGCTCGAGCGAACCCATCATCCGCTCGAGCGAATGAGGTTCTGTCTTAGCGAAAGATTTCTTCTGTCGGGCATCTGGGCTTTATAATCTAGACCTTGCTCGAGCGAATGGAACGATCTCTCGAGCGGACCCTGTTCTGGTTGATCCGAAAATTCAGCAGCAGAATGTTTTCTTCAGCCTTTTTGAGTCCTTCAAATATTCTAACTTCAGAGACTTTTTCTGAAACTAATTACAACTCAAGAGACCTAGAGTTTTGTCCAACCAATGAATTTAGCCAACACTAAAATATCCTAACAGTTTGGTGTGAGAGTGATAAGTCACTACTTTATAATAGTCATTCATCTACAGTCAAGACTCAAGATAGAATACCATATCCTCACTCAAAGATAGTTGATACCTTTCTAATATGAAAGTTTGATCTCCAAATCACTTGATCTCCAAATTAATGATAGTGGTAAAGTTCACCCATTTTGTTAATGCTGATGTAATGTGCATAGGAAAGGAAATGGAGTAGTATTGATAATGCCATCTTAATATCTTTCGAACACATCCAAACAACAAATAGTTTCACGCTGTGTCAAGAATAATTTCTCTGGCTAATTGTCATGCATCATAAAATAGTAATGGAAAAAAACTCTTTACAATTTGTAGCAAGATGAAGGCAACTAAAAGAGGAAGAAAAGTGTATCAAATTCGTGATTTCTACTGTGCTTGTCACCAAGTTCTATACATGCACCATTGTATTTGTACCAAACATTTATAACTGAGGCAATCACCCAATTGTTTACCATTGATATACAACAATCTGAAAAATACACACCGGACAATGCTAACTGCAGGCTTAGGGTCTGATAAATTGTGGCTGGTTAAAGATTGGCAGATTGCTGGTTCTCTTTATGATTTCATCAAACCATTACAATGTAGTTTATCATACAGAAAGAAATAAAAAAAAAAAAAAAAAAAAACCCATATGTATAAATTACCCAAGAAGATCTTATTAAAAAAACCCAACATACAATTTATAGATTGCAGGAAAAAGAATGAGGTTTATGTACCTTAATAGACCATTGCACCATACTATAAAAATCAATAAAACCTATATATCTCTTTGCAAACCCCGCATCAAAGTTAGCCATATCCGTAATTGGTGCACCAAAAAAATTCTTTTCGTAAAGCAAACTGATTGTATCTTTCAAGCAGTCATCTGAATTCAACTCCAATACTACTATCCAAGAACAGGCACTAGCAAGTCCTAACTCAAATCAAACAGACACCCACAAGAAGATTGATAATTATCTTTAGATAGAGCATGAAGAGTATATACCAGGAGAAGTAGTAATGCATGGGATTGAGCTGATGGGTATGTGATTCAAGAACTGTTGGAGGGCACTGCTTGAATCAGTTTTGTTGCTATTGCTTTGTTCTATGTTTGATTCGATGACGCCTTCTTCTGAACAAGTCCTCCTTCAGAGTCTTTCATTGCATTCTCTATGTGCTTGAGATCCATGTCTGAAGAGCAAGGTGGTTCCAACATTACAGTTTTTCATTTTCTTTTTGCTCCTGCCTTATCGATTGCATTCATGTGATGCTTTTTTTTTTTTTTTTTTTTTTTTTTTTTTTTTTTTTTATGGAGTATGTGGTGCGTAGTTCTTGGTCTCTGTTAACTGATGGAAAGAACACTTTGGCTTTTGGCAGTCGGCGCTTCAGTGTTAAGTAACAAGTGCAATTCTTCATACCAGAAAAGAAAAGGGCCAAAAGAAAAAAAAATAATTTCCGAGGAAGTTTGTAAAAGCTCTTTAGCCTACTAATTAAAAATTAATTAAATAATAGAAAAAAAATGCTTTAGTGCAATGGTAAGAGTATTGGGGCATGTGTGATAAGAAGGTTCGAGACCTGTTTTTTTTTTTTTTTTTCATTGGTAATAGTAACTTATATTGAAAGAGAATAGAATACAAACAAAGAGTAGAATAAGAAAAGAAAAAAGGGGGAAAGAAACACAGAGGTACAAGAATAATGTACCCCCTCACACCACAACTACATAATAAAACCCTCTCAAGGGGAAACTCTCTCAACATCTTACTTGGTTAAAGCGTCCGCCATCATGTTTGATGACCTACTCTTATGCTGAAAGCTAATATTAATGGTGGTGGATAATACCCGAATTTCATTAAAGAGGAATTGAAACTTCTATGGATAAGCCTAATTCCGGTTCAAAACACAACTCACTGCATTAGAAGAATCACTCTCCACAATAAGATTGTCATGATAGTATCTCGAAAAACACCGAAGAGATTCCAGAATAGATAAAACCTTGGAGAAAAATTAGAGAATTCCTTTCTACCCAAAGCCCACTTCGCGATCGTTAAAGTGATCTTAGAAATCAACTCCGCAGAAGTTGAGGATGACCTCCTAAAAATTTTATCATTTCTTTCTTTCCAAATGGACCACAAAATAGCAAATGGAGTTATCCTCCAAAGAATACGACCGCATCCAACAAAACAACCTCCCAACCAAGACTCTGCCGCATTAGCAATCTTCCTAAGACAGCATCAATCAACACCACACCTACCAATAAAATGGCCCCAAACACTAGATGTAAACTCACAATGAAGAAAAAGATGGTCCATCGACTCCAATTCCTTATGACACATCACACAAGTGTCATTGATGGTGGACGATGTCAATCCTTTTCTCCTCAATTTATCTACTGTTGAGATCTTAGCTGCCACTGCTGACCAACAAAAAGCCTCCACTCGGAGAGGAACCAAACCCATCCATATAAGGGAAGAACGAGCTCTAGGGAGATGGTTTCCTTCCAAAGCCGAGTAGAAGGCTTTCACGGAAAATTCTCCGAATATGGATGACTTCCAAATCCTAAAATCACAAAAAAAAAAAAAAAAAAAAAAAAAAAAAAAAAGTTTTAGAGAGAAGACTCAACAACTCCACATACTGGACATCCTCTAACAAACAAAGACTTCTTCTAAAGGTCACACCCCACAAAGTACAACCATCCCTCACCTCATAACAATCATGACAACAGACTCCTTATTGGACACTAATCTAAAGACCGTATAAAACAATTCAGACAAAGGACACACCCCAACCTAATCATCCAACCAAAACCTAAGAGCCCTCTCATCCCCCACACAAAACCCACCCCTTTGGACAACACTTCCCCACTTACAGAAGACGAATCCCCAACTGAAGCAATTGCACCCCAAAAACTCGATCTACGAGACCTATGACCCGAATTAGGCCACCACCCCAAATTGTCAACCCCATACTTGTCAGCAATAACCTTCCTCCAAAGAGCCTCCCTCTCATCTCCAAACCTCTACCACCACTTTACTAATAAAACTGCATTTTTATACTCCAAATTACCAAGGCCTAAACCCCCACACGACTTTGGTTTTATCAATTCACTCCACTTCATTAAATGCAAATTCTTCTTATTACTCTTACCCTCCCAAAAAAAGTTCTTGCGAATATGATCTTGTCTTTCCACCACCGCCTTTGGCATCTTGAAAAGCGACATATAATACACCAGGATGTTTGAAAAGCAAGCTTTTATCAAAGTGATCCTTCCGCCCAAAGATAAATATTGTCGCTTCCAATAAGACAACTTCTTCTCAAATTTGTGAATGACTGGATCAAAGACTTAGATCTTGACTTCACCTCTATCGGAAGGCCCAAGTATAACAAGGGTAGTCTCCCCCATTTGCCATGCAACATGGCTGCCAAAGACTGAGTGGTCTCTTTAGAGCACCCAACTCCCACCAAACGACTTTTGGAAATGTTAACCTTCAAACCTGAAAACAGCTGAAAACACCGCAAAATTCTTTTAAGAGCCATGATTTCCTCCCTTCTAGTGGAGCTGAAAAGAATCGTATCATCTGCAAATTGCAAGTGAGTGATAATTTCCCCATTTTTGTCTTCTACCTGTGAGCAACCACTTTGTGCAAAATTGCCAAACGTTATATTTGTCTTCTGCGTGGACCTTCCAAGGACTCTGCTTTGGCGGGACCATATTGGGTGATGACCTTAATAGAGAAATGTGGGATAGTATAGTGGTAAAAAGCATCCCATCTCATCTCGAGGTGGCAGCCCGGCATGGCGCAACACGAAAGTCAACAGCTCATGGCAAAGCCAGCTTAGGCATGGTCAAAATTTATATAAAATAAATGTTAAATTCTTAGAAAAATGAAAAATAAATTTTTAAATAATTAAATTTTTATTTTTCATTTGTAAATTAGCATCCGTGTTTGTGTATTTATTTTAGCAATTTCAAGTTGAAAGCTCTAAAAATCTCTAAAAGTCCATAAATTTTATTGGGCCGGACACATGGGCTACACGGCCAAGCACGACACTACATATGTCGTGCGGGTCAGACCCCAAATGAGCTGGGCACAGCAAGACCACTCCCATGGAAGTAAGTCCGGATCTTCCGTGGTAGTGGTTGGGGGTTCGGAAGCTACCATAGCCCCACAAATGCGACAGCGGTAGTGGATTTTCCTCGTTAGCGATCAACCCCTAATCCGAATTTAACTTGATCGAAAAAAAAAAACAAAAACAAAAAACCCGTATGACAGGGAACCGTATAACATTTTCTCTCGAACTCCATGGTGGGACTGATAAGAGATCATTTGAACCGTTCAGTTTGAATTTCATCCCATCAAATCATGCATTCATCCAAAGTCTGAACTTAAAAAAAAGAAAAAAAAGGGGGAGTCCCACTATCCAAATGAACAGGAACTTGGTATGTATGGAGCAGTGTCACCTCACCACATAGTCAGGTTTTCATCCTTGTGTTTAATGCGATGGTGGGAATGACTCATTTTAAGCTGAAATTTGAGCATATGTTTTTTTTTTTTTTATTCTTTCTGACAGAGGGTTCCCAATCATTTGGGCTGGATTAATCCCTCTGGGTTCAAAGAGAAGTTAGGTAAAACCCCTATGGCCTCTAGTTGGTAGCACAAGTTGACTCAACCTTAGGTGCTTGAAGAGGAAGGAATCGGTGGTCGATACGAAAACCTTTAACGCCGGAAGAGGGACAAAGAAAGGCCGGGTAAATCCCTTGTGGCCGTAGATTGTAGTACAAGTAGATTTAACCTTTTGTTTCGAACAGAAGGGAGAACCGGGGTCGACATGAAGACCTCTAACTCCGGAAGAGGGAGCACGTGTAAATGGTCGTAATGATTTTTATGTGGGCCCATTATTGAGTTAAAAAAAAAAATTTGTTTCTAGAGGGCTTGGATCATGCATACCATGTGGGCCACCTCTTTGAACAGATCTGCTCTCCACCACATCCACCATAAAAAGCCCCAAAAATAAAACACAAAACAACTGAACGGATAAAGAAAGCAAGAGAGAAAAAAATGGAGCTCTCTCTCAACATCTCTGCAACACTTCCTCCAAATGAGAAATTCCCATCTTCCCACTTTCCCCACTATTTCCTCCCAAACAAGTACCCATTTCCTCATTCTGCAAGAAACCCATTCCGAGAATCTCTCTTTCACGCCCGAAGTCGAGAGCTTTTGCTCGATAACACAAGCAGAGAAGAGAAAGAAAGCCGACCATGGAGCTGCTCTTCCGAGGAATCATCCGCCTTCTTGTCTTTGAGCGAGAAGCCCGACAGGAACCTGTCTCTGCTCGACGACTACGAGATGGAAGAACTTGACGAGAATTTCTCTCCAAATCACAAGAGCGGTTCGTACATACATTTTATCAGTTTATGAGGAGCATGAGTGGTTTTAATTAGTTAATTTTTCTGGGTGGGTTGTATGATTTATGGGTTTTCATGGTTGATAGAGATTTTACTAAGGAGAAGATTTTTGAGGTCTTATGAGAAGGACTGGACTCTTGAGGAGTTTATTTTAGATTTTAGTTTATGATGTGATTGGGATTGGGTTAAATGAGATTTGGGATTTGATTAGTTTATCAGAGTTTCCTTGTTATGATGTGATTTGGGTTTTGTTCATAGTAGATGAATTTCTCCCAATAAGATTTTCTAATGATTTGTCAAAGATTTAGTCTTTCAAAAAAAGCTCCTACATGGTAACAAACAAACTTTAGATAGTAGAAATAGCAGAGAGGTAGGTTTGGTTTTCCTTTTCAAGAATATGCCTTCATTTGCTTTTCTTCAGATTTGTGGGATAAATGAGGAGAGGAAACAGGGTCAATTACCTGCAATGGAAGACTCTTTGGAGGTTGACAAATTTTATTTCAACATTCTTATCTAGAGAGGACAAGTGTTGAATTTCTTTGAGGAAGGTTACGTCTTTTGAGAACAACCTTTTTCTTGGTTAGCATACTTTGAGTAGCCTAGGATAACATGCTTAAATGGATTGAGGGCCTAACTTAGATATGGATGAAATTGACTTTGCCAAATACTTTTGGTGGAACAAAAACAGGGAACTTTCAGAGTTCAAGATCTTAACTAGATAGTTTTAATTTTATAGTTATCGGTCATCACTTGCGACAACCTTATTCCTATCAGTCAAAAGAAAGCTATTGAAAATCGATGCATCAATGCATTATTGGGTGGTGTTAATCTGGATTATGAGGCAGTTCAAGCACAAGTTTTAAGCCAAGATCCTTTTCCATTACTTGATATGACCTTTACTCTTCTTTAAGGAGAAGAAAATCGCAAACATCTCATGCCTGGATAAAACCAACTACCATCATTACAAGAACAATCTCCCTAGTGGTGGTCGCAGTCGCGGCTATGGTGATGGTTGTGGAGGTGAAAGAGTTGGACGCAATACGGGGTCCTACAGGTCTAAACAATGTTGACAAAGACGAGCTTCATTGTGCACCTGTGGGTAGAGTAGGGACATTCACAAATACTGTTGGGACTTAATCGAAAAGCTGCCACATTTTAAGTTTGCAAATACAGTTGAAATGGAAAAATCTAGTGATGATCCCGGTGTAAATAAGACTGATATGAATATAGAAGAGCTTTTTACTCTGATATCATGCTAAACTAATCGACCTAATAATCTCTAGGGTTTCCCGTAAAGGTCAAGAAACCATATTTACCATACACATGAAGAAGTAGAAACTCAAGGAAGAGAGGGAATCAATTCGAACAAAGATATTGGGGTGTTCTTGAAGGATTGGACAACACTAATTCATTCAGCCTTCACACCATTTTTAGCACCTTTCTTGTTGTAAGGAGTTTGAGATTTGGTCGTTACTTCTTTTTTTTTTTTTTTTTTTTTTTCACTTCTTTCTTGCAAAGTTTTGATATTCATTAATTGAAAAGAGAGCAAAGGAGGTGAAAAACGGTATAGTATCATAGTAGCTTGATAAATGAGACTTAGGAAACTGACCTGTACCCTGTAGGTTTCTTGTATAACATTCCATTTACTTCTATTCCTATTTCTAGCCGTAGATTTTTCTTTTTTGTATATATCTAATGAAATATGATGGCATTTTACTTTTTTAATTCAATCTTCAGATATGAGTTGAATGCAGGATATGTAGCTGTATTAGGCAAGCCAAATGTCGGAAAAAGTACTCTATCAAACCAGATGTTAGGTCAAAAGCTTTCAATTGTTACAGATAAACCTCAAACAACACGTCATCGAATCCTTGGTATATGCTCTGGCACAGAATATCAGGTTCAATACTCTCCATCATTCTTCATATGAATTATCCTCCAAAGGAACCTTGAAATATTATTGCTTTATGTTACAAATGAGTTGGGTCCTGATTTAAGAATTACGCAAGGAGCTAAATGTCTTAGGCAATTTTATTTTATTTTATTTTTTTAAAAAATAATATATATATATATATATATAAAACTGAGTAAATGGGTTAGTTTGCAGATGATACTGTATGATACACCTGGTGTTATTGAAAAGAAAATGCACAAGTTGGATTCTATGATGATGAAGAATGTCCGCAGTGCTGCTGTTAATGCAGATTGTGTACTGGTGGTCGTAGATGCATGTAAGATGCCTCAGCAGGTATGCTTCTTAGTGTTAATTGTTCATGTCATATATGCACGCATGTTTTCCTAAATTAATCCCTTTCATTTCTAGATTGATGAAGTGTTGGAAGAAGGCGTGGGAAGTCTCAAAGACAGTTTGCCCATTCTTCTGGTTCTGAATAAGAAGGATCTGATCAAGCCTGGAGAAATTGCGAAGAGACTTGAGGTTAGCATTGATAAAAGTATTTAAGAAACACGTGTCGGTGTTGACAGGGACATGTAGTGCTAGACATGGCACCCCATTGTAATCCAATGTTGGTTCATCTGTCAAATTCTAAAATAAATATTATCTAATTTGAAAAATGTTTTTGATTGTATCCCATCCAGTGAGACTTTTACTTTTTCGTTGGCAAGGTCCTGTAAATGGAGGGTACATTGTTTGCCTTTTCTGGATAAGGCGCATATTTCCCACCTTTCTACATGTGTGGCCTTGAGTGGAGCTCTGGCTGCTCTGCACACGTGGTAGAAACTAGCTTTGCATATACAGTAATAGTAAGTTTAAAAATAGAAAGTTGTATGCTTTTGGTTTTTGAAATTAAGATAGTATAATATATATAGCTCCTCAGCTGAGCCTCGTGCCTCCAAACTCGTGGTGGGGCCCGTTTTACGGTCCATTCAAATGGACCATCAAGCAGGGGAAACCGCCCCCCACAACCCACCCCACACACGCCAAACTCTCTTATAGTCATGGGTCCCAAGGTTTGGCACCAATCTGAGTGAATTGGACTGTTGGATCAAGTGTGCACCCGTTTTGGATGGTGAAAACTTGTTCACCATGAATAAGTGGGGCCCATTATGATCTAAGCCCCCATCACCATACACTAGCTATTTTGAGGGAGATCTTTTGAACCCCTCCCCCCGCATGCCCAGTTCCCATCCCCTTAGGCCCCACAGCCCTAGGCGCTCGCCATAAGGTGAGTGCCGGGGCTTAGCTAAGGGGCTTCCTACGATATATATATATATATATATTAAATGCTATAACAGAAATGACATTGTCCAAGTGTCAGTTTTTGTATAGTAGATAACAGAAACAAATGCACAATATTTAAGTTATTAAGAAAATGGATGCTATTTATTACATAGATTGAATTGGCTGATTGTGGCATTGCGTGCCTTGGGAGGGCTTAGCCCATATTTATTGTGATTGTTATTTGACAATGGGGAATGAGTTCGCATGGAAGTGTGTTTTGCAATGGAAATATTGTGATTTCTTTTTTCTGCAGTTTGATTCTAAAAATGTGTAACATATGGGAACCTTTTCTTTTCTTTTGGTGGGCTACGTGAATATAAAATAGGCCATGAGTAGTGGCGGACCCAAGATTTTCTCCCGAGGGGGCAAGCTATTGTTGACTAACAGCGGTGAGCTATAATTTTTTCTCTAGAGGGGATTGATAATATTCTTATATTTGTTATTTTTTGTACTTATTATTTAAAGATAAAATTAATTATTTGTTTCAAAATTTTTTACTAATATCTAAAGAAAAAAGTCCTAAATTTGAAAAGACCTCGGTATTTTTAAAGACATAATTTCTCATAACTTTGAGGGCAGCTAAATTACAAAAATAATAGGGCTCACCATAATGAATCCAAACCACTTAGAATAATCATTTACTCCTTGTTTTAGGATTGAGAGTTGTATCTCACACTAAGTAGGGCCTATATTGGATTGATCACATGTATACCAATCCACCCTTAATAATTAATGAAAATTCTGGATTGGTTTCTTGTGATCATTTAATGGGCCACGATGCCTATGGTAGACATGGATTGTAGAAAATCCACTGATTGGTTACTTGTAATCATTTGATGGGCCGTGATGCCTATTGTAGGCATGGATGGTTGAGAGCATACCACTGATTGCTATTAATTAATGCCATAAAAGTTGAACAGTCGAGCTATAATATCCATGTTGCTTAGAATAAACGGCCTCTTCTTAAGTGGACTTTACCCAAATTTTACTCCAATAAGAGTTGGCCCCACCATAAAAAATTAACACATCAAATTTCAAATGTATGCTCAAATATGGTGGGACCAACTCAGCCAAGATGCCAAAATCCAACTAGTTGTTGAGACGGAGACTTCCATGTTAGAGAGAAAAAAAGGGAGGGAGGGAATGATTTACTTTAGTTAATTGATAACAACTCTCCTTAAAACATGAAGAATGATTTACTTATCTTTTGGTAGCAAGCGAAAGACAAAAATAACCACAATACTTCTTACGTTCTCTCCTTTTATGGAAAAAAAAAAAAGGTGTGTAAAACAAATGGAAAAACATGACGATGGGGGGAGGAAGATTTGCTCCCTGGCGCTCCATCCCTGGCCATGAGTCAAAATATTGCTTGAAGAATAAGTTAGAAATGGATTGAAAGCTAGATACACGTACGTGCAGGAGATGTTCTTCGGCTTTCGCTTGGGATTTTCACTGAATGCCTTTAATTCAGGGGGTCCACTTTTGTGGACAGTGGGATTCAAAATCCTGCCTTGCCCTCTTGTGCAAACTCCTGTAGGAGAAAATCTTGCTTGCATGTGCAGTTGATTCCTACTGTATCATTTTCCATGTGCGTGGTTCCTGTGTGTGCGTGTTTTGTGCGTGCTCAGATGTGTGCTTGTGAATGCGTGTGTCTACATGTGTGCATGTTCATAGTTGTTTTCCTCTATTGCTTCCTAATGTTTCCCATGCATTTTGCAGTTGCTTCGCAATCACTTCTTTGATGTCTCTCATGCATTTCATAATTCACTTCTTAATCATTTCTCAGAAGTTCATTACTCTATTTCCCACTGCATGTTTCACATGTTGTTTTAAGATCCCATTTCTTGCTGCCATTACATGCTCTCCTTTTGTTTCCCAACTTGATAACTATTGTTCAATCTCATGTTTCAAATTTAAAAAAATGAATGATACAATCGTTCAAATTAAGTTAAACTTTTTGTGCTGAAGGTTTCACAAATTTTGCAGTGGTATCAGAAACTCACCATTGCCGACGACGTGATACCTGTGAGTGCAAAGTATGGCCATGGAGTGGAGGATGTGAAAGATTGGATTCTTTCAAAACTTCCTAATGGGCCAGCTTACTATCCTAAAGTATGTCACTTTATATAGAGAATATTTACCTTTTATAATGATTCTTATAATTTTATATGAAACTTGGCAGATAATAGCATTGTTGTCAATTTTGTTTAAGATGCTGTTTGGTTTGGACTCTGGGCTGAAACATTTCAGCTGGTTCAGCATGTCAGTGTTTCTTCAGAGTGATTTGTTTAAAATACATGCATATTTGAAAAATAGTAGAAAATCAAACAAGTTATGTATTTAAAGAAAGAAGTAGGGCATTACTCCTGTAAACTGAATCCCAATGGGCATGGGGGAGGATCCCTTCCCCATTCACAACGGACATCCCTATGGAAAACTTTTTATCAATAAAATTGGAATTAAAAAACTTGCATGATATTTGGCTGAAATTAGGAATTTTGGCCTGTTTTGGATTAAAAAAATTTGAAAATGAAGCACAAATTTTGACTGACTATGCTCCAATTTGGGACCTAATATTTTGTGGGGGTTGTTCGGTTAGAGTACACTTAACAGAACCCAATATTTTGGTTGATTTGGCCTAAATGAACTGAATTTAACTACTGTGGCATAATGGAGACAGATCCTTCGAATATGGAAAATATAGGGCCTATAAACATTTGTTAGCTCGTAAAATTTTAGATTCGAGAAGGAAACAAGAAAGTAAAGAGTGGTGGAAAAAGATGAAGTGAGATCAAGTGAAAGAGATGCTGATCAATGTAATCATCCATCTCCATTCATAATAAACAAAATGTACTATTTTGCAAAGAAAAGAATAAATTCCTTCAGAATACATTGATGCCCTTCTCATCTCTATTCATATATTACAGTAGAATCCCATTTATAGCAGTCTTATTGTATTCATTCTCATGGTAATAATTTGAATTTAGTTACCATAGTATTCTTAAGGACTATATTATATTAATAATATAATCCAGTAAATGCAACCCCTCAAGTTGGAGCATAAATGTCCCACATGCCTTGCTTGCCTATGGAACAGAACATTGGGTAACAGAGTTGACAATGTTGAGATGGATGTAGGGTAAAACTAAGGAAAGATAGAATCAGAATGAGTGCATTCAGGAGCACTTAGGGGCAGCACTCCGTAAATCCT
Source organism: Camphora micrantha (assembly GCA_003546025.1). Classification (NCBI taxonomy): domain Eukaryota; kingdom Viridiplantae; phylum Streptophyta; class Magnoliopsida; order Laurales; family Lauraceae; genus Camphora; species Camphora micrantha. The sequence continues at coordinate 25,817,258 of QPKB01000010.1, forward strand.
TTTGCTACTAATCTTGATTTATATCGTTGAATCATTTCATGTGTTAAACAAACTTCATTAACTTGGGCATGATAGTTTTGAATTGTGGAATGATTCTGGTTCCCATCTAAGGTTAGTTGGTAAACTTATCTACCTAACCATCACACATCTAAATATCTCATATGCAATAGGTGTAGTCAGCTAGTCATGCGTGATCCTCGAACTAGGCACTTGAATGCTGCTCATTGTATTTTAAGAATCTAGAGGGCTCTCTAGGACAAGGATACTATGTACATGTTATCTTCACTTGAATTTAGAGCTTCTACGGATGCAAAGTGGGCAGTATCAGAGGTAGATGTGAAATCTACTGCAAGGAATTGTAATTTGGTTGGAGATAATATTTTATCTTCAAAAAGTAAAAACAACCACTTGTATCGTGTTCGAGTTCTGAGGCGAAGTATGGTGCAATTGCTCATGGAGAATGTGAACTATTGTGGTTGAAAACTATACTTTGAGAGTTAGGATTTTCTAGTAAATGGCGCCAAGATTCTACATTGTGATGATACAATAGCTGTTCATATTGATTCAAATCCTGTATACCATGAGTGGCCTAAACACATTAAGGCTGATTTCCATTTCACTTGTGAAAAAGTGGCAAACAAAGGATAAGCTAAAATATGCTTGAATTGAAGACCAAGTTATTAATTTTCCCATGGAAGGTGTTTCCAAGAGGCAACTTTTTCACTCTTTCCAAGCTGGGCAAACTTAAGATTTATGCACCAACTTGGGCAAGAGTGTTGAAACACATGCAAGGATTTTTTTGCAATTTAATTTTTCCAGCATTGAATGACGAGCCTAAATTCATTCACAATCCCTTCATCTTTTCTTCCTTACTCCCTTGTATCTCCTCCTCGCTTTTTCTTTTTTGTTCTTCTTTTCCTCTTAAATTCAGTTACTCTAAGATTGGCAACTCAAATGACTTGACTTAAGCATAGAATGGGCCTCTTTTGCCAATTATCAGACCAGCCACCAATTATCATTTGGAAGATCATGCCATTGCCCAACCTTTAAAGCACATCTGACCAATCTTCAAATTTTAGGGGCAATGAATATGAAGATGATGATCCGCTTCTTTCTATACATTACATGTGAAGCAATACTTCGGCATTTGAATTGCTAGCTCAAAAGCTGACCTAGAATGAGGTGTTTGCCTCAATAGTGATTTATAAGATTCCTACACTTGAGGTTGCATTCCCATTCACTGAAATTCCAAAGGAGCAGGAGTAGTGATGAGAATGAAGATGATCCCCTGTTTCTTTGTTTTCCTTACTCATGAAGCAATCTTGGGCGATTGAGTTACCATATTTAAAAGTGATCTAGAGAGTGGGTTTTGTCTTCAATAGGAATGCATAAAAGTGCCCCCACTCGACGGTGCACTTCTATTTCCCAAAAAAATCAGTGCTCACTTGAACATCAACAATGTTACATAACAGAAACCTACATTCTAGGCTTTATCTCTTTGTTTTTTCCTTGTTTACTTGATTATGAGCAATTATTACTGTAGAAGAAAACAGGCCCTGTAAAATAAGGTTTAGGCCCAGCCCATCAAGGCCGTGTGGAATTATATACAGGCTGTATATGGGCCTTGATGGGCTGGGCCTAAACCTTATTTTACAGTGCCTGTTATCTTCTACAATTACTAGGCGTAATTTAAATTTCAATGTTTTTGTATTTGTTTGCAGATTTATTTATTTTGATTTATGCATTTGATATTTACTTGGAAACCCTTATATTAGGAATGTTTCTCATTTTGTTTTCTTAAGGTTTCAGGACATAGCTAGTGAGCACCCAGAAAGATTCTTCATAGCTGAAATTGTTAGAGAGAAAGTTTTTATGCAGTACAGGAATGAGGTTCCATATGCTTGTCAGGTACTCCACTAATTATTTTAAACTTCATTGATACATGTCTTGGTGATGTAATATAAAGTAGGTGGTTGAACTTAATTCAATGCAATTTGGGTTGGGTTGGGCCGGACCCCATACAATTTGATTCAATGCTTGGAGTTATCAAAACATGGAATAGACAAGAATTGAGGATCCTCTATTGCAAGTGACTTCATTTATGTATAGAATATTTGTATGAATCTATGCCCCTTAATTTGGACTACTGTATTGTAATTTTAATCAAATTGCAATCTAAAGAAACTTTTAGGACATTGTAGGCCTTAAATTTTTAAGAACTAATCAAGGTGGTCATTTGCCCCAATCTCCATTTGTAGATCATCAGAAAATTTATATATAATCAAGAAATTGAGACTTGAAACCCGAATCGACGAAGCAGGTTTGCCATATTGATATCATCATACATTGATATTAGTGATTGTTAATTTGATGGCCGAATTGAAGATTATGACCTTTAGAAGAACAGGGTGAGAAGAAGAGAAGAAAAGGCAGTGGGCCTCAAATCTAGGTTTTAAATCCCTTTCCAGCCTCTGTGCCACTTGGGACTGGGACAAGTTGGTGCCATCCGTACCAGTTTGTGCTAGATGTTACTACGCCCTGATCCTAAAATATCTCTAAGTTCCGAATATGAAAAAAGAAAATGGAAAACAAGAATATTGGTTTGAGTGGGGTATCTCATCTTGATTATAGAGATGTTTGGTCTTGTTGAGCTCTGAGCCATTGACGTGATGCTCGTGACTTAAAAGAGCATAAAATTAATGTTAAATTTGAACATAGTATGATTGTAAAATCCATACCTAAAAGTACAATGTTGCGTAAGGGGTGGGGTGCTGCGGGTGCCTGGCTGCCTAGAAAGAGCAACTCAGTAAGTCTTCATTTTTCATGCTTCAACACCAAATGGAGGATTGAGCTGATTGAAACATGTATCTACCATCATCATCATTGTCATCGTCGTCGTCTCTTCTCATTGGATATTTGGGGGTACCATATTGATAGAAGATCTCTATGAATCGAGCACCACTTTTAGCTCCATCATGATACGTGTGATTCTCTTATTGTTGGTGTTGATAATCATCAATAAACCAGAGGATTAGATCTACGTGTGGATGTTCTTCATCATTTACATTAGTTGTGTGATTTATTTTCTTCATTATATAGGTGGTGAATGACCTTCAATGTGGCCGCTAGAGCCCTCATTCTCCGGGCCACTATTTTCCACATCACCATCTCCGCACTCACCATCTCTCAATTTTGAGTGGCTGCTACCACTTGGTGATGGCTCATCAAATCTTTCTTCACTTGAGGATTGAATTGTTTCTAGTTGTTGCCGTGAGGTACCATGCCGGTTGCTTGCCTGCTTTGTGCCTTTTGCAGTGTCAAACTCTTAGGACTGCTAGAAATTCTCTACTTCCTTTTTAATGGTCAGCCAGCAGTTTGTATTGAAAATTAGGGAGCGCTTGTGCTGAGGGACTTCTGTGAGGAAAGTCAGCCAGAAATCTCTGTGTCGTGTTTCAGCGCTGTTTGGTGCTAGCGTTTTCTCCGAAGAAAATGGCTTAAAAAGCACTGCTTTTATTCGCTAGCGAGGATCTCCTTTTCTTATGGGAGGAGGTGAGAAATCGATGCCGCAAAACAAGAAAGTGTGTTTCCTCTTCCACAGCTAGTGCACAAACACACCCTTGCCCGTTTGGTAATTTTATTGTAAAATAAAGTTAAAGTAAAGCATCAAATCAAGATAATATAATATATATAAGGGGGTTATGATGGTATTTTGTCTTTTGTGGATTGGTATGGAATCTTTTGACTTTTTGTATAGTAAGTGGGTGTTTTTTTTTTGTCATTTAGTGGATAAAGGAGGTTGCTTATTGACTATTTTTTAAAAAGGAAGGAGGGAATATTGAAGATGTGTACTTTTGATGTGACCCCTTGTCTAAAAAATTGAGACTTTACATTACTTTTACTTTAATAGTAAATTGACAAACGAGAAGCACCGGTTGTGGAGAGGGAAATGATGAGGTCATTGTCACCTAAATAATTAAAATATGAACAATTTGGTAATTCAGAGAAGCAGCATGATACACTGTTTGTATGCAGGAAAGCAAGATTGCTGTAGAAAAGCTACATAGTTGCAAACCAGAAGTTTTACTGATATCTGTGTAACCATAGCTGAAGTAGACCAGATTAAGAGAGGAAGAAGAGATGTAATGAAGATATGAGGAATATTGGTCATGAGCTTTTGGCATGCTCGACCCTCTGTTTTATAGCCTTTAATGGCCCATATCAGGGCTGGAATTACAATTAATCATATCTAATTACACAGGCATACAGATTTAATGGCCTACAAGTATAGTATGTACAGAATACACAGGTTTGACTACAACTATACACAGCTATCCCACGTGAGTGATTTGGACAATAGATTGGTGGGCTAGATGGACCTGTTCTCCACTATCTTGCGCCCTTTCTAGATGGGCCTGATTCCTACATTCCCCCTCAAATTGATGCGGGTTGGAAGAGAGCACAATTTGGAATATAGATAGAAATGATGATCTCGAGGAAGTGCTTTCCTGAAGACATCTGCCAACTGCTCATGAGAGGAAACATAAGGCAAAGAGATTATATTTGTGACAAGTTGTTGCCGGATGAAGTGACAGTTCAGCTCATGGTAAATGGTGTTCTTTGCAATGCGGATGGCACTGGTGTTGTCTGCATAGAGTGGAGTAGGGCTCAACGGAAATGCACCAAATTCTCGAAGTAATCGACGAAGCCACACAACTTCTCTGCTTTTTGATGACATTTAATGATATTCTGCTTCTGCGGATGACTTAGAAAGTATTGGTTGTTTCTTGCACTTCCATAAGATGAGAGAGTTGCCAAGAAACATGCACTAACCCGTCGTTGAACGACTGGTGTCTGGACAACCAACCTAGTCTGCATCAGCATATGCCTGTAATATTAATGAATTTCTTGAAGGATAGAACATACCACAATTGAGGGTGACTTTGATGTCCCGGTGGATGCGATGGACCAAATGAAGCTATGGCTTATGAGGGTTACTGATGAACTGCCTGACTGTCTGTATGGCGTGGGAGATGTCTGGCCTAGTCATAGCTAGGTAAAGTAGACTGCCTACTAGACAACGAAAGATAGTTGGATCTTCGAGATGGCTTCCATCATCTTTGCTGATTTTGACATTGAGCTCAAGAGGTGTGTCAAAGGATTTAAAATTTTCAAGATGGGCAGATTTAATTAAATCTGCAGCATATTTTGATTGACACACAGATACCTTCCTTTGATTTAGAAATCTCGAGGCCAAGAGAGTAAGTTAAGGATCCAAGGTCCTTCATTTTAAAGTTCTTCATGAAATAGGTCTTGAGCTCAGAAATTCCAATTGCATCATTTCCACTGATAATGATGTCATCGACATAGAGCAACAAAATAGTACACCCACGAGAGGTACGTCTAATGAATAGAGAGCTGTCATTGGGACTGGTAAAAGTGAGCCTGAAGAATGGCAAACCGGAATTTTTCAAACCATGTACGGGGAGCCTGTTTAAGTCCATATAACGATTTCTTCAGTTTACAAACATGTTTTGGAGGACAAGCATATCCTGGTGGTGCTCTCATGTAGATTGTTTCTTGAAGATCTCTATGTAAGAAGTCATTCTTGACATCCATCTACCAAAGCGGCCAATTTCGGACAAAGGCAACACTTAACAAACTACTTACAGTCGTCATTTCAGCCACTGGTGCAAAAATCTCCTCATAGTCAATTCCATATTCTTGCCTGTACCCATGTGCAACAAGTCGTGCCTTGTACCGATCCAGAATCCCATCTGAATGAACCTTGATAGACTAGACCCATTTACTGCCAATGATTAAGGCATCCTGAGGAGTTGGAACAAGATCCCATGTGGAATTGGATTCAAGAGCTAATAATTCTTCATTCATCGCATCGCACCAGCAGGGTATTTTTTAGGCCTATGAATAGGAAGTGGAAACTGGAATACGATCTACAGAGGTGAGAAGAGCAGGAAAACTATATCTGCTAGGTGGCACAGATGAACGACTAGAACGTCGTAGCTTTGGAAAAAAGATAGCATTTGTACCTGTGGGTGTAGGATCTGTGGATCGGGTGTAGGAGTAGCTGACTGTGTAATTTTTGGACGACGTTCATAGACCTGTGTAATGGATGGAGGAAGAGCCGAGGATTGTGGGAATTGTGGAAGGTATGAGACTTGCACTGGATGTTTGTCCAGGCGAAGTGAATAGAAGGGAATGTGTTCTAAGAACACAACATTGCGGGATATGCGAAGTCACTTTTCTTTTGGATCATAACACATGAATCCTTTATGTCATCGCTATATCCCAAAACCATGCATTTCGCAGCTTGAGGAGAAAGCTTATTCATTCAATGGAGGGAAGATGAACAAAGCAAAGGCAACCAAAAACTCTTAAGTGATCATAGGATGGTGGTTTTTACCAAAGAGACACCCATACAAGGATATTTTGTGTAGGACATATGAAGGTAAGCAATTTATGATATGTACCGCCATGTGAGCTGCTTCACACCAATATTGTGGAGGCACTAGTGTTTCTACAAGTAAGGAACGAACAATCTCAAGAATATGCCTATTTTTCCTTTTAGCTATCCCATTTTGTTGTGGTGTGTATGGACAAGATTTTTGGTGAAGGATGCCCTCTTCAGATAGAAAGGATGAGAAGGCCGAAGAGCTGTATTCACCACCAGAGTCAGAGTGAAGTGCCTTAATTTGTGTCTAGAATTGGGTACTTACCATATTATAAAATTTTATAAAGATTGAACATACATCAGCTTTAGAGTGTAAAAAATAGATCCATATATACCTGCAGTGATCATCGATAAAGCTGACATAATATTTGTACCCATTCCAACTCAAGTGAGGAGCAATTCCCCAAACATCTATATGAATCACATCAAAGGGCTTAGTAGCACGTGAAGAGTGAACAGGAAAGGGCAGTACATGACTTTTACTCAAACAACATGATTCACGTTTCGAATTTGCACAAATAGAGATTTGTTTATTATTAACTGATTTGTCCAAGCATCCAAGTCTAAACAAAGAAATTAACCGATCATTATTCAAGTGACTAAGGCGTCTATGCCAAGTGGTCCACATATTATTTAAAGCATTAACCGAGGAAGCAAAAAAGGAGCTATGGCCGGTGTCCAGAAGAAACAGCCCGCCATGCTTACTCCCCGTCCCGATCACTTTCCCAGTTTGTTGTTCCTGAATACATAGCCAGTGGGAGAGAAGTTAACAAGGTAGCCACTATCAACAAGTTGTCCAACTGAAATCAAATTTGCAGAAAGGTGTGGAACAAAGTAAACATTATTAAGGATGAGGGATTTATCAGATGATGGTGAAAACTACAAGATGCTGGAAATGGACAATTGGTGACCATTAGTTGTGGTTTTAGTGTCATTCCCAACATAAGGCTGAGTGCCTTGTAGACTTTGTTCTACAGATGTCATATGGTTAGATTCTCATGAGTCTATAAACCAACTGGATGAATTTGCGGGTGTAAGAAAAGTAGAGTGAAATTCAGGAAAAGTATTGCGAGAGAAACATAGACCCACTAATACCCATAGATGCAAATGCTGAGGTGACTGAAGAATTTCTTAGTTCTCGAATCTAAGCATTCGTCATGGTTACTTACTCATTGTCAGAGGCTGGAGCAGTGTGCTGGGTGATGTTCTGAGCTTGAAGAGCAGTGGGGCCATCCTTTGGGGGCTGTTCTGGTTTCTTTTGAGGTCACCGCATACATTCTGAGATGACATGACCATTCCTCTTGCAATGGTTGCAAAATAATTTTTGGCGACAATTGCAGGTATATGTCCACATTTCTTGCATTCGTGACATTGAGGTTTCGGGCCTCTAGCACTAAGCAAAGCAGCTTCATCAACTGGTGTAACAACCTCTTGATTTGTGAAGAAAACCCTTGATTCATTAGTAGGTGACTGGGTGGATTGAAGCCTAATTTCTTCCCGAAGAACCTCCTGGATACAAGTATTTATGTCCGGGTATTTTTCTCGATTCATGAGAGCAGCACGAACAGGTTCAAATTCTGGGCGTAAATTCATAAGAAATTGACTGACATGTAACTCTTCTTGTAGTTTGATAGCCTGGGGAAGAAACTCTGTGGAGACTAAATGCAGCAGCGTTTGGTCTCTCTCAGTCCTTAGGGCAAGGAACCCACTCTAATATTGATGAACTGTCTTATCATTTTGACAGTATTTGGCTAGTTCAGTATCCAAATGAAATCTTCTTGCCTTGTTAGCTGGTTGATATAGTTTCTTAAGATGAACCCACATGTTAGAGGGTTTTGTGTAGGCTTGAAGTGCTAAAGAGATGGACGAATCCACAGAATTTAGGATCCAAGTGACCACTTTTGCATTGTTTTGATTCCAAGTTGCCAAAGTTTTGGCATCAGCAGCAGAACTAGTGGATGTTACTGCTGTAGGGGCTGTATTGGTGCCATCCAAGTATCCAAGGAGTCCCTGGCCTTCCACAAAAATTTTGAGATGGAAAGACCAACTCATGCAGTTTTTTCCATCAAAATTAACAGGGATTATGTCCATTTTTTCCATGATTAGCACAAAGAGTAATTTCAGATGAGAAGTAGTAAAAGAAGGCTTCAAGTAGAATGAACTGATTTCAAATCAGAAATAAACAGTGTCTGGACGCCCAGAAATTCTTTGCTAGAATGACCAGATTTTCTCACAGAGAGATCTATGTACTAATCAGCCTTCCAGATTGTTATCTAGATGGAATTTTGACCTTATAGGAAGAAAAACCAATCCAATGGTTGGATGAGGTTCTGATGAGACAGAAAGAAACCTGTCCACAAAAACGGCCTTTCTAGAAAACTGGGTAAATGTCTGACTGATGATGATGATAGATCTTGGAAAAATGCTTAGAAAACCAAGGATAAATAGTCGATGTAGATGCTGTAGCTTGCTGGTGTGATCACCTATCAGAGATGGGGTCCACTGTTGACTGAATTGACAGAATAGTCACGTGACTGTGCTGAGATGAAAACTGCCGCAGGAGACTGCAACCTAACTTCTTGAATGGAAGGAAGCAAGCCCTTGATGAAGATGCCCTAGCTCTGATACCATGTAACCATGTCTGGAGTAGACCAGATTAAGAGAGGAAGTAGAGATGTAATGAAGATATGAGGAATATTGGTGGTGGGCTTTTGGCATGCTCGACCCTCTGTTTTATAGCCTTTAATGGCCCAAATCAGGGCTGAAATTACAATCAATCATATCTAATTACACAGGTGTACAGATTTAATGGCCTACAAGTATGGTATGTACAGAATACACGGGTTTGACTACAACTATACACAGCTATCCCACGTAAGTGATTTGGGCAATAGATTGGTGGGCCTGATGGACCTGTTCTCCACTATCTTGGGACCTTTCTAGAGATGGGCCTGATTTCTACAATCTGCTCCCAGATGCAAGAGAAAGCAACTCACTTGCCCTCTCAATTCAACCAAGCTTCTGCATATTGCATATTCCACAGGAGGGAATTGATCGCATGTCAAATTGTGTCAGGGTGAAATCCTTTCCACCAGTGAAGGTTTTGCCTAAATGAAACAAAGATGGTTTTGCACAGAAAACCTCAAATAATTTTTCTTATTCCCAATCAATTCTAACCAACTATTCCTATCCTTATATAAGACAATTGAAATCGACCCCCTAATGGATCTAAATTATTCACTGTATAAAACTTAAAACCTAGCAACATTGGAAACTTACTGCCTTACTATTAAGATATTTATGTTGGGAAGTCGCACATCCCACATCGCCTAAGTATTAGGTTTGAAATGTCTTAATTACCAGTATGGGCCTTCCACCTATTACCTTAAGCTTTTGGGTTGGTATATGGTTTATTACATGGTATCAGAGCGGGTTCCGATCCCGTTGTTCTTGTGTAGCCCACGTGACAAGCCCGTCCACGAAATCTGTTGGGCCTGCACGTGAGGAGGAGTGTTGGAAAGTCCCACATCCCACATCGCCTAAGTATTAGGTTTGAAATGTCTTAATTACCAGTATGGGCCTTCCACCTATTAGCTTAAGCTTTTGGGTTGGTATATGGTTTATTACAATTTAATCTTACTCAAATAGAAAGAAAGAAAAAGAGGAGTATATTTGTTTCTTGTCAAGAACGTATACAACCAATGCTTCAATCAGTTTGTTGGACCTCACATGTGGACCCATTACAGGAGCCATCACTCATTATTGGTAGGCTTGGTTTTCTTTCATGAAGTCCATAATGCATTAGATCTGTGATCATATATTGGAAGGTTACTGTTCAGTAATCTTTCCTGCTATTTCTAACGGTTTTTTTTAAAACCTCGACATCTTACAGGTCAATGTAGTAAATTACATCTGTAGGCCAACCTCTAAAGACTTCATTGAAGTGGAGATCATTGTTGAGAAAAATTCACAAAAGATCATTCTCATTGGAAAAGTAAGTTCTTGAGTTGTGATTTGTGGCCTTGAATTTTTTCTCCTGAGTAGCATGTTATTTCTTATTGTTAAAATTGCAAATGCTATGTAATCTTTAATCTGAATGGAACTGTTGTTGCGCTTACATTTAAAAGTAATTTTCAGGACCTGCAGATTTATATGAAGTTTACTTCTGTCTGTAATATAAAGACAATGGATTTAGAATCTTCTGGTTGCAATTCTTCTTGATGTAATATAAAGACACTGGATGTGATGCCTTTATGACTCTAATGCAGGAAGGAAAGGCTCTTAAGCTATTGGCAACAGTTGCACGGCTTGACATTGAAGATTTTTTGCAGAAGAAAGTATTTCTTGAGGTAACCATCTTTGGAGATTTCTTGCCCAAAATGAGTATACTTGGTGTCCCCTTTTTGTTCTAGTCACTTGCATATTTAGAATGATTGGTGTTCCCTTTTTGTTCTAGTGGTTTGCATATTTAGAATATCTGAGTATCCAGCTTGTTGGTTGAACAGATTGAAGTGAAGGTAAAAGTAAATTGGAGACAAGACGAAGGGCTTCTGAAGAACTATGGCTATGGTGGCCATATCCGCGCATTGTAGTACATATTGTGGGCTACATGCAAGATATCTTCATCTCAAAAATATATCTCCACTCCATTCTCTTCTAATACTAGTGTGCAGTTTTTGCTCCTATTGTCTGTTAATGTGTCTTGAGGAACAATCAATGGGGGTGTGATTGATGGACACTTTTACAAGAGAATAGAAGGGTTCAGATGTTCCTAGTTTATGGCGAGCAGATGGTATCCGGAGATGTGGATGGTCTTTGACTTCGGGAATGAAATTACTTCTGCCACAGTAAAGCAATTGGTGGATTTCTTCTTGTGATGTCAAAGCACAGCATTTGTAGTCCTCAGTGATCCCATAATTAATGATCTTTGGAACAGACTGGTAGGGTGTTTTTTTTTTTGTTTTGACCGCTGTATCCCTATTGACTGTACTGCATTTTGTAATATATTTCTGTATTGATGTTGCTGATCATTCAGTTGTTTTAGAGATGGAGGTCAGTAAGATGAGAAGAATGGTACCATATATTTATCAAGACCATTGCTCATTGCACTCATTAGTCAAGACAGAGTGGAGATCAGTAATCAATCTTGCAGTCTCAGAAAACTTCCATTTGAGAATTAAGACAATTGAGATGGTTTAACTGATTATATTTGTACCTCCAAGACATTGGATACCAACTTTGGGATTTCTGCTCCTGACTATTGATGCTTAAATACACATTGCATTTCATGGTAAAATGTTATCACTGGTGATGTTCCCCTGACACCAAGTATTATACTGGGTGGGGAGATGCTGAAAGCAACCATCTCCAGCTCCTGGATGGGAAAAGGCAGGATAGTTTTCGAGGCAGGCAGCGGATTGCTGAATGGTTAAGCTTTGCCAACATTTTTAGTTCATGCTTAGATTTCATCATCTACACCAAGGATAGGTGGTGTTAGATGATGCTCCAGGGCTCACACCTTTATATACATCAAGCACTCCCATGAAATATGAATAATGATATTATACTCCAATATCTGTTTTCTTTTTAGTTAGTGACAAGTTTTCATTAGAAAATTTAGAGGTGAAGTTAAAAAAATGCAGTACATATGTGCCTACAAGGGTACAACCATGCCAAAGGCAGGCATAGGTATAAGAGCATTATAGCATATACAAAATAACACAATTACCCAACCACAGCACTAATGGGTAATCCTCCTTTCATGGAAAAAAAAAAAGAGACAAGAGAGAGGCTCCATTCCTTGCTTGGTCAAAGCAGTTGCCATCCCATGTGCTAAAAGCTCACTTGGATTGAAAGAAAGCACTTTGATCTCCCAAAGTAAAAGAAAATTTTACAAGGAAACTTTTGGATGTCAACCAGGATATAAGCATGGCCTCACCATAAACTTTACTTGAAGGATTGAGATGGGTTCATCATAGATGTTGATATAGACAAACGATGTTGTTTTGGTCTTGACAGAGAATTCACAAGTTCTATTTGCCAGTGTTGGTGAATGATTCTACTCTATAGGGTTTTCTTTTCACTTGGAGACCCTTAGAACTTACCTTGCAACAAGGGGTGCACAGCCTTGGTTCAACCCAAGCCAAATCCAAAATTTTTTGTAGGCAGTCCTAAACTTGAACTTGACCCTGATGGAACCAAACTAATTTCGGTTAGAGTAATCAAGGGCACTATCATTGTTTCTGGGTTTGTAGGGCCTTTGTTCAGTCATGAAAATGTCATCTCTGACAAGCATTGTAATACTTATTCATGCAAGGGAAAGGACTGTAAGCATCTCTGTTGAAAGCTCCATGCTACTAAAGCCAAAGTGATCGTCAAATCGACAAAGGCAAAGCTTCATCCAGTGTACATTGAAGCTCTACGTTTGCTCTCTGCAACGAGCTTGCATGAAATAGCAAGTCTGATCAAAGAAAGATGCCCATGCAGGTTACATCTGGTGGAGCATTGGAGTTCAATTAACAACCTATGAGGATCAGAATTCAGTAATTAGGAAAATCAGGGTAAGAACCTGCCGCGACACAGACCAGCTACAAAATATTTGTCCTTAAATCTTTTAACTCACATAGTAAGCAGCCCCTAATCCTGCGATATGGCAAAACGCAAGGGAAACGCCGGACTTCAACAAGGTTATCACATTGTTTGTGGCTTCAATTATGATTGATTTTAACATGCGATTATTATTTTGTAATCATACATAGATCCATTCAGCATGCATCTGTGCTGGTAGAACAGCTGATAAAGGGACATCTGAGTCCCATTCAGAAGGTAGGGTACTCTAAGTCTTATCCTGAGTCAGAATGGGAAGATAATGGCCACTGATGCCCTGAAAAATAGGGTAGTTTAGGATTAACCGAAAGAAGAAGAAAAAATAGGTACACCAAACATTGGCAATTTTGGATTGTAGCTGGATATTTCGAATTCGCTTGAAAGCTTTTAAGCCCATTTCTGATGCTGTTTGTCACCAAGTAATACAACGCTCCTCGAAGCAGAATACAAGCCTGGAAAAATTTTGTTGGATTTTGAAAAAACACAACCTGCATTGACTGGAAAACCATTTTCCAACCTCAGTTTCATCCAACAGAAACATGAGATCATAAGCTTCATTTTCTTCTGTTTTGGATGGTTCTAATAAAAACGAAATTCATCTCAGGTAGCATGAGGAATTTTTTCTCTAAACAGGAAAAAAAAAAAAAAAAAATTGGTAGATCTCTAAAACAGAATTGTGAAGCTATTAAGTGAATGCAAGAAACAGTAATCTTAGTACAGTTGCAAACCATACAAACTGCACCTACTTGGAATGAAGGATTCAAATGTTGTATCATCATATGATGGAACAATGGATGGTTGTTTAGAATTGGTAAATAAAATGATAAAAGATATTACTATGGACAGATAAAAATGTATTACATATCCATATTACAAAAGATAATTGGAGCAGCTACTCTGCAACCCACTTAGCAGCTAGCATTGATACAAAAATTTAACACTGATAAATAAGAACTAGAAAACCAAATAGAATAATACATCAAATCCACTAGCAACTCTTTGATCTAAAGTCTGAGGTACAAAGATCAAGCACAGCCATTGCACATAATTTTCTGCCAATATTTACCATGGATTAACACTCCGTTCAGTTGGTGAGCCAGGTACATAGGGCGTAAAGCCCCGCCCGCCAAACATTGGGCGCATGACAGCATCATCAAACTTGCGCCAGTAATGGTGGACAGTGTGAGTGGGAGCATTCAGAAGCATTCGGAGGCTACTTGGGCGAGGAACGTCCCGGTCACAGGCTTCAACTTCAGATTGCTGCCCATTCAGAAGCGGGTAGAGGAAGGATTTCGGGCTAGGTGGGTTTGAGGACATGCTACTGGTATTCTTCGTGTTTGAAGGCAGTAAAAGCCTTATCAAAGGTTTAGTCAACAAGCCAAACACCTGACAGCAATCACAAATGGTTCAGTACAGTAGCAGTTGCAACTCAGCAATCAAAAATTGAAAGAAATTAAGCAAGACCACAACTTGATTAAAGGCATGGTATTGAAAAGTATTTTCACTTAGATTTTTTCTTCTTTTTTTTTTTTTTTTTTTTCTTTTCACTAAACAGCAGATGTCAGATCTACGTCAACTATTTCATCTAAACATGGTAAAGGAATAATATGTCAGATCTAGGTCAAGGTATATTTGTATACATATGGTAAAGAAAAATAAAGGTTGATGTCACATCATGGTAAAAGGTGGTTGCTTTTTTTATTGACTTTACTACACTTTACCATGGTTTTATGTGACAGAGAAGCGGCTTATGGTTAAAAAAAAAAAAAATGTGGCAGTTGAACTTTACCACACTACTTTTTCATCCAAACATGGTAAATTACATATAAATTAAAGTGTTTAATAAGAAATTATTCTAATAATGAACTTTACTATGATCCATAACATTAATTTGTTGTTATCTTGAATTTTTTAATATATATTAAAATCTGTAGCACCTTCCAAACAACTCAATTTAAAATATGTAACATTCTTCAAAAGTTGCCAAACAACAAAAATATCACAATATTTTAATATTACACTATTCTGTTCTGTACTATTTTATTCTTGTAATATTTAAATCTGTATATATTTTATCATGTAAAAACCCAAACGGGCCCTAATAGTGATTACAAGCTCCTGAAACTCAAGAAATATGTAGTTTGTCTAAGTGTTGATTTCCACACAAGTAAATCCCATAGTTTAATGAAATAAATGGATCTCAAGGGCCTACTGTAGAAAGGGGATGGCCCAAGATCTAACAGATTGGAAGATCTAATACTTGAACTTTTGGCCATATTCCATTGCTGTATGGATAATATTTTTTCCTGAAAAACATAAATGTAGGCCACATATTATCTTATCAGTCAATTTTTGCAGCACATCACCCACAATCATGCCATTAGATCAGCAGACAGATCACTTAACCAGGGGCCTATGGTATTGGATGCAAAAGCAATCCATATAGATTATAGATCCTCCATGCTGGGACCCACTTGTACAAGATTGGGTACCTCAGCAAACTATAGACTTCACGTGTCACATGACCTAATATTTCCTGAAGACAGCAAACTATAAAAATTAGCGTCCAAGAATGAACATTTATTTTCAGGAAGAAAATCTGGTCACATTTCTTTTCTAATTTAGGCAGTCTGTTTTATCAATTTTGCTAGAAAGTACTCGAATGTTTCTTCTCTGAACCAGTTAGCCTTTGCTTTAAAAAAAAAAAAAAAGCAAGGGTGAAGCAGAAGCTGTAATCAAAGCCGATGGAGAGGAGAACCCAGGAGTATTTTGCATGCATGACAACTTTTATGAGCCTACACAGTTGTGGATTCCAGGAACAATTTTACCACTTACTAGGTGATTTTATGGTCATATAAAATATAGCACTTGTAGCTTAATTCTGTAATACATGACACCCAAAATTAACAGATGGGTGGCATACATTTGTAAAGGCATGAGGCATCTTACCACTGTGCTAAATAGAACAACGGTGATTGTGCTGGTGATCATGATTGCATTTCCTTGCTGTTGAGTATGCCCACCTCTTGAAAACTGCAAATGGAAGTGCAGAGGTCATCACAAAAAAGTATATATATATATATATATATATATAAAGAGAGACTCCCAAGCACACACAAAGCAGAGAGATGCTGCTGCAAATCAAGCAAGATAATATGAAACACGACTATGAAAAACAAGTCAAAAGTATATGATTTATATTCCATGATATCAATGTATCAGCTTTATAAGATTGTCCATGGTTTAATAAGATGGTATCCATGCTAAAGCCACTACTTAAATCCTTACTAATTGTCGTCCTAGACTGCCACTTCCCATTCACCGCAAAATGCATGTGAACTAGATTCCAATCATATTTCAGAGCAGGTGCCATGTTTCCGCCAATGGAGGAACACATCCATTGAGGACTACAGTTATTTAAAATACCGACCTTCCAACAATATCGCGTAGTTCTAGCTTGATTTCCGTTGACTTCGAAAAGGAAATCCAAGCAATAATCAGAAAACCAGACACTTAAATTACAAAATTAGAAAACAATGATCATCCACTCAAAGAAAATACATAGATTTTTCTTTCTTTTTTACATTTTAGAGAAAACTAATCCTACTGTTTCCTTATGTTCAGAAAGAGTCATACAAACCGATTTCTGATTTAAGACACTTAAGTTCGTACTCTTAAACTAATAATGAAAAACCAGATTGGAGACCACAGCAATGATGTTCATTGAATCAGATGGGTCATATCTCAATCATGTTGGGGTGCATAAGTTTATCTGAAGGCCTAAAACCATGCCAGTTATTACTACCAGTCATGTTTACGTAACTCAACCCAATTTTCATTGTTTTTTAATTTCTCAGGCTCTTGGCACAAAACAGATGGTCATATTGCCTGTTTCAGTCTGCAGGTTCCCTCAATGTTTCTGACATTTTACCTGATTATAAGCAAGTGCCATTGATACAGCACCTCGCATAAGACCAGCCCACCATATTACAACCTGTAGATCAAACATTTTAAGATTCATTTAGTCCCTTGAAGTGAAGAGGTACTGATAACTCCAATAATCAACTTACTTGCTGCTTGAAGTTAATCTTGTGATGTGCAGACTTCTTAGTTAAGTTGGATAGAAATGATAGTGGGAAAACAAAAGCAGCTCTTCCAACCAGAACTAGTCCCAGGAGTATTGAACTCACCCCAACTGATTTTCCTGGACTGCAATAGAACATAAACCAGTTAGCTGTCTAAAGAATGCAGGTAACAAATGCACTGTTTTGATTGGTAACCAAAAAAATACTCTTTTTCAATCAGTGCTTCTACTTAGCCAACTTACATGAGCAACCCATAGGCACAAAACCCAGAACAACATAACTTTACAGGTTAACACATCTACCTGTCAGTTCCAGAACGAAGGAAAATGGAATACAATCCTGATGCAGTCCTCTGACATCAACAACATGGGCCTCACATCCAACCAAATGAAGTGTTTCAATTTTTGAAACATAATCCTTTCCTTCTCAGAAAAAAATTATTAGTTGGCTAATTGAATTTTTTTAAGAATTCTTTATTTAGAAGCTCTATTTTCTTTCTTTTACTAGATAGGATTAGTTCCCTTATTGCAATCAAAGCTAGATTTAGGGGTAAGAATTGGACTTTTTCTTTTATTTGATTAGTTGGAATAGGAATCTTATCTTGAGAAGATATTAGGATTAAGTTTCCTTCATTAATTTATAGCTTAGATCCAGGATTTGATTTCTTTATAAAGGGACGACAATTGGGTTGAACCTGTGGATTAAGTTGCAAGGGTCAATGACACTGTCAAACCTATCAATAAGGGATGGCTTTGTACATCCAAGATCAGGTACCATGACAATTCCATGTGGTGAAAATCCATTGTCATTAATGACATGCCATCCTTCTTTCAAACCAAGCCATCCGTCTTCTCAAACCAAGCATATAAGATTGGAAATATACATTGATAGAGAAGCCAAACACATATCAATCCGATTCAGTGGGAAAATTATTTTACACTCACAAACCTAAAGTGACACCAAAGGCACCAGACAGAAAACATAAAGCAGTCAATCCATTGTGAATGAAACCTAGTATCCCAGTTAACTTTAAGGAGTGAATGGAGTCACAATTGACCAAATCTAGGTACCCTACTAGCATTGCTTAGATGTATGTGAAACTTGTAAGGACTACTCAACTTAAAGTAAGAAATGCGATGGAACTAGCCTGCGCTTGGAGTAGCTCTTTGCTTGGTTCGTGTTTGTCTAGAATTATAACTGGTTGGAACCTTTGTTTGAATCATGAATATGCACCACTTAGTTGTTTAAATCTAGCATGGCTGGGATGCCACTATGTGAGGATTCTGGATTATTTATAACTAACTACAGACTGGTCTTGTTGGATGTGACCAATTGTTGCTTTAATACCATACCTGAACTTGATGGCCATAATTAAATTCCTGTAAGGAATCTAGGGTACCGGTGTATTATCCTCTTGTCTTGTCTTGTTCCCACTACACATTTCCATAAGGGCTGTAAAATATCGTGTGGCAAATTAGCTCACCATCTTGCCTAGGAGTTTGTTTATGTTGTAGACTTCTCTTGATGATTCCCATGTTGATGTATTGCTATTCTTGCATAACCTTATATTATTATACTTATTTTCACCTCAAATGAATCATTTCCTGTCTTTAATTCTATTTTGAGATTGTATGGAATATATTGATGGCATGCTTAGTGCTTACTTGCTAGGATTTTTGTAAACCTAATCCATTCCCTTGGCACTTGCAGGTGAAGAAATAGAACTCACTACTCAAGATACTAATGCAGTAGAAGGGGAACCGGAAGAGTACAAAGAGCGGAGTTTGGGCGACGTAGTTTAGGGACATCAAGATCACTATAAAGAGAAATTATATTTTGATTATATTAATTATATTTGACAATTGTAATAAGGCCCTTAAATTGGCCAAGGATTTTATTTAGTTTGATTTAAGATCACACTTGCCTTAGACATTAAAGTTATTAATGAATATAGGTTATTATACTTGTGCTCTGTGATGAATGTTTGATATTGATGTGATGTTTGAAAAAGATTCCCTGCAAAGTGTTGATTTGACATAATCTCATAAATGCGGAAAAATTATATTCACAGCAAGAAAGGACTTCTTTAGAATTCCGAGTTTTGGGTCGTGACAGGTAGAGGCGTCAAAAGAGGAATCAATAAAATAGGATTGTTCATGCAAAAAGTATAATTCAAGTAGATGAATCACCCAAGAAGTCAAATGTGAGAATTTAAACAAGAACATAGGCAACATTCCCACAGAGAATCCTATCATAGAACTGGTGCCAAAAAAGACCTCAACAAAACAAGAATTGCATGATAAAGTCACATGGGACCCTGAGGTTAGGGTTTGCATGAAAAGTTCCAAAGCAAGATAAAGGTCTCCGCAGTGACTAGAACATGAAAATTTATCTTCAACTCTGAATTCTACTCTCTACAATGCCATATAAATAAGAAAAGAAAACTTGGGGGCTAAGTCACCAAATCAAACTAAGAAACTGATGCAAATTAGAAATATCCTAGTTATAACACATTAATAAAAATAAAAAATCAATAACAAGTCAAACAGGAAAATTTCTAGATTATATTGGGTCCCATTAGTGAGTTATAGGCCTATACTGCATCATTCTCCCCAGCTTAAAGAGAACTCTGTTAGTGCCATAGTCATATATGCACTACCCTTTGATTGTCAATTCCGTGTCAATTAGTCCAAGACCTTGCCTCTATGTGTTCCTCAAGGAAGATCAAGTTTGAAGGCATTGCTACAAGTCTTGGAAGGCCCGGATCTCATCAAGGAAGAACTCCAAGTTGTGCCAACCTACTTAGGTAATTTGGACCAAAACCAAACTAAGAAATGGCCCCTCGGATCCTTAGACCACTTGGCTAAATCTTAGGTTTAAAACTGGGAAAATTGGGTCTTAAATCAGCTCACGTATAGAGCAGAGGGTCGGCTAACCGTGTAACTTTACGATCAGCACGTGGTTACAAACACAGAATCTGGAAAATCCCATTATTTGACCCACGGTTAGCATACGGCTAGCTTCACAGCTCGAGGTAAGTCACCTACGGCTAGCCGTGAAGCCAGCTGTAGAACAAAAGGGGAGTTTTGACTGGGAGTCAAACTAGCTGTTGGGACTTTGGTGACTAACCGTAAATGGTTGAAGGCTAACCGCCAACTAGCCATTGGAGAGCATTCTATAAATATAAGAGCTCATTCCAATGGCCATATGTGATGTGATTTTGAGACTTCTCTCCATTGCAAAGTGCCCTCATTGTAAAACAATCTTAGAGCTCCCAAAATCCAATTCCACACACACTTGGGCTTTCAAATAGTCATACTTAAGAGCATTCGAAGCTCTATTTAAGTGTATTTAGTGGAATCACTCATCTAGGAAACCTTGAGCCCTCAAAGTTAAACCTCTTTTTCCTTAGATTTAGACTCCCTAGCCCTCTTAGTTGTGCACATTGGAGCATCATCAGCACAAAGGAGCAAAAGAAGGAGTCAAGAGCTTGGAGCAACATTCAAGCATCTAAGAGCACTCTCAAGACCTATTCAAGACGCAAGTGTTCTTGTTTTCAATTATAAATTGGGCTGTAAGGTGGATATAGACCTGTGCGATTGAACCACCATACCAAAAAATAGGTTGAGTATGTGATTAGAGGTGTACCTGTGTGGTTGCCTCAATATAGTGGAACCAAGAGTAAAAACTCTTGAGAGTGGATGTAGGTCTGGGATCAAACCACTATTAATGCTTGTATGCCCCTTGTTCTCCATGCTTCATTTTCTTTTACTTATGCCTTGAGACTCACATGCTAGATAGGTATACTGTATACATATCTTGTTTTTGGTATGCAACACATACACTTGTGCTAAATTCACATTGATCATCTTGATGCACATTTTTAAGTGTTTAGCACACACTTGTGGATGTTCACTTGGGTAGTTTTTGTTACATAGTTATACTTGTACATATTGTAGTCTATTCCAAGTGAATTTGTGGGTTGCTTAATTGGCTAGAAATTTTAATTAGTCCTATTCAACAGCCCCCCCCTCCCCCGGGACTTGTATCTTGGTCTAGCTTGCACTTACAAACTAAACTTCAAGTTCTTTAAATGTCCTCCTAAGTCGAAGATCCACCGTCTGAACTCCTGATGCATTGGTTGATCTTCATTTTCCATGCAAGCCTTGATATATATCTTCCTTTGATAGCCAGATTTTGCTTGGATATGCAATCGAACCGTTGAATTTTTCATTTGTTGAAATTTCACCATCAAATCACAATGTCTAAGTTTCCATCGTTGATCCCCAAAGATGAAATCAATGTGGTTTACATTAATGATTAATGATTGGTTTGCCTTCCATTGAAACTATGTAATCCTTTTGATGATTTGCATTTCTCTTTTGGAACATTCATTAGAAGTAGCAAATGATGAGTCCTGTTGTACGTTAGATACATGTCTGCAATGTCCATTTTTTTCTTCTTTTTCCTTTGCATCTTCCATCTTTTGATCGATGTTGTCCTCTTGTAAAAACGTGGTTTCACCTAATTCTGTCTTGAAATCTTCTACTTCTTGACCCTTCTGTTCAATGTTCGGTATTATACGTTAGATGTAACGAGCTCCATCGACACGATAATTATTCGCAAGTCGATCATTTTCTAATTTGATCAATTTAGATTCCATCCTTGCAAGAGTTGCTTGGATTTGATTGACCGCCACACATAATTGAGCAGTTTGTTGATTGATCTTAACAAAGACTCACTCATATTCTCCATTGTCATGTATGGGGTCACAACATCTATATGCCTTTAAAGAGGCAATTTTTCCCCATATGCAATTAAAATTTGACCAATCTGATGTGTAGGAGCATAGTTATCAGAATCCTATGATTCGTATTCCGAATCTTAAGGAAAACGATTCATATCTATGCAACAAATCCCATTTACAAATAAATCTTAGGATTCAGTTGTGAATCCTATGATTCGATACTCGTTTCATCGAATCTTACAATTCAAGCGATTCGGCTAAGCCAGAATAGCTACAACCAATAAGTTAATATTAATAATCTTTTACCTTTTTTCTTTCTTTATTCGTTATTTCTTTTAGTGCTTTTATTTTTAAAAGGTTATTGAGTAGTTAACGACACCTCCTAAGAATTTTTTGCAGCTTTGATAAGGTTTTAAAGATGAATAAAGTATATGCATTTAACTAAAGAATTGAATTGTATGCATGGTGCTTGTTTACATCTTCTTCTTTTTTAAAATCTATTTTGGTTTTCTTATTCATGAATAATTTTTTAACTTCAAGAGATTTCCTACCGTGTAATATTGATGGTTTGGATTTTTTTTTATTTTCCTATTTTTATTTAAAGATAACAAAATATATATTGATACTATAAACTTATTTAACTATTTACACATTATTTATTTCATATATATATATATATATATATTAATTTCTGTCATGATGTTCTTGATATGATTGTATGATAGACTTGTTATTATATTTATACTGCTATAAATGGGAAAATGGATGGTTATGAATATTTTTTTTATTTTTTTATTAGAAAAATAAAAAAATCCTACAATTCGCAGATTCAATTCGATTCATGGGGTATGAAAGATTTGCAGTACGATTCCGATTTTGAAAACTACGTGTAGTAGAAAGTGGATCTGAAATCCAAGTTAGAAATGATCTAAAATCACAAAAAGAAATTTGGCCCTTAACCGTGGTCAAATTTTCCTTTTGAGCGATGATGTCACAACTATGCTATTACCTATTGCTGCATCAGACTCGCCTTGTGTCCAGTGCTATAGTCTGCTTCTGTTCCTTCCTATGCTAAAAGAAGGAAAGAGAAAATCCTCTCTCTCTCTCTCTCTCTCTCTCTCTCTCTCTCTCTCTCTCTCTCTCTCTCCTCTTTTGAGAAAAGAAAAAAATAATCCTCTTTTCTTTTAAAAAAGACAAAATCTAAGTCTTCCTAATCTCTCCCCTTGAAAAGAACAAAAAAATTCCTCTTCCATTTCTCTCTTTTAAAAGGCAGCAAAAGTAACTCTCTTCCTCTTGTCTTTTCTCCTTGGCTTCTTTTTTCTGTACTTTATTTATTTATTTATTTCTCTTTTCCAAGCTCGAGAACCCAGAGAGGAAGTCTCCGCTTCTCATTCTTCTTACTACTGTAGTGTCCGTGATCCTGGACGTTGGTGACAGGCTGTCAGCTGCAAACTTGATCCAGCAAGACAGCACTGCTGTTCATCTTCACTTTTGGTTTCTGCACACAGAATAGGAACCTCTGCGAGTTTCTTTCTTTTTTAGTTTGTGCAGACAGACACCACCTCTTCTCTGACCATGGGGTCTGGCTCCTTCCCCAATGATGACAGCAGCGGTACTGCAAGAGCGTCACGCAGCTGGGCTAGAGCGGTGGCTGCTGCTTTCCTCTTATTCCTCTCTCGTCAGGGTTTCGCAGCGGAAGAACCTCTTCTGCTTCCCTTTTTTTCCTCTCGTCTATATCAAGGTCAGAAATCAAGACCTCGAACCCCAATCTCTGTCTTCATCCAGACCTAAATATCAAAAGGGGTATTTGGTTTCCCTCTTTTCCTTCATATGTGCAGTGCAAGCATCGAGTCTGAAACTCTGTTCTTAAACAGAGCTGAGTCTGACCCCTTGCAAGAAACCGATCAGACAAAGGTTCTCTCTCCACTGCGACAAGTCGACATCCGACAACACGCAAGCACTACATGTTGGAATCTAAACCCACTCTAATACTAACTAAAGCAGGACCCTAAGGTTAGGGTTTGTGTGAGAAGTGCCGAAGCACGATAAAGGTCTCCACGGAGGCCATAATATGAGTACACACCTCAATGGGAATGAAACCCACTCAAAATATCATTATTATTCAACTCTGAATTCTACTCTCTACAATGCCATATAAATAAGAAAAGAAAACTTGGGGGCTAAGTCACCTAATCAAACTAGGAAATTGATGCAAATTAGAAATTATCCTAATTACAACTCAATAAAAATAAAAAGCTAGTGACAAATCAAATAGGAAAATTCCTAAATTTTATTGGGTCCCATGGGCCTGTACTGCATCATAAAAAATCCCTACCAAAGCTAATCAAAGTAGTTGAAGTAGAAAGCATAGACATTATTAAGCATTCTCAGTATCAAACCATACGTTCAGATGGTTCAAATAGATTAGAATATCCAAAAGGAAAATCTAGTTACAACAACTACATTGCATACTGTTCATGGTTTAAAAAAACGGTTGTTAAGTTATTTGCAATATAACGGTCACGGTATCATAAAAACAGTGAAAATAACAGTCCATAACGGTCATAACGGCCAATATAACAGCCATAACAGTCCATAACGGCCGATATTTTGAAAATAACATTCAAAATATCAGTCGATGATAATTTTTTTTAACTATCTTTTTCCATTCTTTTTTTATTTCTTTCTTTCCCAAACCATTTGTGGAGCTTCTTAAGACTATGCTAGAGCTTCCTAAGATTCTTTTTTCACCAAAACTCAAGTGATTTGCAAGATTTTGGTGGATTCTCATATGATGGTTTCTTCCCTCCTCAACCACAATACCCTTATGTTCATACTCCGCTATTTTAATTAATTAATTAATCTTGATGCAATAATAAATGTTACTTGAAAGTTGAAGTTCATTCTCAATTTACTTGGCGATTGAGTAGTTGAGTATTGTACGTCTATACTACTACTACGTTCTTGACTTCAAGCGTTTAACACTAATGATTAGTTCAAAATTATGGTTGCAATGCATATTGTAAAATTTGTGATATTTGAAGTTATTTATATACATGTAAATTTATTTAATTCAAAACAAACTTTACAAGTTTCGGATAAGACAGTGATACAAGATGTAATGAGTTAGGGGGGACTGATATTTTGCTTTAAAGTGTTTACTAATGGAAAAAAAAATATTGTTTTCTAGCATTATAGAATATTCTAGATTTTTTGGATATTTTTTCGGATTTGTTTAGGGTAAAATGAAAATTCGCACCGCGATGACCACGAACCGCAATATGATGAGATGACCGCGACCGTGACCGTGATTTTGAATCATGGTACCATTCCAGTTTATCATGTCAAAGAAGAGTCAACGTAAAATTATAACATGGAACACAAATTGAAGTGTCTCTCAAAGACAAAAGTTTTCTATAAGAACACACATCATACCTATCACTAACAAACCTCCACTTCTCAATGTCCAATGCATCCATGCCAACATAAAGGAAGATAAATACCTCCGCAATGAATGACAGTGTCGCAAATGCATGCCTGCAATAATCAGCAAATATTATTTAATCAATCAACTCACATCAAACACATGTTGGTTAAGCAATATATGAATAACTATAGGTCCAATATTTGGAATATTTCTTTTAGTCATTTTCACATACTTGGTTGTAACTCTCGAACTCTCAGTCACATTATGCCAGGTATAGTGAGACATCACAATCCCACAAAAGAACACTGTGAGAATAGCACTTAGTGTGAACAGCTGCAATATAAAACATCAACATCATATACCAACCAATTATGCATTCAATATATCGAGATAATTGAAAATTAAAAAAAAAATGTACAACCCAAGTTTGGGAAAAAATTATACTTCTGCCAGCATATAGGAAAGGTAAGCCATGAGTATCATAAGTGCAACTTCACGGTCGGTAGAATGCCTGAGATTGGAATATTCAGCATTAAACTTCTGATCAATAAAAAATAAATAGAAAAAAAAAACGTTTTTCCAAATTCCATCCTGTCAAATCCTGCGGTTGTCATGTCAATTATTTAAAGAACATCTGTAACGTAATGATGAGAAACACTGAAACATATACATGTGTGTATATATAAGTTGGATACGAGTACAGGTCGACAGAAGTTGAAACAGGCATAGAACTGAAATTTTCTTTTACTTTTATTATAAAACAAAGCTTTTATACCCATACTATGTTGTGTCAAGTCCAATATGCATACTTCAATGAAGTTGAATGACCTAGGTATTCATAACACTAGAAGACTGGTGAGGGCATAACATTCTGTCAGTATAACAAACCTGCCAAAATATAGCTTTTTGATGATATAAGCACTAAGAAGTCCAGCCTGTAAGAAAAAGATGCCAGTCAATCTACAATTCTACTTAAATGAGTGTGTGGGTGATTGATGAGCGTGTGGGTGATTGCGTGAGAGAGAGAGAGAGAGAGAGAGAGGCATAAACTGGAGAAACTTACAAGCACTCCTAGCAATGTGCTTGTGATAAATAAATAAAAGAAGTTGCCAACAAACTTCAAGGCAATGGTAGAGTCAATGTGACTAAGATCAAAGCTCTGGATGGAATTGAAGAGTACAATGGATGTAGCATCATTGACAACGCCTTCCCCAAAAACAAGACTATAGAGTAGAGGTGTCTCATCCTGATTAAGCACCTGCAATACACAAACATGAAATGTAATTGCACCAAGTTCTTACATTATTAGCCAACTCACCAGTGGAGCTTCTACAGACTTTAACAAACCTGCAAGGTGCAAACAGAATCTGTCGCAGAAAATATTGCTCCAATTGCTGAAAGGATTGAAGGTAAATAGGCTTAGAGCCAAAAAAAAAAAGACGAACAGCAGCAACAAAGCACGGCATAAACAAGGGCAGAAAGACACGCATGGACATTGCACATGCGCACAGAGAGACGCACGCACCGCACATGCAGGGGGGGAGAGAGAGAGAGAGAGAGAGAGAGTACCAAGAAAATCTCCAATATCTAGAGCAACTCTGTCCAGCTTTCTAAATAATTGCATAGCACCTGGGTTAGCCATTTCAATTGAACATATACTTTCATTAGTCATTCCAATCAACCCAAACAAAACATAAAATGGTTAACAGTACCAAAGGCATCTTATAAAACATACATTAGTCAGTGATCAGGACTCAGGAAGTAAGACAAGCTTAGGTCAGATGGTTGCAAAGTTTAAAAAACCAGACTCGGATGGCCGAGTCCGAGTTGACTCGGCCGAGTTGGGCCTAGTCCCAATTTCAAATAAAATGATTGGAGGGCCGAGTCCTATGGTCACATGGCCGAGTTGGCTGAGTCACATGATTTCGGGTCCAAGTTCCATAGGACCCGACTCGGTATGTGCCAAGTTGAGTCAACTCGGCTGGCCAATTTTTCAAACCATGGGGCATGGATGATTGGCCAAGGACACAGCAATTCAGTTAGGCACTTCCCAGTAGGAGACTAGATTCCAATTATTTTAGTTCAATGAGCCAAGTCAACCCAATGGACTGGGTCGACCTTAATGAGTTTTCTTGTGGACTGAATCTTAATCAGATATCTCATATAATAGACCAAATCAGCTGGATCTATTAAAGATATCTCATACGGTTGTCGATGTGGATATCTTTATTTAGCATAGTCTCATCGTAAATATGCCAAATTATAAGAGATACACATCATTGTAATCTTTCCATACCTAGATAATTGAATAGTATAAAATCAGAGGCCTACGAAAGGGAGTCACTGAATTCCAAAAAATCTCTTTATTTATCTTCTCATAGTTTATCCTTGATGCCAATATCAAGTTCCAAGTGTTGAGCTTATAGGGTCTTAAAACTCGGCCAAGTTGACCCAGCCCAATCCGACTGTCCAGTCGACCGAGTCCCATTTTAAAGGGCTTTTTCGCAAGGTTTATGGGGCCCGGAGGCGGCTTGGTTCGAAACTCGACTAGGATTGAGAGGTACCAAACACAAGCCAAACCCCAAGCCCAACCAACCCCCCCCCCCCCCAAAAAAAAAAAAAACCACAATAATTCGAGTTTGGAAACCCCCACTGTCACTGGAAACAATCGTGTGAGAACCACATAAATATTCAAGATATTTGACTTCTCTTGCAACCATATCCGTAAGCATCTTCTGTAAACGTTCAAATCAATGCCATAATAGCTTCAGATAGGTTGAAGGCAGTAACTTTCTCTAAAGTTGGATTTTTC
Source organism: Camphora micrantha (assembly GCA_003546025.1). NCBI lineage: Eukaryota > Viridiplantae > Streptophyta > Magnoliopsida > Laurales > Lauraceae > Camphora > Camphora micrantha. The sequence goes on from QPKB01000010.1 coordinate 25,845,404, forward strand.
TCATGAAACATATATATTTGCAACGGATATGGTTTATCACAGACAAACCTGGTTGACCCTCCAGTTTCTGCTCCTCTCAAGCCCAGAGACTAACCAGGTTGTGATTCTGGGTTGCAAAAACCACTTAGAACTACTAGTTAAACTCATGTATACATATAATGATGCAGGAGCAGATTGCGAGGTTTCAGATGGTTGTGTGACTGATCAGGTCCTCAATTATTTAAATCTGTTTAGGTTGCATTGTTGTAAACTATGATGTATATATCACTTAGACCTACTATTTGAACTCATGTATACACATAATGATGCAGGAGCAGATGGCGAGGTTTCAGATGGTTATGTGACCGATCAGGCCATCAATTATTTAGATCTGTTTAATCAATCAAAAGGGCTTTCAATCCATCTCAATCAGAACCCTATCAAGAGAAAAGGCCAAACCAAGAATTGAACAGTCAAGATGGGCCCAAAAAAATATCCCAATATTAATCATAAATGAGCTGAATTAAAAGCAGGAATAAAACACTATGCTAATGGCCTATTTGATCAGCCCGATTATCTTATCCAGGCCCAGATGAACCCAAGAGTCCACAAAAAGTTACAGCAGTCACTGAAATTCAACCCACCTGAACTGGGCCCAAATCAAACCCATCCCAGAATGGCAGCAACATGATCGTCCAGGCCTGGCGACCAAACTGTAACAGGTTTCTGATCCTACAGGACAAGCAAATGAGGCCCACAGTCTCTCACACCCAGGTGGCCAGGCCCTTCCAGAAGGTGCAGCAAATTTTATGATTCTTGCTTCTGATGCATTCTTGAGTTATTACTTCCTTATTTAAGTTGTAATGGGATTCCATTCTTTAGGAGGTTGTTAAGCTTTAAGGTTTGGGATTGAGTGATTTTCTCTGCAAGGATAGCAAGTGGATTTATAGCCCTTAGAAATCAGCAAGATCAGAAAATGTGCAATTCCTTGGGTACTCTTTGTTTTGAATGTTTCAAAGTTAGCTTCTTTCCTCTTGTATGCTTATTAGGACTCCTAAAGATGAGGGCTTCTATATTTTTAATGGATGGCTCTACATGGGCAGTCAGTAGGCCCCACAGTATCCTAAGATCTGCTCATCCCATGCTTCCAGAAAGCTTCACCATTTTCTTTCTTTTATTTCCTTTCCAAAGCTGAGTTGTTTAAAGATTATGTAAGTCATGTTTAGGACTCTATTAATTAAGGGTTTTGAGAGATTAGGCAGAGGGCTGAGATTAAAGTAGGATTATAGGGTTCAAACTCTCTTATATATGCATTGTAATGGTGGTTCAGAGTTCAGACCTACACTTCAAATAACTTTATACCTGTTTATGAACCTTTTCTTCTCCTCTTGGTTTTGAGATATCACCTATTGGATTGAAGTACTTATTCAACACAAATAGAGATTGGGGTAAGCTAATCTGCTACTTCTCCCTTGTTTGGTGTGGATTTTCTGTTTCAACTAGGAAATTGGGTTCACAAACGATCAGGAAATGGTATCCCTTGGCTGCATCATATAAGCAAATGCACTAACCAAGAAGAAATTCAATCATCTAACCAGTATAAAATAGTGCTAACAGTATTTCTTCTTTAGCATTTCTGGCTAGTGAAATGCACAACTGATCACCCCCGGCTGTAGCTCAGCTGGTTAGGGATTTAAATGACCCCTTATGGTGCGAGAGCGCGTTCATTCAAGTCCTCCTGAGCAGAAAGGGGGGGAAATGCAAAACTTACCTGACACAAGAAGTGTAGGGCTTCTAATTACTGACATCTTGCACAATGAAATGTGCATAAAATAGTTTATCAGTTATGTGACATGTGCATAAAAGAGATTATCAGTTATGTCATGAGTGACTCATGATGCATAGTATTAGTACCTTATAAAGCTTATAGCAAAATAAAGACATCATAGGATATATGGCTCAAAAAATCTGCAACGACAATGCACAAATACATACTAAGTGAGATGATGCCAAATGATATCAATGTGCCAACTGCACCAAACAGCATAATTGTCATAAAGTTGCGGAAGAACTGCTTCTTTTTTACCTGAAACCTGGCATGAAGTAAAAAAGAAAGAAGGATGAAGATAATCAACATCATGCAAAGAAATTGAAAAACATAATTAAACCCAAATTTTCCATTATTCGATTCCAAATGGAGATATTAAACATCACTGGAGGAAGTTACAATATGTAAAAGATATTCTATGTGGAATCAAGCATCAAGATTGTGGAGGAGGCTGAACTCTCATTCTGCAAGTCGTTCAAGGAAAATCTAAGGAAATAAAATTCTAATGGGTAAAGACTGTTAAAAGCCATTAAAAAATAAAGCACATCATCAAGTGAGCCATACACCAGTCTTTCCATTTCCATCATTCATATATGATTCATTCGTATAAAATGAGCTCCAATGTAATTAACAAAACCAACATTTTCTGCCGCTTGACAACCAGTTTCATCAGGAAAAATAGTTAAATACATAAACAGATAGAAGTACACATTAAACATAATTCTTTACTTCTATTTTGCAAGTGCCAAAAATGTCACCAGTCCTGGCATTGTAGGGGAACATTTATTTACCTTGTATGTAACATACAATAGAGGCTTCAAGATTTGTCACGACAGTAAAAGAGGTCATATTCTTCAATGTAGTGGATACAATTGCTGTTGATTTTTTATACAACAAAACAAAAGCATTGTATAAAAGTGGTTTTACTATGTAGCATACAAGACAGGTCTCAATATTTGTTCTGAAAGTGAGAATTGAGCTCCATCCAGTTGATGAAGTTAATTGCATCATGGTCAACCTTCCTGAACTTCAGTGCTCAGTTTTCATCATGGCAGGCTTAGTTTAAAAAAGAAATAAAGCATGAGCACTTGAGCAGTATAAAAAAAAAATGCCATTTTGAGTTTTCTCTCAGTTAGTCAGTCCTTAATTGTGGGCATAGCAAGTTGATTCAATTATGAGATGCATATAGAAGTGCTTCTGAATCATATTTAGGGGGTGCTTCGATAAAAGAAGAACATAATATCATCACATTTGAATATTGTAAGATTTCATAATCACATAATAAAATAGTGTCATATTATTATATTGTGTCACTTGTGGTGTTTGGCAATTTCTACAAATTTCAATATACCTTTGAAGTGTTTGGCAATTTATAAAATTTTCAGTAGATGATACACCGAAACAAGAAATGAATAGAGAAACCACAATGATTGACCCAATGAGGGCCCATTAATCACTAGTCACACTAGAGTGATTTAATATTGGTAACCATGGTAGGACCCATTTAATTAAAAAAATATTGGACTAAATGTTAAAAATCACGAGCAATGTAGTTTCATCAATATGGGTCCACCAAATATTAATAACCATAATATAATGCATCCAATGATGATTATAAGAGAGAGCCATATCGAGTGTTAGACATCATTAAGGAACCCATCTATGAAAAATCAATGTGGGCCCATTTGATATCAATAGTCATATTAACAATCTAATTATAGTAATCACTAGGGGGGCATTAAACAATGAGACTCATTTAATGATGGTAAACTAATAATTATCACGCAATCCAATGTTGGTAATTAGTATGAGACCAATCTATTGTTGGTAGTATGGGACCTGCTTAACACTAGTAATCATGGTAGATGCTACCTAAAGTGACATTTGTAGGACTCACCTAATATTACTAATCAACAAAGAAACTATGTAATTATGATAGGGTTAGGGGGGGCACATAAAATTTATAAACACTAAAGGGCCCATCTAATATTGAGAGTCATAGTAGGACTCCTATAGAAACTATAATGTTAAAAATTATACTGAAATTATCGATGTTAAAAAACTTGAGTGGGGCCACCATGGTAGTAATGTCTCATGAACTTCCACTCGTGTTTGCAAAAACTCTTGACCCTTGTTTTGGGTAGTTTTGATAAAGAAAGATTATTTTATACAACATATACATGAATATTTTAATATGAAGGTTTTTACAAGAAAGTGAGATATTGTAGGATATTTTCTAAGTTATCCAAACACCTAGTTTTTTGGTGTGTATATTATATTCTAAAATAGGAGATAATATAGCAAAATCTTTGGGAATATATGATTTCCAAACACCCCGTTAGTTCTTTGAGAATGTTAATTGGAACAAGAGTAGCATTCAAATATCTGAGGATGGAATACTGGAAATCTGGAATTTCTTTCATGATCATGAATATTTTCTCAAAATTGGGATATGTTGTCGACTAAAAAGAAATGAAGGAAAAAAGGAAAACACATTAAAATAGTTAACATGCATGTGGAATTTAAAATGTGATATTATGAATCTTATATAAATTTTGGCTACGTAAATGTTTCTTAAGTTGAGTTTTTGTTACAATTAGGGTGCGTTTGGCATCGTGACATTCAGATGTTCCCATGTTCCCACGAGATAAGGTTGTAGAAAACATGTTTGGTATGTGTAAATCATTGTGCCGAAATTTGGTCTCACTAGAAGGAATCTCAAAATCTTAACCTGCTGGCATAGGAAAGTTGGAATGAAAAAAATTTATTTTTTTCTAAGAAACAACCAACTGGCACAATTGTTTCATACTTATCTCTTGCCTTATAAATAATGACATTTAAAGATTTCAAATCCTCTCACTTATCTCAAATAAAGTGACCCCACTTGGTAATTCCTAAAGGTGGGTCATATAGCCACAATCACAAAAGGTGGGGTCTATAATATAATTCCTATAATGGAGGGACCACATTATAAATTCTATGGATGTGGGCCCCATGTTTCAATTTCTAAAGGTGGGGATCACGTTGTAATTTCTAAAGGTGGGTCACACGGTCACAATCACAAAAGGTGGGCCTGTATTATAAAATTATAATGGTGGGACCACATTATAAATCCCATGAATATGGGCATGTCTTCTAATTTATAAAGGTAGGAATGACGTTGTAATTTCTAAAGGTGGGTTCCACGTCCACAATCACATAAAAGGTGGCTCCACTTTAAAATTCTTAAAAGTGGGTCATATGGTCACACTCAGAAAAGGTGAAGCCGTGTAAATCCTATGAATGTGGGCCCACATTGTGAATCCTATGAATGTGACCCCATGTTCGAATTTCTAAAGGTGGGTAACACATTGTTATTTTTTAAAGGTGGGTCCCATGTTCACAATTAACAAAAACGATGACCCACATTATAATTCCCGAACCACATTGTAAATCCTATGAATGCACCGCGCTCATGTTTTAATTTTTAAAGGTGGGGCACCACATTGTAGTTTTTAAAGGTGGGCCATATGTCCACTATCACAAAAAATATGGATCCACTTTGTAATTCATAAATATGGGTCATATGGTTACCATCACAAAGGGTGGACCCACATTGTAAATCCTATGAATGTGAGCCCCATATTATAATTTCTATAGGTGGTACCATAATGTAATTTCTAAAGGTGGATCCCATATTTACATTTACAAAAAGGTAGTCCCATATTATAATTTTTATAAAGATGGGCACATATTGTAAATCCTATGAATATGGGTTCCATGTTCTAATTTTTAAAGGTGGTAACACATTGTAATTTCTACAAGCGGGCCCCATTTACGATAATAATAGAGTGCCACAAACAATAAAAGGTGGATCCCACATTGTAAATCGTAAGACCACTCCTTAGAGTGGAACCTTTATAATGTTACCAAACAAGTCTCATACAACCTATTCTCTGTAGAGTAATTTAATATAATGTTTCCAAACAAGCTCTAGAGTTTATAGTCTCAACACAATCCGATCTCAGCACAACATGATCCCAGCACAAAATTGGGAACAACACGAAAACGATGCCAAACGAGCCCTTAGTTACCCAACTTTGATTCTTCCTTTTTCCTTTTCATAAAGGGTTGATACATGCAAATCTAGATGCCCATGCTTTTAAGCACAGACTGTTATGCTAGTGAGGAACTAAACAATCCTCTTTAGGCAACCATCTTAGTAAATACCATGCCTTAAAATTCAAGGCCACAAATCACCAGTTAATGCTGAAAATTACCATAATATGCCTTTTAATTTCGTAAACCAGAGAAACATGACGAAGCAATCTCCTCAAAAAAGCTTAATTCTGGATCTCCACCATGCTACCTTTAAAAATTTGTCAGGAACTAAAGTAATCCACTTCAAGCAGTCGTCATAGCAAATGCAATATCAATAAACCCACCCCATCCTAAACCTACCAATCTCACCTTGAAATGCTCAATATTACCAGTAAATACCTTTCAACATATCAAGCATAAAAGCCATTAAACATGTAATATCCTAAAAGAAGTCTTGAACCGGGACAGGAAACAATCCCTAGTTGATAGTGAACTAAACAAACACATTGCTGTCTTTACCCAATGACTGAAACTAAAGCAGGACTCTTCCAAGCCTCGAATGGTTGCTTTTGAATTTGATAATGTCCCATGGTCATAGTGTAATGCAAATCTGGATACTTGAATGCATAAAAAGCAACCCCTAAGTACCAACTGATGCCCATTGAAATGCCTAAATCCTTTGATTTGTGAAGTGTATACTCATATCTTGATAGAAGAAAGAAGCATAAATGAAAAGACAAGAATAGGGAAAAAAAAAAGAAAGGGAGAAAAGGATCAAGGCAAAGAAAAATGAGAATCAACCCACCAGGTGAGGAGGAGGAAAGCCCAATGTTCCACAAAATCTATAACATAGACTAATAAATGAGCCAAAAACTGTATTTATAACAGTATAACTCAAAAACCTATTATCTGTCTGCTCTAAAATACTTCTGACTCAACCTATTATAGACCTTATCAAAACATATTACAACTGAAAGAGACTTCCAATTGGTAGACAAAACATTACAATAAAATAATTTCTTACAAATTCAAAGGATCTTAAATATAAAATGTTTCAGAATCTATTATACCCGGATACTTCAAAATAGGCAACATATAGTGTCACTTCAAAATAGGCAACATTGTGTCTTATCGTATCAATGCTTCGCCTTTTATGTGTAAAATCCGTGTCCTTGCCATGTTTATGGAGTGTCCTCGCCGTATCCACGGCAAATTCAGGCATCATAGTTCAGAATACCAAGAAGATATCCCCAAAACCACAGAAAGCAGTAACTTGCTGATATCCAGTAACACTACCACTAGAGTGGATGATATCTTCCTTAAATCTTTGTCCAAGTCAAGCAATCTTGGGTCCAACAGAAAGCTAAAAAATTGATAATTCATTGGAAAAAAAAAAATCAATTTTGCGGTGTTTTGCAATATTTGCATACAAAATCATCATCGTCATTGTCAAAGCCCTGTTCCAACCATGTCTATAATTCTGTTTTGCCATTGCAGTTCATTCTCATGGAATGTCATTGTCTCACAGAATATTTGGGTACAGACATGGGCCAAAAATTATATGGAAAAAACAAGGCCCACAGACAACTAGAAGAAGGCTAATTATTAAAGATTATAAGTTTCATTGTTCCAACTTAAATAAGAGGAATGTGGTCCCACCTACCCCAGCCAATTTTAGTTGTAGGCCAACAGTTCAAAAGCATCAGCATGAATCATGACTTTAGGATTTAGGAATAGGAAAATTACCAGAAATAAGACATACATGCATGTCATCAAACTGGAGAACCTCTTAAAACAAGCACCAGTACAAGGTCCAAATGGTGAAACTTTTTATATCAAAATCCCTAAGGGAAATCTTAGTCTTGATCAGCTCTACCTCTAACGTAACATCAGCATCCGAATCCAAGAACACTGTTCACCCATTGTGCTAAAACTATGAGGATTTAAATTATGCATGGCCATATTGAATCTCTGAATATGGTTCGTTATCAAACATACAGTCCTGAACAAATCGTTAATATCAAAACACCAACACCATTGAACATATCTTTTAACTGTGTGCAAGGGTGACCGCAAGTACTGAAGATCAAGATCATCCCTTCATGCATGCTAAAATCATCTTGTGTAATGTGTGCAAGTCGGTGTTTTTTCCCCTTTTCTAATGGGTAAAATGACAGTCCAAAATCTCAGTTGCAGCAGTAAAGCAGACTTCCATCTATTTGTAACTTTCTGCATCTACGACTCAGTAAGTTGGAACTAGCCAACTAGATAAGCATGCAGCTAACCTACACTTATACAAGTTTATATCATGTAGTTTAACCATGTGCCTATGGCATGACTAGCTGTGGCACGGCATGGCCCACTTTGAGGCCGGCCCAGCCATGCCTGGCCGTGCCATGCCGTGCCCTAGTTGGCTGGGGGTCGCCCAGTACAGCCAACGGCACGGCTTAGGTTCTGCCCTATATGGGCTAGGTCGTGCCACCAACGGGTGGCCCACATGCCTCTTCTAATTTTTTTTTAATTTTTAGAATTTTTTTATATAAATTGAGAGAGACTTTATAGACATTTAGGGTTCTCAACTTGAAATAAATTTGAAATTATTAAAATAAATGCACAAATATTGATGCTAATTTACAAATGAAAAACAAACTTTTAATTATTTTAAGTTTTATAATCTATTTCTATAAAAAATCAGCTTTGTTTATATAAATGTCGTGTTGGGCCATGCCGTGCCGCGGGCCAGGACCCCTTGGCCTAGCACGGCCAATGCCGTTGGCCGTGCCGTGCTAATTTACAAATGAAAAACAAAATTTTACTTATTTTAAGTTTTATAATTTACTTTTATTAAAAAACAGCTTGTTTATATAAATGTTGTGTTGGACCGGGCCGTGCCGAGGCCCAGGACCCCGTAGCTCAGCACGGCCCATGCCGTTGGCTGTGCCGGCACGATCAACGGGGTCAACGGTCCATGCCAGGCCACGGCCCGGAAATTTTTGTGTTGGGCTGTGCCAGGCCGGCTAATTAACACCCCTAGGCATGACCTAATAACATATTTGTTCACCTAATTGTTAGTGATTCAGGATTGTGGAGGAAAAAAAATGTGAATTGCCATCACTTATTCTTTACTACTCTAGATCCACCAAATCGATTATGATTTCCATTGTACCAAAAATACCATTTCAAATATTAAGTATTCATTGTTAAAGAATGTTATTCACTATTTCTTGAAATCTTGATTTTTGTTCTTATGTTTTATTATTTTTTACAAGTATAAGGTTTGACTGAATCAATTCAAGAACCTCAAAGCACAGATGTATCTTTATGTCTGCCTTAATATCAATTTTTTAACTTGAACAACGGCAACAAAGAAGAAAGCCTGCCAAAAATCTGCACATTTCAATCTCCGAGGGTCTCAATTCCCAAAACAATGTCAAACATAAAAAGGAAAGGTAGAAAAGAGTGTCCGTGGCAAATTGTTGAAAGAGATCATAGACTATTCTAGTTTCCACAAAATAATAATAATAATATATTCAACAGGACACAAGAATCCGTGTTGTTTGAACAAGAGAAACACAACATAACCACCTCTTGTAAATAATTATGGACTGAGGATTGAGGAAATAAGAAAATGTTGTCTTAAGTCTTGATAAAAATATATACTAAAAAGTAATGAACTGGGTTACAGATTATCCTTTCAAAACCCTGAACAGAATTATATCACTAAAAAACCAGTAACAATGGAAAAGGTTCAGAAGCTAAACATACCCAGCATTAAATATAATAGGTGGAAGCAGATATATAAAGAATAGATCCTCACTAAAGACCATAATGTGAGAACTTTTTCCTCCAGAAATCAGTAGAATCACAACTCCAGTGGACAGCCCCTAGCAGCATTGCATGCAAAATTAACACCATTAATCAAAACTCAGTAGAAAACAATATAGTCCTGCACCATAGAAAACGTATTGTGTTGTCTTGCTATCACATGAACATGTGGGGACATGGTTTCATGATCGACACCATTGACCTGATGGAACCCATTTTGGATTATGGATGTTCTAAAGTACTTCCAGTTTAGAAGATTGAACACCGGCAGCTGCAGACTGCTGCAGCTAGATTCCTAAGCAGAGCAATGGTCCCAAAAATACAAAATGGTTCACATTTTCCCTCCATAATATTTTGGGGCATCCTCTATCAATGACTTGGTGCATCAGATCAACAGCTCTGAACCATAGGCCTCACATGTTAAAGATGGGGTACACAGCAAACTAAGCACCATACGAATAGATAATAATTCCAACACTCACAATTGCTAGGGCAGTAATGGATTCATTCATCCATCTGTTCTCCTCTAGCAGATGACCGAGCACGATGCAAGCACAAAGGAGTGTCACGAAGATATTAATTGAAACAACAGAAGTGTGATCCTTTGTTGTAGAAATCCCCAACTTCATCAGAACTGAAGTCAACTCAAAACCCATGGTTCTCAAATGTCCTAGTTCGTTTCGCAATCTGATTGAATGAAGAAGCCAATCAGCCAACACAAATCAGTTCATAACAATCTATGTCTCTGAAGCGTCCATCTCCAAACCACCGCCCCACTAAACTCTAGACCAAGATTTCATCGCCATAGAAATCAAATTGAAAGCACTTCTGATCAAGATTTAAATCAGCACTTTGAAGCTGAACCCAAGGCGCGCGATCTGTAGAATTGAATTCATGTCAATCGCAATCAAAATTCAAAACCCGTTTTCTCACAAAAGAATCTAGTCCACCTTCTACTTAAACCAAAGACAATCCTTTTCCTATCAAGATTCTGGGTTTAAAGAACAGATTCTGCAAATCTGCAAGACACCCACTTTGGGCCAAATACTGCAGTATCTAAATACTTCAAATCTCACGCCAATATGTAGTGCTACCAATACAGTACCAACACACTATCCCCAAGTCAAGATATTGCAATATTCGACTCATTTAACAAATCCCAAGCTGCAAGGAGATCTCTTGCGTCGCTAAACCAAAAGCAATCGATCCTGATTTGGGACAGCAAGTTCGGGCAGAAAGAAGTGATTTTTAGTCTAGAATCTAATGCAAAAAAATGAGATTTTGATCCGTGAGACCTCAGAAAACAGAAAAGAAGCGTCTGGGACAGCTGAAATTGATGGCTCTGTTGTTTTAAAAATAAAAAACCCAAAAGCAGAGATTCGGAAGAGATGACTATGAAAAAGAAGAAGAAGAAGACGACGACGAGATGGTTTGGGTTTTTAGGGTTTGACACGTACCTTACATTCGAGAATTCTCCGTAGAGAGAAAGCAAGAGAGACAGAGAGAGAGAGAGAGGGGAGAGCCAACCAGTCCAATACGTGCAGAGTAAAACAATGGATGTGGAAATGAAAGGGCGCAAACGAGGGAAATTAACAAGTAGAGAGAATAAATGGACTTAGGTGTTGTGTGCGTCTTATATAAATGTAAAAACTTCGTGGCTGCATGGGTAATACTGATTCATTCCATCAACATTGGTAGGGGTGTACACGGGTTAGATTAGTGCGAATTGAGCTAAATCCATCACCAATTCGTTATCTACGGATTGACGGATTTGGAATCTGTCACCAATCCGTAACTGTTAAAATCCGATCCGTGGATGAGCGGATCGGATCGAATTAATCCGTTAAATCCGTCCATGTACATTACATGGAGAAAAGAAGAAGGAAAAAAAAAAAAAAAACCATGAATCCTGAAGTCTTTGAATTAAAGGGGCATGAGTTGAGAGTTGTATGCCTATCCTACCCTCTTCTATTCATAAGGTTACATATTGACCCCTTACATTTTTTTTCTTATTTTATATATATATATATATATATATTTATTTATATTTAATAACAACGGATCGGATCGGATCGAATCCGCAGATTAAGGGTGAAATCCGCTACCAATCCGTTGTTAACGGATTACACTATTTACAATCCGTCACCAATCCGTTGGCCTTCGGATCGGATCGGATTGACGGATCGACGGATTTTTTGTACACCCCTAAACATTGGTCACTTTTATACATTTATTTTTTTCCTTTTTTTCATTATAGAGAAGAATCGAAATCGAAAGGATGCATTAGCTGGCATGAGATTTTATACGGCTTGACAAATATTGATTAGATGAAACGGTATCATTCTTTTTCGTAAATTCAGAAGAACTAGACTCATAAGAAGAGAATTGATCACGTCATAATTTATGTTATGGGGGATATTTGATTTCTTTAAATGATGTCTTAAATGATCAAGTAATCATGTCCGAATGGAAATTCCTTTTTGTCTGAGATTCTCTGAATTTCTTACTTTATTTACGTGCTAAATATCCTAAATTCTTGAACGTCGAGAATTTGGAATGCTTATGGGACCTTGAGCACTCTTGGTTTTTTGCTATGGGTACAGGATTTGGAATTTTTTTAAATCATCTAAATAAGATATTTCCCGTACCTTATAACCAAACAAGATTAGGCCTTTTTGGTTTGCAATAATTCTTATTAGGGATTATATGAATTTCTCGAATTTCATCTCTCATTTGGTTTTACAAATGCTCAAGTATAATATAACCTTTTAAAAGTTGGAAATTTGAGAAATTTATAAACCAATAGGGATACTTCACACAGAAGTTTTATGAATTCTCACTGTTTAATGGGAGATTCAACATTTACAATATTACGTTTTGTATTTGATTTCCATGGGAACAGATTTGTAGTCATTGCTCTTTCGAATAGCTTTGTTTGGTGCAACCAAAGTTGTTGTGGTAAATCACAAATAAATAACTGTTAAATCTGTTATTCCTCAAATTTTGGAGTCCAACACCCCCCATTTCAGATTTCCATTTTTGCTCCTGCTTTCTTATGCCATAGGTTCACAAATAAGCCCTAAGGGCGAGTTTGGCAACTGTCCTTAGAATGGATTGCTCTTGGTTTTTATCACTATCTTTCATTAAGGAAGTTTACTGCATCCACAAATGCAAGGATTTCATCAATCCAACCACATCAAAAGTCATAAATCCACAATTTTAAAGTAGAGGAATGTATAAAAGGACCCTTTCTTTACAAAATGGGGGTATGAAATGAATTTTTCATTGTTGAAAGCATTGTGTTAGCCAAATGTGAAATGCAATGAATCATGTCCCCCATAAATTTTTATTGAGAAAGAAAGCCTAATTCCGCGGCACCATGGAATCCTCTGAAATACCAAACATGCCTTTAAGGACAACAGCTATCATAATCGTTAGAATTTCTTGATATAGAGATCTTTTTTTTCAGAAACATCTATAGTCATTTTGAAAGTAAAAGTTTGAAGAATTCTACGAGCCAAAAGTGAAAATCTACAAAGCTATATTTTATAAATCTAAAAAATTTCCAACACATAAAATTATCGTAAGAAATTCATTCACCCGCGCTTATATAGGTCTACCTTTGCATAATCAAACACATTCATATCACATTAATACCTTTAATACTACTTGATGATAAACCCTCACCCTCCAAGCATAGCTTCATTCATCATCATTAATAAACACAATAACATTTCAGTCATGGTCAATTGAACAACTGATATATCATTGTCATCAAATACCAACTAGGACACCAAATTGGGGCTAGTTCTTATTCAAAGGTGTTCATATGAGGAGATACAACTTTGAGGAAGTTGTGCAAGAATAACAATGTGTGGTTAGAGACACATTATTATTGAATCAAATCAAAACATAAAAGAATAGATCTAAACCCAGATTTTCACATGAAGTATTGGTCCCACTAGTTTCAGAGCCACTCAAATGAGCAAGGTCCCATTGACAGTGAAAGGACAATTACAACATGATTTTATTTTATTTTGTTTATTAGTTGGATTTTCTAAGATTATGGACATCTGGTGGTTCATAGACAACTCAATTGATCCTTTTTTCTTTTTTGTTTTGTCTGAATGGTAGCTGGACTCTCCATGTGCGTTTTGAACAAGATAAAATTTTCCAGCCAATGACAAATGGGTCACTCAGTGAGCTGACCCACCAACCTCTGTTTTTTTAAAAGATAAGTTTTCACAAAAGTTATATATTTTTGAGAGCTTGTATAGGCACCGAAGATTTTACTCTCCCCACTGCACTAGAAGATAAAAAAAATAATAAAATAAAAAAATAAAAAAGTATTTTTCCTAAGCTATCCCTTGCCCTTCTCCTTCCACTATGTTCCCTCATCCTCTCCCCCCACCCTCCTAGTCTCCGGCGGGGAGGGAAAACGGCCGACCAGCTGGCCTCCTTCCCCATTTCCTGCATGCTGCCGCCCGATCTCCCTCCCCGCCGGCAACTGGGATGTGGAGGGAGAGGGGAGTGGAAGAGGCGGGGAGGGAAGGAGAGAGAAGATGAAGGGAAAGAGGAAAAAGAGAAAGAGAGATGGAGAGGGAAGCCGGCTGGCCGAGCGAGGCTGCCCGCTGTTCTCCCTCCCTGTTGGAGAAAGGCGGTGGTTTACGATTTTTTATTATTATTAGTTTTTATTTATTTATTTATTTATTATATTTTTTTTTTTTTTTTGGGGGGGGGGGATTTCTTTTTGGGGGTTGGGGGGCTAGGATTTCTTTTTTTTTTTGGGTTTGGTTGGGGAAAGAAGTTTGTGGAGGGGTATTTTAGGAAATTTTTTTTCTAGGATTTCTTTTTTTTGGGGTTGGGTGGGGAAAGAAGTTTGAGGAGGGGTAGTTTATGATTTTTTTTCTTTTTGTGCGGTGGGGAAAGAAGTTTTTTCGGTGCCAATAAGAAGCTCTCATAAATTATTATTATTATTATTTTTTTTAAGATAAGTTCTTTTTGAAAGATAAGTTTCTTTTTTAAGATAAGGGTTTTTTTTTTTTTTTTTTTAAAGATACCCACCAACCACTGCTGAAACCAACTTGTGGTAATTTTGGGTTGTGGGTTAATATTTCCAACCAACAGTACATGGGTCAGGAATGGGTTTAGCTAAAACAATCGACCCGCCAAGATGATCATGCAGCTGTTCATAGCCAAGATGATGTAGTACAACATTAGGGAGATGTTTGGATCCAAGTTTTTTTTTACATGGATTTCTGAAGTTGTTATCCAGAATTTATGTTTGGATAGACATGAATTTGTCCTTTTGTAAAATCCATAATTTATGAATTAACAAAACTTGATAGGTGGAGAAAAGGTTTCACCTCTAATCATGTCATTTTGAAATAATCACAAATTTCATATAACCCCTTTAGCTTCATGGAGTTACATAGTGGCCCCTTTAAAGGATAAATTTTTGGGTCCACCCTATTAATATCATTTGTTAACATTAATAAAAATAAATTACATACAATCATTTGTTGTTGGGTTTGTGTCTTGTATACGTGTTTATTGGATTGGTCCATCGGGTTAGCCCCGGGACCCGACTTCAGGTCAGGGATAGTTTGGTCATTGTATCAAGTTTTCTTAAGGATTAAGAAAGAAGAAATTATATATATCATATAATTCTTAATCCTATACCAGATGGTGGAATAGTAAAGAGACAGAGGGCGTGGATCTAGTCACATCGCCAAACTGCATAAATCTCTTGTGTGATCTTCTCTCTTTTTATATGTCCCTTGTTTGTCGACGGTAAGTATTCACGCTTTCGTACGTAAATGCACAATATCTATCATATAATCAAATTTGAATTACACATGCATGATAGTAATATGAACACACAACCGAATCCATCATTTGGTCTCTTTACTCGATAAGATATAGTTCTTATCGTGGAATTTACAGCTCCTTTATTTTTCAAACTCTACTTTATAGAAATTATGAATGAATTTTTTCAAGCAGAAACTATAAAGTTAAGTGAGTTGCCTTAAAATTAATATTTATTTTCTTACACAATTTTTTTCTTCTCATTATAAAACTCTAATTTTAATAGGTTTTGTCCTTCAATGTTAGCCAATTCAAAACCTATAGTGGAAAGTCTTCCTAATATATAAGTCAAAGTTTTTAAATTCAAAATTAAAAGCCAAATTGAGTTCTATAATGTGCATGATTGTCCAAGTGGAGCCATGCAGATTTGTGTGGACCACACCCTCCTAGGTCCAACAGAGGAGCCATTAACATTATGAACAAAAGAACAGAGACCTATACAGGGTACCGAAGATGCACCCAATCAATCAATCTTTTCAATTGAAAGGGACTTAGGTCAGGTGGCTCAACCATCCTATTGTGCAGGTGCCAAGTGCATGAATATCATACAGGAATATTCCTTTCCATAACCTAAACGAATCAAAGGGGGCCACGTGAGATGCTGAAAGTAAAATTTGTCCAGCTGATGGGCCCCACACTTATTCCTGACAGTGGCCCACCTTGTGATGACCTCAAAAATGAAATCATCCCACAGCTATGTGGGTTGGCAATTCTAGGAACTTTGGAATAGGGCTTTCACTGGACCCAGGTCTGGCCCAATTTGATAATTAAATATTTGGGTTTTGGACTGTCCAACTGACCTATTGAGCTCTATTGGGCCCATTTTAGGATCTGGATCCTCATTGGGTCAGACTTGGGTATCAGGCTCCAGCCCATATGACACTAGCTATACATGTATTGAGTTTTAATTTGAATGGTATAGTAAGAGGTCTTTGATTGAAAATGGGCTTCAATGTTCTCGGTTTTTTTCTAGACTTGGGCATTAATCGAGCTCAGCCTTTAAAGGGGAGGCTTGGGCCCATCTATGTTTCTTATCGAACGGGGTTCGACCTAGGAGCTACCGTCTGTGTTGGACCCGGATCTGACTACGACTCTTCAACCCTAATTGGGCTCAAACCTGGACCTAAGTAGGTCTGGCCCGAATCTGACCCGCAGTCAGCTCTACCTGGGAAGGTGAAACTTGGGCTGCATCAGGGCCTAATTTCTTGGCTCAATAGTTACACAGGCTGGGTGAGGCCTTTATTGGGCTTTAAGCAAGTGGGCTGGGCATGTGCCTGTTTTGGGTCTATAGTTAGACAAGCAGGTCTGGACTTAATTTCTATCCTCAAACGCCTGGCTGAACCCTAACTTAATTATTTATTGTTACTAGTTCATCATTCACACAGGAGTTCTCTGCGGGCCCCACAGGTGGGTCAGACTGTCCACACACAAAAAGACACTAATTGCACTCCATTATTCTTCTCCACACAAATAAAAAGCTGAATAACATTGATTCTTTCTGTTGAATGGCATATCCTAATTGAATAAGGTTTAAATGACTTCTGGCCAACTCATTCATGAACTAGCTGTCAAACTGTTTTATTAACAAAGTTTTTGGTATTTCAGATGGGATCTCAAAGGTCTTTATTTATAATATATATATCAATTAAAGAATTAAAAAAAAAAAAAAAAAACTGAATGACTAGTACTACAACTCTGAAAAGATAGAAGAAACATAATTCTAGATCAGGGGCAGTGTCACAAATATCATGATACTCCCAAAAAAACTGCAATATTATATAATATGATATCAGTATATAAATGTTAAACTCCATCAGGTGGTTTAACTCGAATCTGAGCACGAATAAAGGAGGAGGGTTATATTATGTCGGTTGATAGCTAACAATTTTTTTTGCCAATAACCCAACATTATTTATGAGAAGATAATTTGATTGGAATTGCCGGAGAAACAGAATTCACGTAGCTGACTAGCAATGCATAGTTTGGACAAGCTTTGATGATGTTATTGATGGTGATTAGAAAAATGCTAACTTCTCAATTACATTGTCATATTTTCGATAAAACAATAAAACTTAAAAGGTATGAGGAAATCATAATACTATTAGACTAAAGATGGTAAAATATATAAAAATGATTATTTAACAGCATTTTCTGTATACTATTTCTAGGTATTTGATAACTGGTCTATTTTCTCTTTGTTTCTCAGATATCTCAAGAAAATCCAAAATTTGAAATTATATCAATATTTTCTTAAGATGTTAATTTTATTTCCGCTATAAAGGTTGATGGCTCCCACCAAGAGGAAGGGGTAGGCCAAAGAGGACATAGATAAATGTGGTAAAAATAGATATAAAAAAGTGTAACTTATCTGAAGATTTGACTCATAATAGATCGGGTTGGAGAAATATAATTCATTAGCCGACCCAGACATACTTAGGATAATGCTTTGATGTTGATGATGATGCTAATTTTCTTTTGGCTTGTTGGTGATAATGGTGCCCATGAGACAACCCGAGTCACTGAGTCGCTCATAAAAATTGGTCCAGAATTCAAGTCCATTTCCCATCTATCATTGGATGGACCAGATTGAAGTTAGGTTCAAAATCAACACAAGAACAACCCATCTTCTATGCAGGTCAGCAATTCAAGCTTTGATTCAAGCATGAACTACTGTTCTTCAGCTATCAATGAATTTTCATGGAAGGCAGAATCTGAACATAAGTTCTCTAATGAAATTAGCTTTTAAATTGGGCATGGCACATTAGATTAATGTGGAAATTGACTTCGTTTTTATTTGGCATAACCAAGGAATTTAAAGGTTTTTGGTCATTAGGGGCCAGGCCCATATCTGGCCCAAGCCTGACATGGGCCTCAAGTGCGTGGCCCGAGACGGCCCATTTTGTCATTAGGGGTAAGTTTTCTATCACTTGTTTGGTCTTTCTAATTACTTTTTAAGGTTGGGAAAACAGTCACCAAATTACATGTATTAATTACTTGGGCCGGGCCGTGCTTCAGGCTTTCTATCACTTAATCTAAGCCAGTACCGTATATCAAACGGGCCAAAACTTTATATCCACTCATGGCCCAAATTGGGCAGTATCTAGGCCGGATTCGGGCTG
Source organism: Camphora micrantha (assembly GCA_003546025.1). Classification (NCBI taxonomy): domain Eukaryota; kingdom Viridiplantae; phylum Streptophyta; class Magnoliopsida; order Laurales; family Lauraceae; genus Camphora; species Camphora micrantha. The sequence continues at coordinate 25,864,103 of QPKB01000010.1, forward strand.
GCTTGACCATTGAGCACCTCGAGAAAAAGGGTTAGACCAAATTGACAGATATTATAAAATCTTAATTATATTTTATTACAAAGTCTTATATTTAAAATCTTTAATAGAAAGTTGATTGAAAAGCTAAAACTCACAAAACAAATATATAGAGAGTATGTTTGGTAAAAAGCGAGAAATCCATAGATCTGATGATTCTTCATTACCACTGGAACAAGGATTCCTCGCTAGTGACTTGTATAGTTGAGGATTTCACATTGATATTGGTGTGTATCGATGCATATAGCTGAGAAAAATAGAGTTGGGTGTGCAAATCCACTGAAATAGGGATTTTCAAATCTTATGGGAGGTTGTCAGATCTGAAAATCTTAACAAGTAAAGATTTTCATTTGTCTAAATCATTGAGAATTTACAATTGCCAAACATGAATTTACCACAACATGAGGGAAATCGAAAATCTTTTCTCTAAAGATTTGGTTGCCAAACATGACCTAAAAGATGAAATCAGATGTTGAATATAATTGTGATTATGAATAAATTTATTGAAAAAAATGAGGCCTGGCCCATTTGTTGGCACATCGTGTTCCCTTGTAAGGCTTGAAAACTCCTTAGTCTATATTTAGTGATTATTATCCAGATGGCACCCTAAATTCAATGTCCATCACAATTCACACATCTTAGAGGAATCATCCAGCTCTGTTGGTTTTCACATCATGAAGCCCACCAATTGGACCATGAAAACACATGTCGAATTAATTTTGACCTAACTTACTCTTAAATAAAAAAATGACGAATTAATTTTGACCAGATTCTTTTAATGATTTGATCTATTTTGAAACCTGCATTTTTCATGCAAAAGCAGATGAGAATACAAACTTCTCTAGTTCTTCTAGTTAAAGAAAGTCAGCAGAATAGAGCTGTAGGTGTTGGAAAAAAAAAAAGGGGGTATTCATTAAACAATGGAAATGTTGAAAATGAAATAGGCAAATGTTTGAAGAAATTTTATTTTAACTTCAAATGGACTGAAGACCTACCAATAATTAAGAAAGTTCTTGAACTAGTCCTAACACAAAATGACAACATGAATCTCATTTTAATTCTTTGGGAAGAGGAGGATAAAAAGGCGGTCTTTTGCTCTTTCGCATCGTTTAAATGAATATATCGCTAAACTTTGTCAATATAGGTGGGTTTGATTGGGATGGATATTGTTGAACTACTTGTCCAATGATGTTTTTAAGTTTAAATTCCCTACTAACAATATTAATAAAATTTTCATAGTTCCTACTCCCAAAAAAGTGAAACCCTAGAATATGAATAACCCAAGACATATTAGTTTATGTAACTTTATTTATAAGATTACTTACAAAGTTATTACTAATAACATTAAACTTAATATTGATAGACTTATGCCCCATGAGTCCATTCTAGAGTGCTTTTGGTGAAGGTAAGCATATATATAGATTGGATAGTTATATTATAGTTTATGAGATCTTATATATATATTTTTTAAGAAAATAAAGAGAGAGAAAATGATTAGCTTTAAAGCTTGATATGGCTAATTAAGTCCTATGACAAAATGGAATGGGGAGTTCATCTTTGAAGTTTTAGAAGCCTTTGAATTCATTGAATTTAATGAGAAGTTGTATTTCTTCAATTTCAATCAAAATTTTATTGATAAGGTCCTCCTTTGACAAAACTCACCATTCTAGAGGACTCAAATAGGGTATTTATTTATAATCTGTGTGAAGTTTTGTCTAGAATGTTAAATTAAAGCTAAAAACGACAATATCATCCATGGAGTAAGAATTGCCAAGAGAGATCGTAGTATTTCTCAATCATTCTTTATTGTCAATAGCTTTATTTAACATAATGTAGTCCTTTATGAAATATATATATATATATATATATCAGAGATATAATTAGAAGAGTCTTGTACTCTTTCTAGCCAATTTATTAATCTCAATAAATCTTTGCCATCCCTTTTAGCAAATGAGCTTGTGATAAATAAAAAAAGATAGCCCTTTTTAGGGGTTAGATATATGTATAAAAATGAAAATACTTTGGCATAGCTTTAATGATAAAAAAAAGTACCCACTCGGGAGTTGGTGGAGTGGCACAAGGCATGGGTTTGCTCCCCACATCTTATGTTTGAAACCTGCTTCATATTTGTCCGGTGTGTGTTTGTGTGAGTTTAGCGGGTGCCATGTGGAGGAATAGATCCAACAGGGTCAAATACATGGATGGGCATCATAAAAAAAGATTAAAAAAATGTAAATTCTTTGATTTTCCTATCCTCTTCTAAATATAGTTAATAATAAGCTTAAGTATTGGCAAATCCCATTCCTTTTCTAGAGTGGGAAGAAACATTTAGTTAAAGCGGTTGCGTTGGATATTTCAATCTATAACATGTCAATCTAAAAACTTTGTAAGAGAATTATTAATGATTTTGATAGAGGATAAAACTTTTGGTCGTCGGGAGGGGACAAAAATATGCAAATTGATGGGTGAGAGAGGCTTCGATATTAGCGATATCGAAAACCTATTGGGAATATTTATCTAATAGTAGTTATCTGTGTTCTAACTTCTAAAACATTCAAAGCTATCGACTACCCTAATAAATCATTTTGGGGTGCTAAATGTGGGAAAGGGGATTCATGGTTTTGGAATGGATTCACACAAGATTTGCACTTTATTAATAATAACATAGGTTGTCTAGTAGATAATTGGAAAAAAGCTTCTTTATGAAATGCAAGCTGGATCCCTTTCAAGGGAGGCCTTAGAAAACATGTCTCTAGTTGTTCCCTCGAATATGTTAGTTAAGGATCTTTCCAAATTCCAACAATAAAAGGAACAAAAGGAAAATTGGCAGGAATATCTTTAGTTAAATTGGCCTATAGATTGATTATGAAGCTTAATGCTAACAACATTAACATGCAAATCAAATGGAAGAATTTGTGAAAACTTTCCCTTCCCCATCCAATTATTCTCTTTGGAGTGAAACACCTTAAAAAAGGTATCACTGTAATATTTTTCATCAACTCTATCATTCATGGAATTTAGTGTAGGAAATCGTGTGGCCCGCATGCCATGGGTCCCAATCAGATCAAGCAGGGCTGATGCTAACAGAAAATACAATCACACTTAATGCAAGACTTGATCTGGTCCCACAAATAAGAGTCCTAATAAGATTAGTGGATATGATTTCTAAGGCGAATAAGTCTCTAGTAAGTGTGACTCTCTGGGACTTATCTATATAAGATAAGGGAGCCTTATGGTTGGTTATTATTCCATCTCATACGAGAGATGAGAGGCGAAGAGATACGCGGAACTTCCTAATCGTCGGAATGTACATAGATCTCCTGCCGCATGTCGAAGTCTTTGCATCAAAATCCATCAATTGGTATCAGTGCCTAATTCTGATGTTTGGGATGTAAACAATCAAGGACTCATTGTTCTATTGCACTTGTGTTCGAGCAGCTTGATCTGGCTCAAGTTTGGGTATGTTATCCCATTTTATGAATTCCAATAACATTGTTAATGGTGGATTAGATGGTTTGAGTCTGTTGATCCAAACAATCCTTATCTTAATCACCCTTTAACTAAATCATGGGTTTTGGCTTTATGGTGGGCCATTTGGAAAACCTTGAATTAACCATATGATCAAAGGTAATGCATTAAAGCCACATCAAACTATTAGACTGGCTGAGAGCATGATATACTCTATGAAACTATTGTGAATACATGTGGCTCTTGATCATTACAATCCACTACAAAAGAAGCGTCGTTCATCACTTCCAAATAAGTTGAAAAGAGGGTCATCCTCAATGTAGAAATTTTGGCCAGAAAATTAAGATGTTTCTCTAAATGTAATAGTTTTCTCAAGCACTTCAGAGGTGGTGAATACTATCAATGGAAGTAGGGAGTTGTTCATTGAGAGTGCAATGGCTGATATTCTAGATGTTGCTAGTTTATTTGATTCTATAGGTTTTGCCTATATTCAAAGAGATCTTTATGTTGTTGTGCACCATCTAGGAAGGGGTGAATTGAAGAAGGGGGGAAAGCTAGCTTGTCAAATTGTGATTTGGGTGTTTTTAGAAGCAGTTGGTACGTAATATAATTTTATTATACGAATCACCCCACCAAATGCTATGGCAATGCAACTAAGACAATACACACTAAACCACCAACATTAAAGTACTGAAAACAATATAAGAAGAGTAAAACATATAAGATATATGTGGTTCGCGAACAATGTGTGACCTAAATCCATGGGAAAATAATAGAAAGCTTTCTTTACCTCTAATTAAGATTACAATCCAACTAGCAATTGTGAAGTTGTAGAGAACTCACTTACAAATACAAGTTGACAAATGTTTCTTTCCTCCCCTTTCTAGATAAACTAGGAGATCCCCTTCTAGGTTTAGTTGGATCAACTCTTATATCTTGCCTCTTCTCCTAATCTCTATATTCCCAATGAGGTGCTAAAAAAAAAAAAAAACTCAACGAATTAAAGGAATACACTATTCTTTTTCCTTTAGTTTAAGACTTTTTCTAAAAAGTCTTTAAGTTCTACCACCTCAATTGAATGGCTTGTAACAAAAGAGCTAAAGGAGAATAAAAATAGAATAAAGAAATGTAAAAGGGGAAATAGAAATATAAGATTTGGCTTCAAACATGTACTATACTCTCACACACACATGTATAACCATTGCTAATTTATTTGATTCTATATAGCTTTTGACTATATTCCAAGAGATCTTAATGTTGTGCACTTTTTTATGAAGGGTGAGTTTAATGTTGTCAAATTGTGTTGGGCACAATCTTGTCACTAACCAGAGGTTCACATTGGAGTGATCACATGAATATGTAGAAATGGGTGGTGGTAGTGGGCCAGCCCAAGTTTCATTGGCCCATGCCACAATACCATTAGATTGAGAAGATTTCTTACAATAGATACACTCTAGGATAATACATATCTATATGTGGGATGTGTATATTATAATGTCTAACAGGCCTGTTACAGTATTTATGGGACTTAAGCAGTGCATCTATATATGGCCCATTTATTAGACGGGCATTGGTAAAAATTCAGGCCCAGCCAAACAAGCATATATATTATGCTTTAGCCTGCATGATCAAGCCTAGCTCAGGCTAGATCTGGATGGGAGATTGGCCCAGTTACTATTACTACATTTACAAAGCCTAATCTATCAGGATTGTTAATTAAGATCTAAGAACTTAATCTAAACATTTGGAATCAGTGGCGGTGTGCGTAGATGAATTCAGCCTGAGTTGACTTGAATCTGACCCGCGTAAGTGGGACTGGGCTTGAATCTGTAGACTCATGGGCTATACTTGGGCTTGTTTCTGGCTTAAAATCAAAATGGCACGACCTCGATCAAGGATATAGGACCCTTATTTGTACCCATTTCAATGATTTAGGTTAGACCAGAATAAGATTACCACACGGTCGTTCTCCAATCTGCTGTATCTATTTTTATACACATGTTGCTTCTTGATTGGTCAATATTTTGCTTTACAAGTCATAGTAGGTCTAATAATTGTCTTGTAAGATTTTCTCTTCAATGTTACCAATATTTGTTGGTCACAAAACACTCCAAAAGTAAGTCTTTACTTCAATCACCCCGCTTTTATCATACGTTGAACATCTTGATCAATCTCCCAATCCTTACAAATTATTGAGCCAAGGTAACAGAAATAATCTCTTTGTGCTATCTCATGTGCTTCAATTCTTGCAGTAATTTTAACTCTTTATATATGCCCGCTGAATTTGTTATCCATATATTCAATCTTTATACGACTTATTTTAAAAACTTTAGATCTAAAGCCTCCTGCCATCTCTCACGTTTTTGCATTCACATTGTCTCTTGATTCATCTTTTAACACTATAACATCTACAAACAATATACATTACTTCCTCTTGAATATGACCAGTTAACTTATTTCACAATCAATATAAAGAGATGATGGCTTAGGATTGACTCTTGATGTAAGCCTATGGTCACTGGGAAGTTACTTGTCTATACACATGTAGTTATCAGACTCATTAGCCGTTCTTTCATATATGTCTTTAATAATTTAAATATAACCCTTTGGAATATTTCTTTTATTTGAATCCAATTAAATTAAATCTCTATGCACTGTGTCGTAAGCTTTTTTTAGATCGATGAAGACCATACGAAGATTTTTCCTTTTCGCTCGATATTTTTCCATCAATTGTTTAAGTGAGATAATGGCTCTCGCAGTTGACCTCACTGCCATGAAATTAAATTGATTTTCAAATATCTTGGTTTTCTGTCTAAGTCTTTGCTTCATTGCCCTCTCCCATAGCTTCATAATATAACTCATAAGTTTAATCTCACGATAGTTGATACAATTTTATAATATCTCCCCTATTTTTATATATAGATATTGTAATACTTCTTCTTCATTCATCTGACATTTTCTTTGTCATTAATATCTTATTGAAGATAATAGTTAATCAAACCCTCCCAACTTCTCCTAAGCATCTCCAAGCATCTATTAGAATGTCATTTTGACTCATAGTCCCTTTTTTTTTTTATTATCGTTTGTTTCAATGCTCTCTTCACTTCCACTAACCTACTTTTACAGAAAAAAGGTATGTTCTACTAAGGAAGAAGGAGAATATGAAATGAAGTTATTGAGAAAAGTGAAAAGTAGGAAGAAGTTGAGTGGTTGCATCTAGAAGTGGGGGAAAAACATGGGTAAGCTATATGGAAGATATATAACTCTCGGTTAAAATTAAAAGTTGTTGTCAAAATTAATTTCCATACCATTGGCTTTAATAGAGTATAATCCATATTTTATCATTATTTGATTTATTTTTAAATATTTTAAAAATTATTTTAAAAAGAAACATGACTTGCTTGAGTCTCTATGTCGACTCCATATGTGCCAATCTTTTTAAAGTAGATAAGTCGAGTCCGAATAATGTGTTTTTAAACCTTGATAGTAATCGGTTACTATCTCTAATTTTGGACGAGAAAATTCCATGACACTTCATTTCCTTCTCCATCTTGGCCCCGTTGAAAAACTTTTTACATATAAAAAAATGCATTTGCACATAGGTGATTCAATTTCAATCTAAGTTTCATGCTTTTTTTTTTTCTTTTCTTTTGTTAAATATACGTTACGTATTTTTTTCGTTGTTAGAAAAGCGGTTACAAAAACGAGTCTAATTTGGCGGAAATAACCACTAATTAATGCGAAGCAGCTGCATAGCATCACGAGGGCATTCCTGACATTTCATCACTTGAAAACGCGGCAAATCAACCAAGCCCCTGACAGCAACGGAGCGTCATGCCGGAAGAATTACAACACTACCCAAACGGACATTCACAAAACCCCAAATCTCAAACCCTAATTTCTCTTCTCTGCAATAGTTCGTCTCTTGTCCTGATCTCTCCCTCTCGAATCTTCTACCGAAAACTACAAGACATCCTGTCATTTCTCGTAGATTCTCCATAATCCGAGCTTTCGTTCGATGTGATTCTTGCATCATTTAGCGGAAGATCGGCTTCTGTTGTGTCGTTGATGTCAGTCTGATGGCGATATGAACGGATCCCTCCTTCACATAATCCGATGTTTTTCCCCAAGTAATCTGATGCTTCGAAGCAACGGCTCCGTGAAATTAGTCTCTAATCTAAGCTTTGAAGCCACCGGTCCATGCGATTTGTGGTAAGAAATCAGCTTTTCGTGCCCTAATCAGAAGTAAAAATCAGTTCTTTTCGCGCCCAAATCGACGCGTAGAATCGATGGAATTATAGCTTCTAAAGCAATTGATCTGCAGGGAAAATCAGCTCTGATTCCTATTCAGGAATGTGATTACGGAGATTATCTGAAATTACGGGGAAAAGATCGAATTTTTCGTGGAAACGAAGAACAAAGGGGGTGGGAATATGTGATTTCTTTTGTGTTTGAGACAGGAGGAAGACGGGTTGATGTCTTTTAGGAGTATTATTCGGAATATGAAAGGGGATAACGGAGATATTTCAAAAAAGGGTCTTGAAGTTAAGATTGGCTATGGGTTGAGATCAAGGTCTCAACGAGGGGTTCAGGATATTGCGGCACCAGTGGTGATCGATGTTCTGAAGCAGAGTTGCTGGGCGAATTTGCCGCCGGAGCTTCTTAGGGATGTGCTAGTCAGGTTAGAGGCATCGGAGAGCGGGTGGCCTCTGCGGAAGCATGTGGTTTCTTGTGCTGGGGTTTGCAGGAGTTGGAGAGAGATTATGAAGGAGATTGTAATGACTCCTGAGATATCCGGGAAGTTGACGTTTCCGATATCCTTGAAGCAGGTGAAAATCTTCAGCTTCTTGGTTTGTAGCTTAAGTCTTTTACTGTGATTGTTGCTGGTTTCCCCGCATCATTTATGCTTTAGTTCCGATTGTCATGATTTTATGAGCAAAAGCTGGTAAATTAAGGAAGAAGACCGTTTTGATATTTCTTATGGATCTAGTGATTAAGTCTCCATTTATTGGATCCCTTTTGGAAGTCCCCAAATCTCAATCAGAATAGACAGTTTTGGTGGACCAGATAGGGCCTTTTTGTTTCGTGTAATTGAACTCCTAGGAATTCTAAGACTTTGTATTTCTTTAAGTTGTTAAAACTGAAGAATCAGAGGTGAATATCCGTAATCGACCATCAAATAACCTCCCCTTCAATGGAAGTTGAATCACGGGGAAATGGGAAATGAATACAACAACCATCACCCTAGTAATTCAAAGCATAGGAAGTCAAGTTCCTATCTACATCCTATACCTTATATCCTTCACCTCTCACCTCTTTAATAATCCTGTCAAGGTCCCATCTAGATCCTACCTTATATCCTCCACCTCCCACCTCTTTAATAATCCTTTAGTGGAGCGCAATTGACCATGAATTCCTATGTTTTCCATTCAAACTAACGGGCCCAATAGGGTGCAATTGTGCATGTGGATGAAACTTGAAATGTGAATGCATGATGGACTATATCACACTTCATTTTCTGCAACCTCAATCAATAATTGTGACAGAATCAACATGAAGTGTAACTGATACTAATTTGGATGACAAAAGCATCCTTCTCAGCTTGGTAATGATATCATGCTGTAAAAACAGTTTGTGGCATGAAACGTTCATGTCAATCCTTTTCTTATTCCAATATTGACAAGTTTAAAATATCCAAAAAAATGGAGAATGGATAAAGCTTCATTTTAATCATATTTTGAAGTTAATTTATTCTTCTTTTCCTTGAAATGCATTATGAAGTTACCCTTTTCCAAATATATTTCAAAAGGCAGAGGATTAATATTTTAGATAAAAACATCATACTTCATTTCATTTGTATTTTGAAGTGTTTTTTTTTTTTTTTCAAATGCATTATGATGTAACTTTCCTCCAAATATATTTCAAAAGACAAATGATTGCTATTTTTAAATAAACACATGATTTAGTGATTGATTTAGTTTCAAGTGTAAGAATGCTGTAAATGGGTAAAAGAAAGAAAGAGTGATGCATTGCGAGAAATCATACCCTTTGTATTGCCCACCATTTCGGTTCTTGATACAAAGGTGATATGGTGTGATAAATGTTTGCATTTTGAACACTCATCCATGTTCTTGCATGACAATAAATATGAAACAACATCCATCATTCATAGTAAAATTATGGGAACTAGATTGGTCTCTAACCTTAATTCATGCTGTCAAACTTTAAAGTGACAATAATTTTTTTTAATAAACTATTGAACTAGAGATAGATACAGGTGGATAGGTTGCACCTCTTATTTTTTTCTTCTTTTTTGTTTTTTGAGGAATTTAAGGTGCAGGTCCCTGTAGGACCCCATACCACTCTTGAGGTGCTACTGTGCTAGTATCATGTTGGACACGGAAGGGGTCCTCATGTGGCCCTTTAAATTTTTATTTATTTATTTGTCATTTAGTGATTTGTCGATATCGTCCATAAGAATGGTCAATATCGACCCGGTGGTTGCTCTTGATTTGTAGAACCCAAATAGAAATTGGGTTTTTTCTCTCTTGGTTGCTGGTGTTGCTCTAGAGCGGTGGATGGGGCCAAGGGAGGCAGGGAGAGGGAGGATACTTAGGAATGGACGCCGGCGAGCATGGGTCATTTCGCCGAAGTTCTTGGGGAGCTCATCGATCTGCTTGAACATGACGGCCATGTCGAAATCTGGGTCGTACACCTGATCACAGCACGCACAGCAGAAAAGCTCGGCTCTTTCCATGTTGACAACGATCTCATGGCCATTGTCAGATTGAGAATGCAAGACGGCGTGGTTCGATTTGGGTGCAAGGCAGCAAGAAACTGAGGAGCAAATCAGGCAGAAATAAAACCTCCCCTGATTTCCAAAGCAGAAACTGCATCTGGGTATTTGAGTTCTCTCTCTTCCAATGGCTGTTCTTCCATGTGGGGTGATTTTGAGGCTCTTTTGGAGAGAATTGTAGCCTTTCAGTCCATGTTTCTTCCTGTAATCTGCAAGATGAGAGCAGGGTTTTGGGTTTGAAAATGTGGGGTTTCTTCCAGACATCTTGGTTGGGGCTGAAAGGTCTTGATCTGTGAAAAAAATCAAAGAACAAGTAGAGAGTTTATTGAAGTTGAAGGAGATGATTTGGTTTCTGGATTTGGGAGTTTCAAGGGGTTTGAGGGTGTTTTTGAAGAAATGGAAGAGTGTTGTTGATTGTTAGCTGATTTGGAGGAAGAAGACGAAGATCAGAGATCAAAGGCAGTATCTTTTTGGGGACTGATAATTTCGTCTGCAACTTTTGTTGTTGATGTGCAAAAGGAACACCACCCCTCTCCTCTTCTCCCTCCTTCTCCACTCCCCTCACCGCAGAATGGTCGATATCGACCATAAGAATGGACCAATCGCTAAATGAAAAAAATAAATAAATTAAAAGGGCCACATCATGAGGACCCCTCCCGTGTCCAACATGATACTAGCACCTCAAGAGTGGTATAGGGTCCTACGGGGACATGGGCCGTAAATTCCTCTTCTTTTTTTTTGTGAATTTCATAGTTTGTTAGGCAAGGTAAGTACAATGACTATGAGAGCAGCTGCTTATCATAGAATTTTGTATGCACATGGATGAAAACTAGATTCTTCTTATATTCCTGAGAATTTTCTGTTTTTCTTTATGTTAATGCTTACCTTATTTAAAATAAAAAAAGCAGAAGCAGGACATATCATACAAGAAGCCAACTTGATTATCCCCATCTTTGGCTCAATCAGCCACTGTTTAGCGTCACAAGATATATGAAAAAACAATCCTCCATAGCTAACAGATGAATTTCCTCAATATGGTCTACAAGATGCCGAGGGCATGACTCCAAGACAAGGCCCATCAAATACCAGAGTAAGAGTCTCCTTACGCCAATGTATTTACTTGATTCTGAAGCTCCCTGCAACCTACTGACAATGCCATGACTTAAGTAAGACTCATTAGAATTTGCCACTTCCAGAGATCCAAAACAACCTGCACTTTGTTTCCCATTAATTCGAATTACACCTCCATATCCTGCTCTCCTCATTTCCCTTATTTCACTACTATTGAAATTCATTATCCACTCTTCCCCTAGAAGGGACCCAATCACAATGTAACCTTGTTGTAGGCCTGCTCATTGAAAACTTATTAGCTTGATGCCGTAACTCTAGTTCTTGAACTCACTGAAACTCCTTATAAACAATTATTATATACGAAAGGGATAGAATTCGATTTTGCAATTGAGCTCTGATTTTACAGTTTATTGAGAAATTGGAGTTCAATTTCGATTTTAATTTTGAGGGAGAGAGAAATTTTCGATTTTAGCTATCTAAGTAAAGAGGTCAATCCAAAATGAGTTTCGTTTTAAAGAGTCCAATCTTCCACAGTCTCTAATCAATCAATGCATATTTAGATTTCCTTATGTAATGCCATAGGTAAACAAATCTTATTTGATGTCATATTAAAGAGTATGTTGTCTGAACCTTCCATCCCTTATATCCTGCAATCCCATCATGGTTTTCGATTTTTGATGGGATTTAATTAGATCTAGACTCTTTAATTCAAATTAACAAGAGTGAGTAAAACATGAGGGTTCTCACACCTGTATTTTCAATGATTTCTGCAATAGGATCGTGTCATATCTTTTCGCTTTCGTAAAACTTTTCTGTTTTTTTATAATTGATTTTCTGGTGTTTTAATTATTTTTTTTTGTTTTTTTTATCATATATATATATATATTTCTTTTTTGATGGGTTCTTTTAGTTTCCATGTTGATAGGTTTTCATGAATTTATTTATTTTATTTTATTTTTTTTTGTTTCACTTTTTTATTTTTTGGAATTGGATTTCCATGGTTTTATTTGTTTCTTCTAAGTTATTTTTATTATTGGATTGTCTATAGGCTTTTGTTTTCACGTTGTATTTTTGTGGTGTTTGTATCAATTTTATTTTTTTATTATGAATTTATTCTTTTGATTTTAGAAGAATGTTTGAAGTAAAATACTCAACGAATTTTAAACAAATTAAAGTGCTCTCATTTTGAAATTAACCAGCTATTTTTTTTTTATTATTATAGGTTTTAATTTTGATTGCTGTTTTTACCATCTCAGTATAATTTAGACTAAATGTTATTTAACAATTTTATTACTTTTATAACTATAAATTATATTGCCTGCGCTAAGCGCGGGCAGGTTTTGCTACTAGCACGTGATATTGGTTTTCACTTAGCCTTATTTGCAACTTCATTAACCTTCAAAGATTCTTGGACATTCAGGTATTCCATTCATGTCATATAGCCCAAAGATTAATTCAATTGTTCACAAAAATACTTTATAAATCAGCATCATATCTCCATGGCAAAGGGACAATTGATTAAAATCTGATGAATGTTTTCTGAATTTAAGAAGCACAAAATGCATATGGTTAAAACAATGTGCTTGCAACTTTGGAGGTGATAAACTGTAATAAACTTATCAAGGCAAGCCTCCCAATTAAAAGCGAGGACCCAAGGATGAGCTCCAATTCACCAAAGGTATTAGAAAAAAACTCTTGTCAGAACTCCCACTTCACATATACTTCATAGAATGACGACTAAAAAATGCCAACATAATTAAACCTCCATATTTAATACTTTCCAGCTGAAGCTGGCATAAATATGCATCCAATTCTCTTAGTGAGATTTTTAGACTTTCTGGATCCACATCTGAAAGATTTCTTTGGAAGGTTGCGGCCTTGCAAATTCTCAACCAACATGATCAATGTTATCAGCTACAAATGAATCTTGATTTCTTGCAACAGCATGGAACATAGGAAATTGCACCTGTTGTGTGGAGTAACCACACCAGCTTTTCCCAAAATTGAGTTCTTCCATTACCAATTTGATAGGTGATTGCTACATTAAATTTGTTTCGCACACTTATCACAGCCCAACAAATTCTAGAGATACAATATTCTGTATTGTCGCCCCTCCATCCATCAATATCCAACTTGAATTTAGCACAAATCATCCTTCTCCATAAAACCTGTCCATCCGTTTCCACTTTCCACCCTTGACAACCACTTTCGGTAAGATTAAAATTGACTTCCCACAACACCTTGTACCGAGACTTACTTCACCAGTCTTCACACACTTCCACCAAAATGATACTTACAATTATTTGGCTCATCATATCACAAAACATTCCCTTGAGTTTGGTTTACCCTTGATCACACTAGCAGGATATGTAGGGCTCATTCTATCCCCGAAAACACAAATAAAAGGGCAAGGCTTTTCTGAGGAAGTGCAAAACATTTAGCTCATTTTTTTTGCTTTTTCTCATGGAAAAGCGGCCTCACCAAACAAGTAGGGCACGTTTGTGTAACCCATTTCTGCAGAAAAGATAACTTCTCCCATCTTTATTATTTCATTTCCTCACTCATTTCCTACTTCTAAATCCAGAACTCTTTACATTTTCTTATCCGTAAAGCGGCCTCACCAAACAAGTAGGGCATGTTTGTGTAACCCATTTCTGCAGAAAAGATAACTTCTCCCATTTTTATTATTTCATGTCCTCACTCGTTTCCTACTTCTAAATCCAGAACTCTTTACATTTTCTTGTCCGATCGATCATCCATCTACATATAAACAATGGGACCCACTTAACGTTTCTGGCCCCCACTGTTCGGTTAGTCTGCCTCATGTGTCACAATACAAATAAAATTATTCTAGAAACATCATTACCTAACTATCAATTGGGACTCGTATCTTTCAATAAGAGACCATTCACTAATGAACAGCCAGTCTCCCTCTCTCATCAAGTGGGCCAGACTTCCACTAATCATAAAAAAAACCCATCAATCAGGACTCAAATCTTTCCATCAGAAACCATTTGCTGATAAACGGCCCACACTCTCCCTCACCTCATCAGGTGGGCCGCACTTCCACTAATCATAAAATAATCTTCTAGTTTTCAATACTAGTTTTCAATAAGGAATCTGCAGCCGCACCAAACAACATTAGCACCAATTCGTTGAGGAAGTTTTTTTAGCACCAAACATGAATTTTTAACTTCCGTGGAACTCCTTTTCCTAGGTATTTAAAAACCATAGACTTTGCTGATGTGACAATTTCATCTTACAACGTGCCTGTATAGTAAAAGCTTTTCCGCTTTCCACACATTTTCTGCAAAAAAGTGTGTACACAAACGTGCCCCTAAAGTAAGAAAATAAACACGCAAGCTTGCTAGAGCCAATTTCAAGAGAGTAATATGATCACCTAAGAACAAATACATACATTTTTAAGTTGGCACATCCCTCTCAATATCATGTATTTAAATCAATAATAACCAACAAATCAGAATATGAGAGAGGTACAAATATTTTATAGATTTTGAGCAGCTGATAAGAGTGGAATGAAAAAGGTTGGAATCCTAGCCTGATTAACTTTCTACTGTTTTGAGTTAATTTTCAAGTACATAACTGAATTTTTTACCAACGTTCATGATATTGTCATTTAATTGAAGAACGCAAAACCACATGGCCCTTTTTCCCCCTCTAATTTCCAAAAAGAAAAACAGAAGCGTTATTGAAACTTTCTCTGCTCTACTTGGTTGATTTCAGTTCACCAATATTATTTGCACCCTTCACCCCTAGCTGTGGCCCCTCCACAGTCCACACCCCCCCTCCCCCTCCCTTCCAACAAAATATTAGTTCACTTTGTTGCAGTGTCCTTACACACCACTATTCAAAAAAATAAAAATAAAAACACACCAGTTCTCTCTCTCTCTCTCTCTCTCTCTCTCTCTCTCTCTCATATGGAGCCCTTAATTATTTATGATTGTTTTAGTGAAAATTTTCCTTTCCCAAGACATCCTATCTGTGCAAATTTGGCAGTCATGTGCCTGTGAGAATAATAGTGAATGACCAATTTTGGAAGTTTAAAATGCTTGTGCTATAGGTATGTTTCTAATGTAGGGTGGATAATTCTGAAGTTTTCACATTCATCTTGAAGCTATGCCATTGGAGTCTTCCTGTATTAGAGTTGCCAAGGAGTCTTCACATAGGACTAAGAGAGTTTCATTTTTCTCAATATTGGAAGAGGAAAATATTCATTGATTTCTTGGGAGAACATTTACAACCTTTATACGGAGTAGTGGCCAACAATCTTACTCTCAATTAGAGTTATACCTTCTATTCTTTGACCCTTATCAAGGGAGTGTAATTTCTAATAAAGGATCTTTAAGACATTGAATTACACATCTTTCTAAATTTAAGAAAATCACAGTAGAGTTGATTCTCTCAAGATACACCTTCCTAAAGACAAGATCTGGAATGCATTATGACTACAATGCCCTTAAATTTGAGTTAAATACTGAAGTTATGTGCCCTCTTAGTGGAGCGGGCCTATGCTCGTCTTCTTGGGCCTTCTTTTATAAGTCAATTTTGGCTCATAGCCTGCACGAGTCTTTACTATGGTAAATGACAATTTTTGGCAATCATGTGTCTGTTAAATCTCCTAATCTTCCTAGATGGACACCCCCTATTCTGGATGCCTTGAAATTAAAATTGATAGAAGTGCGATAGTTAACTTGGGGTTGGCAGGTTTGGGTGGACCACAATGATGAGGGCTCCACACTATTATCGTTTTCTGTTCCAGCAGGTCATTGTTCGATAAATCAAGTAGAATTGATGGCGCTCAATACTTGCCTTTATGAAGCGTGTAGACTAAATTTCATCATATCATGGTTGAAGGGGATTCCTTTTGTGTTTTTCGATGGGCTTCAGGCCAAGCAAAAACCCTGTACTATCTTGCAGACATTTTGGAAGGGATAGATTTAGGCAAAAGACTTGGTGCATCTTTCTATCACTTCAAGTGAAGCATCATTCTTGATGCAGATTGTCTATCTAAAGAAGCAATTCAGTGTCCTAACTTGGTTTGATCTTTTTACATGTCTGCAAAAATGTGATCTGTTTTTGGTTTTTGGTTGTGTTCTTTTGTAGCCTTCTTTAAATGCTTTTGCTCTCTTCACTTTAAAGTAAATGGAATAAATGATTTCAGTTTCAAGAGGACTCTTTCCTATTTTTAGAAAAACAACAATCTGGAAACATTTCCCAACAATCAGGAGATGTTCCTATTGGATATTATTTTTCAAGCAACAAATGGTCCCATTTACTGTTAACAAAAGAAAATGTAGAAGTATTGGTTGTCTTATACAGCTCAACAAAAGGAAGTACTTTGATTGTGTTGGAAGTTCCCTTTCTCATTTCCCCTAACGATAGCATGCTTCTGTCATTTAAAAGCGCTAAAAGTGTAGTGGTTGTATTTGGAAACATAGAAGCATTGGGGAACGAGCTGGTCATGATTGTGAGGAAAGGTGGTGTCAATCGTGTCAATTAGTGTATTTGAAAATGATTTCTTAATCATTGTTATAGAAGTTCTCGATTTAGGAACAATTTTTTTGTGGGAATTTTTTATTTAAAAAAAATGCCTTAGTTTTTTTCTTCTTCTTCCTTTTCCCCCATGCCTTGAAATGTTTAGCTAATGTTTGCAGCCTGGCCCGAGGGACACTCTTCTTCCATGTTTCATAAAACGGAACCGGAACACTCATACTTACTGTTTATACCTAGGCTTAACTCAAGGTGCGCTCTTGTATTATTAATTACATTGCACTTCTCATATAGTCGTTAAGTAATCATGTTTCTGCATTGGTATCTCTTTATCATGAATTTACACTTTACACTTTACAGCCTTATGTGGCATATCTGATTGGCTCACTTTATTCCATTAGATTCCACAATCTGGTGTATGCCTGTGTAGTCTCAGTTTTCTTATGCTCAAAGTGGAATTAGATAACTTTTAGTTGGCTAGTAACTTAGTATGGGTTGAAAGCTGAGGAACAAAAGGCATTGCACTCATTTGGATGAGTTCGGCTTTTTTTTATATTTAATTTCTATTTTTCTTTTCTTTTTTCCTACATTTAACTTCTTGTTTTGTTTGATGAGTCCATTAACTATTCAGTAACAAACTGCTTGTGTTGTTTTTCAAGGTAGTAAAAAACGAATGATATCAGACTAAGTAGAGGGCGTGGAAAATCATGTGAGAAATCATTTTGCGAAGATTATGAAATGCTTACCCAAATACCTAAGCATATATGGTGAAAAGGGAACCACTGGTGTTTTTGAGGGAATGCTGGATTCCTGTTAACTGTGGCATTAAACAGTTTCACATAGAGCATGACTGATACAGTACTATAACTGTTCCAGGCTGTGGCTAAGCTGGTTAGGGAGTGTGAGTGTGAGAGTGCATGAGTTTGTTTGAGTTCCCTTTGTAGCAAATAATAATAATAATAAAATTGTTATGCGGTATTTTGTTCTGACCAGTTATACAGAAGGAATGTGATGAAACAAAACACTATATGTGAGAGTATAACGAAGAGACTTCTATTTAACTACTTTGGCAATGAAGTATTATGAAAGTAGACAAAATTGTATGTGGTGTTTGAATGGCATTTTTGGCTCTGAAGGTAAATTCCTATGGAGAATGCTTGGCACTGTACTGGCCAGCAGAATGAGAAATAGAAGGATATATGATACTCATCATAGATAGTTGGGGAATCTAGCAGAATGGGCTCCTAGCCTCCTACTGAAAGGGGGTGTCCTGGTTTTCCAGCCAAGGACATTTGAGGCAAGTGTTCCATCTTGAGGATAGATGTTTTGAGTTACATATTTTCCTTGGGGCTGCTTGTTAGGTATCATCATTTCTGATTTGCCGTGGTGGGTTTGACTGGTGTATGGAGGAAGTTGACTGGCTCACCATATCGGTCTTCAGTTTTTGGATAGCTGCTGCTGCTGCTGTTCGTGTCATGTTCTTGCTGACGATGTTCACAGTCTGCTATAATATAAAAAAGAAATCACTGGAAGAAAAAAATATTTATCTTTTTTGCCCTTTTTATTATTATAATTGTCTGCAATTTTAATTAATACATGATTGTTCTTTGCAATTTTAATTATTACATTATTGTTGTTATTGATAAAGTAAAACAGTTCACTTCTTAACTATGTTTTGTTCTATCTTGTAATTTTTTATTCTATCAAGTTTGTGCATCTTTTCTCCTTGGTACCCGGATGGGTTGAACACTGTTGGCATTGTACATGATCCATGAATGGATTAATAGTTGCTTTGAGCGTGGTCCTTTCCAGTGGTCCTGTTTGTGCCCCGTTCCAATGGTTCTAAGCCATTCATGCTTCACGTTTTCCTCTACTATGTCTCATGCCTCAGCATGTTCTGGTCATAAACCCGGAGAAATGAGAAGGGTTGTGTCATATTGGTAGTCCGCTCTTTAAAAAATGCCAATTAGAACTTTCAGTCTACTTCCAAATGTAGCCCTTGGTCGACCCTAGTTGGATGGAAACTGGTGATAACCCAGATTGGTTGACCACATAAGCAAAATGTGTGTGCCTAGGTGAAATAGGTGACAGAAGCTTGACAAGAATGGGAAGTTCCATAATAGAGCAGAAAATTTATATAAAGAACATGACAACCATAAAAAAATTTAAACAAAGTGTTCCAAGCACTATACTATGAAGAAGAAATATAAAATTTTAAAACTAATCAAAGGATGAATATTGAAATAGGAAAAAAACTAACAAAGAGCAAAAAACACGAAAAACAAAGAAAGCTATTATAGTAACTGCTTGAGACCTCAAAAATGTTGTTGCATTCTTCAAATAGGCAAATACATCTTAGATGACCTTTTTCCTATTTCTTGTGGGGAAAAATATGATTAAAAAAAGGTTGAAAGAAGAAATCTGGTCAAAACGACCTAAACTGCATTCTTCAAATAGGCTAATACGTCTAAGGATGACCTTTTTCCTATTTCTTGTGGGAAAAAATATGATTAAATAAAGGTTGAAAGAAGAAATCTGGTCAAAATGACCTAAATTTGATTTCAACTTCAAATATTCAAAAATTGCCCCACACACTCCAAAAATTGGAATAATAATAATTATTTTTTCTTTTGAGAATCTAAGATCGTGGAGTGTGTTGGTAGGTTAGAGGAGTCGGTGAAAAAAGCACATCTCACTTCAGTTGTCCATCCCACCAGTGTCATGATTCGGAGTGGCTTAAGTGACCATGGATAAGGTACTAAGCCTTGTTAGCTTAGGCCTCTGGGCAGTTGGTTGTGAGTTGTGACAATTAGTTTCTTTTGATCCTATTTGGCTATGTAAAATATCATCACGCACAACAATTTACATGTAAGAGACATTTGAGTTTTGTTCATGTTTGAGTTTCACTCAATTTCTATTTCTGTTTTTCCTTTATTATCTGCCTTTGAGCTTTAGAAAGCATCAACTGCTGCAACGCAAATATATTGTGAACTAATCGTGGGGAGTTAGGGGCACATTTTAGGGCCTTAGGAGTTGTTTTTTTATTGGGCCTTAGGAGTCTTTCATCTTATATCTTATGTGATGCAACCATGAGCCTTGAGATCTACAAAAGGGGGGCCCAAAAATAAGCCTACTACCAACCAGGCCATTTGGTTCAACCCCTAGTGGGCCAGCTCAATGGTTCTAAACATAGTGGGTTGGCTAATGGATGGTTGATCCATTGGGCCGGACCAAGGACAGCCAGCCTATTAACTCCAGTACACCTACTGTCACGACCCGAGCTCCCTGTCACATGATATTGTCCGCTTTGGCTCATGGGATTCCAACCCAATCTTACTGCATGGTTTTAAAAGACCTCATGTGGAGTTATGGCCAGGTCACACACATATATACCCAAGATCAGGACTAGCGTGTTTTCGATATGGGACTTGTGCACCACTGCATACCCAACCCTTTAGAGTTCCCCCTGCCCTCTCACTCTAGGCGTGACACCTACCTTCCAACGCCCTTTTACAGGGGGGTCACAGGCGTGACACTTACCTTCCAAATGTTTTACCTTCTAGATAAATATTCTTAGATCTAGATAAGATATATGAATATAGAAAAATAAATGATTGACACGTCTTCAAATTAATGATAATTGATTGACATGAAATCAAGAATAATTGATTGGCATAGGAAAGGAAAGAAAAAAAATCTGACTCGGGACCCGACTCGGCCATGGTCAAGTTTGAGTTGACTTGTCCGAGTTGCAATTTCAGTTGGAGGGCTGAGTCCTCGCATTAGGACTTGGCCGAGTCACATGACTGAGTCCCATGATTCGAGTCTGAGTCCCATGTGACCATACTTGGTATGTGCCGAGTCTATAAGTCGACTTGGCTGATTTTTTAAACAATGGAAAAAATGAAATCAAGAATGATGAGATAGGCTGGCATCAATCCTATTAAATGAGAAGGGAAATCATATATAAGCCCCAGTGCGCAAGATTAACCTCCCCTCCTCCGTAAATACCATTGTAAGATCTCATTGATGATCAATGGAAATTCCTCTCTTTCCCTCTCAAAATTGTGAGCAAGTGTTTTGCCTTGTGTGAATGACTATTTGGGTTGCCAATGGTGATGACTCCGAAGGCCAGGAATCTGTGTTGAATGTGTGAAGACTCCATCCATCATTGGGTCCCATGAGGGATATCAACTCTGTGTTTGCTATTCAGGAGGGATAAGGGACTGGTTTGGGTTCAGTTTGGTGCTGGTAGCAAGCTTTTGCAGCAATGTATGATTGTCATAATTAGGGGAATATGTTTGGATGGAATTGGGATAGGTGTTGGACATTTTTTGTTTTTTTTATGGGGCAGTAACTAGAAAGTTGAAGAGTCATAATAACATTAATAATGAATTTTAAAAGGAAAACAACAAATAAAAGAGATAGAAACACGATAATTGGATTGAAGCAATTGAAAAGGCCGGCCACCATTTTTTTCTTTGTTTTGGATGTTTTGGATTTTTTTTTCTTTGGTAAAGTTGACAAGAATTTGAAGAAAAACCTAGTCTAAGATAGGGAATCAAAATGAGGCAAAATCAGAGGATTTTACTTACTCCAGTACTAGATATAATGGGACCCAATGATGGAAGGATTTTTCACAATCACCATGGAAGCCCTACCTTTGGAGTTACCTTCACAATTGGCAACCACCCAAGGAGTCTTCACAGAAGAGGAAACGCTTGCTCAATGCATTCACAAGAAACAGGAAAAGAGTGACAGATTCAGAATTGGCATACAACTCTCGTACCCTCATAGAGGGTGACTGTATTTATATTAATGTTTACAGAGTACAATTTTGTTCCCTGTCATGAAATTGATTACATGCTAATCTCTTTATACTTGATGGGATTTCTTTCCTCTCTTATGTCAATCAGTTATCTTTTGGTTATATGTCAGTTAATTATCATGTTAGATTTAAGATATCTAGATCTTGGAAACTTTATTAGAAAATTACATACTAAGAAAGCTGGCATGGTTGGGCTATTGGGCTGGTTGACCATGGGTCCAATGGATCATACATCTATGTGCTTGGCCCACTAATGCCTGATGGGTTGACTCATTATCGGTGAGGCCTGAGTTGCTAGCTGACAATGTATCTATTCTTGAACCTCCTTTTGGAGGTCTGGAGGTCCATGGTGCACATGGGCTGCATCATATTAGTCTTGTCATCCTTAATTATTTCCTGCTTGTTTCTGTAGTTCCCGGTATGAAATGAAAATTTCTATGGACCATTTTCCAACTTATAAAATATTGTGCAGTAATAAATATACGTTTTGACCTGGTAGGTTTATTGTTATGAATTTTTTTTTTTGATTTTTTTTTTTCATATGTTGATTATTGGTCGATTATTCTTCTCACAGCACTGACTGATAAAGGCAAATTCCTTCTTGCTGCTCGTAAATGCCGGCGTGCCACCTGCACTGACTACATCATTTCTCTAGATGAAGATGACATGTCAAAGGGTAGTGGTACCTACATTGGAAAGTTGAGGTGAGCTTTAGGCTGGAGTTGACACATGATATTTGTGCTTAGTTTTCCTTGCTGTTGTGGTGGGCAGTATGTATTCACAATTTTGATGCCCCTGGCTGTATTTTGGTTTGTCATATATGTCTAGGGTTGATAATTGTGCATGCGGGCAGATTTGTAACGAGTCAATTGATCATTAAATAAAATGAAATGATACTTGCATTGATTGTGAGGTTTCACATTAGACAATGACCTGGACGAGGTGGAAATATAGGGTGCAATACTACTGATGCACCATGATCAGTGTAGTCTGACACGTCATTTTTTCTATAAATTTGGTTAATCCAGAGTTTCCAGATCACTTGTTTGATGGAACCCATCTTGGATTAGGGCTAGAAAGTCTCCCCGATTTTCACAGACTAGCCATCAATCTTGGCCTCTAAAGATGGTAAAGAAAATGACCGTGGAAAGACCAATAGAAGCTCGCTCTCTCTCTCTCTCTCTCTCTCTCTCTCTCTCTCTCTCATTTTTAGTGATCCATGAGCATCACTTGTGTGGAATGGATGTATTAGAATGGCATACAACCATACACGTTGTAATGCATTGGAATGCCAAGTTTGGCATCTATTCATCATGGTAACATCTATTTTGGTATCAGACCTTCACAAGAATTGGAGAGAGCTCAATTGATGGCCCGTAGGTTCGCCAGCTTTAACCACAAGTCTTATAATTGCTTAATTATAGATCTTAACTATCCTTTTGACACAGTGTAGGAAGAGAAGAATAGACAATGGACGATTCTCCAAGCCAAGGGCTTAGGGATAGGGATCCATAGGATCAAAAAACATCTTGGTCTCACACCATAGACAAACCACCGAGAGAGAAAATCTTAATCATAGAAAATTTTATTAATCAATGAACTTCTTCAAGGAGGGATTACAATCCTTTATATAGACTCATACTCTAATCTATTCTTGGAAAAAATTCTAATAAAAATAAACTCTAAATCAAATAAGATAAAACTTTCTAATTACTCTCATAAGTTTCCCTAAAATATAGACTTGGATGACAATCTGACGGGAAGATCTGGAAATCTTATTTAATGGGCTTTAGTGGGTGTGGGCCCTATTGGCTAGCTGATCATGGATATAGCCTTCATCACCTTCTGTCTCATCCTTTTGTATACTGGACTCTCTCCATTTCTTTGATGGTTATCCTGTTTGTGCATTTATTTCTCTTTAAATAATTCAGTTAATTCTAAAACAGAAGATGGTGACATCTTGAATCCCTCATCTCAAACATTTTGAAATTGAAAGAGCTATATATGTTGTCCTTCTCTCCTCATTCATTTCTTTTCTTCATTTATGTTATTCTATCTTTCTTGACAGATCAAACTTTTTGGGGACCAAGTTTACAGTCTACGATGGTCAGCCTCCTTTTCCAGGAGCCATGATTACGAAAACTCGCTCGACCCGTCTCGTGGGTTTGAAACAAGTCTCCCCCAAAGTTCCAGCTGGAAATTACCCAGTTGCACACATTGCTTATGAGTTGAATGTTATGGGTTCGAGGTGAGAAACACCTTTATATAACCTCCTAGGTTTTTTTTTTTTTTATGTCATGTTTCTTGTAGAGTTTTACTGATTAAGTGGGTGTGTTAGACATAAATCTTTATTTCCATTCTGCAGTCAAAAAGCAGGGAAAGGATTTTGTTGAGGGGCATTTGCCTTTATGATTTTTACTATGTTTTGTATATAGCATGTCCCTTCTTTTACACTGATTGACACCTGAGATTCCTAATGAGTAGATACTTCCATATAATCATAATTGGTTTTCTGGTTAAATACATCTCTAAGGTGTTATTATTATTATTTTTTTTGGCATTCAGTTCATGCTACATCTGCACCCTCTATGACCTGATAACAAACAAATAAACTCTCGCCACGCCTTTTGGCTACCAATTGGATATCCTTTGCTATTTTACAAAAAATGGAACAAAATGAACTTGTTTTGTTGTTCGGCTGAAAATAGATGTCTTTGGAATTTGGATAAGCACTTCTATATAACAGTTTTGGCCTTATTTAACGTAATTAAGGTATTAGCATTTCTTCTGTCAATGCATCCAAAACCGACTACGCAAAAATTCCAAACTTCAGCTTTCATTTGCATGGGTTCGGTTAACAATTGAAGTTGCCAATCCTGATGGAAAAAAAAAAAAAAAAAGCATCTTTGTTTGTGTTTCAATCCTCAAGGAGAGGGTGGCCCAATGGACAGGCTGTTTCTCCCTTATCTTTGTTACTTTTTAACAAGAGAGAACTTGGTATCGTTTCTGTTGCTACCTTGGATGGACTGGGAAAACCAAACTGCCCTTGATCAGGAGTGATGCTTTAAACTTGGGTACCACTCAACCACGAGTGTGTTGGCCTAGAAGCATAAATTATATCTTGTTGGAAGAATGAGTTCTGAATTTTATATTATTATTATTATTATTATTATTATTATTATTATTTTGTGTGTGTGGGGACACTGAGTCGTCTAAGGGGTTTGGCTTTGATAAATGGTGCACCCCACAGAAACTTTGCTCCTCTAGAAGACTTATTTTTCTGCTGAACTCTCAACTTCTGGAATGTTTCCTAATGTTTATGTTGTAAAGATGACGACATGATGAGTAACTGATTAAGCACTAGTTTTAATTATTTTGCTGAAACCACCAGAGGTCCGAGGAGAATGCAGTGTGTAATGGACTCCATCCCTTCTTATGCTGCCGACCCAGGTGGGGTGGCTCCCACTCCGACTGAGTTCCCTTCTGGCAGCCCTGATTTGTTCCCATCGCTGCCATTCTTCCGATCCAAGTCAACTCATTTGGATAGCTTCTTATCTGGACCTATGATGAGTAAAAAAGATGGAACATTGGTGCTAAAGAACAAAGCTCCTAGGTGGCATGCGCAACTCCAGTGCTGGTGTCTGAACTTCCATGGTCGGGTGACTGTTGCTTCTGTGAAAAATTTTCAGCTGGTAGCCTCAGAAAATGGGCAGGAGCATGAAACAGTTCTCCTCCAGTTTGGTAAGGTGGGTAAGGACTTTTTCACCATGGATTACCGGTATCCACTCTCGGCTTTTCAGGCATTTGCCATCTGCCTCAGCAGTTTCGACACTAAAATTGCTTGTGAATGACAACAGGTGAAAACTGCTTCAGATCCCCCTTTTTTCTCGTTTTCCTTACAAAAGTTGATTGTAGTGTTCATGCAGCAGCAAATGTAATTGGTATGTGTAGACCCTATTTTTTCCCGTCTAGACCATTGACTGATAGGCTTGCCCCAAGGAAATCCCATTATCTCCCAGATTAGAGGGCCCTAATTCTTGAACCAGGGGCATAAATGCAGCAGTGGTCTAGAGAAAAGGCCAAAGAATGGATGATTAGGAATTAGGATCATTTGATATGGATCAAATAAAAGAAGGCAAAATAATTGAATCGCTAGGGTATTCCACCCGGATATTCTTGGGACACCATCCATGGTTGGGCCCAATTCTCCCCACATCGATGGTACGTATTATTGAACTGTGCATCCCATTATACTGAATGGGAGGCACATCACAGTACATATTTGCTCTGGTTCTGGATCCATTTGATATTACCTTTTCTTTTGCCTGCAGCTCTTTAGCCTCAGTCCAGCCCATCTAAATTGACCGACTTGAAGTTGATTTCTTCTCCTTTATGTCTAAATTCAGACCAAGACAACTGAGGCGTTTCTAGTGGTATTTGTCAGGTCTCATACATTTTTGGGAAAGCTAAAGGATTTGGTCGAGGCGAGAGGGCAACATGGTTTGAGATACTGGTTGGGTGATTCCCACTCAGTCACTTGTATATATGCTGTATGATGTACATAATTGTACAGGGTTGTCAACCTACCCTGCATGCTGACTACCGTTAATAATTGTCCAGTTTTGATCTGCTGCTTTATCCACTTGCGACCTACAGCAAGTGATTGCTACCATCATTGGATTTTAGCGACATTGTGTGAGCAGGAGAGTTTGTTGCTGTTTGATTCTGTATGTATCTATTTGCACCGATAATAACTCGTGTGAATTTGTTGGTTGTCTCTAGTTTTCTTTGCAAAATGATTTGGTGTGCATGTATTTATTAGCATTTTATTTGCAGCCTTTTTGCTTTTGAAGCCAGACATTTGATCGGGGGATTTGATCCCATCCACCCCAAACAGCTTGTGTACCAGGTAAAGTAAAGGGATATTGCATGTACGATGGTCTTTAGACATGAAATTCACTAATGAACTGTCGAAGTTGTATTTCTTACAGAACTGTTCGTGCGATATACTAGGGTCGTGCTATTGCACACATCGTCCCGTGTGCACCATTATTGTACGAACAACTCTATGAGAAATATTTATATTTTATCTGTTCTGGGGCAAATACCAGGTTCAAGGGCAGTTGTATAGGCAATATACCAAAAGTAAAATTGATGGATGTCCTACCCCAATTGGACAAAATACTGAAGGGGCTTAGGGTTTTGGGACTCGATTCTGCAACAGTGTTGTATCATACTAGCATTAACAAAACAGCTTATTGCACGCTCAACTCCACAAATAAAAAAGTTTCTTGGTCTTCCAAATACTTGGTTCATTTGATGACGACTCTGTACATTAAGGGCACTTTTGTTAACCAGAGCGGAATTTGAGGATTCCTCCGTTCCCTTGGAACCAAGCTATCCTCAAGAGGATTTATAAGGGGAGTTCTACATTTAGAATCCTATCTTTTACACTATTTGCCATCCAATGGTTATATATATTTCAAATTTCTCATGAGATTATTAGGGATCATGCAAATGGGGCCCACAAGAATAAAAAATGTCGGTTTTAAGGTTTTGGGCCTTTTTACAAATATCTGAAAATCTTGAGGAATCAGTGGCTGATATTTGATCGCTTAGTCATGTTTGGCCTTTTGGAGATGATAACGGCTCGGATGGTGATATAGGGGCCCACAAGAATAAAAAAAGTTGAGAAGAACGCACCGTTAAAAGATCTCAATTTTTTTACATTAGGGCAGATTAATGGTCTGCCTGCTTTCTTCTGTTTGTAATTTTCTCATTATCCATGATGAATACGTTGCAAAATTTGATTCCGTAGGGTTTTTTTTCTTTCTTTTGCCTTATGAAGAGAACTGTTGAGATTTTGCAAAAGGAACCCATAGAAGTCAAGAAACTTCCATCCCATGGTCTGTTTTTATTTATTTATTTATTTATTTTTGCAAATGTCTCAGAAATCTATAAGGAATAAATGGCTCATATTTGACTCTTCATATCCATTTTGGGTCTTCTAAACATGAAGGGTTCGTATTTTGCTTGTGGGATCAAAAAAACAAATTTTTTTTTTATGAAACCAGTGACCTTTATTTAACCACCTAAAGCACTGTAGCTCCGCGCTTTCTTGCTTCCACATATTCAGAATTGACTGGGGAAGGTCTGAATGGGAAAAAAAAAAAAAAAAAAAATCTGATTGAAAGAACAAAGACTTCTTTCCAGCCGTATTCTTTCTGCTGCATATAAAATGTGGATTTCCCTTGCAATCGAAGAAGAACACTAGAAATCTGCAGCAACAATAACGTGGCCCAAGGGCCCAGGCTGGGCAATTGAGATTCTCACTGCAGCAGCAGTGTAAAGAGCCTAAACAAAACAGAAAAAAAATAAGATGCAAGCTAGCTAAGCACAATACAAGAAAGAAATAAGATTCACTGAACTAGAGAGATACATGAGACTCAATTAAGCAAAAGATCAAAGAATCTCTTATTTCATACTTCACCTGAAAACGGGAGAGTTTCTTAGGTGATAAAAAAGAGCCCTTATGGAAATCCAAAAGATTCATTCTAGATAGGAAAGTATACATGCCAAGTGCAGAAGCTGTTTCATACATATATACCTTACACCAAGAGTATTTCCATCTTCTATCCAGGATTTAGACAAGGATAGTTTAGAACAGATGGCCTTAACATGATATGCAGAAGCTGTTTCATACATATCTATATACCTTACACCAATGAGCATTTCCATCTTCCATCCAGGATTTAGACAAGGATAGTTTAGTATGGAGTGTACTCCAAATTGCACATCCCTATAATGGCTAGGCTAATCATGCCTATGATATGATCTAATCCCTAAAAATGGATAAACCATGAAGTTCATAGTACTTGTTGCTGCAGTTCCTGTTCCACACCGCTACTACTGGATGAAACTATTATATACAGAAAGTTCTCTTAAACAGCTTGCATATGCCGATCATTTATTTGTTCTGATGCTGCAGTTGAAGAAGGGACCCTTGCCTCATTGTCAGGCAGATCATCCAAATGCAGCTCAATGCTATTGAGGCTCCTAACGAACTCAGAAAACAAAGGCCAATGCTCCGGGGAGAAGAAATACGCTCCCATCCTTTGGTAGGTGAATGATGCTAATCCATCCTCAGATGATGATATCCTCTCTTTAATCTTACCGAAACCGCTGGAAGTACTAGAAGCCAAAGAATTCTCTCCAGATACATGCACACCATGCCCTTTGCACACGTTCATGATCTGTGAAAGTAGTGATTCTGGGCTTGATTGTGATCCCTTAGGCTGGTATTCATCAGAGAGGTCCATGCCAGGTATGACCATCTTGCATGAATTCTTGGCAAACATTTCAGCGACAGGACCATAACCATCTCTTGTAGCTGTGTTGTAGAAACCCGCAGTCAGCTCAGATGGGTGGGAGCGGGTTTTATACCAGGAATGCATTAGTGGAACCCTCCCTGATACTGTCACAAGAGAGTCGCCAAATGCTCTACTGGCAAGGGAGAGGAGGCGATCGCCATGGGATATCAGCTGGTTGGAGTACCAAGAGAGGAAGAAGTCGCCATACTGAGTCTCCCAGGAACCGCCGATCTCTCTCATAAAATTGTTGGAGTTTGGTGAGTCATCATATCGAGGAGCATCGTGGGGGCCAGAGAGGCCCCAGTTACCATTTCCGGCTGCCTCCGCATGTTGCTTGAGCTGGGTGAGCATGTGTTTGTCATAGCACTGGAATTCTCCGACTGCTGGAATCTGACTATTATTTTTCAGCGGGGAGGACGGGTACCGGAGCTCACCACCAGGTCCAAGGCCAACTGAAACGTCCTGTGAGTACCAGAAAATAGAAAACATTGGCTGAGTGTGAAATAAAACTGAATCACCGGCCATTTAAAATGAAAGACTGGATACAATAGAGCATGGAAGTATTCTGATGCATGAGGATTTTCTTATCATTATTGCAGAAACAAGAGAAACCCACTTATTCCGCCGGATCCAAAAATCTGGAGACTTCTAGGATCTTGGTGAGATTCACCCATAGCTAAGTTCTAACACTGGATAAGAAATGATTGTCACCAGGGAGGGCCTGCCATCACCAGCGCAGAAAAAAAGGCGGGACACCAGCCAACATCCCGTTACTGATCATGGAAGATACAGTGATGAGACTCATCGGTGACCACTCTTCTTGTTACTGATGAGATTCACAGTTTCACATGGGCAATGATCTGCTTGCAACACCCATGGTGGAGGTTTACTGTGTGAATCTGATTTACCAGTTTGGAATCAGAGTAAACCATCTATATGGCCAGTTTGACAAATCTCTACACCTACTACAAGCCCCAAGAAATGACATAACCTTTTGTTCTGCCCAAACAAGAAAAATAATTGTAATTTAAGGTACACTACTAAACAAACTTCAAATTCTCCAGACTCCAGAGAGAGAGCTTTTACTTACCGTGATGGTGGAACCCATGAAATCTGCAAAGGAGGACCTGAAGCTCTCAAAGAACTCCTCATACACTTGCATCGGGGTTCTCCCCTGGAGCACTGGAAGATTATCAACAGCCAGTGACAAACATTTCTTGTATCGCCTTCCAGAGTGATCTGTGAAGAAGATATCTGGTTGGGTTTCACCAATCCGAGACACCCATTGAGGGAGAGCAGCAGTTGGACCTTCCGTCGCATGGAAGCCTAAGGAAACATGGAGCTTGAGGCCGACGTCTTGGACCATTTTGGCAAGTGAAAGGTAGCTCGACCAGTCATACTTGCATGGGCCTTCCTTCTCCACAACGCCCCACCAAATAGGAAGCTCCACACCCTCCACACCCAGGAGCTTCAATGCCTTTAGCCCTACTGCTATCGCTCTTGCATTCTGTTGGCTGTGGCAATCTAGGGGTAGCCCAACGAATAACTGAAAGCAATCATCCTGCTAAATAGACAGCATAAACATAACAGTCAGTGAGGAATGCTCCACGAGGAGACTATAGACATCTTGATTCATAGATTCCATGTTCTTCTGTTTGAAATAGAATGGAAAATTCTTCCTCGGTGAACACGCACGGTATTGAAAGCAGAAAACCATAGATATTCCTCAATCTTTTCCTTTTTACTAGTCTTACCTTCCAACATATAGATGTTGGTAACTCATGAATGCAACTCAGTTGTCACGATCTCATCAGAATATACTATCACTAATTGGAGTCGTTTCAAAATTTCAAGAGTTCAGAAAAGGTTAACAGTTAAGGTTTAACAAATTACCTAAAGGTTCATCTAAGGTGAGCCTTGTCAGGTTTTGGACAAACTTGATCTTAACTCAAATTCTAGAAGGGCAGATCGAACCCCACTTCAACTTAAGCAGGCCCAACCAAATCTGATCCAAATTCTAAAAGTGCCTAATCTATAACCCGAATCCAAAATTAGTGCCTAGGATGTTGGTAAGTGTGTGATCTAAAGCTATGAAATAGATGGTTAAAATCAAAACTCAAATCACCCATTTTATGGCCTTTGATTAGTCACTTATCAATAACCACGACCTGATTTCTGGAAATTGGCTAGATCAATAAGTCCCTTTTATTTGGTATATTAGCGGGCTCCATAACCTCTAACAAATGTCTAATTTGAAAATACTGAGTGCTATTTCATTGGCACAAGGCCTATGTTTGTTCCCCACGTCGTGTTCGTTTGACGCCCACCCTAGTTTACCTGGTGCACTCGTGTTGTGGGGTCATTCATGTGGTGCCCTGGGGATTAGTCATGTTGGGTCAAATAGTAAGGAGATACCCTCGTCAACCATGAGGTCAAAGGATCCAAATTCGCGGGTTTAAAAGAAAACAATTGCCTTAGTACAAATTTACCATGACCACCACAATTTGTTTAATAGTAATATTACCAAACGGATAAGCATGTCATAAACAAATGCATGGATAACAATCCACTCACTATTTTTCATGTCTCCCAAGAGAATCTCTCAATATTTAATAAAACCATATTAGGGTTTGGAGGGAAGAATTCATTTCCTGTTTTGAAATTTGCAGAGTGGCACAGAAGGAGATCACTTGTTGAAATAAGTAGTAGAATCATTGTCTCTAACTAATCCATCCAACAACATCCAGGCAAAAAGATATACAACAACTAAAAAGGTTATAACAAACATGATAACTTTTATGTTGTATAAACTAACCACCAACAAGCCACACAAATTATATTATTATCAGATCTTAACATATGGGACTAGGGTTGTAAAAGGGTAGGATCAGGTCCAGGTCCAGGTCCAGGGTGGACTCAGAACTATTAAGAAAAAGGTGGAATTAAGAAAAAGGTGGAATCACAAACGGAACCATTTCTTGGTTTCTTAGCTCCGGAACAGGGAAGGGTTCAGATTAGGATAGAGAATGATATTAAAAAAATATAATTTTTAAGAGATATTTTTAAAAATTTAAGTAATACGTCGGGTCTCAGATCCACGATTTCGAACCAAGGTGGACCGGAACCCGGACCCATTTATATATCAGGCTTAAATAAAGACCCACGGGTCTAAACCTTCAAATAATCGTAGAATCATCGACCCATTTACATTCTTAAATGGGACCTACCATTGAACTGATAGAGTGGGGCCCACTTAAGGATAAATCATGCCCCCAAAAGCTACCATCAAATATACAGCAAACTTTTTTTTTTTTATGTTGACTATTCTGAGCCGTCCATATCTAAGATTTGTGCTTTCCAAATCAGGAAGAAGATTTAGAGATTGACCATTGAGTGATCAGAACCGTTGGTTCGCAGGCCCCATGTAGTTGGTTGAACCCCAACCGTTTAATTGGCGTCCTTCAAATGGACGGCTAAGAATTACAGAAAGAAGAGAGAAATCATAACGGATCACATACCGATTCTTCTCGCGAGTTCTTCCTCATCGCTTTCTCTTCTACCACCGCCTCAGATCGAGAAATGTCCGACCGAATCGCCTTCAAAGCGACCCGAACCGACGGCACTTTCCATTTCCTCGTCAGATCGAAACCGATCCGTTTCGATTTCGGGCAGATCTGCTTCGAGTTACAGAATCCGAGCTTCCGAGCAGAAAATTCCACCTTTCCAACGCTCGTCTGCGAGCATCTGATCACCGAAACCTCCATATTCTCAAATCCCCAAATCTCCGAGGAGAAAATCTCAAAAAGGAGAGATCTTTACAACAATTGCGGCCGAAATCTCAAGATTCTAGGAGGAAAGACAAGCTTTTTGAAGATCCACAAGAAAATCCAATTTCAAATCTCCAAACTTTCGATGAAAACTTCACAAAAGGAGAGATCTTCAGACCAATTACAGCCGAAATCTCAAAATCTGAGGAGGAAAGATAATTTTTTTGAAGATCCACAAGAAAACCCAATCTCAAATCCCCAAACTTCCCACAAAAAGTTCAAAAAGAAGAGATCTTTAGCAAACTTACAGCTGAAATTTCAAAATCCCAGGAGGAAAGATAAAACTTTGAAGATCTACAACAAGACCCAGTTTCAAATCCCCAAACTTTCGAAGAAAATCTCGAAAAGGAGAGACCTTTCTCAAAATTGCAGCCGAAGATTTCAAGATTTTAGGTGCAAAGTTGCATAAAACTTTGAAGATCTACAAGAAAACCCAAAACCCCACCAAAATTCAACTAAAAAACCAGAGAAAAGATCGAGTTTTTGATATGACTATGAGAAGAAGACTCAAACGGCTTGGAATTCTAGGGCTTAGATCAGAATCAGAAGAAGGAATAGGAATTTCAGATATGTGTGTGGTTGCGAAGAAGAGGAGGGAAAGGAGCCGTTTTTATAGAGAGAAGACAAGAAGGAACGCGCTTTTCGAATCGTAGGTAAGGAAAGCCAAAAGAAGATGCCACGTGTAGTCGTGCTGGAGGCTAAACTTGAGGCGCATATTCAACCGCCCTTGTGGCCTTGTGCCCTTTCTTCTTGGTGTTTTGGATTTATCTCAACTTCAACAAGTGCCATCTGTTAATTTTTCTAATCCAAATTTATCATCTCATTGATTGATTCATCCTGTTTAAAACTTGGGGCATTAGAATACATATCAATTCAATAGATATGATTTCTTTCCTATGTATTCAATACCTACCTAATGTTATATATAAATAGGCACTAGTCATCCATTCTATACATATATTGCTCTTTAATCGACTAACATAAGAAAGTAAAGATAAAATATCTATATCTTTACTTTATATTGTTCACTTCTCACCACTCTCGTTAGTAGTGTGGAGTGAAGTACAGCCTCCAATTTATAGAAGAAAAAAAGATTACATTAAAGATTTATATTTTCAAAATTTCTTTCTTTTTAAATTTTTTTTCTCTACTAACTGATTAAAGAACACTAACTTTTTAAACAAAAAGTAAAAAAGATTCCCTACAAACAACTAAAGATAAAATATCATCATAACTTACTTATATTTTATTCTTTAATTATTTGAGACTTTACTTCACTTCATTTTACATCAAAGTTCCCAAAAAGAACCTTTAGGGCCTGTTTGGTAATTTTACTTTTTATTCTTTCACTATTTGAGACTTTAATTCACTGCATTCTACATCTAAAATTCCTTAAAAGACTCTTAGGCCCGTTTGGTAATTTTACATGTAAAATAAAATACAGTACAGTATCAAATCAAGAAAGAATAAGATATAATGAGGTTATGATGATATTTTGCTTTTAGCTGTTTGGTATGGAATATTTTTTACTTTTTGTATAAGAAAGTGAAGTTTTTTTTTTCTTTTAATAGAGAAATGAGGTTTTTTTTTTTTTTTACTTGTTTTTGAAAAAAATTGAGGATATTTTAAATTAAAGTGCTATTGATGTAACCCCTTGTCTGAAAAAATAGAGGCTTGACTCGACCTTTACTAATCCAGTAAAGTAACAAAAGGGCCCATGTTTGTCTCGACAGTCTTTTCTTGGAGAAAATGTGGATAGCATAAGCGTTTTTTCACCCCATGGTAAAATTCATGTTTGGTGAATTCATTTTTCAACTTTTTGCAAAGAAAAAAGTGAAAATAAGCTAAATCTCTTGTGATTTTTTTGGAAGAGATTTTTCTACGACAGTTGGAAAATCTTTTTCCCACAAAAGAGAAAAAAAGTCTGTACTGAAGTTTATTTTACAGGGAGGTAGACAAACATGGCCAATAATCCTTCGAGAGGGTGCATTTCATCAGGAATTCTTCTTACCATGTATCTTAAAATGCAAACAAACCTATCCTTGGACTAAATTAAAACAGGAGATACAAAGTGAGTACGTGTTAAACCCACAGCAGTCCATAGAATAAGACATTTTGGGATATGATTATGAGCCTTGTGTTTATCTCTTTCTAGCAGTTGTACCATGACAAGTGTCCCAACTTTAGAGAGAAAGGTTTGCAGTATTATTAAGGAGGGAGGCAGATGGGACCATCCATTATCCATTCCTAGGAACTTCACCATCATCAGTATAACTTTTTAATGCAATGCTGAGGTAATGGGCACATTATGATTGTGTGAAAAACAAAGGATACACATCAGCTCTATAATTCAGCCAGTGGCCACAAACAGGGAAGGATAGGGTCTGCTACTAGTTACAGTGCTGGGCATGAGAAGCCAATCAGATCTATTCATGTGGACAGGCAGTGGTTGGTAGCTCTCTATCTAATTTCATTAGAGATATCATCCAATCATGTCATGATCAAATGGCTATACAAAGTGATTCATCCACAGCGTTT
Organism: Camphora micrantha; assembly: GCA_003546025.1. Classification (NCBI taxonomy): domain Eukaryota; kingdom Viridiplantae; phylum Streptophyta; class Magnoliopsida; order Laurales; family Lauraceae; genus Camphora; species Camphora micrantha. The sequence continues at coordinate 25,899,548 of QPKB01000010.1, forward strand.
TGTTTGATGTAGCTAAGGGCTAGGCTAGCCTCCCTTATCTTCTTATATGTAAACCTCCCTTGCCATGTTGGATTTCTTTTCTTCCACAAGCTGAAAAGACAAAAACCAGCAGACCAAACCAGTCTACACTTTGATCATTGATGCGTAGCGTAGGGGGCATGTCATCCAGGGGTGTAAAAAAAATCGAAAAATTGTGGAACCGAATCGAACCCAACCACAGTTAATAATCGTATTTCACGATTCGATTATGATTATAATTATTGAAATTCAAAAACCGCAAGTTTCGGTTCGGTTATGGTTTTCCGTAATAATTCACGGTTATTAACCGAAGTAAATCGTATGATACGGTTCGATTAACCGTACCATTTACAAATAAAAGAAAAAATAAGGGGGCTGAATGAAATACTTTTTACCTTATTCAATTGCTCTTTATGTGTCATTTTATCTTCAATCATTCACATTTATCCCCTTATGTGAGGAAGGCAATTCACGGTTATTAACAGTAACCGAACTGTTTAATACGATTAACCGCGGTTACGGTTTTCCACGATTTTTGTGGGTACGGGTACGGTTACAGTTACGGATTTAAAAGACAGAAAACTGCGGTTACGATTCGGTTAACGGTTTTTTCAAATTGACCGGTTAACCGAACCGCCCATGACTCAACTTGCATGTAGTTAGTGTGTGTGTGTGTGTGTGTGTGTGTGTGTGTGTGTAATGTGTGTCGGTGCTGATTCACAAGGTGAATGTAGTTAGTGTGTGTGTGTGTGTGTGTGTGTGTGTGTGTGTGTGTGTGCGCTGATTCACAAGGTGAATGTAGTTAGTGTGTGTGTGTGTGTGTGTGTGTGTGTGTGTGTGTGTGAAGAGAGTATCATAGATTAGGAGTGGGATAGGAGCGAGCATTAGGGTTTGTTTGTTTTTTAGAATTTAAGATAAGAATTTGTGGTGCTAATGTTTTTCTATTTTTTTATATGATGTAATTGCTGTTGGTAGCATTTGTAAATGTCATTGTTTCTTTATAAAAGTTTTAAAATCCCACTCTCTAGGTATCAAATTCCCTTTTAAAATCTTGAAATTCCAATTCCATTGTATTTTGGTGGAATTCTTGGATGCTCAAGTACAAGAGAGCATGCATGAATTCCACTATGTCTCGTAATTTAGAAATCCCCAAGAAAGAAATTTTCTGAGTCCTATATCAAGGCTTCCTTTGCTCCGCTTTTTAATTTTCTTTGGGGTGTTTGAAGCTTGTCAGTATAGTCCTTTGGTACTGCGAGATTTTTCAATGAAATTAATCGTTCATTTTTTTTTTCTTTTGAGTTCTAGCAAATAAACAAGACCTAGGTGAGACCTTCTCTTTTCTTTCCTGTTGTTATATTGGGCAACTAGGGTAGGAGTAATACTTTCACTTGAGGATCTAATGATCAAACCCTGTGCATGTGAGTGAGACTAAGGTACTAACACCACTCAACCATGAGTGTGTCGGCATGAGGAGTGAAATTTCACAATGGAATCTACTTATTGAGAATGTGTACTGCTTAAAATGAATGCCCTACCTTTCAATGAGCTGTGTCCAAACTTTACTCCAATAGAATTGGTCCCACCATATATGCTTAATCTTATGGTGCCACCAATAGAATTGGTCCCACCAATACATATTGTAGTAAAACTTGAAGAAAGTCAAATGAACTAGCTAGCAGGTGTTTATTTTTAACGTTTTCGATTATGGTTTAAAATCTCGGTCTTTGTTGCGGTATCGGCCGGGCTGAAAAACCGATATGATATTGGTATCGGTCGCGGATATCGGTCCGCAGTCGTCCCGGTGTGAATTTTTTTTTAATCCAAAAAAATTCTCAAAAATATCCAAAAAATCGATAATATTAGAAAATATTGGAAAACAATATTTTTTTTCCATTAGTAACAACAATAAATTAAAATCTCGGTCACCTTAAGTTATGAGTTATGTCTGTATCGCAGTTAGCTGCCTTCTCTAGTATTTCATATAATGCAACCAATATTGATGCTCATGATCAATTTATTAGTATAAAATATAAGAAAATAAAGATAACATAATAATTATCTATACATTATTAATAAGTTATTAGTATTTACTATTCAGTATCATAAATACTCCAACGATTTTTTTTTTAAAGTAGAAGATTTAAAAAAAAAAACCATTTTTCTATACCCAAAATCATGTTTATAAGTAGATCTAGCAGGAAAGTGTGTAGATCTAGGTGAATAACACAACACAAACCCAAAAATGACATGCCAATGATCGTTTCATTCATTTTTATGCTTTATCTAAAAATAAAAAATAAAAAACACATAATAGTAAAAATAAGGGAGTTAATTTGATTTTTCCTTACTAAATAAAATGATTTCTTCAAGAAATAGTGTTGGAAGTTGGAAATATATAGGAAAATGAGCTATGGAGACATGGTTGCTCTAAGGAGATGAGGGAAGATGAGAAGAAAATAGAAAAATAGGGAAAAAGTTACAAAAAATCAAGGTTTTTGAACATCACTCCATCTCGGCCGATATTTTCAAAATATCGGCCGAGATATCGGTAATATCGGCCGAGATATCGGTTAAACCGATATTTTAACCATATCGGCCGATATTGGCCGATATTTTAGGGATATTTTGCCTGACTCGGTATTGCGGCAAAATATCGTCGCGGTATCGGCCGAAATTTTAAACCATGTTTTAGGTCTTAATTTGGTGGGCTCCATTGTGGAGTTTCACACCCCTGATGGGACATGTGAGTAAGGCATAGAAGTAACTTTGTATTATCATTTCATAATTACCTTCACAGTCCAACTTTTTTTTTTTTTTTTTGGTTGAATCATAACTTTGGTGAATTCCTCTCAAACACCCAAGCCTACCAAGCATCATGGCCCATCAAACTATGACAACTTAACCAATCAAACAGACTTTCATTAATTAGTTGTTGGTGAAGTGGCCTACATATGATCACTTGGACATGAATCCTACCTGATTGGAGATAAGGATTTGAGAACAAGGTGTAATGTCACTTTAGAGTACATACAAATGAGCCATACACAGTGTTTTCATTGAAGGAGCTAGGCCCTCTTTATCTTCTTAGCTAAAGCTTCAATGCCATCACCATTTCAGACTTCCACATACTGAAAAACAAAATTAGCAAACAAACAGACCTACACTTTGATGAGTAGGGGTATGTGTAACTTGGTTCGGCCAAAAACAGAACTTGCGTGGCTTGACAAGGTGTAAGTTAATGTGTCAAATGAGGGTCAAATTTGTGTTGGTGCTGATTTAAGAGGTGCAGGGCCTATTTCTTTTATAAGAAAATTCTTATCTGAAGAATTTGCTTAGGGTCAAATTTGTGTTGGTGCTGATTTAAGAGGTGTATGGCCTATTTCTTTACAAGAATTCATAGGAGAATTTCAAATTCTCCGAACGGTATCCCATGGGGTTGAATTCCTAAATCCTCCTCTTGGGTGAGAAATGTGAAAAATAAAAATAAAAATAGAATTCTAGGAATTACAAGGTTTAAAGTAGAGCTTTTGGCTAGCTGTCATAAATCTCCAACGATGTGAATTCGCTACAATGTGAGTTTTCGTCACAAATTCTTCCAAACGAACAGGCCTGTAATATGTGTGAAAGATTTAGATTAATGAGATGGGTGGGGGCTTGCAGGGTCAAAAGTGAGACGCTTCCAAGTATAAGGAGCGTAATAGAGGTAAATCTAAGTGGGGTTGAGGAGCTTTGACTTTGCGTTGTTTCGCATACACTTCAATGAGAAGAGTGAAATTTCACCTTGTTCGATCATACATATTAAAAATCTAAACCACTCTGAATGAAAGCTCTTTGCTTTAGTGCACCAAGCCCAAATTTTACTACAATAAAGTTTTTATTGGTCCCAACGTAAGAATGAGCATGTGATGTTTTTAATCATATGTTTAATCTTATCATGCGATCATTATCTATTGGGTTATAACTTGAAAAAAAAAAAAATCCCCTAAGGAGGTTATGGGTTCTAAAAGTTTCTCAAAAAGTAGATGAGTCCAAAAGATCTGGTTATTCAATCTGAACTTAGTCAACTCAACTCAAACCTAATTGCAGTAGGGTATGTAATTTGTAGTTTAGGTCAAGTCGACTTGTTATATTTGGGTTTAGGTCTGGTTTACCTACATGTAATAAAGATGGACCTTTTTTTTTTCTCCTTTCAGTACCCCAACCAAGGGTGCTGGAACCTAAGAGAGAGCCCACACACATGAGAAGACAACCCACTCATGTGGGAAAGGAGCCTGCAACCCTGCACACGTGGAAAGAAAGCCCACACAAGTTGGAAGGGAGCTTACACACATGGGAAGAGGCGGCGTACTCTTGAACCCTGGGCAGTTAGATGAGAACCGTCGCTCCTTACCACTTGGGTAAGGAGTTGCTCTCATAAAAATAGAGCTTGAGTCAAGACAATACCAACTAACCCAGCCTGCTTGAGCTGCATTTGAAACTACATTTGCAACATAACCCAATTTGTAGGGGCTCTACAAGTTATCGGATAATCTGGAAAAAGAAGAGGTAAAAATGACCCTTTCAATTTTCAGATTTATATGCATAATAGTTACGCATCATCATATTTGTTTATGCATGTAATGCATAAATGAGGTGTGTAAATGAGGCTATTTACATGCCAAAGTCTCACACCTAAACATGTGTGAAAATCACTTTCACACCTCTCTTGGAGAAGGTGCTAATCGTTGGTGCAGTCTCTTACATGATGGTTGCATTCTTATAGGCCCTATCAACAACTTTTGATTTTTTTCATTCCTATGCGCTTTATATTTGTAATCAAATAGTTCAATGTGTTTATTGAACTAATAGACCCCAAGACCTTAAAACATATTAAATCTCCATAAATCTTGAGTAATTTGTGAAAAAATTCTTAATCTATAGATCTTTTATGCACTTCTGTGTGCGCCCAATTTTTTAAGACCCATTCAATATTCTTGTATTAATGGTAAATGCCAAGATGTTTAATTTTATATCTTAATTCTTCATGGAACTTGCAAAATTTATGAAAAACATTCCAAAAATCTATATACTTGCAAAACCTTTTGATGTATTCATTTACCACATGAAAATGGTGATTGGGACAAATATGGTTATCATGCTTCTAGTGTCTTGCGTTCGCATATATAAACATTTACATATGTAAAGCTCATTTTTCTATCACATCTATGAAAGGAAAACTTCCCCTAAATGTGAAAACTCACTGTCCACATTAAATGCAATAAAACCACCATGCTAGAAATTAGAAAACATTTGTTCTTTCTTAGGAAGAGGACTTTCAATATGAAAACCCTCTAATTCTTGTTTGATAGATAAATCTTTATGCATGCGCTCTTCTCATTATATTTGACAACAATAATCAACTTCAAGGAAAAAGAGTGCTAAGCTGATCAGAAACACATAAGAAGAATTACAGTCAATCATCATGAGAAAGATGAAGCACAAGAAAAGAGTAAAATTTTCTTGGGTCTGTATGACACGCCCGATATGAAGATACATGCATCTTTGCTGCTATTGCAGAAGTTGGGCTCATGCATTAAAGGCTGCTAATCTAATTTCAGGTACACGCGGTCAGAGTTCGGACGTCCGTAAGAGAAAATCGCTCTACAAAATGAAAGGAGTTTGGGTTTATCTTTCAATTTTTTTTATCTATTTCTTAAAACTTCTAGTATTGAAAACCCCGTTTTCTCGCATGGGAAAAATGTTTAAATTTTTTTTTTATTATAAATAATCCTCTTTCTCGCATGACTTATTTTCCCCCCCATATTTCTAGTAGGTGTATCAACCAAAACTCATTATAATAGTCTTATTGCTTTTAGGGTGAATTTGTGGGACAAAAAGAATTCGAGTTAGCTAAGAAAATTGTCTTGATTTTCTATATAGCTCATTTTTCAGCTGTTTGGTACAACCCATTTTCCTTTCGGGAAAAGAAAAAGAAACTGATTTTCTTAGATAGAGATAATTTCTATTTTCTGTATGCGGGAAAGAAATATGAGTTTTTCTCTTTAGCATAAATGAAATCCGTATTGAGTAGAATCTGTAAGGAAATTACTTTTAGGTCTATTACTTGGACCACAAGTCCTTACCTTTCCCGAATTGTGGTCATTATAGGAATTCCGTTTTCATAGGATATATGCTATTCAAAACAGGTTTCTCAATGAGATATATTCCATATTCATCTCTACCTTGATGGACGGTTGAGATTAAGTCTAAGGAAATCCTAAATTGGAAATTCGGTCCTCTCTCCACCTATAAATAAAGCCTTTTGTCCATCACAAAGGCTACACACAAAACTCAACACATTAGGATTTATAGGCAAGGAGAGAGATACCGGAATCATCCACCCAGCCTCTTCTTCGACGGATCTCAATATCAATCAGCACCAGACAGCAGGATCGGAAACCTCTTTGCATCAGGATGGCTGGAGGTATTCTTCTATTTATTTAAGATTAAATCCTACACGTGATTATCATGATGTTCAAGATCTTAGGGTTCATATTAATAATAGCATGACAGAATCCTCTCCTAGGGCACCCTAGAGTTGAGTTTCGCACTATGAACCTTTTTTTTTATTTTAGGAAAATCGAATGGGGCCATTTTCATCCAAATAGATTGTCCAAATCCGTCTTAAATTATTGCAAAGACAAGCATTCTACCATAAGAATTAGAATCTATGAGTTACTTTGACATAAATGACCCCTATATCATAATAAATAATAAAGTCATGCTAACTCCAAGGGGTAGTTCAGTTGACTTAGGACCAGGATTTGCACCCGAATGTTGTACGTTCGAAACTATACTACCACATTAGGGTTACATGGGAGTTTACCCGGCTTTTTTTTGGACCCGAAGGGATTAGTTCGGCCAAGTGCAATCCACAAGTTGAAGGCTCGAGATTGGGCAAATGGTAGGCCATGTAGGGGATTAAAAAAAAAAAAAAAAACTGGTTTACCTCTTGGAAGTGAAGGGGCATCATTGTAGTTAGCAGAAAAACAGAGGTTAATATGTGAAACAGAAAAGCCAACTGCTCTTGCCAAAATGGAGATTGGGTGGGTAGAAAGTGGCAAGGAACAGGAATACCTTCCAAATCACAACCTGGACTTTTTCTTCTGTGGATGAAACATGTGAAAAGAAGCCTGAACAGGCATGAAGGAATATTACATACGTCATGAAAGATGTTCTAGTTGAATGAGATCTGGATAGATGACTGATGAGACCAAATGGATGAACGGTCCACCATTCACCTGATGGGATGATTTTGATTGGCCCATAAAGAGAACCTTCATTGCTAGTTTTCCCCACTTGTATCGAGCAATCCAATTATGGGACAAGCGCGGTTTAGATTTTTCATAAGTGGACTCATTGAAGAGTAGCCTACCAATTTTGATAAATTGAGCCAATGGTTTTCTATCACACAAGTCCATGATCATGGATGATTTCATGTTGGATGTGGACTGTTCATTACCAATATACAGGTTCATGCCAGCAAATGAAGTGTCTTGGTGTCTGGAATTTGAGTCCTCCTCCTTTATTTATTTTTTGTTTTTCATTTTTCTTGCATGATCAGCTATTGTGTGGCAGATTTCATCAAGGTCAATTTTTTTTTCTTTTTCCTCTTTCTCTCTCTAGATGGAGAGAGATATAACATATATAAAGAGAAAAAAGAGAGAGGTAAAAAAGAACATAATTAGAAGGGGATAACACAAGTCTACACCTAATAAAATGACAATGAAAGGAAGGTACAGATAAGAAGATACCTACCCCAAAGCAGCTCTTCTTGACTAACTAGTCAACTACTTTCAGTCTCAGCATATGGATTGCACAAGCATCATTATGTATTTCATGTGATCACCGATGGGCTACTCTGAAGCACCCCAACAAATAGAACACAAGACAAGTAGTCTACATGATAATGAATTTCCTAACTCTAATCGAAGTAGCTTAATATATCGCTTGGGATGCCTTGGCTGTTGACTTGCATACTAATCCGATGTGATTAAGGTGCTCTATTGATTTCTTTACGGGTGTGTTTGTGCAGCAAGAGGATTCTATGATGGATAGAAAAATAGTTTAGATCTTTTTGTGTGGTTCTTGTTTCATTGTTTAGTATGCTATGTTTTTTTTACAATGAAAAAAATTGAAGTGATTGGGAATCACAGCCGCTCCCATAGCCCCTACTTGGGATCGATCCCAGGCAGGGTGATTTACACCTTCCTCTCCTGCTCACTGGGCCAACTCAGCCAGGAAAAAAAAAAGAAGAAGTGATTTTAGTTGTAAGAGATTATTTTAATTTTCTATGGAAGAAATAGGAATGTAGAATTTCTCTCCCCCATAATAATAGTCTGAGTGATCTAGACCGTTAAAGCCTATTATGGTTACGATCAAAGAACTTTCAGTCCGGTTGCATCCAAGGAGACTCCAGAAACTTATTGGTCATATCTCACCCTATTAGGGGTGTACAAAAAATCTATCGATCAGTAAATCCGACCCGATCCGAAGGTAAACGGATTGGTGATGGATTGAAAATTTTGTAATCCGTTAGCAACGTGGCCGATTTCACCCTCAATCCGCGGATTCAATCAGACCCGATCCGTTGACATTAAATATAAATAAAAAAATACAAAGGGTCTAAATATAAATTAAGATGTCTAAATTTAAAATAAGAAAAAAAAATTAAGGGGTCAAAATGTAATTTTTTTACAACATGTTTGATATTTTTCTTTTAACATTTGATTGAACGGATTAATCCGATTCGATCCAGTCTTCCATGGATCGGATCAGATCGGATTTTAACAGCCACGGATTTGTGACGGATTTCAAATCCGTCAATCCGTAGGTAACGAATTGGTGACGAATTTGGCCCATTCCGCACCAATCCGATCCATGTACACCCCTACACCGATCAAACCCGACGTGACCAATTCCGGCCCATTTGTCTACATGACATGGTATCATTACTTTTGGAAAGATTATGCAACCTTTGTCCCTGGCAAACAAAGAGTGCAAGATATTATTTGATTAGGGAAGAAAACAATTTAGGAGTCTTCTACGGAAAATATACCTCCACATATAGAGAAAACTAAGGTCACAATTGTGCCGCGCTGTAGAAAACCAGTTCTACATTTAAAAAAAAAAACCCTAATTTTTTACCGAATACCTTTTGGGTGATTTTATATGCACCCATCCATTTGCTGAGCACACCCACATCCCTTTACAAACAGTGATTTCTTTTTTAAAAGATGAGTGTTGTCAGCAAAATAAATGATGCATTTAGAATTTTTCATACCTTTTTTCGGCTTCCCGTATCAAAAATAGCTTTTTGTAAAATCCACATGTCCTCACAAAAATGACATCGATCTAGAGATGCATCTAAATATAGCTCCACGAGCAGGACTGCACAAGCATAGCACGCCGTCTGGGTGAAAATCTTTACATTAATAAAGAGACTGTAATTGGCCCGTGCGATCTTTCACATGATATCTATTGCCTTCGTATTCATATATTGTATACAAGATCATTGATGATTAGGGTTGTAATCGGGTTGGTTCCGGTCCGGGTCCATGGTGGACCCGGAACCGGAACCGTTAAGAAGAAGGTGGAACCGGATTCGGACACGGAACCGTTTCGAAACCTATTTCTTAGTTCTGGAACCGGAACCAGAATCATATAAGAGACGGGTTTGGATCCGGGTCCGGGTCTAAGTAGAGAATCATATTAAAAGAACATGGTTTTTAGGATAGATTTTCAAAAATTGAGGTAACATGTCGGGTCGGATTAGGTACCTGTGCAAAAGCAACAATTACATAAACCATTGATAAGTTTAGCCTACAGCTGCTTAGATTAAGAAAGTGCAAATAATTACCCACATCAGAAAGTCATAGTCATCCAATGTCTGCTCCCTCTTTCTCCAAGTATTGTATGCATTTTCAACTTTTTCATTTATTTTATTTTGTGATTCTGACTTTAGGATGGAACAGAGATTTGAATGGACCTTTGATTTAACTGTAATATGAAGGACCCTGCCAAAAAGATAAGTCCAATGAGTGGGTTTTGTATTCCGGGTTTACCGAATTGGTTCATTGGGTTTAACAATGATTGGGTTTAGGGTAATTCGGTCATCGTACCGGGGCTTTCTTAGGGGCTAAGAAAGTGGAGATCATATATATTGTAAATTGTAACCCTAGATTTTGAAAAGAGTTAAAGATGTGAATCATTGCACTCTTGCTTTGGATGCAGGTAGTTTTGCCAAACCACGTAAAATCTTTATCTCTCTCTTCTTCTTCTTTTATACCACTTGTTGTTTGCGCGCGTGCGGAAGCGCGGAACTTGCTATCGAACAAACATGCCACACAAGAGAGAGACGGGGATTTTAAGTGATTTGACAAAACCACTTACGTCCACGGCAAAATAGCAAATGACTCACATCTTTGACTCTCTTCAGAGTCTAGGGACACATATTACATTATATATATAATTCCTGCTTTCTTGCCTATGAGAAAGCCCCGGTACAATGACCAAATTACCCTTGACCTTGAACCTGGTCATTGGCTAATCTAATGAACCAATCCGATAAACCCAGAATATAAGACATAAAACCAACACCATCTTAATGCATTATGCCATTTATATTTGCTAATGGGTTATTTGTCTAATGTGGAGTAAAGTCTTTTTGGGCCCCATTAAAGTTTAAATGCACATGTGTAGCCTTATGTCTGAGTGAGGAGAAAGTTATATTCCCTGTTTTTTTTTTTTTATTATTATTCAAGCACAAGCAACAAGAGCGTAGGTAAAGGTAAGCTTAAGAGGCTTTGCTTAATTTATTTTTCTTCCACCAAGAGAGTGAAAAACAAGTAAATCAATGTGTGGTCCTCTTTCTCTCTCTCTCTCTCTCTCTATATATATATATATATATATATCTCCCCGCACTAATTTTGGTTATTTGAATTAGAATATGTAAGCCCTCGTGCTTGATGAATTTCTAAGAGCCCAATTTGTAATTCAATTCCTAATAATTGTATTTCTAAAAGTAGTTAGATTTTGAAGAAATGAAGGTGAATATCCAAAAATAACCATCTAATAATCTTCCTTTAGGGCTTGTTTGGATAGGCAAAAAATAGAGTAGAGTGAAGTTAAATGGGCCATAATAGTTTAAAATTTCAACTCTACCCCGTTTGGATGAGTCTGGCCCAATAGATGAAGTAATGTTGTGAGCCACATGTACTTCATTTCACTTCAACTTTAAATACTTCTATTTCCTTGAGTAAAAGTGGATTCTACTTCAAACATTATCTTCAAAATAAGCATCCAAATGGAGTGAAGTGAAGTACACTACTTTAACTTCAACCTATTTCTCTTCACTCTACTCCACATGTGAAATCCACTTCATTTCACTCCACTCCTCATTTATCCAAACAGGCCCTTAGGGCCAGTTTGAATAGGCAAAAAATAGAGTAGAGTGAAGTTAAATGGGCCCAACAATCTAAAATTTCAACTCTATCCCGTTTGGATGAGTCTAGCCCGATAAATAAAGTAATGTTGTGAACCACATGTACTCCATTTCACTTAAACTCTAAATACTTTCATTTTCTTGAGTAAAAGTGGATTTTACTCTAAACCTTAAATTCAAAACACGCATCCAAATGGAGTGAAGTGATGTACTCTACTTTAACTTCAACATACTTATCTTCACTCTACTCCACATGTAAAATCAATTTCATTTTACTCCACTCCTCATTTATCCAATGAAATGACCTACTTTAGGGATCACCGATTTGGTCTTTGAAAACCTATATCTTATGGGTCCTAGAATCACAATCCGAACTGTTAATCATCATTTAAAGGCCCAAAATGGCTGGGAGATCTATAATTAGTCGTTGATTGCTCATATATTTTGAGATATTTGTAATAAAGAAAAAGTTCAAACCGTTAGGTCATAATTTTTTGGACTTCTATGGGCCCCATTTGCAAAATTCGAGCCATTAGGTCTCTTCAAAAGGCCTGAAAAGGCCTTGAGTTCAAATCTTGCAATGTGATTAAGCATGGATCATGAGAAAATGGGCAAAAACTCTAGAGATCGTTGATCTCACACAGAACAAAAAGGGGATGAAAAAGCAACCCATTTTTTCTTCATTTTTTGGTTTCTGTGGGACCCACGGTTATGATCCGAACAGTGCATTAATTTAGGAAGGCAAAACGTGGCTAGTAGCTTAGATTCCAACCACTGATCCTTCCTAAACTATGAGATATTTCCAAAAAAGTTCCGGTCCTAAAATATTAATTTTTTATTCTTAAGGGCCCTCTTTGCATGATCGAAACCGTTCAAATTCACTAGATGGGAAAAAATAAAAAATGTCTACGGGATGAAGGATGAGGTCTTGATTTTTTATGAATTTTGAGAAATCTGTAAAAAAAATTTACGGTCATTAGATCACAAATCCACAAATAGTAGGAACTCTCTTTATTTACCAAACCAGTAACTCTCTTTAAAAAATCATCCCTATTTTGGTTCCAAGAGACTGAGAAAATCCTCTAAATAAAAGATTCTCCTCCTTTTACCAAATATGCACAAAGTGATTCCCTAGAGGGTGGGAGTTTGATGTCTCCTCAACAACACAACTGTGGCCGACAAGTGTTCATGCAAATAGATAAGATCCACAAGAAGTAGGAAAAGAGAAAAATTAGTTTATCCACAGTCGTGAACATAATAGAGAAATCATTGATTGATAATCAATTGGTAGGGACATGATCCAAAAGAGGACAAAATGATAGTTCAACTTTCATAATCTGACATGCCTGGTATGGGCATCTCTAGAGCGGGTGATAGAGCCATTTTATTTTATTTTTATTAATTCCAATTGTGCATGCATTAAATATACATTTTTCAACTGTTCTGGGATTATTGTCAGGTTTAACACCTTCCGTACGATCATTGCCTTATAATTAAGGTATAGTATGTTAGTTGGGATTTTCATTCTCACCAAACTCACCAATGTTTGACCCCTTCCATGTGTATTTGGTCTTAAAAAAAAAAAAAAAGTATCCTCTCTCTCTTTGACTAGAGGGCCCCGCCTATTATTATTCCAATCCCTTCAACACACCCCTCATTTAACACTTATTTCCATCATCATCAAAGCCATCTTCCAACTATATTGGAGGGTTTTTCTTTTTTTAACACGGGAACCCGCCGACCCCCCCTAGGTTGATCATTGGTAAATTCATAGATATATAAAACTACCTACTAGCTCTATGTAACGTGTAAGGCGTTAAAGGGATTTGAAGGCAAGATCTCTAGATTAAAACTGAACTTTCTAACCACATGAACATTTTAAGTGTGGAGTTGACAACATGAATTTTATCACTCCATTCTTATCTATCTTGAGCCAATTCCTTATTTAGCATGTCTGTTGTTACTCTCATCTCAAACAAATTAAAGATAAAAAGAAGGAGGATTGCATTAGGTAGATTTAGGATAACGCAAGCACAAATATTGACACGAATCTAAACATTAATTACTAATGCATTTGGTTTTATAACAGCAACTCTCCCACGACCTAGTTTAGGACTATGCACATGTCATCATGATCTACTTCACATTGCACATATTCGTAATCGAGACCAAATCCTTTGCATTCCCTACCTATCTTTGATTTCAATGCATTAATGCAGGGACCACAGAAGATAGCGTATCGTATTTGTATATATATAAAAGATCATGCTTTCTTTGGAAGTCATTTCTTGGAAAGTAACTTACATGAGAGTGAGAGAGATATATAAGAATAGACCCCCAACCAGACACATCCAATCTGGTTTATTGAAGGCAAAGCTGCAAATTTTGTTTCTTCTTTGGGTTATTGTTGTTATAGCTTCTATCTAATCTCATGGAGTAGGTGAAGCCCCTCTCCTTCTCTCTGCCCTTATAAAAACACCTCCAATCTCTCAATCATTGATTTCCTTTTCCCTTCCCGTCATTCATTTCCATGGAAAAGCAAGATCTGCTCATCTGCACCACCTTAAGTGGTCAGACCCCTGAAGAGATGCTTGCATCAATGACAAGAGCAAGAGAAGAAGGCGCCAACCTTGTACAGCTTAACTTCCATTCCTCCCATTCCATCAACGACGTCCAAAAGGTCATCCATCAGAGGATTTTGCCTGTCATCGTCTACTATAGGTTCCTTCTCATCGCTCCATTCTTTGTGTTTTTATTCTCTACCATCTCTTTGAAAGAAACATGACATGGTTTGTGGAATCCATTAGATTAGGGGCTTTTTTTTTTTTACCAGAATTTATGACTAAAATTTGGGATGTTGGGATTTTTTTAGACATGATGTGATATTATCCTGGTATTTAAGATGCTGTGTTTCTTTCGTTAGAGTTTTAAATTTCAACCACCCAAAAGACCTTTTGGAATTTTTGAAATTCCACTCTATGTACCATTTGTTGAAATTTCAGATCCTCCGTTAAAAAAAGAGGGATTTGGAATTTCACCTGAGGGGACATTCTCGCGTACATGAATTCCTAGAATTCTAATAAAGAGACGGTTAAATTGACTTTTTTTTCTTGTTTCGTTTCATTTTTTTATTTTTTTGGTTTTTTTTTTATAACGCAACGCAGGGTTCCTAACCCTTTGGGCCAGAATAATCCCTACAAGTCCAGGAGAGAAAGTTGGGTAAAATTTTCCTGTGGCCCTAATGTGATAGTGCTGTTTCGAACTTACAACCTCCGGATGCAAACCGTAGTCCTATCCCTCGGGGTTTTTAGATTAGATTGACACATGCTTGATTACTCAACGATCTATATAATTCAACTTTGAATGAAAATTTGACCATTTGCAGTTTAAAGAGCTCATTGTGATATAGCAGATTTGATCATAAAACGCAAGATCTAGATCCCACGAGGCCTTAATGTAGAGAAATTTTGAGTTAGAAAGAGTAAAACTCCATAATAGAACTCACTTATTGAAATCCAAACTAATCATAGTAAATCTCCATCTATGCTAAAACTTTACATTAATCCGATTTTATTTCACCATTGAATTTATTGTTCTATTGAAAACATGATAATGGATAAGCATAGGATTGTGTTAATCAATTTTTTCTTTTTATCAAACGATCCCCATATGCCCACAGGATATATTTTTTTTTAGACAGTTGGGATTTTAATAGGCAAGCCCCAATGTGGAATTCTACTCCTTTTCACACAAAATTTTTCTACCTACATGTGGCCCCACACTCGGTCCAACAAAGTAAACTAGTTGCGTCTGCAATGATGCCAGCAAGCACTGCTGTCCTGATCTCGGGTATTGTAACCTGTCCAAAAAGGTACACCTCGGGAGAATACTAAACTGTGCTCCGACTTAGGAACATCTTGTAGTAAGTAGATCATGACCGTTGAAGCTTGGGCCTACGATTGATGGGGGCAAGAAGGTGCATTATCACAGATGATGGGGCTGGTCAGTGAATGGGTGAATTCTATTGACTGTCAGCAGTTGACCAATTTGTCTGTTTGTTGAATGGATTTAAGATCATCTAAAGTGGGAATTGGACAACCCCAACGGTTAGCTCAGTTGGCCTTAGGGCCTGTTTGGATGTACAATGAATTGAAGTATGGTAAGGTGAAGTAACAAATCACGAGCGAATAAAATATAAGATGTTTTGATGGTATTTTATTTTTAGTTGTTTGGTATGTAATTTTTTTGACTTTTTGTATAGAAAATTAGAGGGTTTTTTTTATCTTTTAGTGGAGAAAGGAGGTTGCTTTTTTGACTTTTTTTGAAAAATTCGGAAGAAATTTTGAAATTATGTACTTTTAATATGATCCCTTGTCATTTGTTGTTTGCATTCACTTCACTTCATTTTAACTAGTTAAGTGCCAAACATGTCTTTAGGACCACGGTTTGCACCTGGAGATTGTAGATTTGAAAATGCACTACCACACTGGGACTACGGGAGTTTACCCAGCTTTCCTAAGGGCCTGGAGGAATTAATCCAGCCCAAAGGATCGGGATAAAGTATAAAAAAAAAAAAAAAATGTGGTTGTTGGACAAAGGGTCCATCTATGATAGATGGGTTCCAATCAGCATTGGCTCAGGCTCTAAAGAGCACAACTTCCGGTGTTTCTTAGGTGCATTGCACCATTTTTTAGGCGGCATGGGTCCATGACCTTCGCTATTGTCTCAATCAGTTATGTCCCATTGTCTATATTTGACACCAGACTATGGAGAATATAGAATCCGGATCTCTCATGTGCTTCCCTGAAGTGGGATTGTGGAACTCCAATTATTGAAATCCTAATGTTCGAAATGAATTTATACATTTTCATTGCTCAATTTTATGTGTGGTCAATTCCCCTCGAAGTAAAATTTGAAGATATTTTATCGATGGTGATGAGATTTATTTTTAATGGTCTAGATCATCAATCAATGAAAAGGCCCACGGTGGATCTCCACTCATCCCATTCATGACCCCGAAGGGGGATTCAAACGCTAAATCACACGTGTGAATGATGTAAAAATGGTGTTATTCGACAAACGTTGTAAAAAGAAACGCATGTGTAAACGTTACATACTTAAAATCTGAATATTCAACATTTACATGTATAAATTGTATTTACTTATCTCATGCGTAAAAGACAAATGACCCCCTACTCTTAAAGGTATCAACTGTGAAACCTGAGCTGTTCAAAGTCACATCTCCCCTTTAGAGAAAACTTTCACCCCTTTTGGTCAAACACATGATTATCCATCATCCTTTTATTTTAGTGTAATTAGTAATCTTAATCATATATCATATAAGTTGCACATGTCATGAATTTTACAAGGATGGAAGCCAACAACTTGTTTGTATTGAAATTTGGACTAGGGCAAATGTAGATCTAAGAAAAGAAAATAAAAGTAGCTTTGAGCAGTGTAGATGTCAGAAGAAAGCCACAATGATGAATATGGCACATGCCCAAGTATAGATCCCTGAGCCTTCAGGTAGGTAGATAGCATCATTTCTAACTTGTAGGCCAAAATTCTAATTGAGGGATAAGGTTTTAGTATTCATGGCTAAAACTTTAAATAATGGAAAGGAGAAGTTGGTATAGTTGTAGATAAGATCCTAGACAAGATTTGGTGAGTCAGCTCCCAATTCACATTTGTCTGCACTGGATGGAAAATCAACTTTACTGTATTTGTATTTGTCTGTTTCCTACTTAGTCTTGGCACAGGTGGTGAAAGTCATTTTCACCTGGCGACTGGGGTCGTTCACACACCTCATGCAATTGAGTATTTTAATTGGTTACGTCTGTAATGTTTGACAACATATGATTTGACTAGAATACTTGCGATAAGACTTTAATAATGATGATGATATTGGCTTTTGTTTTTAGAACGGTTTTTTATCCATGATGGTAGAGCGGTTTTCACCTTTTTGCTCAGGGTTCGAACTCCAGCTATGGCATTTTTTTATGTGTATGTGGACTCCCTTTTTGTTTTTGTGGGATTTCTTTCCACGTGTGCAGGCTCTTCTCCTACTTGGTTGGGCTATCTACCATTGTATATGTGGGCCCTCTCTTAGGTCCCAGGCCACTGGGCTAGGGTACCCAAAAAATATAGGCCCTTCTTTCTTTAGAATTATTGAAACCTATAAAGTTTAAGAATGTATCTCTAAAATTAATTAAAATTGAAAGAAAAAAAGGGTGAAGATCAGTCATTGATCTATCTCTAGTGGGTGGAAAATGAATTGAGAAGGGATAGAGAATGAATACCCAGCCATCGCCCTAGGAAATCAAATCCTAGAGAAGTTTGGTCACGTCTACATCACTACATTAAATCCTTCATCCCTCGCCTCTCTTATATAACTTTGTTGAAAGCCATTTTACCATGAATTCCTAGGAATTCAGATCTAGGAATTAAGGGGGTGTTTGTTGGCTGGAGTTTCTGAAAAAAATTCTTTGTCGGGAATTTTTTTTACAGCAGCCTTGTCAGTTCCTGTTTATGAATTTCATGGAGTTCTTTGTTTGATTAGTGGAATTCTAAAACTTACACCTTTTGAAATGTCACTATTGATCTTCTTATTCACCAAATTCCAGCAACATGAATTTTAGGGTATATTTTGAGAGAGAGATCTTAACCTAGGATTCTTTGAAAAAAGCAATGTACCATGTTACATCACTATGTCAATTCTTCTTGGATTTTTCTAGCAGTATTTTAAACATCTTTTTTATGTTTATTTTATTAATTTTTTTAATACATGGCTACTGGTCAAGAAATGTTACTTTCACTTGAAAGCTCACGTATCGATCTCTAGGTATTTGTGTGAAACTAGGGCGCCGCCACTAACACCACTCAACTTTGAGCGTGTTGGCAATGCTGTTTTACAATTTGATAATATATTTTAATGCCTTTTATTTTATTTTTAATGTAAGTAGGATTTTGATATGTTGATTACTTGATTGATTAGGGTCCACTTGTCTAATATGTATTAAATTTAGGATATTCTAGGCAACATGCATCTATTTAAGTAAGAAATTAAAAGTAGAGAGATGTGTAATGGACCATAAAAAACTATAACCCTGTGACAAGAAATAATTACCAACCCCAACTCTATAATTAAATCCTAGACATTGAGGGTTCCACTCTAGATACCCTCCTAGGGTGTATGCAAGTTACAGTCTTCCTCAAAGGGAAAGATGGAAAAGGAAAGGGATGATACAATATCAATTAGTCAATTACATGCCTAATCAGTAGGCTGTTACAATCTAGAATGAAATGTGCTTATCAAATTAATATGGTGCAACTTTATGCTATAGATTTGCAATGATCCTTCATAGCTTGGGATGATTGTTCCATAGGACTATTTAACACATTCTTATGTATTGTCTTTAATTTAATGCTGAATCAAGAATTTGGATTTTTGAGATTTGTCTAAGCGAACACCTCATACTGGAATCAGATTATGACAAAAACAAGCACACTATGCACCCTATGAGTACTAAATTACTTTGCAATTGAATTACTTTGCCATTGTTTTGCAAGGCCTATAATTCCTTTCTAATATTTATTAAAACTTCTCCCACATTTGCAGTTTGAATACATCTATAGATCTGTATGAAGAAAGTGAAGAGACGAAATGCTTTGAAGTTCTGGGATTGGCATTAGAATTAGGTGCTGAATTTGTTGAGATTGAGCTTGGGGTATGGAATCTCTTGGCCTTCACCTGCTATTCCATGTTGTATATGACAGTTTATCTCTCCTCATGGATGTTATTATTGAACCTATGTGCATTTATGTTAGTACAACTTTTGAAGTCGGTCTAATTGATAATGTTGAACGAATATCGCATCGCGGTAGTCTTTTTTCCATCAGGGTAGGCTGATTGATAATTTGTTTAAAGTAGATTAAAAACTTGGTTCAGCGAGTTACTGAATATATATGCATGCTAAAATTTTTTTTTTTTTCTTTCTAAACTTCTGGTGACTTGAGCCAACAGTCAATCCTGATGAATTGGTTGCCCCATGGTGCAGATTTTCTCTGATGGATCATGATTTTTTTTATGAAATGAGTTGCATTTGAGTATTCCTCAATCCATCAAGCAATTTGAATGAAAGGGATTTAAATTAGACCTCTCTAACCATGTAAATATATATCAGCTCTTCTTGGCTGTTGAATTGCTTTTGTTTAACTTAATGAGCAAACATGTGGATGAAGATTGTTATAGGAATCACCATGCTCTCTTATTCCTTCATGCTTCAACCTTTTGTCCTCTCAGCTGCTGTATTCTTTTTTTCTCTATATACTTTAGTGAATGCTATTAGGCTCAGGATATTCGGGATCTGTTAGATATTGATTAATCGTCCATTCACAGCAGATCATAAATACAATGGTCTTGATCACTGAACCCCTTCGAAAAGAACTGGTGTTATGTAATTATCTGCCATACCATCGAATAAATTTTTAATGTATATGTGTCTATAAAATTGACAATGATTGGTTCCATTATTGCATTTTCAACATTCAGGAAAGACTAGTTTTTAAGATTTGGAAATTGCACCATTGAATTAGAATTTGATTCATTTTAATAATTGACTGGGGCCAAATAGAAGGTATGATGCTTTTGAACTCTCAGATTTTGTATTAGCTTTCCAGTCTCACCATTTCAATCAACTCTGTATCTTCTCTAAAATGAAATGTGCAGGTAGCGAATAAGTTCGTCTCAAGTACAAAACTGAGAAAACATTCAAATACTAAAATGATTGTATCATACCATTCACATGGTGGAACGCCTTTAGCGAAGGAGCTTGGTGATTTTGTTCATCTTATGCAATCTATTGGAGCAGATATCATGAAAATCACAACAGATGGAGTCGTAATAACAGACGTAGCACCGATATTTCATTTGCTATCACATTGCCAGGTATGAGTGTCAAAACCTCTGATGTGTGATTTTGCTACACTTTGATGGACCTATAGTAACAATACCCACCGGCTAAAGGATAGCATCATTAACTGGAATCTAAACAGTTCACCAGAACATCCCTTTCTGTTTTGTTGTTGAAGATGCAACAATATTGAATGAACGTTAAATTGGATACTGTTTTTCCAGCTTCGCAACCTCAATAAATATCAAATGGTTATGATACTGATTTTAGCTGGATAGGGCCGAAAACTAATATCCCATCTGATATGGTTCTATTTATGCAGCAGCCCAAGTCCAAAGTGGAATGGTTAACCAAGTGTTCATCCAAAGTATCAAGCCTCATGTGATTTGTGACTGAGACTTATTTCTCTTCCAATTGAAATTGTTGGTCTTTTCTTCATATTGCATAGTTGGAGCCAATTCCGATGAATTGAATATATCTCTGCATTTTGTTGAGCTTGATATCATATGGGTTTGATTCACAATTGTACTAGTATGAAGGAATTTCGTCTTTCTGATTTCTGTTTGTGCAGGCGCCATTGATTGCATCTGCTGCGGGTGATAGAGGCCTTATAAGTCAGCTGCTGTCCAGAAAATTTGGTGGCTATATGGTATATGGATCAGTGGGAGGCGATTCCATACCTGGCCTTCCAACTTTGGCTAGCCTTAGACAGGTTTACAAACTAGAATACATGAATGCAGATACAAAAGTTTTTGGGCTCATCTCCAATCCTGTAGGCCATAGCAAAGGTCCAATTCTACATAATCCTGCCTTTAGACATGCAGGGTATAACGGAATATATGTTCCTATGCGTGTTGATGATCTGAAGGAGTTCTTTCGAGTCTATTCAGGACCCGAATTTGCAGGTTTCAGGTATGCTCCTGCTCTTTTGAAAAGGCCAAAATTTACTATTATCTTAGAAGTAAGATATCTTTCTCTTTCATTGATAGCATGGATAATTCCAAAATGACATGTTGGAACCATGAAAATTCATTAGTATATTAACCTTGGTTTTGAAATTTCAGACATAATATTTTAACCTTATCAGTATCCTATCATGTTGACAATGGTACTGTAAGTGTGGTAGTATATAGGTACCCAGGAAATCCTGTCATCAATAGGAGATCCATCTTTCCTTCTCTTTTCTTTTTTGTTTCTTTTTAACAAAGCAAAAGCATTTGCAACAATGAGATACCTTAATTGGATGCACCTTAGTATTGCGAAGTTCTTTTCACTTTTCAGATCTAATAGTGACCTCTAATCCTCTATTATAACTGAAATTGGCCCATACTTGATATGTTATGGATAAGGTGCTAACAGAACTGCCAAAATCTTACTTGCCAATTTTGAGGAACTTGGTCGAGATAAAAGATAGGTACCTGAAAAACACTCATATATGATAGGATCTCATCTTGTGAGCAAGGAGATGGAGACTCTCTCTCTCTCTCTCTCTCTCTCACAGACACACAACACAAAGAAAACTCAAACAAAACACCCTAGGCAATATAGATGGTAAATTCCATATCAGTATAGGCACCTACACAAGGTAAGATCCCAAACCATATTCAACATAACTGAATTGAAGTGGAAAAACTTGGCCGACTGGAATGAGTTCAGTATGACTAGTGAGATCATAATGTCTTCTGATAGTATCTTATACTTGTCTAGGGAACTTATTCTGAAATATATTTAGTCATTAAGAAGTATTGGCTTGTGACAACTGCAGTGTTGGAATCCCATACAAGGAAGCAATCATAGGATGCTGTGATGAAGTTGATCCCCTCGCTCAGGTCTTGAAAAGTTTATTTTCATGTCAATATGTTTGTAGGATTGGATTTCCTTTAAACACTCCACAAATGCATGGGTCAAAGTGGAGTAGCTAAAGCATACTGCCAGCAAGGATGGCAAGGATAGCATAGTATCATGCCAATAAAATTTCACAATCTCCATTGGTGTAAGTATTTGTCAGATAATATAAACTAGCTTCTGAAGTTTGGTATATGCTTCATCAGTCCATAGGAGCTGTAAATACTATAGTAAGGAGGCCTAGTGATGGGAAGCTTATTGGTTATAATACGGATTGTGAGGCGGGTATCACCGCTATTGAAGATGCACTGAGAGGTACCATCATGAACTCATGAACTTACTATAAGCATAAAAAAATCAGGTTTTTAACTGCTCCTTTTTCGTTTTCTTTCTTCTTTTCCAAAATGACAAAACACCCTCTTGGACGAACATAACCTTGTGATCCATCCAATCCACAGAACTAATCCTTGGCAATCAAAACCGTTGATGGTCTTCACTTTAGATGGAGGATGATAAAAAAATCTTCCAGATTGGAAACTCAGTTCAATCCTTACTTTATAAAATTGGTGTATTTCTATTCATTACTCTATTTGTAGCTCAATGGCCACATGACTAGGGTTCTCCAATGTGGAAGATTTTTGTGGTGACTTCAGTCCACAGTAAAGCCAAAAAAAGGGACCAATTACGAGGTTCATTGATCCTGGGACCCACTTGTTTGTAATCACAGGATGGTACATTAAGAAAATAAACATGTCCTGATGCATGAGGAACTTACAATTTCTCCTCTGATTAGATTTTTTTTTTTTTTTTTTTTGTTCTTTTTCCAATAAAGTCACTTTCAGAAGGAGGGAAAAAAGGAAGAAGAAAACTTGAACAACTGATTATTACATGAAAATGAGGGCCGTTTTGTTAGTGTTTCCATACTATGAAGCCTGTTTGTAATAGAACACAGCTTAATGAACTATCAAATAAAGGACTTATTAACACTAGTGAGAAATGTGGTTTTACAGCTAGGCCAAGTGCTAATGAACAAGCATCTCAAACTTCACCACTTGCTGGGAAACTCTTTGTTCTAATTGGAGCTGGAGGAGCTGGAAGGGCACTGGCCTTTGGTGCAAAAATTAGAGGAGCTCGTATTGTCATTTTCGATATTGATTATGGTAATGAAAGATGTTTTTTAATGTTCTTGAAAGTGCATCAAATTAGCTATTTTGGTGGAATAAATCACAGATCATCCTTGTCAATTTTGTTATGTTTCCATCCTAACGATAAAACATCTCATTTTGTAAGGATTCTAAGAGGAAACAGACAATAAGTTTCTGTCCAGAATCTCAACCTGTTTAGCACTAAACAGGTGAAAGTGGCAGTTCTATACAAGTAGAAGGTTGCAGCCCTCTAGAATTCGCAGCATACTCCTCTCATTCCATCAAAATTCCAAACACCCGTGACATTCTGGATAAAATTATGTCTGTTATAGTTTTATTAGCTTTGTATTTTTTTTTATTTCATTGCGTATTTTTTTAAATCAAATGTCAAAACGGCTGAAACTATGGTTTAGACTGAAGTCAAATTAGGAGGGATACTTTCTTCAAAATCTCCATTCTAAATTGATGGTGAAGATGTCACTGTTAGTAGTTTGCAATTAAAAATGCAAAAGGTAGTATATCATAAATAAAAGATTTCCAAATCGGTCCAATTGCATAGAAGAATGGATTTAGTGAAAATAGTTCAATTACATACTGTTTTTAATTACTTCCAAATGCACCCTTGCTAACACACTTATGAGACTATGAAGTGGTGTTTTATTTATGTGGTTATGTGATTATTATTTTTCTTCTCTCCTAATACTTAATTTATGTGGGAAGAGAGAGCAAAGTCTCTTGCAACTGCAGTGTCAGGGGAAGCCAGACCCTTCAAAGAAAAAGACAATGTTTTACCAGAAAAGGGGATGATCCTTGCAAATGCCACCCCTGTAGGAATGCACCCCAACTCAGACAAAACTCCTGTGACCAAGGTCTCTCTCTCTCTCTCTCTCATATTCATGATGTCCATCTTTTGTTGCTTTCCTTTCATTATTTTCCTTGAAAAGTTTGTTCTACATTTAATATGTGGTATAATATGGTTCATATCACATTTTCTTAGGTCAGTACAAGCAACTTTTGGATAATTATCGAAGTAACAGCTTACATGGTGGAAAATTGGCAAAAACTTCAAGAAATGTTTATAATAATTCTCTAGTTTTTCCTTTTCTAACATCTTCCTTTAATTAAAAATATCCTTAGAAAGTTGTTAAGATATTCAAGCAATACCAAAATATTTAAGTTGCACCTATATAATATAACTTAACAAGATCATTTCCAACTAGCAGTTGGTTTGTACAATTTCATAGAGTTATCTTTTACCATGTTTATTTTGGGGTCTGGTAATTAGGACATGAAATTTGGGAGATAGCATTTTTCCAAGTTTTCTACCCTGAACCATTATCTGCAAATGCCTCCGATAATAATGCGGGATGGAAATGGCAGAGGAAAGGGATCACGTCTAATACATTTTTTTAAATGTAGTCCAATCATAGCAAAATGGCTAACCATACTTTCTTCCAAAAATTTCTTTCCACTTACCATATGTGGTATAGTGCTGTAATATATAGATTTTATGGAATGTACATAATTTCTTTGATCAATTTGGAGGTTATAGAAATTAGAAAGATAAGAGGCTATAAAAAATGAAATCATAAAGACAAGAAAAGAAATTCAAAACATATGGAGAAAGGGGAACATCAATAAGCATACCCAGTTCATGCCATGCACCATGAGGCCCATGGCCATGACAATTCATGCAGAACTATATTGCACATTATTCAAGTAAGGGTATCAAAACTGGATATTTTCAATTTATTCCATGAAACTAACTTAGTATATCGTTTCTATGGTGATCAATGATTTGGTTAGGAGGTCTTGGGTGCCTATGATCTTGTTTTCGATTCAGTTTACACGCCGAGGAATACCCGGCTCTTGAAAGAAGCAGAAGAAGTTGGAGCCATTGCAGTGAGTGGTGTTGAGATGTTCATCAGGCAGGCCATTGGCCAATTCAAACTCTTCACAGGTGGAGAAGGTAGGCCCTCTAATCCTTCAATTCCATACTTAAAAGGAAACTTCTTGTTGGGTTGTATGGCTCAATAGAAGTAATAAAATACTATTCTGTGAATGGAAAGATTAGAACTTGGTATCTGGCTACTGCTATATACATTTCTGACTAGAAATGAATGGAAGAACTCATCTTAGGCATTGCTTTGGCATTTTTGCAGCACCTGAAGAAGTCATGCGCAAAATTGTTTTAACACAGTTCTGATCAATAACCAATTGTGCAATGAATAATGACAGTTCATTGGATCATGTGTAAGTTTCTATTTTGGCTTGGAACAAACATTTGATTAAATCAGCCATACAATTCTGTGTGTTTCTGATGTAGCAAGCATTTCAAGAAGATTAAAAAGGCTAGAGGTAGACAATTCTGGGCAAAGTCCAGTTTGTTGGCCTACAACTGGGTTGCGTTTCGCGTCACATTAAGTGGTAACATCACCACCACCACCACCACATCATCATTATTTATGAGCTCCAAATTGAACTTTAGCATGCTCAAATTTGTGCAACTATGACAAGTACTGAGAAAGTTATGGCCCAAGTTTTGGTCAGGTTAAAAGGGATTATGATTTTGAGGAAATTTTATGAAGTTGTGTTAGATTGAAAGCTGTTTGTAAAGTCATTAATGGCATCTTTGTATTTTGAGCTTTCTAAGTTGTTACAGACATGATTGAAACATCTTAGTCTGAGTTATATATAGATTAGTGATTTAAATCTACAAAAAACCCCAAGGGGTAGTTCAATTGGCTTAGAACCACGGTTTGCACCCGGAGGTTGTAGGTTCGAAACTGTACTACCACACTGAGGTGAACCCTCCGATAGCAAAAAAATAAGAATAAAAATCTATAAATGTCTCTTTATCTCTTTTATTTATATAGATATTAGATGGTTAGAAATTTTAATGTAGTTGGTTTTGGGTAGATTAATCTTAACTTTCACACGTACATAGTTGAAAACCCATCCGCACCAAACCATAAAAAAAGGTTTTCCGCAGAAAAATGTTATGTTTTATCTGTTTGTTTTTGTACAAAAATGGATAAACATACATGTTTGTGTAGCGTCCGCGGAAAATCACTTTCATGGACTTTTGCTTTTCTGCGGGGTAAAAAAAACTCCTACCTCACTGACAATAGGAAATGCCTTTTCTATGAAATTTCAAAAACTCAAGCTCATTTTTGTACTTTCCGGTGCAAATGTGGCTGCACCAACTTGCCCTAGCGTGCCCAAAAGAATCCGAACTTGTTTAGACTATGAGTCAAAGTGGTATCAGTCAATGCAGACATATGAATTTAATGTGGACTGCCCTAGCATCACTAAAGTGGACTTGGGTCGCCTATCAACCGTTCCACCTGAGTCAGGGCCCGTTTGGCACTTTACTAATATAATCAAAGTCAAGTAAAGCCTCCATTTTCCAGACAAGATGTCACATCAAATGCACTTTATTAATAAAAAATCTCCTCATCTTATCCATACAAAAAGTCAAAAAACAACTACCTTTATTTACTAAAATACAAAAAAACTCCACTTTTCCAAACAGAAAGTCAAAAAGATTCTATAACAATCAACTAAAAACAAAATACCATCATAACCCACTTATATTTTATTCTTTCTTCAAAATCAACTTTACTTGACTTGACTATATTAGTAGAGTTACCAAAGTGGCCTTTTGTTGTATGTTTGGTAACTTTACTAATAAAGTGAAGTGAGAGAAACGGCGGCGCAATTCTCAACGTCCCCTTTTTGGGCTAGTTTGGTACTAGTTTGGTACTTTACTAGCATAGTAGAAGTCAAGTAAAGCCTCTATTTTTAAGACAAAATAACTTTAATTCAAAACTCCCTCCATCTTTAAAAAAAAATAATAATAAAAAAGCAACCACCTTTGTCCACTAAAATACAAAATAACTCTACTTTCCCATACAAAAAGTCAAAAAGATTCCATAACAAACAACTAAAAATAAAATATTATCATAACCCACTTATATTTTATTCTTTCTTCAAAATCAACTTTACTTCACTTGACTCTATTAATAGAGTTGCCAAACTGGAAAGGGCCAGTTTAAGTGAAATAAAGTTGATTTTAAAGAAAGAATAAAATATAAGTGGATTATGATGATATTTTATTTTTAGTTGTTTGTTATGAAATTCTTT
The DNA here is from genome assembly GCA_003546025.1 of Camphora micrantha. NCBI lineage: Eukaryota > Viridiplantae > Streptophyta > Magnoliopsida > Laurales > Lauraceae > Camphora > Camphora micrantha. Next base: position 25,927,096 of record QPKB01000010.1, read on the forward strand.
TCACTTTTGATATGGGAAATTGAAGGTTTTTTTTTTTTTGGATAAAGATAGTTGCTTTTTGACTTTTTTTAAAAAAAGATGGAGGGAGTTTTAAATTAAAGTAGTTTTGGTGTGACATTTTGTCTGAAAAATGGAGGCTTTACTTAACTTTTACTATGTTAGTAAAGTGCCAAACTGACCTGTTTTTGAAATATGGTGCTTTTTTTTTTTATTTAATCCCCTTTCTTTTATTATTTCTTGAAATGACCCTTCATCTCACTTTACTAGTAAAGTAAGTTGACCAAACAGGCTAGGTCTCAACAGCACTATCATAAATGTTAAATTTTAGGAAATGTCAGATTCCTTTTGAAGTGATTGTTCCTACTCTTTCTTTTGGCAAATTTTGGATATAGAGGTTTTTAGGAGTTGATTGTTTGCATGGAATTGAATAAATAGAAGTGATGATTAGAGATTATTTGATGAGGAGTGACGGATAAACGGGGGAGATGTAGGTGAAGGCTAGACTTTTCTATAATGTGATATCACATAATCACATGAATAGCTATGCGAGTATTTGATAAACTTCAATCATTGACGGGCGAATCTCAATCTAAGACCACGGGAAAAAACAAAAAATGAAAAAATAAAAATAAAAAACAACTCTTGTAAAAACCAAAAAGTTGAACACCTTAAAACAGTCCCAATCCTTTTTGTTCTAGTAATGTACAGATGGATTTAGGCCTGTCAATGGGACGGGCTGGGCCAGACCTGTGCTTAGGCTGTCCAATCCCGTCCCGAAAATAGGAAAGGCCTGCCGTATATTATCCAATCCTAGCCTTAAATTGAATGGGCCTACATCAAATCCTGTCCCGTACGGGTCCGGGTTGGGACAGCGCCGGGCTTGGGCTTAGCCTGATCCTAGACATAAGCAAAATATTCTCTAATTATTCATACTGTCATCAGACACCCGGTGTGAACCGGACTTCAAACCCTCCTTTTTTTCAGGCTTGGGACCTGCAGTGTAATGCAACACACATGATTCTGGACTTCAAACCCTCCTTTTTTTAAAAGTCCTATATTTTCGGGCTTGGGACGGGCTGGACCGGGCTTTCTATCCATTTTAACCCGTCCCATTGACAGTCCTAGATGAATTGGATAAGGTCCATATATTCTTAATAAATGAGGGGGTGTTTTGTGAGACATGGAAATGGAGGCCCACGTGCAACATGCATGTGTCGTTTTTACTTTGTACTTTGTACCGGTTGTCACAAGCAAACCGAACCGTGACCATTTAATTAAAAGGTTTGGTCCACTTCCATTTCACCACCAGCTTTCACTATGTCCTATTGTAGAGTAGGGATCACTTAAGTCCAAGTTTATCAATGGAAGTATGGGAGATGGAAAGGTCTCCTCATATATATAATAAGAATTTGAAAAATAAGCCCCACCACATTATTCTAATCTTTAATTTAATGGTTTTAATTATAGATTTTCTTGAAATTCAATTCAACGGTAGATGAAGGTTTAGTAACTATAAGATTGAGTCTGATACCGGATTATGAGACGAAAAGAGTATCAAAGGGGCCTAGTTGATAGAATGTGGGATCAAATAGTGTACCCGGATACATTTGAATGTGGGCGGTCACACCCATCACACTTGGGTCCGCATTCAAGACTTCCGTGAAATCTTGGGGCCTGCCTTTAAAACCCACATGAAAACTTCGGATCCACCCCTTAAAGCTCGCTTGAGAATCTTGGATTTGTGCATAAAATCCAGTTACTTGTTTGGGTCCGCCCCACTCAAATGAAAATTATGAGTCCGCCCATACTTACAGTTGCTTGTAGGAGAACATTTTCCCTTATTGTAATGTCATTGAGTAAATACAACAAAATCAATTTGTGAAAATCAATTTAGAACCCATTTCTTTTTTAATTGTAAAGAACTAAACCTAGTTTTTGTTTGAATCAAACCATGTAATGAGAATTTCTATTTGCACCTACCAAGTTTGCTGAGTAGACCCACATTTACAAATTTTTTTTTTTTAATTCTAAGAATACCCATCTGTGAATTTTCCTAATTACCCTTGCCTCCATCTTCCTTTTCTCTTCAAGCCCTCTGCTTCTTCTTGAGTTAATTTTTCCTTGTTATTCACTTCATCTTTTTCCTCTCTTTAGGATTTCATCTTTACTTCTTTTGTACTTATTTCCCTTTAATAATATATACTTCTTCTTCTACTCCTTCTCATCATCATAAAGGTCCTTCTTTGGAAGAACTCATCTCTCAATCCATCTCTCCATTTCCTTATATAAGCTATCACAATTCCAATCCGCGGCACCACATTGTGTTTTAGAGAAGCTATCTATAATATGGACAAGCAAATGACCATATATGAAGAGAATGTATTGTTTTTTTGACACATGCTTTCGTTTTTTTTTTTTTTTTTTTCCATTCGTGTCCTGCACGGATTTGCAGAGCCGCGCATCACATGTAATGATCGAGAATATGAAGCCATGCATAAGTGTATTGCACGACTCTGTATTTCTGTGTATAAGTGTATTGCACGGCTTTTGATTTCTATGCATGAGTGTATTGCACGGCTCTATATTTCCATGCATAAATATATTACACGGCAATTGATTTTCGTGCATGAGTGTATTACACGGCTCTGTATTTTTGTGCAACACATCATGGCTCATCTTATTTTGGCCGAACGTTGGGCGTTTTAGCAGGGCCATCCAACACTGATTTTTTTTCCAGGATGTTGATTCTACAGGTGCCAGTGAGTGCTCATTGGATTTTACTCACGTCTTCACCATCGACACTATATTCAGAAACCGAGATGCCCTTATCCAATGGACACGAGATGTCGGAAAAAAACATGACTTAGTAATTATAATCAAAAAGTCAGATGCTGGTGTTGATGGTAGGAAACCGAGAATTGTATTATCCTGTGAGAGAAGCGGTACTTACAAGGGTTCTTCTAAGGTCTTTGAGAGGAAATGTCCGCTTAAGGCGACGGGAACGAAGAAGTGCAATTGCCCTTTTGCTTTGAAAGGCCGAAAGTTGGCAACTGATGATGATTGGATGGTAACAGTGATTTGTGGGATGCACAATCATCCTAATGCATAACATCTTGAGGGGCACTCGTATGCCGGGAGGCTTTCCGATGAAGAATTAACTGTTTTGATTGATATGTCGAAGAGTTTAATGAAGTCGAGGAACATTCTTCACACATTGAAGAAGAGGGATTTGAACAACACCACTTCAATGAAGACTATCTACAATGCTTGTAACAAGTACAAGGCGACAGAGATGGCCGGAAGATCACAAATGCAGCAACTCATGATGAATTTAGAGGAGACTAGATACATTGAATGGCAAACTGTTGGCACAAATACCATCAACCATGTGCAACAGGATGAGAACTTCCTTATGCCACGAATATCGAGTAGTTCAAAGATATCATAGGGGACTCTGTTGCTACGCAGGAGACAATTCATCTAGATAGCGATTGACTTTGTTGATCTTTATTGTGTATCCTACCTAATGTAATGTTATTTTATATTTTTAATGCAATATTTTGGATCAACATTTCAACTTTCTTCAACATGCATACTAATAAAAACAAATTGGTAAACAACTTTATCCATTATCCAATGAAAGTACATCCAGAGATCCAACGTCATGTAAATAGTTCAATCCACATCAAAATTCATCCACAAAAAATAATACATAGTTCAACCGTCAACCAACAAAATACATGACACCTATAAAACCCAACTACGGTCCTTGTAGACGACGCCTGTATGTAACCGGCAAGTCTTTTAGAATATCAAGTGTAGTCTACAATGCACGGTAATACACGTCAGCTGGCTGTCCTGTTTGCGCAATCGCGGCACGAAGATGGTTCACAGCTGGCTGTCCTGTGGTGGATGAGTTCGCAATACCACTTCGACCCCCGCGAGGTCGATGGACTACTAATAGCGTCATCGTACCCTGAGGTCGAAGAACTACCACGACGAACTCGTCTTGGCTGCATGCTAAAATTTACATCATTCGGGTTAGCAATAAATAAGTAACATATTGCATGGATTTCATTAGCAATGCATATCTGAAACTGCACGGTTTTAACCCTTGCATTCCACATGCACGGATGTGAAACTCCGTGCGAATGCAATCTGCATGGATTTGAAGCTTTGTGCATATGCACAATGGATGGGTTTTTATCTCCGTGCATATGCAATTAGCACGGATTTGAATCACCGTGCATATGCACAACGCACGGGTTTTACTCTCCGTGCACATTCAGTGTGCACGGATCTGCGTTTCCATGCACATGATCTGCGGGTGAATGTGCACGGATTTGCGTTTCCGTGCACATGATCTGCGTTTCCGTGCAGGACGTGAATCATGTTTTTCATTTTGCATCTCAATCATCACTAATTTTCCTTCTCCCCTCTCCCATCCCTTCCATTTAATCACAATTGCAACCTACACACTCCAATCCATTTGCATGCACTCAATCCATTTGCATTACATGTTTATTTTTACCCTAAAAAATAATTAACAATAAAAAAACAAAAATAGAAGAAGTTGAAGATGAAGAGGTACTTGGGGAGATGAAGACTGTCTTTGCTCGCAAAGAAGAGAAGATGATCTGCCTTCAAACGTTTCACTCATCAGAGCTCAGAAATGTCGTTGTTCTTGTTAGGAAAGAAATGAGCAAGAGCAGAAAAAGAAGGAGAATGAAGAAGGGCAATGCTGTAATCTTCAGTGGGTGGGCTCAGTAGAAATGAGAATTTTATATTTTTACAATGGGTGAGCTCAGTATATGAATCTCTCAGCATTTTAAGTGGGTGCAAATAGAATTTCTCCCATGTAAGATGTCTTGAAGGAGATGAAAAAGAATTACCAGGTAACGACAGCTTCCGCGAGCGGGTTTAAGTATACCGACCCAAGTCACCTGTGACCCACCTAATAGTCACCAATCACCCGAGGAATTGGCGATGAATCGGTTCTCCGCGGAAATCTCACCAACCCCCGCTTCCTTTTAAAAAGCTTTCTCCGACCTTTCTCCCGCAGACGCAGTCGCAGCAGCCTCACCAAACTCTCTCTATCTCTCACTCTCATGGCAGAAAGCATTTCGGTCAGTATTACGAATCAAAAAGTAAGAAAGATCGAATCTTTAAGCTTATTGTCACTTTGTTTTGATCTATCTTTGAATTCTCTTGTTGCAGTTCGTCTCAGATCCTAAGATGGGGAGTGGAGGAATGGGGAGGAACTCGACGCTTCTATGCGTCCCTCTCGTGTCGAAATCTGTCGAAGAGATGGTGCACGAGATGCGCCGGGCGAAATCGAGCGGCGCGGATCTCGTCGAGATCCGATTGGACCATCTTCAATCATTCCACCCTCGCCCCGATCTCGAAATCCTCCTCAAAGACCGCCTCCTCCCGGCGCTTGTGACTTACAGGTTTGTTTGCGGATTGTAGATCTTGGGTTGGTTTTGGATCTTGGGTTGAGTTTGTGTTTCTGGGTATTGGCGGTTTTGGGTCATTTTTTTTTAATTTTTTTTAAAGATCATTTTCTGGGTTTCTGATTTAGGAAAGTAGTTTGTTTTATTTATGGATTCGATGAATTGAATTGACTGGGAGGTTGTGTTTGGATGCTGAATTGACTTAAATTGTTGACGTGATGTGTTTTGGTAGAAGAATTACAACTACCCATGTTTGATTGAGTATTTGTTTGGGCTGCAAAAGATGAGGATTTGAGGTGAGAGCTACTTTTGGCCGTGAGTATCGCAAGTTTCGTTGTTTGGATTCGATGAATTGATAGGAGGGCAGTGCTTCGATGCACAATTGACTTAGATCCTTGTTGTGGTTTGTTTTCAATTGGAATTAGAGGCACCCCATGTTTTATTGAGTATGTTCTTCTCCTTTGATACAAACAATATGCATTATAAAGTGCGGGCCCCTGCAAGCCCAGAGCATCACAGGTGGTGTTTGGATTGGATGAATTGACTATGCGGTTGTATTTGGATGCACATTTGATGGAGAAGTTGGAATGTTGTTAGTTCTTTGATATATTTGAATTGGAAATATCCCATGTTTGATTGAGTAATTGCTTGGATTGCAAAACTGTAGATCAGAGGTGAGGTCCACTGAGAAACAGGAGATGTGATCCATTGAGGCAGTATCAGTGATCTAAATTGGCGTACTATTGATGATATGCCCCCCCCCCCCCCCCCCCCCCCAACAAAAAATAAAAATAAAAATAAAAAATTCCACATTGGATGATCTGAATTGTCTGGTTGGGCTCCAGTTGTTGTTTGCAATTTCCTCATTTTCATTAGATGGTTGCGGTTTTCCGATGGGATCATAGGATGGATATCGTGACACGGCCCATTCCATGATGAAGATCATTAGATTATATGATTAATTGTATATATATTATTGCAATTTGTACTGCAGTTGCACCATTACTGTGCAGAAAAATGGGTGTTCCCCCCTAGTTGAGCATCATATAATAATTCTTGTTGCAACTGCTGTGTTTGAGGTTGAACTTAAAATGGAGCACATCACACTTTGGGACCAGTCGCGCATTTTAAAGTAAAAAGTTTAACCACAATTCAAGGTTCTATTTGGAAAAATTCAGTAGATTTTTTTTTTTAAATATTATTTGATTCATAAAATCTCTAGTTCTTACCTTTTTATGTATAATATGGATTAATAAACAACAATTATGATGAGCAGATTTTTTATAATTCATGGTGAATCACTTCATCCATCTTCAGAAACAAAGCATTACTTTTATGATTGTGTGATAGCATAGTGAACTAATTCTCCTGCTTTGTCAGCTAATTTATGTACTTATTTCAGGCCAAAATGGGAAGGTGGCCAGTATGAAGGTGATGACAAGAAAAGATTTGATGCACTCCATTTAGCCATGGAATTGGGTGCTGATTATATTGATATTGAGCTTAAGGTTTCTTTCTACCTGGTTTATGTAATGTGTGTATTAGTATATCATATGTCGGTACATTCTAAGTTTTAACAGATCAAGTATTGAAAACATAATGGGTAATTCTAATGTTGGTAGGTCTGTCACTTGTTGGTAGTGTCAGTGTGCATTTGAACTGATTTTCTTATATTATTCTGTAATATGATTTTCTTATACTATATCATTATATATGAGACAGAAAAACTTTTCTTATCCTCTTTCTTTTATTTTTTTTTTATTTTTTTATTAACATGAGATACAAAAGGATTTATTATCATGGTCATTTGGCAACATCCTCGGCTTGCTTGGGTGGTCTAGAAAATCTCATGTGCATGCTTCGATTGTAACTTTAATTTTTAGGGAAATACAATCTTAATGTTTTATCCACTTTAAATTGTACTGGACAAGGTTTAAAGTCTTGGATTTTTACTTGGAAGTAAACGTGATACTAAGTTGACTCAATCCAGTTTTCTGTTTCTTGCCTAAAGGCAGTTGGTGATGATCCATTTTGACACCTTCCCTCCATATTTTATGTTGATAGGTGACATGACTTGAACCCTTAACCTAGTGGCTGTGATGATGAGCACCTTCCTTGAACTAGTGATGCATGCCTTCCTTGAAATGGAAACACAAGGGTGTAAAAGTGCTTAATGAGATCCTTGAGGAGTGAATCTCTTGTTACCCCATCTTCAGCATGGGAATTGGCTATTCATTTGCCAAACACAATCCAGCACAATGCATGGACATAAGATACATTCATATTCCTACATGTTTTTTATTTTTTAATTTTTAATTTTCGATTTAAATGAGTAATGGATTCTATATTTACAATTTCGTAAAGAAGCCAATTCAACTAATATTTTTAAAGTTCTATTTACCAAAAAAAAAAAAAAAACACTAATATTTTTAAAGTCCTTCAGTAACAATCGACACAAAAAATTTGCAAGAACTTGAAACGTTTTCAATTATGATTCATAATAGTATCACCAATCCTTAGCGTGAGCCGTGAGGAATCCCTTTGGGGCTTCCATCAAAATTAAGGGCGCATTTGGAAATAGCCGTGGATTTTGTGTCTTGCAAAATTCACATTGTAATTTTCCCGTGGACATTTCGAGTGTGGATTCCACAAGACACGGGATCTATAGTTTCTACTTGGTGTAGTACTCGAGGAGGGAGGGACTACACAGATGATGCAGGACAAAATGAAATCTAACCTTATATGGTATGATGAGATCAGAATTAGACTTAATAAGCAAAATAAAATTTAAACACACCATTCATATTGGTAAATATTGCAATCTAATGGAAAAATCAGTAATTGATCCCAAAACAGGCTTGCAGTCCTGCAGTAAAGGTTCCTCTCAGTTGAATGGGTAGGATCCCAATGGAAGATAGAACTCCCAAAATGCTTAGGGAATGCCCAATTGTGCAGAACTCGTGTTTCTTGTATTCTATTTGGGCAGGGATTAGGTGAGATGAACTTGGGTTGAGATCCAGCGACAAGGGTCGCAGATCTGATGAATAGGATCTTAAAATTTAGGGTTAGGAAGATTGCTCGTAGGAAAAGAAATAGAGAAAGAGAAGAGGATACCTTTATTGGGCTCTCACCAAACTCCGATCTGGAGGCGTTACGTCCTTTGAGCAAGGGGAACCCAAGAGACTCACAGAGAAGAAGAGGGAAAATCCATTCCTTTCATTAATCTCAAAGTTTCATTACAAGATAGCATAGCATTGGGAAGAAACAAACCAAGACACTTTATTAATATTAGCCCTAAGTGATGACATCATCACATAATAATAATAAAAAAAGAAAAAGAAATGGAAAAGAGGGAGGGAGGACTTGTGCGCACGAATCCCGAGGGCATTTTCTCTTAAGTCGTGGCCCCCTTTATTCTTTATTCTCTTTTTTAATGAACATGGGCCCCTTTTTATGACTCTATTTTTCATTTAATAACTTGGGCCCCTCTCAACTTTAAAACCCTTTTATTTCAACCCATGTGACACTTCCCAAAGTGGGGCCTTCTATGTGATTGCACGCATGGGGCCTTTTCTCCTTCAAATGGTAGATCCGCCAAAATCCAACCATCGGATATCATCGTAATGGTAATCCAACGGTGGATTTATGACATCTTGGCGAGCAAAGTCATGATACATATCATCCATCCACATCATATCTTGATCCGCCACCCTACGCTTCCTCCTTTGGTAGACCTTGAAGGAATTGGGGGAATTAGGCATGATGTCCCCATCAACAGATCTTTTGGCAAATCACTGGTCTGACCCCTTCCCTTCAGACCATAAAATCCTCGAAGACGTGGACTTTGGCTGGCATTATTACATAGCATATCCGCTGAAGACTTTTGCATCAAATGTTGGATTGGCACATATTTGCAGAAAACTTTGTTTTCCATGGAAAAATATCACTGCAAGAATGAGCCTCAAATTTCAACAGTGTATGGTGGAGGCTATTTAACCAAAGGTCTAATTTCCTATTTTCCTACCCTTAATTATCTAGGTTGATTCATATTGTATCTCTTACTTTTTACCCCATCAGCCATTTTAAATATGCCAAAAATGCACATATAACTATACTAACAAGTACTAAAGTAAACAATCATTCAGCACAATCAGAAATCACAAATAAAACTACTAATGTTTAAAAACGCATTAAAATGAGATTCTATAACAACCTAATTAATCAATATAAAAAACAGGATGTAATTCACAAATCAGAAATGCCTAAATGAGCAAAGCTTGAGCTTGTGTTAGATGTGCATTGCGGGGGTATGTTAGGATTCTGCATTTGTGTATGTTATTGTCTATCTTTTACTATTGTTACTAAGCTCATTGAAAGTCCACTAGTTTGAAACTTGCCCTTTGCCCCAGTTGATAAATATCTGTGCCCTATCAGCATCATCAAGTATTTTTCTCACCTGTTCCATATTGTGGCTCGTGAGCATCATTATACTATGCTGTTGGTATCTTTCACCACAACTTCATTATCTTTGCCTTCATCACGACTTCACAAGCACTAAAGGTGAATTTGTATACATATTTTGAAATATTTATCCTATTTTGTTTTTTCTAGTTTCTACCAAATTCCTAATTTTAAACAATTTTTGCCATCCAGTGTTCTAAATTCTCTGTCATGACAACTGAAGATCTCCTTGCTTGAATAATTCTGAGAGCAACTTATTAAGACTTTACTACCGTTCATCTTTGTAGGTTGCTCACGAATTCATGAATTTTATTGCTGGAAAGAAGCCTAAAAATGTCAAGCTAATTGTTTCTTCACACAACTATGAATACACTCCATCTGTTGAGGAAATTAGTGACCTTGTGGTAACTATACAATCTACTGGAGCTGACATAGTGAAGATAGCAACAAATGCTGTTGATATCACTGACGTGGCACGTATGTTTCAAGTAATTGTGCATTGCCAAGTAAGTAACCATGTTCCAAACTGTTTCTCAACTGAATATTATCATTTGGAAATTTCCATATATGCATTTATATATTATACACATACAAGGGCAAGCACATGAGGGCACATACACATATACAAAGAGGAGGAAATTATATTTGTCTGCCTTCAATGGCAGACCCAGGATTTTCATTTGGGTGGTGCGAGCAAATGCTCAAGTGAAAACGTTAAACAATAATATAAGAACTTTTAAGGTATTACTAAAGAGGTTTCTTGAATCTCACGGGTGTGACCGCACCCATGTGCGGACACTTAGGTCCGCCACTGGTTGCTTGTATGAAATGGTCACACCTCTCCCCCAGTTAAAGTTCTCATATTTGAACTGCAACAATCCTTCTTGCTGATCTGGCATCTACCGCATGAACATCTCCAGCTTCTCTGACCTAAACTCATCGCCAATGAGAACATCATATTTCACCTCCCATTGGAGCTCGCTCCCTCGTCTTTGCCACCACAAACTCCTTGCACCTGCCTTTACAGCCCCATCTCCAGATCCATCTCCAACACCAGATTCCACCGCGACTTCTTCTCTATGGAAACAATCTCTCTGACCCTCTCCCTCCTGCTTTGCAACCTCCCTTGCCTCCCAGACCCATATCTTTGTCTTGCCCACTGCCGCCAGCTGCAGTGGCTTTTCACCGGTGCGAACTTGAGAACCCTGCATCAGATTCAGACCACCACCTCCCACCAGCAGTCGTCACAGCCCCATATGTGATCACGGTTTACCAGGAAGAGCCTTCTCTACCATTCAGAAAAAAAGAAAAGGAAAAAAAGAAAAAGAGGAAGAGCCTTTTCTTGACAATCATTACAACTTAGTACTTAGACCTTTTCATGCATTTCTGCTGCTTGAGATCTTATCATTTTCTTTGATTCCCGGTGCTTGGGATGGGTGGCGGGTAAAAATCTAAGTCTATTCATAGCTGGTGATATGGTTTTGTTGGTTGGGAGGTAACAGCAACTGAAAGTCGTAAGCTTGATGTTAGTGCATCTTCTTTCACCTGGGTTAAGTCAAGGTTGAGCAATGGAAGCTCTCTTTTATTGCCCCCAAAAATTGCCCAGTTTCTGTTTGGTTTCATCGGTATGGGCTGGGATTGGCCCATTTAAACAAGCTCCCAAAACTGCCCAGTTTCTATTTGGTTTGCAGGAATTTCCTGCAATTTGCAAACAAATCACTGCACTCATCCTGTTTCTGTTTGATCTGCATCCCCTTGCTTTGAGTTTTATTGAATATTTGGGATTGTTTGAGGCCCAGTTGATTCTTTGGCCCACCTATAAGTGTGTCCGGGACTCCGGGTTCTGTAGGCTCAATCACAAGCATCCAAAGATTTGAATAATAATTTTATTGACTGTCATCAATCGATGCAAATTGATCCGCATCAGTTTGTAGGCCACTAGTCAAGGTGTTGAGATATTCTAAACTAGATAGTTGATGCATCTCCTTCACTGTTGGAATCATCATATCAAAGTGTTGAGACATTCTAAACTAGATAGCCTAAACGTTTTTTTCTCCTTTGTGTTATGTGGAAAACATGGTGCCCACAAAAATAGAAAATAAAAATGCAAATGCATTTGTTTAGTAAAGAACCAATGTAAGTTGAACATATGTATAGAAAACAGCCCAATAATCCCTCATTTTTACACTGTTCTATCTTTTTGTTAGTGCTTTACAAATCCATTCAGATTCATCCAAGCACTTGCTTTAGCCCATACAAGCACAGTCGATTCTCATGTACAGATTGATATTTTTTCTATGATAGGGAATGTACGTTGATGCCACCACATCTTGCCGGCCATCTACTGATGTGATCCGACTTGAGGGTGATGCTTCTTTCCATAAGGTTGTCATATCCTTTTTCTATTTGAAAGCAAATGACTCTTGAGAGATTGTGGATCCTTGCATTTCATCCAATGTAGTATCCAATATCTTAATTTGGGCACCATGTTTTGGTGAACTGTGCTAAAACACCTATTATGATAGTTTCTACAGTTTCCCTATTTAAGGTTTAGAAAACCCTAGTAGAAAAATGGAAGAAAAGAAGAAATTGGAGGAGAATAATTTTCTGTGTACTCGGATATCCCACGAAGATATATTTTGCGGCTTTTGCATCATGCTTATCTCATTATTGCTTTGAAGTATGTATAAAGCAGACACATCCAAATACTTGTGGAGTAACAGAAACTATTGGTGCTGATGGGTTCAAAATCTGTATCAGTGACTTTCCTCCTAGAGTACTTTATGACATACAATTAATGAGAAATGAAGCTGTGAGAACAGTGATTGACCAGAATGCCTTTGGAACATTCATTTAGTTATAATAGAGCTTTGGTGACTTTCAGTAAATGTCAATTTTTGTGTTCTGCTTCACCATTCTGTTTTAGAGTAAGAGGACATGAATTTCATGATTCAATCCCATTTACTTGGAGGTATCCTTGAAACACGCTTGATGTTTACTTACCTCCATTATTTGATCTAAACACTTTGGCTTCGGCATCAAACCTATTTTTTCCTTCTTATATAACTCCTCAAATATATATGGTAGTTGACCACAAGATTTATCATAGACACCCATGTACATCTAAAAGCATCATTAATTAATGATAACTAGAAATAGAGGTAAGAGGAGCATACCAAACATCATGATGTATTAGAGAAAAGGAGCTTGATTCCTTTTGTTAATACTAAGGGGATATGATGTTCTGTATTTCTTTGAAGGTTGGCAAATTTCACAATCAAGCTTTTTAAGGCTACTAACTGTTATATTTCACAGTCAAGTTCTTTGAAAGTTGACAAGTTTCACTATTATTAATGCTTAACAATGGAAAAAGAGTCCTAAGGCTACTAGCCGATAAATGTCCTAATCGGCAATGCCACTTCATAATATCTTCTGCATTAGCTGATAATGACTGGTAGGTTGATGGAAGACTTCAAAGTTGAATCAATGTCACCGCCAATCATCTTTCCTGTCTCCAGATCTTGGAAAACGCAATATGAAGGAAAGAACATGACACTGCAGTCGTGGGACTTAGTTGAAGTGCTAACAGAAATTAAATTATGAGATGATTGAGGAACATCCATTATTAAAGGAAGGACAAGAGTTGGACAATGTCAAGTTGTCAACTGGTGCTTCCCCAGTACTTATTTAAGGCTACTAACTGACAAATTTCACATTCAAGTTCTTTGAAAGTTGACAAGTTTCACTATTATTGATGCTTAACAATGGAAAAAGAGTCCTAAGGCTACTAGCTGATAGATGTCCAATACGGCAATGCCACTTCATAATATCTTGTGCATTAGCTGCTAATGACTGGTAGGTTGATGGAGACTTCAAAGTTGAGTCAATGTCGCCACCAATCATCTTTCTTGTCTCCAGATATTGGAGAACGGAACATGAAGGAAAGAACGTGGCACTGCAGTCCTGGGACTTAGTTGAAATGCTAACAGAAATTAAATTATGAGATGATTGAGGAACATGCATTATTAAAGGAAGGATAAGAGTTGGAAAATGTCAAATTGTCAACTGGTGCTTCCCCTACTAGTGCGTAGTTTCCATTGGCAACGCGGATCCTTCCATGAGAAGAGGGCTTCTATGTTTTAAATGTTTAACACATACCTATCATGTGATCTGTACCTTCGAACTCAATTACCCATTTGGAGTTGGTTGAAGACGTAGATGCCATGTGCGCTGAAGATCCTGTGTATGCAACCATTCTAGTTGATGATGATGGAGCAACAAAACATTCTAATGCCTGTAACTTCTCATGGAGTACAGAGAGCTCTTTTGTAATGTTCACTTCATTGTTACTTTTGGATATAGGTGTGTAACAGTTACAATGGTATTGTTGAAACTCGCTTGAACATGAATAACTCCTTTTTGTATTCTACATCCATTCTTACTTGAACCAATACGCACATTCCTATGTGAACCAATTCTTGGTATAGGTTTTTTCATATTTTTTATCATCTCATAAATATGAGTAAGATATATATGGATATATCCATTTCATGTCAAAACAGCTATGCTGGTATTCCAACTAAATCCCAACAATACTCACAAGTATGTCAATTTTTTCCACAATGAGTACAATGCAACAGTTTTTTGAATAGTAATAAACTAATTAATTCATGAAATCCCAATTTTAATAGTTAAAATCATCGTCAGTACGTTATCCCATCAATCTGCACTTGGTTAAAAGACTTCTCTAAAATACCATATAGGTAAACTCTCTCTAAAATACAATGTATGTGATCTCTCTTTGTGTGTGTATGTGTTTTGCGTGTGTGCCTATGATGCCCATATATTGATATGGGTACGGACACGGATGAAGGGTTTGAGCGTGTGACTCTATGCTTTTGAAAATCTAGGACCAAGATATAGATACGGAAAGGGTGTCCTAATTTTTCTTTAGATCACTTTCGAATTTAATGAAATTTTATTTGTTTAAGTTCCTTTCTAAGTAAAGAACTATATGAAATAATGGACTTAGTAGGATATGGTTAACTTGTACCATAGATGTATTGGTGTAGTATTGGGTATCAATGTGAGTGTTGTATTGTATAAATTGGATTTCTATAAATTTCTGTAACATTATATCTGCAAGTCTATTGGTAATGACATGGATTGTATTTTCAGGTTCCAATGATAGGATTGGTTATGCGTGAGAGGGGTGTGATCTCACGGTTGCTTTGTGCTAAGTTTGGAGGATATCTTACTTTTGGAACACTCGATGCGGGAAAAGAATCAGCTCCTGGGCAGCCTACCATCCAAGATTTGCTAAATTTGTACAATTGCAGACAAATAGGAACTGATACCAAAGTATTTGGAATAATTGGAAAGCCTGTAGGTCATAGCAAGTCACCACTTTTGCATAATGAAGCTTTTAAGTCAGTTGGCTTTGATGGAGTTTATGTGCCTTTCTTGGTGGACAATGTAGAAAGTTTTCTCAATGTCTATTCTTCCCCAGATTTTGCTGGATTCAGGTTAGATTCTCCACCAGAGAATACTTAAACCCTTATTGTCTTTTCTTCTTTGAATTGATTTCAAGTGAGACTCCCTCAGGATATCACTTTCTATATGTGTGCATATGGAAATTAACTAAGGAGGCTAGACCATTTTTAAGACTCCTTTTATGCTAAAAGAGGTCCAGCTCATGCGCCGCCCCCCACCCCCCCACAAAAAAAAAAAAAACCTTGGTATGCATGCTGATCATGGGAGGAGAGAGGGGTTGTAAAAGCCTATGTATGAGCTAGGGTGTGCCAAAAATGGGGGCATCTTATCTTCCAAACCTTTGGTTTTAGGACTTAAAAGCTAGACAATTTAAACCCTTAGAAAAGAGGGTTTTTTTTTTTTTTTTGGTTGAATATATGCATTTTTTGGGGGTCATTATCATTAAATCCAACAGTGATTGGCGATCGAATGAATGTGATTGGCGTGTGCCAATTCATGGGGGAGTAGTGAGTGTGAGGACATTGTATTGATCATATATAGGTCACGCTGTATCTGTCACATATAGCTATTTCGTTTGAAGACTTCATTGGCCAACTCTTTCCCTCATACCATTTTAATGATTCCAAGGGCATGTTTGTGTAACCGCTTTCCCACAACAGCGAAAAGGAAAAGCTCCCACTTTCTATGAGGAAAAGCATCAAAGCAGGGGCAGATAGGGGTAGGGAAATTTTTAACAGAAAATCAGAAGTTCGCAGACTTCCGTTACCATTAGGGTGCATTTGTGCAATGAGAGGATTTTGAATTCTTCTGATTTTCCGTGTAGCCTACTACTTCTTTGTTTGGTGTGATACATTTTCCTCGTGGAATGAACTGATTTTCCTCGATAGAGAGGATTTTGATTTTCTATGGGATGAGTAGGAATACAGGATTCCTCTTTCCCATGGAAACAAAAATCTGTGGACTGCAGAATTCTCTCCTTGCGCAAACAAGTTCTTAAAGTTCTCATCGTCCATGAGTTGTCCGGTTTTATGAGCATCTGCCCAAACCATCTCAGATGTCTTTCCTTTGATCTCTATTATATTTAGAGCCACCAATGAATTTCATCTTATGTACATGTTCCTAATTTTATCCTTTGTTGTTACTCCAAATATTCATTTGTGCCTGTCTCTACTACGTATCCTCTTAGTGTTTCTTTGATGCCCAACATTTAGCTCCATATCACATATCTGATGTTTTATCTGGTGTCTTTTGGGTTCTCTCACATTTGTTGTTGTATACTTGTTTTTTCTTTTTTATTTTTAATATGAATAAAGTTTGTTCTCAGAAGAAAAAAGAAGTTGCCGTCCTATAAAAATGTTTCTTCAACAACAGTGGCACTTCACATAGTACCATAATAGTTTTTCTTCACTTTGCCCACCTTGCAAGAACCCTACATATAGTATCCTTGTCAAGACTATCAGTTTGTCCTATAGTTGCTTCCAATTATCAAAATATAATACATTATGGCACAAAGGGGTTTTCTTTATTGTAACCTCTTCTCTACTTTTAGAACTGCTAAACTTGCACTTGATATGATTTGTATTTGTTCTACCAATTTTCTGATCATTTAACTCAAAAGCCTTATCCTGAGTTACAAATTATTGTTTACTTGCTTTCTTGTTCGACTAATAAGGTGTGATGAAACAATGGTACAGTGAAAGCTATGAGGCCCACTAAGAAGGGCCGTACCTCACATAGGGATGGATTTTGGAATGTGCAGGGACCATATGAATAGCCCATCCTATCACCCTAGGATCGTGAGAAGGATATGGAAAAATCAATAGTAAAAATCCAATCATCTAAATCACAGCTGTATGATGATTGGATTTGTCTATGTCCCGCGCTGCCTAGATACAACATGGATACTACAGGGACACGCCATGGATTTGGAAGGGACATGGGTTTTACACAAAAAACTTATGTATCAGATACGATACTACATGATATGTTGCCTATTTTGAAAATCTGGGTATTGTAGACTATGCCTAGGCCAATAAGGTTATGTGAAAAAATAGAATTCACAAATTGTCCCATCAATCTGGGATCGGCTTAAATGACAATGATGGTTGAATTTTGTTAAATTAACGACTATGAGGTAAACATTAAACCATAGATGCCTCACCGACCATTGTAGTTACAAGGTGGCCATTATTGTTTGTAAAGAAAGTCCCTGATCTATGTTGAAATAATGATTCAATGAAGGCTACACTGGACATCATTTATTATCTATCAGGTTTAAACAAAATTTTGGATCGTTATTAACTTACCCAAGAGAAGATGGAAGTTGCGGAGATGAGAATGCTAAGATGGATGTGCGGGATCACAAGGAGAGATAGGATTAGGAACGAGGAGATTAGGGGTAAAGTAGGAATAGCACCGGTTAAAGATAAAATGAGAGAAAATCAATTGAGATGGTTCGGCCATGTTAGAAGGCTTCCAACAGAGGCACCTGTTAAAAGGTGTGAAAGCATAGAGATTGCTAGAGTAGGAGAGGGAGAGGGAGACCCAAGAGAAGTTGGAAAGAAACTATTAAACATGACCTTGCCTACATGGATCTAACGAAGGACATGGCCCTAAACAGATTTTATTGGTGCCGTCAAATCCATATAGCCGACCCCACCTAGTGGGAAAAGGCTTGGTTTGGTTTGGTTTGGTATTAACTTACCCATTTTAGGGTGTGAGAGTTCTTTCTTAATCCCTTTAGAATTTGATTTGTATTACAGTTGTACAATTCCTCACAAGGAGGCTGCTCTTAAATGCTGTGATGAGGTCGACCCAATTGCAAAGGTAATTAATGAGCTCAATGTTCAGTTAATATATTTCCATTTGCCAGTGTTTCTCTGTTGGGCCATTGATAGTTCAAATTCATTCATTTTCAACATTTCATTCTTTCGTTTTCAATGTCACCTGTGGTTGAGATGTTTTGCCATTTCCTTTATCTCCTACCCAATTCTTGCAGTCTATAGGAGCTGTGAATACAATTATCAGGCGGCCTAATGATGGGAAGTTAATTGGTTACAACACCGACTATGTAGGGGCCATTTCTGCTATCGAAGATGGAATGAGAGGTTTTTCTTCTTCTCCAATAGCATATAATTTTCTTTATCTATGAAGTTACAATTTGGCAGCTTATAGTGATATGTTTCTTGGGTCACTCACATCACCTTATGCCTCTGGTGGTTCAAATGTGTCTTTACTCTTTAGCCAGGTTCACGTGGTAATGGAAACAACCCAATCAGTTCACCCCTAGCTGGCAAACTCTTTGTTGTCATCGGTGCTGGTGGTGCTGGTAAGGCACTTGCTTATGGTGCAAAAGAAAAGGGAGCACGTGTTGTAATTGCCAACCGCACTTATGGTAAGGCTATATTCATTTTGTCATAGTTCTCCAAGAGCTCAATTCTCCACTTGTAATAGAAGAAAGTTACCTTTATGTCACAAAATATGCACAAATGGGGACTAGGTTTGGAAATCCACACTGCCGATTAGGTGGTCTCCACTGTGGAATGGACCATGCCTTAAAAAAGTCACTCTGATGCCAACAGCACTAATTCAACTGCATGGCCGTGGGCACCTTGGTATGGCCCCACCTGGGGGTGGGAAGGTGGGGGATCGAAAGATCTGGATGGGCCCTACCTATGGGTAAAATTCTAGGCCCATCAGATCATCCTAACCCCTTGATCTGAGGCCCACAAGTTAACAGTTATATATCAAAAAGAAAGAATTGACGCTCGATCAACAGTCCGGTCCATACAGATCATTGCAAGCACATGGTTCCGGTGACACTTAGAGGAAGAGAGGGGGGGGGGGGGGCGCGTATTCAGATTGGTGATCAGAGGGGTCCCACTTGGAGGTTGCCAAAATCCTGGCCCTTTAAATGTCATGTCAGACTGCAAATCCAATTGAGAGAAGGAAAAATAAATAAATAAAATACAGAAACAGTCCAGATTTAAGGACTTTCCAATGAACTAAGATCTTCCTCTAATGGGTGCTTTGGGGGCATACTGATCTGCAGTGGGGTTTCTAATGAATATTCTAGATTGCCAACATGGAACTTGTTTGTATGGACTCTATTTAAATACAGGACTTTCCCACTTGTTTCGAGTAGAGAATGCCACCTCATTTTCAGATCATTTGTATTGTAAATTCCCTTCATGATTTAGTGTTTTTGTTGTGGTCTGATGATGTTGAAGCTTCTTTTAATTTTCCTTTACAAGTCTGGTTGCAGATTCTGTTCATGCTGAACTCAAGAACGGTTTTTCCAAATTGATATGCATGTTTGGAAATCCCTTGGGTAATGACGCATGTGGGGTAATTTGCACCAAATTGCTTTCAATGCATGTCAGGTCCTTATCCACCTTTGTTTATACCTGAAGTATTGATTTTGGGTGGAAAATGCAAATAAATGGAAGTCTGCACTTCCATTTCGCTCTTTTGTCCTTTTAAGCTGAGTTGTATACTTCTTTCTTTTTTAAATAAAATTTACCGTTACCAATAAACAAAAAAAAATGGAAGTCTGCACTCCATGCAACTTTTTTTCCCCCTCCGGTCCCAAGAGCATGGAGTGGATGAGTATCCATTTTACCATCTGGCCATTTTAATTGTGATTTAGGAAGTGCCAAATGGTTCAATCTCATTGAAACATTAATAATGATTTCAGGAAGTGCTAGTATTTCAATCTCGTTGAAACATTGATCAAGAGCAAATTACTTGTTTTAACCGTTGTCTAAAACAATGGATGTTGCACAATGGTTCCACCAATGACATACTTGTTTCAGTTCACATAGTGGTCCAAAATTTAAAGTTTCTAGGGCCAGTTTGGTGAATTCCTACTGGAATTCTAGAATTCATAGGAAAGTAGATTTCTAGGAACTCAAAGGAAGTGGCTACCATTTAAAGGATAGAGGATAAATGGTAATGGGTGCATATCTACAAGGACCATCCAACTCCTAGGATTTAACTTCCTAAGGTGAAAGGTGGACATCATTTCCTATCCAAGGGGGAATATTTTGAATGTCCCTTATACATCTCCATCTTCCATACTTCACTCTTGGCTGCTTTTGTAGAAGCCCTTTTCCTAGAAAATCATTGGTATTCAGTAGGGATTAAGCAAATGGGCCGATATGAATGTGTATAACATTTTTCTGGTATATTAGTTTTTTAGTTTTATCTACATCCAATCTAAAGTCCTTAAGAATGGGGATTCAAACCGTTTAGATTTGGAAATATTTAGGAAAAAAAGAGGAAAAGGGCAAAGTGAACTAGTAAAATGGCTTGGGCTATTATATTAAATGTTAATTTTGATGGTCCCTTATAAATTTCCATCTTCCCTACTTCACTCTTGGCTGCTTTTGTAGAAGCCCTTTTCCTAGAAAATCATTGGCTATTCAGTAGGAGTAGGGAACTAGGGATTGAGCAAATGGGCCGATATGAATGTGTATAACATTTTTCCGGTATATTAACTTTTTAGTTTTATCTACATCCAATCTAAAGTCCTTAAGAATGGGGATTCAAACCGTTTAGATTTTGA
Source organism: Camphora micrantha (assembly GCA_003546025.1). Lineage (NCBI taxonomy): Eukaryota > Viridiplantae > Streptophyta > Magnoliopsida > Laurales > Lauraceae > Camphora > Camphora micrantha. The sequence continues at coordinate 25,948,069 of QPKB01000010.1, forward strand.
AATATTTAGGAAAAAAAGAGGAAAGGGCAATGTGAACTAGTAAAATGGCTTGGGCTATTATATTAAATGTTGTGTAATGGCTTTGATGCCCGGCAGTTATGTGGTCCGAAACCATGCTTTAGAACTGTGATTCTTTCAATTCATGAAAAGCAATGAATTAAAAGAAAAAGGAATGTGACTTAGTCAGTTATTGGTGATTCTATCGTAACGGTATGTTAATTGTTTATTTGTATTGTTATTGTGTATCATGATCTATGCTTGCTTCTGACTGGTAGATCGAGCCAGAGAGCTTGCTAATCTAGTTGGAGGGGACGCTATTACTCTCAAGGACTTGAACGATTTCCATCCAGAAGATGGCATGATCCTTGCAAATACGACATCTATTGGGATGCATCCAAATGTTGATGATACGCCCATATCTAAGGTTTGCTCCCTTTCCATTCTGTTCGTAACTGTACATTTAGTGCTAAGAATTATTTTGAAATAACAAAAGAAGCTTTGGCAGTTAACCTATACTCAAATGTACAGTGAATCCTCATGCTCCACTGAAAAAAATCCTTTGTGTAAAGGTATATTCCTGGTTTGTGGGTGATGAGTAACCTCCGCATGTTGATTCTATACATTATCTTGATTTATTTCAGTGTCTTTGTAGCAGAAGTGGCACTTCACCATATTGCTACCATACATGTTGTGAACATGTTAGGTGGGCAGGAGTGGTCTGGTGGGTTGCTACATGGAGGATACCTTTTATATCGAAAACTGTTGTGATTTCTTCTTTTAAGGGTCGAAAAATGTGGCAATTGGATAGTCTTAATCTTCTGATTACTTGAGTTTTGCCTATTGTCAGTGTACGGTTTGTCTCCCAAACTGTATTAACTATCTAATTTACATGCCACTGTATTAGCATTTAGCACCTTACTCTTTTGAATACTGCAGTAATAGGCTCTTCAGATACCTGTTTCTTTTCCATGTAAATGCTTACATGAGAATTATTACACGTGGAAAAATACTTTCCCGCATTTGAAAGGTTTCTCATGTAATTATTTTGTAAATGACAACCGTCACAAGTTTTGGACTTTTAATCCAAGGCAATCCATCCCTATGGTTCCAGTTTTACATGGGACTCAATTATAAGATTAATCCCGAATGGTGTACCCTGCTTGCCAAGAGAAGGCTTCATTTTCAAGTTGTGCCTCTATAGAAGGTGGGATGCACCTGCCAAAGTAGGCACAATGATCCTGGTGGGCCCACGTGTTACGATGCGGACACATGCTGAGATAGGATCTATTTGCCAAGAGCTAGCCAAGCATCAAAATCTCATAAACCAGTAAAGAGAAATTATATTGGGAAAAACATACAACAAACCAATTAGAGCACACAAATGCCTTTGCACCACCCAGAACTGGTCTGTGTCTCACTTCACACGATACTGCTTTATTCCTCCACTAAACTATATATGTTGAAAACCATTGCTTTTTGGTTGAAATTCTTACAGAATATGCACTCACCTTGTATTATGTGGATCCCAAGTTTCATCATTTAAACAAATTTATGTTTTTGCAGCATGCTCTGAGCGCCTACGCCGTGGTTTTTGATGCGGTGTACACTCCAAAGGTGACCAGACTCTTGGGAGAAGCAGAGTCATCTGGTGTTGCTGTTGTGAGTGGATTAGAGATGTTCATAAGACAGGCAATGCGTCAGTTTGAATTATTCACAGGTTTGGCAGGTAAGATTATTACTGTGTTGTTCTAATTGTTTGTTCTCTTTAATGGTCACACATTTTCAAAGCATTACTTCCCATGCAGTCTACAAATAATTTTTTCCTTTTTTTTTTTTTATTATATGTTTTCAAAGCATTACTAATTACTATGCAATCTATTTCATGATCATCCATGATCTGACTTCTTATTTTTCATCCAGCTCCTGAGAAACTAATGCGGGAAATTGTAACGAGAAACACATAGGCCGGATTAATTTATGCATACCCCTCGCGGCTGGCGTTAGTTGTTGTTAGAGACTTTGATTTGAGCCATGACGTTACTGTTTATTTCCTGTTTTGTCATTAATCCTTTCTTTTGAGAGGAACTGCTGTATGCCTCTGTTGTAAGTTAGTTGTAACTAATCCATTTGCAATGTGAAAAACTGAACCCATCATATAAAGATGGGTGCTTCTGGTTTCTGCAGTTAGGAATGCATAATCCCACCTCTGAAATGTGGAAGCTAGTGGGTTTCACTTTCCATCTTTGTGCATCTGAAGATGCATAGGAATACAATACATCCTTATCCAACATGAATTATTCATAAGTACCATTTAAATACATGCAGAATATAATATTTACAGTATTAAAGATTGTTGTATTATCAATTATGTTGTTACTAAGACACTGACATATTGGGAAAAAAAAAAAAAATAGTATTTGTGTTTGTTTGTAAATAAAATAGAAGATTCTGAACTGAACTGCTTCAAAATTCCTGAAGGTTTCAAATAGGCCCTGAATCATGAAACAAGAAAGAAGGAAAAAAAAAAAAAAAAATTCACAATTTAAAAGAAAGTTCAAGTGAAATAGCTTTCTTTTTTTATCCAAAAAAAAAAAAAAGGATTTTCAATTGATTCTCTTAATTGAAAAAAAGAAGTTCTTGCATCCTTTCTTTCTCCTCTTTTATAGAAAGTTTCCACTTTTTTTGTTTTTTTTTTTTTTGAAGGTACTCTCTCTGATATACTATTTTGTCTATTCAAATTGTTTACAACCCTATTTTTTATACCTTAACCAGAAGACACAGATTGACTTCTCAATTCTGACAGATTAATATATGTTATCAAAAAAAGGGGGAAAAACTCCAAATCTATCCTGTTTTTTAAAGTAAAACCAAGGGCATTGACCATGGTTAAAGTAACTCAGATTTAATTGTCTTTTCATACCAACACTCTAGATATATATTTCAACCCATATTATATCCAAGTCCTCTTCTTCCATCAGACAAAGTACCCCAAATCTCATCAATTTGTAAATAATCATCCTTTTGACTTCCAGTCACTGAGACCATTGTATTAATGCAACAATGGAGATAGTTATTTGTAAAAGAAAGAAAACATACAGGGGGTCATTTGTAATCACTAAAACAATCAATTCCCATTTAAAGGCAGCAGCTTCCCGCCCAAAACAAACATATGATTGCCATTTGGGAGATTCAAATTTCTCCAAGCCCCCTCTTTCCAAATTCAAATAATCCCAACGGCTACATTTCACTTCATCACCTTCTCCGGCGCCGGCAGCTCCATATTCTTGAAGCTGGTAAATGCCCCATCCACCACCAGATTATGGCCGCTCACATACCGTCCATCATCGGACGCCAGATAGAGCGCGGCCTTGGCGATGTCGATCGTATCGCAATCCACCCCCTTCAGTGTCCCTGCCCCTCTCATAATTTCAATTATCTGTGTCGCATCCTTGCCCGGGAAAAAATCCGACACCCCGGAGAGCACCATTGGTGTCGGGACTGCAGCCGGTGAGATGCAATTCACTCGAATTCCATGACGGCAAAGCTCTGATGCCGTTGACTTGACAATTCCGGCGACCGTGAACTTTGAAATTGAGTAGGAGTGATGCGAGATCCCCCCCAAGATCCCGGTGATGCTCGCCGTGCAGAGTATGCATCCGGTTCGACGTGGGACCATCACACGGGCGGCGTGCTTAATCCCGGTGATCACACCTCGGACGTTGATGCTCATCACTCGATCGAATTCTTCCAAATTCAGGTCGGTGACGGTGTTAGTGACCGAGCCGGTGATGCCGGCATTGTTGTACATGATGTCAAGGTGACCGTATTTGGAGATTGCATAGTCCACGGCGGCGGAGACATCGGATTCGTGGGTTACATCGCAGTGGATGAAGGCTGCATCTGGTCCGAGCTCAGTCGCGGCTTCCTCCCCGAGCTGCCGTTGGATGTCGGCGATGATGACTTTGGCGCCGTTGCGGATGAATTCAGTTGCCGTTGCTTTTCCGATCCCACTTGCCGCTCCGGTGATCAATGCTACCTTGCCGGCCAACCTGCCAGGGGGTGTGAGTTGTGGCCAAATGTTATGATCATGTGGAGAGAGTATTCTAATTTTACCATTCTTCTTCTCCATCATTATTGTTATTTTATTTTTCGAAGTCCTACTCTTTAGAAATTATAATGTAGGACCCACCATTTGCGTTATTTTAAAAATCTTATGGGATCAGCCTCTCCTAACAAAATTGAATTGTTCCCACTGAGTGGCTTACTCTGATCTCATAGATTTATAATCTTGATTTATAAATATTTTATTTACTTTTTCAACAAATAGAAATATATATATATATATATTTGTTATTGGAGAGTTCTCAACCCTTTGGGCTGGATTAATCCCTCCAGACTAAGAGTGAAGCCGAGTAAACTCTCCTCTAGCCCCAGTGCGGTAGTACAATTTCGAATATACAACCTCCGGTTGCAAACCGTGGTCCTAAGCCAACTGAGAGACCCCTTGGGGTTAACAAATAGAAAAATACAACATGCAATGAGCACATGACACCAACAAAAGGTCTTGATCTCTTACATTTATTTAATCATGCAATCTACTTCACATCTTGCAAATGCATTGTAGGCAGAGGTGGAACTAGGAAATTTGCTTTGGGGGTTCACTATGTACGATACTCTTGAATGGGTCAATGTAAAAAGGCTTAAATTTATCCCAACTTCAGGGGCTTTTTCAAAATTCTAGAGTTTAGTGAGTGGACTATTGTAAAGAAGTCCCACCTTTGTCCTGAAATTCTGAGAGGGAAAAAGGTGGAGTGGTAGAATATTCTTGGATAAGAATAAAATTTCATGTTTTTAATAGCTTTCCCTCTTGTTATTAGCTTCGGCTTAAATAATTATCTAATTAGTTGCCTGCTAAGCATATTCTATCCTGGATATACTTAGAATTCTCTACTAAACAGACAAAAGGAATGTTGTTGATTTACTTAAAAATTGAAAGAGTGGGGTCACATGTAACTTCATTCTAGCAGGCTTATTTTGACTCTAGAGCATTGTTGACAGCCCCAACTGAGGGTGGCAACTGATCCAACCTGTCATCATGACTCAATAATTCTAGGTTGAGACTGACCTTTTTATTTATAATCAAGTTAGGTTTGGTTGACATTTCTAACTGGACTAATAAGTGAATTGAGTTTAGGTTTTTTCTTACTATTCAACTTGCTAATATGATCTAATTGAATAATGCACTATGATGCATCTGCCTAAAGCAGAACTCAAACTGTCAAAGAAAAATTCAAGGTGTTGCTTTTAATTACCATTTTCAACCTGATTAATAGATAACTGTATGTTGGTACATGTTACCCACAACACTCATATTGAAGGAAACTAAAACCACCCATTTCATTGCCACCTCTCTTGCCTGTTGTTTGTTTATCTGGAGTAGAGTAGGAGAGTAAAAAATTGACTGAAGTAACATGAAGTTTTACTCCATGGTGTTTGGATGGAAAGAGATGAGAGTAGAGTTAACCCCCAATGTGACATAACATGAAGTTTTTCATCCCCTTTGTTTTATACTCTATCCAACTTGAATGAATAGGAGAGAAGTAAAATCTGGTCTTGTAGTCTCTTCTACTCTTAACCCCTTTCTCCTTAATTTTATTCATTATTTGAGCCTCATCTTATGTAAACAAAGAGACCCGGCCTTGTGCAATCATACATACCTTCCAGCCTCGGTTGACAAGCACCTGCTTGTATTGTCCATTCTCCCATGTTTCAACATCAAGAAACATCTCCTGCAAAATAGAATATGATGATTACAGTACAATAAAGATGATAGCAAACGTATCAATTTGTCCTCTTGTTTTGGATTATTTTCTATGATGAACTAGAGATGGAGACTGGTTGAAAATGACAAACCAATGCCACCTCTTCCCAATAGAAAAAGTTTGAAGTCTCCGCCCATTCCTTCACAAGAATTAATGGAATTCATGTTTGGTCTATGTATGAAAATTCTTAGTTTTTTTATAATTTTTGTATTTTTTTAAATAATTTCATGCATCTTGAATTTCATAAATTATAACTTTCATAGCCGTTAAAACTCTTGACTGAAATTCCACCCGTGCATGCATAATGCAAATATAGCATTTTTTTTTATGATCCAGGGTATCCCTCGCCTGTCCAGCCTTCAAACTTTTAACCTCCGGTCTGAGGGTTATCCGATTCTGACGAGCAAGTACTGTTTCAAATGAATAAAAACTATAGCGAATGGAATTATAGACTGATACCTAGTTGAGTGCTAACAATGCATAGGTGACACTTAAATCATAAAATGCAAAACTTAGACTTGGGCCACCTTTAGAAATCAAGACATGGAGTTTCTTTATAACAATATGTCAAGAATATGTTTTAAATTTTTTTAAAAATTGTAAGAAATGAAATTACTCTAATCCAATATGAAGGCATTAATATGTGGGTCCAGTAGATGCAAAATGCAGTAGCGAATGTCGGTCCCTTGTCTATGTAATTGAGGATGCCAGAGATTTCATTGAAAGGTATGAGAATCCCAATTTTTTGAAAATACTAAATCCTTCAAATTCCTTGTTTGACACAACTTGAACTTGCTTAGTTGGCATGTGAAAAGTCACTTTTGGTTTCATATTTCTGGATTTGAGAATGCTACTAAACCGTCGAGCATTTTGGAATTATACTATTGGCAGACAACATTTGAAATTCTCCAATTCCTCTGGATGAGATATCCCCAAATGCTTGTAACCAAACATGCCGTAAGAGTTTAAAATCTAGCTTGATTCTAAAGATTTCGTATTGAGATTAAAAACATTAAAAAGATAAATGTTGAAACTTTTTTTTTTTTCATGTAGGTTAATGGTTTTCCAAGTCACTCATCTTCTCAGAAGTTAGCATAGATAGATCAGAGCTCAGATTCACACTTCATCTCTTAGCCGTCCATGCACGTTGGCAGGAATTGAGATTGAGCAATCAATGTGCCTTGAGAACAAAAATCCAGTCATCTGTTGGGACTATCAAATGGTATTTATCTAAATATCTCAAGTCTTTGATATGAGGAAAAAAAGTACCAAACCAATTTTATGAAAGAAGTTTAATTTTGACTTCAAGTTCACAACTAATTGTAGGCATACTTGTATAAGAACTCTACCTTTGGCATTGGCATTGGATCCAGATCTGAAACTGGATCATCAGTTAGTTTTTTTTTTTTTTTGGTACCCCCTGCTAAGGGGGCTAGGAGTTCGTGGAGTCTTCGGGTGAAGGAAGTAGGCCTCGGGTGAAGTAAGGGAGCCCTTGGATGAGTGAAGGAGACCTCAGGTGAGGTAAAGAGCCTTCGGATGAGTGAAGGTGACATGCCTAGGGTTGATCCCTCGGAAGCCAGGTGAGAGCTAACGCATCTAACCACTGAGGTAAGGTGTCGTTCTCCATTATGGTTGGTTGATGTACAAGATCTAACATATAATCAATCACATCCGAAGATGGACTAATCCTGGAAGAGAACATTTAATGAGAGGAAAGTTGCATTAATTTTCCGTAATTCACTTTTCTTTCATTTGATGCGACAGTTTTTATTGAAAAGAAAAAAAATAAAAATAAACTGACTTTCCATGATATAAGAAGTCTAAATTTTGATAGAAAGGATGGAAATGTGGAATTCATCTCTCATTTCCTAAACAAAAATCCTAAGAGCAAATAAAAAGACCTCCCCAGTATAAAAATATGCGGATCCCAGGACAGCATAGTTCTATCTACAGCCCGGGCCCCAGTACATTCCTGTAACATGCAAATGGTGTAATAAGGTGGAAATAAGGAGCTGTATTTGCAGAGAGATCTCAACAAAGAAAGAAAGAAAGAAAGAAGGAAAGAAAGAAAATTTGTAGTTCATATGGCAGAATTGATTGTATGCCAAACATCACAGGAAGAATTTCAAGAAAAAGAGGTATTCATTAAAATTCATGCATTCATCTGTAGTATAGAGTATAGACTAGACAAACAGCCCCCATAGTCTACTACTACTGCTAGTAGTAGTGATAATGATAATAATAAAAGCTGATATGCCTCTTACTTGAAAAATTGGCAGAGAAACTTAACCCACCTGAGCATGAACATCTTAGACTGCAGTAGAAGGAAGACTGGAAACCACTACTTCTTTTTTGAGGGCTGCTGGGGCTTTCTTTATCCTTCTTTGGAATTCCTGAAAATCAACCTCTCTCTCTCTCCCTCTCCCTCTCCCTCTCCCTCCACAGGATTCTCAAGGGGAATGTAGTTATAAATGCCAAGGGATCCAGGTCCTTTGCACCCTTTAACAGTTGGAAGCAAAAGCATGCTCTTAAAATATACAGAATATTGAAATGGACGGTTATGGAAGTCTATTTTTCTGCTTAAATGTGAAAGTCTTTATATAACCATTCATTTCTAGAGCTTAGATTTGACTGCTAGCAAATCAAGTGGACATGATTGACTTTGCTTATGGCTTATTTGAAAAGGCGACTAGTCGAAAAAAAGGAAATACTAAGCCACGTGCCCACAAATAAGAGAGCACGAAAAACCAGCCTGTGCGCTGGTATAAACCTACACAAAAACAACAAATTACAAAGGAACAAGCAAAGCTACATCTCCTTCTACCCCCAACTTAGCCTAAGCATCCGCCATGCCATTTCCCCACCGATGCACATGGTGAAACTCAACATTAAAAAATGAAGACCAAGTCTTGATTTCATTGAAAAGAAATTAAAATCTCTATAGACCCTTCTCCAAACAAGACATCCAAGAAATTAATCGCATTTAAGGAATCGTTTTCCACCACTATGCTATAAAAATTACTTGAGACACAGATTCTCCAAGCATATTGGGAATTCCCAAGTTTTACTCCGAAAGTGAGATTTTATACTTAAGGCACATTTGTATATATACGCCGCTGAAAACTGGTGCCGCGGAAATCTTATTCTGCGAACCTTCTTCTTTTTTTCTTTTTTTTTTCCATGTATCTTCCACCCCAATTGGAATTTATTTTTTGAGGAATCAAGAAAGTTTTTCCTTACTTTTGCAAGGGTTTCACACTAAACATGGATTTGATCATAGGGTGAAAAGCCACCTATGCAGAATCCTCACTTTTCTTTTTCCTTGGAAACCGAGTCAAGTCAACACCAACAAGGAATGGGACCCAGAATAATAAACAAACTTACAATTGCCTGAGGATGCGGATCTTTGATGAGAATTTCCAAAACTGCTGGCGTTTTCTTTAATCATGCCGACTAGACGGGACGGGATCACGCCCACCTCTGTGGGACCCCGGGAGCACCAAATCAGGTGCCTCTCAAGGCAATGGAGAATTAATCCTTTTGGAAGTTTTACCTAACATCCACTTGGTAATTTAATTATAAATACTATCGATTTCTGTTGGATATTGAGGTTCATGACCAACATAAGAAAAAGGGGTAGGCCGAAGAAGACATGGATGAAGGTGATAAAAATAGGTACGAAGAAGTACAATTTATCTAGAGAATTTGACTCGGAATAAATTGAAATATAGAGATACATAATTCACTTGAACTCATCATTTCAACCTCTAATCCACCCAACCTTAACTGTTTCATTCATCCCTTTCTCACCTCTACTCCACAATGAACAGCACCCAATCCAACATGCAACACCCCCCACATCAGCCAGCAAGTTCCCCTATCTCTCACATCTCTATTTTATGAAAATTATATTTGTGAAGCAGGGGAGATGGAAGAAAAAGGAGGGAGGAAAGGAAGAAAGGAAAGAAAAATAAAGAAGAAAGACACGAGCGACGAAACGAGTGATGATATTGTCGCTCAAACAAAAGAAAAAATTGGCGGGAGGGCCTTTATTATTATAAAGGAAGTATGAGGGCCATTTTGGTGCATATAATGTGATTTTTTTCAGGTGGATAATTTCCTCTTTTATTTGCTGTATTTACTGCAAAGTGCTTTTCCCTATGAGACATTTTAAAATAACTAAAATAGCCTTAAATCATGATACATCAGAATCCTTATTTGTTGAAAGGATCCGGATCCCTTGTTTGGACCAACCGGGGGTGCCACATGGGGAGAGGATGTCAAATCATTGACATGCCATCTCCTCCAATAAAAAAAATAAAAATTCCTTACCCCTATGTGGCACCCCTTGATTGGTCCAAACAGGTTTCCTGTTTGGTCCAGGCCGTTTCCTTGTTGAAATGATTGGTTTTGCCGACTCCACCAAGACATCAATTTTCAGTTGCACTTTCCAGTCCACCCACTCTACGCCACCATCTTTCTTCCTCCACCAAAGACCTTCATGTTAGCATCAAGGTCCAGTTGGTTGCCTTGTTAGTTGGGCTTCAGGCTTTAAAACCAACTTATCCTTGGATCCTCTCCCAGCTCCTCCGGGGTGGTTGGTGGGTCTCTAATGGGTCAAGCCCCCTTAGTTGGGTAACCAAAAAATAAAAAGAATTAGCGGTCAACGGCAAACTCCACATTGATAATTTGAGCCAGGGAATATGGAAAAATGAGATGGATTTGGCTCCTCTCTTGGAGAAATTCAAAGAAAACATCATTCTCTCCGTGGTTTTTCCTTAAAATAAAAAAGTGGGCACATCCCAACTCTCTATTGTTATTTTGGTAAAACACATCCCAGCTTAACGACATGTTGGGATGGATAGTGAATTAAAGTAAAGTGAAGTGAAGCATCAAATCAAGAGAGAATAAATTATAAGAATAAATATAAGGGGGTGAATTTTTTATTTTACATCATGTACCTTGGTAGGAAACACTCTTTGGTTAACATTTGATATTTAATCATCTGTATCAAATGTGAAAAAAAATCTCTTTCACAAGCAATAACAAGGCTTTGAAATGCTCTTGTGTGTTCGGTAGTCCAGTGCCCTATTTTTATTACTGGCATGAATTAGGAAAGCTGCAAAGGACCATCAAATTCTGTCTTTACTTGTAGTCAGAAACAGATAGGAAGATTCTCTGTTCTGCTTGGAAGGAGAGACAGCAATCAGGCTCCTGTATAAGTGTTTCTTTTTGTAGTCTTTTTGGTAAAACTACAAGTTTCTAATTTGAAGTTTACACTTATTATTACTATTATTATTATTATTTTGCCATCAGAGGGGTCTCAACCCTTTGGGCTGGACTAATCCCTTCAGGCCTAAAGGGAAGCTGAATAAACACCCCGTGGCCCCAAAAGTGATAGCGTCCTTTTAGTATTTCAATTATTGTATCTAATTATGCCTGCCCACTTAAAAAGTCACTTTCGGGCTTTAAAACTTTTAGACTTCAGCATTTTGAATGCTAGATAGGCCATGAGGAGGGGTGGACCCAAGTATATAGTTTTGGGGGCGGTCGCCCCCATCAAACCTAGGTCCACCTCCAACACCCACGGAGAAATTTTGGATCTGCCTAAAAAACCCACATGAAAATTATGGATCCACGGCCGGCCACATGAGCATTGGAAGTCTCACTTGGAGAAAATCATTTTGGATAATTTCAGATTTTACAGACAAGATTCTCAGAATACTTACAAAAGAATTAGTAACCTAATAACATCCCCTTATCTTAGTCCAGCTGGCAAATGCTTGCAAAAGAATTAGTAACTTAATAACCTCCCCTTATCTTAGTCCATCTGGCAAATGCAAGAATGTGGATAGATAAAATTCAGTTATTTTTTGATTTGATCCAGTACATGATGAGGATAGGCCCACACCATTTTATAACAAGACTTGATAAGAGATCAAAAAGAGGAGAAATGAAAAGTAAACCCAATGATGTGACTGGAGAAATGAAAAGGGACCCAGATGAAGTGACTGGAAACTAGGGATGACTTCAGGGTTTGATCTAAACAGCCCACCTAGAGTTTACAATCAAGAGAGAGGATTCCAATGACATCTGCAAGATTGGGGCCAGCAAATGAAAGGAGAATGCAAAGGTTGACAACAAATAAATTATTAGCATGTTTGCTGTATTGATTAATTTCATGGTTGTTATCAGGATAGAAGTCATTGTCTGATTTAGTAAGTCCCAACAGGCCTTAATGAGGTTTCATAACATGGATTATTATGACTTAAGTCCTCTGGATTCAAATTCTGCCTCTTTCTGCATTCTTATCTCCTTCAATTGATTTGAACCAGTTGCACTTTCGGCAGAGATTGACAGGAGAAAGGAACTTACAAATTGATGGGTTGATAGCCACAATTGTTGAAAACCAGATATAAATAAATCATGTAGGGGAATGTACTGAAAATAACATAGGTACTAGGGAGTTACAAAAATAAAAAGGTACGAGAGAGTTTGCAAGATAGTTATTAATTTTGTACCGTTTTGGCCGAAAAGATCGAAAATTTTCATTCCGGACAAATGGCCCAAACGAAATTTTATTTAAAACCTTTCGTTTTAAATTTCGGCTGAAAAAGGTATAAAAAAAACTGTTGAACTTGGGGTTATATGATATGTCCCTACCCTAACTTGGACTGTGGGAAGAAGATAGGATGTTGTGTAGTCCCAATTTGATTTGAGACTTTATGTTTCATTGGGCTTTTGAGATGGTCAAGGGGTCATTCGATTGATCAAAATAATGCAAATAATTGAAGGCCTGATCAATTATAGGATCGGTCAAATCTGGACCATTCATTCATGTGTCATATGCCTATAAAGTCTCAATATTGGACCCAATCTCACTCCTTGGGGCCCACATGGCTTGTTCTCATTTTGGGCATGAAATTTTTTGATTAGGTCTTTAAATGATCAAAAACTTAATGGTGGAGAAACCAAATGAAGCTTAAAGACATGGAGATATTCCTTATGAGGTTCACTCAGATAATCCAATTGCATGGATACATATAAGTCAGATAATCCAATTGCATGGATACATATCTCCATGTCTTTAAATGATCAAAAACTTAATGGTGGAGAAACCAAATGAAGCTTAAAGACATGGAGATATTCCTTATGAGGTTCACTCAGATAATCCAATTGCATGGATACATATAAGTCATATTTATGTCTCACTTGCATGCATGGATACAACAATTTCTTATAAATTGCTTGCCCACAAATAATTAAAAAAAAAAAAAAATCCATTGATGGAAGATTTCAAGTTTCGAGCCACATTATGATAAGCCCACGCTCTATTCCTAACTGATTTGTAAAAGATGTACGAACAATTATCTCGGCATTTTATTGTTTGTAGTTTAGCCCTAAATGTATCACGGGGCCTGCTCCTATTGGGTTGTATCACTTAATTTAAAGGCTGTAATTTAATGAGGTTTAAACTTAAACCTTTGACTACAATTCATATGAAACCATATTCTAGGCCCAAACTCAAAGCCACAATATATTATTGCACATTATATTTAATTTAATATTATTAGAGAATATTATTGATATATTATATAAATATAACAATATATGCAAGGGTATTAGGTATAGGTCCATATCTAGATCCAATATTGGTCCACAATGAGAATTTTTCTTTGGTTCACCGAAAGATTGGTTCCCATTGGTATTCTTTTATCTACATTCTTTTTTAATGTTCCCTAACATGGATGAGATGCCATAGAATGTCCAAGATTATAAGAAAGGGACTAATTCAGAATAATCTTTAAGCTGTGGCCTGATATCATAGAAGGGCTCACCAATGGCTTATATTAAATAGGTTCTTTGTTTCAACCCTAAAGCTTCTAATCTAACTATCCTTTTTCCATCAAATGGCCTTTGTTACCATTACGCAACATACCGTAATCCATTCACCACCTAAGATCAACTATTGAAAAGTATTTTTACTGCCTTCACTAATGCCTCTTGGTAGGAATAGTTATCTAAAGAAAATAATTGATATAGAACCACGACTCTTCTATAATCAAAATGCATCCATTATTTTAGAATCAATTAGCTTTATAAGGTGTGCCTCACCTTCATTCATTATTTCCAATCAAGCTCTTACCCACCTATGCATGGATTTATAAGTAAAAAATAGAAAACAAAACCCTAAATTTTGAGTTCTTTCTCTACCCAAATCAACCACCTAACATTTTATCAAATCAACCTCAAATATAACTTTAAAGGCATCTTTCTTTCATATAATTTCTGACAGGAGTTTACGATGTTAGGGTTTGTCACATCATGTCCCTTGATATTTGCAAATGGTATATATCTATACAAGAATTTCAAAAGTTCTAACTACCTAAAAGGTCTCAAGTGACCTTAGGAATTCCCTAAATTTCAATCCCTTTACCTTCTTGTAGAATTTATAGATGCTCAAATACAAGGGAGCATTCAATAATTTCACTATGCTAGAGAGTCTCAAAATTCTCCAGACAGTAATTCTTCCTTTCATCATCAATGAGATACAAAAGAAAAAAAATATATATAGAGAGAAAATTGGAAGAGATGTAAGAATTGGCCAAACCCACCTCCAGGGACAAAGTTGATTTGAGGATGAAGAAACTTATGACTTGGAATGTGTGAAGAAGTAGGGTTGTTGAGGTTGATCAACGCAAATTACAAAATTAGTAAATTAGATAAGATGAACAATAGAAAAGATAAATAATTTTCAATAGCATTTGCATGTCTTGTAGTAGTAATCCATTAAAGCATGGGTTTTCACCTCACATCTTGTCTTCAAAATCACCCCAAATTCAACCAGCTTGCATTTGTATGCGAACTAGTTGTGTTTATTTTATATTTTCTTTTTTTGTTGCGTCGAAGGCTTCAAGAATACCTACGTCATTAAAATGAAAGGTAATAGTAACCCTAAGGGGTTGTTTGTGCAGCGCCACGGAAGCGGAAACCATTGTTTCCTCTTCCGTGGCGATTGAAATCTTAATAATGTAAGATCGGAAAACCAAAACCCTTCTTCCGCAAAAACCAAACCCCCAACAACGTCGCCTGAAAATCCGGAGGAAAGAATCTTCACTGCACCCAAACACATGTGGATGACGCCGGAAAATCCGGTGCCCAGTCGCCACCCATGTCTGCAGAAAAGCGCCCCCCCCCCCCCCCCCCCCCCCCCCCCCCCCCCCCCCCCCCGCGCACAAACATACCCTCAGAGAAAAAAAAAATGTAAAAGTTATTTTAATAATAGCTTATCTATTGATCGATTGATGATCCATTTTCTCTACTGCCGTCACATCTTTGTTTACGTGAAAAGTGAAATGAAATAAAATTAAGTTGTTAAATTAAGAAAAAAAAAATTGTTGAGGGTGTCCGTCCTCTTCGAAAACCTAATATTCCCGAGCTCAAAAGTAGAGGCACAAAATAATAAATAAAATTACAAACAGGCCCTTATTTATTAGGGATATTAGAAAGGACAACAAGCATAAGGAATTCTCTTATCATCACTCATCCATCATAAAAGGATCTTCCATCATCAAATCATGCCCTTAATTTTACGGCTCCGATTTGCCGCTTCGTTGAATGATTCCTCAACTGCTACATACGACCCGTCGATTTCGAATAGCAAATGGCTATAAATAAAACGCCTCTTCGAGGATTTGAATAAGCGATGTCTCCGAATGTCCGCAACATGTTCGACAAAACGCCTCGCTCGGATTTGTTTAAAACCACGTCTAAGCTCGTCGAGCTTGCGCGGTCTGGTAAGATCGCGATAGCACGGAAACTGTTCGATGAAATGCCTGAGAGAGACCTAATCGCTTGGAACGCGATGCTCACAAGCTATTCTCAATTGGGTTTCTCCCAAGAAGCTCTATCTTTGTTCTCGAACATGAGATGCGCAGGCTTGAAACCTGATCCTTACTCTTTCACAGCTGCCTTGAGCTCATCTGCTGACATGGGTGACCTGAATTATGGAAGGAAGTCCCATGCTCTTGTGGTTAGTCTCGGATATCAGTCATCTTTGCCCGTCTGCAATTCGCTCTTGGACATGTATGGAAAGTGCTCCTCTCCATCTTGTGCGTCTCGGATTTTTAAAGATATGGCGACTCGGAATGAAGTTTCTTGGTGCTCACTTCTTTATGCGTATGTGAAAGTGGGGCAGTTTGAAAATGCACGTCAGTTGTTTGATGATATGCCGAAGAGAAATGAAATCGCGTATAACATATTGGTTGGGGGATATAGTTGGTTCGGAGAATTTGAGTTGGCCGTAGATTTGTTCAAAAGAATGCGAATGGACGCTTTGAGTGGTGATGTTTGGACGTTCACCAGCCTCATGAATGCTTGTTCTGAGTTCCATGAATCTTGTTGTGGCCGCATGTTCCATGCTTTCACGGTTAAAAGTGGTTGGAGCTGGGCAGTGGAGGTTAGCAATTCAATTCTAAGCTTTTATGCTAAAACCAGCTGCCATGACGATGCCATTAAGATCTTTGAGTCCATTCAGATTCGAACTCAAGTGTCGTGGAATGCTGTGATAGACGCTCATATGAAAAATGGCGATGTTGACGAAGCCCTGTGTGTGTTCCGGCGAGCACCAGAGAACAACATTGTTACATGGACAGCTATGATTGCAGGGTATGCGAGAAATGGTTATGGAGAACGGGCTCTTTCCTTCTTCACTGAAATGTTGAAGAGCACTCTCCGGCCTGATGAATTTACATTTGGTGCTGTTCTCCATGCATGTGCTCACTTAGCTGTCCTGGGATATGGTAGGATGGTTCATGGCTCCATCATTCGCTATGGTTTTCTTTCTTATGTCTATGTTGGCAATGGTTTAGTCAATATGTATGCTAAGTGCGGTGACATTGAAGGATCCCACCGGGTGTTTAGTAGCATAATCAACAAAGATTTGATCTCTTGGAATACAATGTTATTTGGATTTGGGTTGCATGGCCTCGCGCAAGATGCTTTAAGGGTTTATGAAGACATGGTATTCTTGAGAGTAAAGCCGGATAAGGTGACTTTCATTGGCTTGTTGATGACATGCAGCCATTCAGGACTAATTGAGAAAGGTCATATGCTATTTGGCTTGATGAAATCGGTCTATGGTGTTTCACAAGAGGTGGATCATTTGTTTTGCATGGTTGACATGCTTGGGCGAGGCGGGTACTTACAAGAAGCGAGTGAGCTGGTAAAGAATTGTTCGACAATGGTTAGCTTAAAGGCTAGCTATTGGGAGGCTTTACTTGGCGCGTGTACCATGCATGGGAATGTTGGGCTTGGTAGGAAAGTGGGGGAGGAATTGCTGACTATGGAGCCATCAAATGAGATGGCTTATGTGTTGCTTTCAAACTTGTATTGTGCCAGTGGGCAGTGGAGTGAAGCTGAGAAGATGAGGAAGGCAATGGCACGGCAAGGTGTGAAGAAGATGCCTGGTTATAGTTGGATTGAAGTGAGAAACAAGGTCATGTTCTTTGTAGCTGGGGATCTTTCACATCCTATGACCGATGATATGTGTGTGATATTGGAATTACTAGAATATGAAATGAGAAATTCAACTTTTATTGGTTTTGATACGGAAAAATAGTTTCCATAGTGATGATATGTTGGCAGTATCACCCTTTACATCCAAATCTTAAGATGTTTAGTGCAAAATGGTTAAGTGCAAGAAAGGAGCTAAGCGGTAGCATTCTCCACAAGGTGGGTGTCTTAAGCCTCTGGAATGTTGCTTCAATGATGCCTCTTTCACCCAACCAAATATTAATGCACCGATCAGATTAAAGAACATGAGAGAGGAATCAGAAGACCAGACTAAAAGTAAGAGCACATAATGAAAGACACCCCTCCAGAGCAATACAAACTGTGTGTCAGTTGCAGCAAAGCCTGAGAAAATTTAAAGGGACTTCCTATGGAATGGCAATGTTAATAAGCCAGATCCATCTCATGGTTGAGGGGAGGTAATGATCCATCTCACAGTCACGGGAAGTACAAAAACCTGTGCATAAAAGGGAATACGAATTGTTAGTATAACAAATAAGAAAGAGTTAGTCTATGCTGTTGAAATGAGGATGGACTCATGGAGATGAAGGAGCATTGTGCAGGAAAGTGATAAAAACCAAATATGGGGATTAAAAGAAGGGGTTTATGGGTTTGAATTTTGGAAGGACTTTTCAGATTTAGAGGCAAAAGAAGAGGTTGGAATAGCTCAGAACAAGACAAGATTCTAAATAGGAGATGACAAAATTTTCAGTTTCATGAAGATGTTTGGTTAGGAGAGAAGATCCATACAACAATTTATCACTTCTAAGCCAAAGAGGCATTAACTTAAGATCTTTTTGAGATGATAGGAGGATGAGTTAATGGGAAGTATTGGCTTTCAAAGAGATTTAAGGGGCTTTTGAGAGCGCCCTTTTGGAAGGCGTGTTAAGGGAGTTAGAGAAATAATACCTTGCAAGCGATGAGATGGATTGAAGAATTGGGCTCTTTGGAACTTTTACTAGTAAATCTCTGTCAATCCATTAATTTTCTCCATTAGTTTTTCACCTAGATTATTATGAGCTAGTGGGTAATGGTTGTTATAGAAGTGCTGAAATATGAGCCACAAGAGATCTAAGAATTGTTTTAGGGATCAATCCAAGGGATGCCTAACTGTAGGAGATCGCAGAAATGCCTTCTCTTTGGCAGCAAAAATCAACACCCCATGGAGATTCCACCCATATTATTTGCACATAAGAAAGTTGAATAAATCCTTTTTAAGATTTCATGAGAAACTATTGCTGGACTCTCCCACACAAAATTAAATGATTGAAGTCATAGTGACAAAAGTACTGTCATCAAACCAACACATGATGTCCTATGAAACAACTTGATCGGCTT
Source organism: Camphora micrantha (assembly GCA_003546025.1). Lineage (NCBI taxonomy): Eukaryota > Viridiplantae > Streptophyta > Magnoliopsida > Laurales > Lauraceae > Camphora > Camphora micrantha. The sequence goes on from QPKB01000010.1 coordinate 25,966,800, forward strand.
GCCTATCATCAAATAGACCAGCTATAATTGGTTGAGATCTGAACAGAATGTGGATGGACCCATAAAAGCATTCAAGCAATGCGATTCTGCTGATGTGTCTGCCTCCTAGATTTTATTTTATTTTTTGGTTGCCCGACTGGCCAGAAGTGATATTACCAAGCTGAAGACCTAACGATAATCCCCAGGTATGGGTGTGATTTCGAGGTGCCAACACCACTCCACCATGAATGTGTTCTTAGTAATACACATCCCATTGTGAATTCAAATGTCCCTCATTTTGGCCTGCAATCCTGGTCCCACAAAAGAAAATCTTCTCATTTAGCAGTTAGCACTCGTAAAAAAAAAATTTGATAAATTTATACAAAGTACCCACGAAAAGAAAATATTTTCATTTAGCACTTGTAGAAAATATTTTGACCAATTTCTACAAGGCATTGTCGCATTCAATTCTTGCAGCATCTCTTGAATCCATTCTCAGTTTGGAAGCTATGATCTTGATATAGATAAGTTATACCCCACTTTTATAGTGGCCAAAGAGGCTCACTTGCTGAACATGTTTCATTATTTGCTTATAAGCTCCCAATTAGAAGTTACTGAACAGGAAAGGGGAGAACATGACATTCTGGCCATCTATTCACGGGCCTTCATGGGTGCGTTGCAGTGCAGCAACACACCCATAGTAAATGAAATACACAAACTCATGATTGCATTACATTCTGACATACTAGGTTTTTTTTTTTTTTTTTTTTTTTGTTGTCACACCACAACTACACGATAGAACCCTCTCAAGGGAAAACTCTCTCAACACGCTGCTTGGCTAAAACATCCGCTATCATGTTTACTGACCTACTCTGGTGTCGAAAGCTAACATTAATGGTAGTGTATAATAACTGGATTTCATTAAGGAGGAACTAGAACTTCCATGGATAAGCCTCCCGATTAGAGACTCAACCGATTGCGTTAGTAGAATCACTCTCCACAATTAGAATGGCACGGTAGTACCTCAAAAAACAACGTACAAATTCCAACATAGCAATAACCTTTGCTTCATTAGTCACAAACCCCCATATATTTGGAGAACATAAATAAAACGTCCCCATTACAATTCCGAAACACCCCACAATACTAGCCGGTCATGGCTTTCCTCTTGTGGCCCCATCAACATTAAACTTAAACCAACCAACAGGAGGAGGAGACCAAAGAATATATTTTCTTACTTTAATTGGGCCACACCCCATACACGATTCCCAATTAATAAGTATGTCATAAAGATAAAAATTAAAAAACTCATTTCTAACCGTAGTTCACTTCGCGATCCTTAAAGTGATCTTAGAAATCAACTTCGCAGAACTTTGAGTGTGTTGAACTCCCTTCCTCCCTATGATGGCTAACTCTATGTAAGTAAATTAGAAGATGTGCAATGCAGACACGTGGTTGGTTAAACGTTTTTTTTTTATCGAACCTATAAAGGCCGATTTCGACTTACGTGTCGCTAGCAAAATACATAAAACAATTCAAAACCTATAGTATAAGTGGTTCTTTATTGAAGGCCTCTTTAAGCTTTTTACTCCATGCAATGTGGGACTGCATTCCCACACTAAAACAAAGCAAAACCATTCTTCGGATGTTTTGAAATGCAGCCAAACCCAACAAAAATGAGTGGTGCTCAATTGCACAATTCTCCAAATTTTGAAGAGGATGATATCTTATACAAGATAACAGATTCTGGTTTAAAGGTAAATATAGAAACTATGATTGGGGGCTAATGCTAAACATTTAGCATAATTTTCTACAAATAACATGAGTCGAAGCTACAGAAAAAGCAGAATAGAGGAAACTATTAGGAGCTCATCTGCCCCTCCATCTTATTCCTCAATGCTTCCATTAACCAGTTTCTAACATATGGATTTCTATGAACTCAGCATTCATATATAGAAATAATAAGACCATGATAACGAAATTTTTTTTTTTTAATGAAATTCACACATTAGTGGGAATATGTTGATGGCCCATGTGCTCCAATATGAACATGCACATAACACTATTAAAACAGAGTATGATCCACAAACTTGCTTCTGAACTCAAACAATCGAACCAACAAGAGAAACATGCTTCTGAGGTGGTACTCTGATCATCAGATAAGAGTAAGTAGTCTCCCATTGTTACTATGAACATCACAAGAATTTGAACTCTATACATACTAGTTACTTAAAAGTGATCAACATTGGGGTTCAAGGGATTCATAGTAGCTCATCATTGAAGATTTAACTAATGTAAGTGCAGAAACTATTAACTGTACTCTTCAAGAAAGAGCTGAAAATAATTGATATTATGTATACAGCTTCAAACTTGGAAAAAAAATATTTGCAATATGTTATGTTGCACCAATACTTGGATAGGTATTATTGTAGCTTGGACTGTCAAAATATAGTATAAGCAAAGAATGATGAGCTATGCTTGTTCTTCCTCTATTAATTTTGCTGCCCGTTACTGTTTATGGTGTTTCTCGAAACCAAAGAAGAAATCCAAAGGAAAAAACTCAGAATATGTGACCCTATGCTGTTATAAACATCAAATGTTTAGATAAATAAATCCTTGCCTTGAAAAGGAGTTCAACCAAACCGTTCACGTAGTCCATCTGTAATCTGATTCTGGAGAGAGTTGAGCAAAGCACGGCTTGACCCATACTGCTTTCGCGTGAATTTTTTCCATCGATGTGTCTTCTTCCTCCAGCTTCCAACATGCCTGTTCACAAGGAATTACATGATGACAATCGCCGTCTCTGATGCTTGTCCCACAAATAGTAAAAGAAATAGACTGCTTATTCTTCTCATTGGACTTGGACAACCAACTTCTCAAATCAGGTCCCCCTTTCGCCATCAACTTGATGAAATTGTCTTGCCCTCTCTCCACAAACCTGATGAAATTGTTTTGCTTAATTCGAGATAGTAGGAACTTCATATCTTCGGTGATAGTATCCAGATAAAAAATCTTGTAACATTTGAAAATGCTATGTCTGGCATTGAAAGTCACCCCTCCCTTGTCAGGGTCCATTATATGGAGCAAGTCTTCACATTCACTAAATGTAGCACATGTGATGGTCTCCATATAGGCGCGGGGGAGTCCATCCCAAGTGTGCTTGGTCCATTCTCTGTCTCCCCAACAACATGTACTCACTTCTATTGTCTCACGACCAATTCGACGAATGACAAAAACTGTGCAGTCTTTTTTCGTGGGAAGCGATGAAAAGGTGGCAACTTCACAGGAAAGTACATTGTAAGGAAATTCAGGAAGATCAATTTTCACCCTGGAAAAAGGATTGAAGAAGAAAAGATGCCCATGGTGATGAACAAGCAACCATCCTTCCTTGGAAGCAATGCATGAAGCGCCTTCAAGCTCTGGGATTTTGACTATGTAAGTCTTCTTGGATGATTCATTGTATAAGCAGCACCAAGGACTAGTATTAGGATCATCACTGTCTCTGTAGAACAAAACCCAGGGTTTTTGTTCCAATGTTTGAGCCATGGTAGTGTAGCAAGAAGAAGCAGCCAATCGCCATGCCTTGCAGACGCTTCGGAATGCAAGAAATTCCACCAGCAACAACTGGTTGCTGATCAGTTCTAATAGCTCAAGAGGAAGATCAGCCCACTGTCTCACTGGCATCTTCAAACTGTTGAATTTGGTGTCAAACTCCTTCAACATAATCATCATGTTATTAGATAATAGGAGCATGAATTTATAAGCTATGAAAGATTTTCAAGAGAGTAACAATTACTTATTTGAGAAAAGAAAAGAAATGAAAAATCAAATGCGCTCACATATGTTTAATCCAAACCCTTGCGAACACTTACACATCCACTCAATCCAGTCATGGGACTAACAATAAACTGTTGGATATGAGAATCAAAGAAACCATTTTATCTATGGCTTGAGACATTAAAGACCCTAAATGAAGTACTCAGATGATTTTAATTTTAACCATTTTTTGTCACCCTTAATCATCATATGTTAACAATCCCCACTTGTGTGCCATTGTGAGCATGCATGTGTCCTTGTTGGCTCCACAAAGAAGCTCCTTGTTCTAAAACAAAGAACTGTTTCCTCTGGAATATTGCTCCTTAAACCAAATCATAAAATTAAAATTAAAAAAAAAAACGAATTTGTCGCTACCCCAAATCTTCAATCGAATAGACCAGCCTCTCAGATGAGGTCGATCGAATCCAACAAAAGGATTCCACACAAAACAGCACTCACAGCTATAAACTCATGGGAATAACTCACTTTAGTTGATTTGATTGAATAAAGCATGATAAAAAATAATAGATCTCTTCTGTATATATAGAGCACCTTTTTTCTAAACTAATCAAAATGCTAACAATAGGAAATTACTTAATCCTACTACTCTAAAATGAATTTAGAAAGCACTGATATTAAGCAACTAAGTAATATTACTAATTTAGATAAGGATATGGACCTCTGATTGAATCAGAGATCATAAGGACATGGACCTTGTATTGAATCAGAGATCAGATAGACCCATCAGATAGTCCATCAAGACCTGCGGGTCCTAGCCTTGTGTCGGGCTGCACCAAAATCGCCCACTAAAAGGAAAAAAGTACTTTAATGAGATGACAAAAACAATTACCATTTCTAAAGGAGAGTAGCTTTGAAATTAGAGTTTTATTTGGAGGAAAATTAAAAACCACAATTTAATGACTTTATATTTTGGTCATCAAATGGATGGCTAATAAAGATAACAATGAAACTGTTGAGACAAATACATAAGATTATGCACTCATTTTCTGTACTGTCCAGATTATTGTTAGTAGGTCATCAAATGGATGGCTAATAAAGATAACAATTAAACTGCTATAGTGGATGGTGAACACTTCTAAATCCAAGCTTCTTGTATTGTTACTAGGCCAAGTTTCAGTCACCAGTCGGAGTTGGGAAGAACTTCAGATTTAAGGTGTGTCATCGCATTATTAAAACTCAGAACCAAATAAACAAATAAACTGAGTCACCCCTCATATTGTTACAAGTTTCACTCCACTCGGAGTTGTGACTGCTGTTACATTGATTGTGTATAGACACACAATAAAATTGATAAACAAAAGAGACAGAGTGACATGTGATTCATCTAATATGCGTGTCATAAATCTAATGGTGTGATAACAATGGAAGCAAAGTCAGCGTAAACTTGATTATGTACTATGTTGACTTACATGGCCCAATAGAAGCCGGTGGTATTGAGTACATAAGTTAATAGTCTCGGTTGACTTGGCCCTGCACCGCCCTTGGTCTACTGAGTTATGGGTATATCAGGGTTTTGAGGTTGATAGTATATATAGAGGCTAAAAGCCTTTCTATATTTGTCCAAGTGTATAGTGGAAAACTCTATCTGTCTTTTCCCGTGGACGTAAGTCAAAAGCCGAACCACGTAAATCTTGTCTCTCTTGTAGTGTGATTGATCTTCTCTCGCATGTTCTTAGGCCCTAGATCACACCATACAATTACTCACTTGCTTGGTATCTTGGGAAAGCTGAAGACAATGTCTCGAGATATAAACAACTTTCACCAATTTCATTTTTATCTCCATTCTATTTTATTATTTAATTTAGACAGAAAAAATCCTAAATAAAACTCAGTATTACAACTTTTCATTCTCATTTAGAAGATCTCTATTAGGAAGAAAAAAAAAATTCTAAACCATTGGTTTAAAACACAGTTTTGATACTATATCAGCAATTGTCCTGCACTAATGCACTGAGTCAGCCTTCTCCAACGTTGGTCTAAAAGTTTTAACTTCTAAACCAAGCTCACAAAGTAAGAATAAAGAATACTTACTGGATCGAGCAATTGGATCACTTAACATACTCTTTTTATAAGTGAATGTGGAGAACCTATTAATAATACTACTCTATACAATCAATGGCCATGCCACTTATTCATTGAATGGATGAGAACTTTATGCACTTTACACAATACTCTAGTAACTTATATACTCTAAAGGAGTACAATTGAAAGTTTAAGTCCATTTGTGATGACTTAGCTTCCATTGGCAAGCCTGTCTCCAACTGGTACAAGGTGTTTGGCTTCTTCAAGGAATATAAAAAGGTTATGAAACCTTTTGTCACTGTTATGCTTAAACCACTTGTTCCCACTTATCGAGATGTGATACCACTTCTCCAAAACCATGAATCATAGAATAGCTTCAAGGCAATAAGTTTTTTTTTTTTTTTTTCTTTTTCTTTTCTTTTTTTGGCAACCCAGCTATGGGGGTGGGGACCTAAAGAACCCACACATGTGGGAGAGCCCTCAGGGGCCTCATACGAGGAAAAGGGACCTTGGGTGAGGGAAGGGGGCCTCGTACGAGGAAAAGAGACCTTGGGTGAGGGAAGGTGACATGCCCTCAAGTTTCCAGGTGAGAACTGACCCCTCTTACCAATGAGGTAATTAAGAGGCCGTCCTCATGGCAATAAGAATTGTATACCACTCGTATGATATGAGGCAAAATAGCTTTCTTTGGACGGAAAGAAGGAGAAAGACATAAGAAAAATTGCAATAGCAAAATCAATTTAGTTGCGCAATGTAGATATTTTTCAGAGATTAAAGGGAATGGTATAGTACAGTAGACATGGTCAAGGCCACAATCTATGACTATGAGAATTGAGAAATGAAGCAAGACATGAAAACGTCAAGTATCAAGGTTGTGGTATGCAAAACTGTCCAGCTTTCAAATGTATCAATAGCTTGAGGATGGATTTCTCAATATATAGACTAAAGTCTCTTCATATATTCATCTTCTGTCTTGTATATTTCTTTACAAAAAATATGGACGAGAACATTGGGATCGGTCCAAGGACCGGTCCCAGGACCGGTCCCAATATTCGGTCCATGTAGCAGGGTTCATTTCTTTATCACACTGTTACATCCTCCCGCCCATTCAATCATGCATGTCCCATCACTCTATCTGCCATGACTTGGATGGTCATTATGCAAAAGCCAATTTAAAAATCCTATACTTTTTGTGTGCAAACAAGGGAAGGATTAAAACAGGAGCAAGGGTCACATCGTAAACAGATTTAAGGATGAATATGTTAAAATAAATGAGTAGATAAGTTACTTTGCATGAGTGTTTAGTTGGTTCGCATAAAGTAAAAAATAAAAGGTATTAGTGGAAGGCACTTTATCAAGAGGCTAGAGTATGATGCAGATGGACCTCTAGCCATATATGTAGGGTCCAAGTAGATTTAGTATTTTTTTATTTAAGTAATTATCTATTAGTTTTTAATTTTATTGTAATTGGGATAAGATTTTATTTCCTGGTTTAATTAGGTTTCTTAGGGTTTAAGTTATATTTTCCTATTTATATGACATTGTAGAGAAGAATTTTTCAGAGAGTTGATTAATTAAAGTTGGGTTTTTCCATTGAGGTGTGTCTTCATTTATTGTGTTTGAAACTATTGAAGTGTCTTTTGACACGACGACTATTGTGCTTCAGCACTTCTATGCAAGTCCTAACTCTAGAGCCTGCATGAGAGTAGAAGATACTTTGTAATTGAGGAGAAAGGGAAAGATAAGTGAAAGAGGAATTTAAGTGCAAACATGTCTACTCCTATTGTCTCCTCAAGGCCATACAAATACATTAATAAGTAGAATTTTCTATTTGTGGGGGCTAATATTCCACCCCTCCTTCACTTCACTCAAGTGAAAAATATTATACAAAGGTTGACCCAATACATGGGTTGCTGACCCATTAGGTCGAGCTGACCTGTTAGACAGTTTCTTTATAAAAACAAACAAGCCGAGAACACGGTTGTCTTCAAAAAAAAAAAAACTCTAGGGAACACATGAGATTTAGCTCTGTTTTTTTTTTTTTTTTTTTTCAACTGGAAAAGCACTTGCACCAATCGTAAGTTTTACTAGAGCATAGAAAAGCATTTGCGCAGTAAAAAAAAAGTCAAAAGTAGAAAAAAGAAAAGAAAGTAAAAGAACTTCATATTTTTAATTGATTTAGATCGTTTGGAAGGAGTTGGAGGAAGGAAGAGGAGAAAGAAGTAAAAAATAAGTGGGATTTCATAAGTATTTGATTTAAAAAAACATGACCCGCTGAGTTTCCATGTTAACTCTATGGGAGTCTTCTTTTTTTTTTTTTTTTTTTTTTCCTTCGATGAGTCGGGTCTGAAACACGAGTTTTCCGACTTTAATATGACACAGATCCAAGTCTGGATGGAGTAAGTGTTAACGTTTGGATTTAGTCTATAGTATACTTGGATCCCGACTATTAACTGTTATTTAGATATAATCTAACTATCTGTATCAACTAGGATAGTAGTTGATATGCTAAAATTTAAATCAGTAGGAATACATATATCAACTATAAACAAAAACTCAATGGAAGCAATGGAAAACAAGAAAAGATTACAAACCTGAAGTTAATGGACCGAATGCCAGACCCAAAAACAGACAAAAAGAAACCACATGAAAAAATCAATAACAAACTATCAAGCCATGAAAACGGAGTCGATCATAGTTTGAGAGAAAAAAAATTTGAACTCACCTGTGCTTCATCTTCTGGTTGGATAGTGAGGCCAAGAATCCTACGAGTTTTTCTTTTTTTACTTCGATTATTCGCCGACTTCCTCATATCTTGGTGAGAATGGATGATGAGAGAGAGAGAGAGAGAGAGAGAGAGAGAGAGAGAGAGAGAGAGAGAGAGAATTAGAAGAATCTCTTCACTGCCTAGGGATGATATGAGAGAGAGAGGTTGGTTGCTCGTTCAAAATTTAGTGAAGAAGCTTTTTTATAGAGAAGGAAGTCCAGATTTGTAGGAAAAGGATAGGTATTGTAATAAAGTGTATATTTCAAAAGATTAAAAAAGAAAAGAAGAGAGATAACAATAGATATAAAAAGATAAGAGGCTGGGAGAGAATAGTGGGAAAGAATCGTGGGAATATATTATTATTATTATTATTATTATGTATATATTGATGAGAACTTTCAGTGGGGGGGGGGGGGGGGGGGGAGAAACTGTGGGTCCCATTTGGGAATGGGGATGGGGGATGGAAAGATCTAAGTGAAACCACTCTGAGTATCAAGTTTGATAATAACCCCATACCCCTAATCCCTTCATCCGTGGCTTATAAATTTAATAGCTTCATACTAAAAAAAAGACTCAACCCTCGATCCAACGGTTCAGTCCATTTGGATCTGTGCCAATCCTTGGGTTCAGTGTCTATCAAGAAATCTCTATTTGTACATGGCTTGGATGAGTTATTAGGTGGGCCCCACCAATAGTTCTCACGGAAGCACCGTGAGAACTAGTTCTCACCTATAAAAATGTACATATATATATATATATATATATAAAAGGCTCTCCTAAGCTTGTAGCTCATGTTATCCTAAGAGTGTACTCAGATGGACCATTGGATTGGCCCCACTAAGAGTGCACACTATAAGCACAATGCTACATTTAAGATTTGAGCTCATCACACCTATCTTGACTGAGCTTTAGTCGAGGGTCAATATATATGTATTAATAAAAGACCATATATACCCATCTGGCATTTGATGGAGCGGCATAAGGCGTGGGTTTGCTCTTCATATTTTGTGTTCAAATTACAGCCCTAGATTTGGTTAAAGACCACATGCATTTAAAGGAAGTGTAATCAATACATATGTAGAAAGATATGCTTCTATGAGCAGACGGAATGCATCCAACTCTACGGGCCCAGTTGGGCCCACCTTTGAATCTAGCCCCCCACCCCCGGTCCATAAGGAGACCTTTCCATCTGCCCTCTTTCCATGGATAGACGTGGATCTAAGTGAGCCCCACAAGCTAGATTACACATAGTTGTGTATATATGGAGTTTGGTGATAAGAGAATATTCTCCAACATATGGAGGGATGCAAATGGATTTCCAATTCATGGTTCAAAATGACTACTACTTATTGACCGTATCGGTTGAAGTTGCTACACTATTTTGAAAATATCGGCGCTATAGTTTAAAACCTAATAGACCCAAGCTGTAAGTGCCTGAAATAATACGGACTTTGATTAGGTGATATAAAGCTTCTTGTTAAGGTTGCTGAGAAGGATTGGGAATGATTGAATGCTTGGAAACTTGAAAGGGAAGGAGAAAAGAAGAGGTCAGAGCCCTTGGCTGCTATCAGCCGAAGGCACTCCAATGCCTAAGTTGGTGCAATTACGGAACAAAGGGTAAGTGAGGAAGAAAGAGTCTGGCTTTGTGTTGGTATTGGCATAAGCCTTTGCATACCTGTCCTGGGCTTGCCTCTTGCATATATATAGGCGAAAGTCCCATTAGGCCTTTCTTTAGTGGAGGTAGGTGGGGGTATTGTCCCATCGAACCATGCCCTGATCTGTCAGTGGTTGAATCTTATTGGACCCTATCCTGACATTTTGGAAGGGACATAACCACCGGATAATGATAACTGCTTATTTTTATCCGGCACATATCCTGATCTTCTGACACGTTCCGTAATGTGGGATAGCTGTCATTGGTTGAAAGTCGGTGCTTGTCTCGATCAACTGAACTGAGGATGGCACCGAGGCCAAGCACGACTGTAACCGAGATGCGGTAGGCTGAGCTAGTACTGTTACCGAGCTGGAACAATATCATCGAGACCGGATCACACCGAGCTGATACCTTTACCGAAGTTAGGATGATCTCGGTACTGTGAGAATCTTCACTGACACTATTGCCAAGATGAGATGAAGCCGAGACCCAGTTGGTACTCTTACCAAAACTGGGGTAATCTCTGTTTTATGAAATGCCCCACACACAAGCAATTTTAATTTATAATATTATTTTTTCTATTTCTTCTCCTCAATAGCCTTTTCTATAGTTGTTTCTACTAAGTTATTAAAAAAATTACAAGATTGGTTGCTACACAAAATTTGAATTTCTTTACTACAAAAAAAATTCATATCGCTACGGCACTCCATATCGCTGGCCACTATGTAGCGTTTTGGCCACTGGCCGCTACACATGTTGCAACCGTTATTTTTATCATTAATCCGATTAACCAGCTACTCAGAGGTTCAATATAAATCAGGATTTGAACTTTGATTTTGTTCCTTGTTGAGAAGGAAGCCTGTGTCCAGAAAAAAAAATCCTGACGGGGAAGTTTTCCTGGGACCAGGTCGTTTGTGATATGTTTTGGCAATGGTTTGTTTGGAAGTGGGGTGTTCGAATATTTTTAATGGAGAAGGAGATATGAGCGAGAAGTGTATATGGTCTATATGCTTCTTTGAGGTTGGGAATTTTCAAATTGCCTTGTGGAAGGAAGATCTATTTCAGACAACTATATTGTTGCTCATGAAGTTATCCACTCATTTTTCGGTTAAGAAGTAAAGAATTGACCGGAGATTTAGGAGTTCATCTCATGAATGATAATCAGAAATATTTAGGTAACCCGATTGTTATGAACATGAATAAGAAAGATAATTTTCAATCCCTCTTTTCAAAAATTAAATGTAAAATAATGTCTTCGTAGGCCCAACTTCTCTCTCAAGCTGTGAGGAGCACTCTAATTAAATCAGTTGCCTCCACTATCGTGATTTATAATACGTCAATGCTCCGACTCCTATAAAAGAACTATTAACACTATGGATAAAATGTTTAGAAAATCCTTTTGAAGGGACACCCTTGAATAAAAGAATTGCATACTATCAAATGGGGAGAAATTAAGGATGTGGGTCTTGGGGTCAAGGATACCGAAACTAATAATTTAGCCCTCTTAACCAAAACCTATTGGAGAAGTATGACCAATGAAAATTTACTCAGCTCCAAAGTTCTTAAAGGTAAATATTGCCCATACAAATATCTTGGGAAGCAAATTTTAGGAAGGGCAATTCTTTGTTTTGGAAGGGATTTGTGGAAGCCACGAATTTTATTAAAGATAAAATGGGGTGGATTCTTGACAATGGGGGGAATATTTCGATTTGGAAATGCAATTGGAAACCTTGCGAAGGTGGTCTTAGAAAACCTTTCTCAATTGTCTCTAATCAAGATCTTGTTATTAAGGATCCTTTTTATCGGAATAAAAATTGAAATATCCATCTTCTTGCAAACACCTTTAATTAACAACAATATGGATGTTGAAAGTATTTTGAAAATTTATATTCTTAGGCATAATACGAATGATAGAAAGATCTTGCCATTTACTAAGAATGGTGAGTTGATTGCCAAATCCGCATATATTATTATGATCAGGAAAGAGAGAAAATTTTCCATCCTTTGCTTCAATGGAAGACCTTTTAGTGTCTTGCCCACCCTTAGAGTTAAATTTTTTGGGTGAGAATCTTTGCACCAAGCTATTTAAGTGCTCAATCTTCTACATAGTAAAACTATTTCCTCTACTAATATTTATCCTATTTGCAATAAAAATAAAGAGACTGTTTACTCTCTTTCAATTTGATCATGCAAGGGCATCGTGGTTTGGCTCTAATCTTGGGTTATTAGCTATGCATCTCACTACTCTTAATATTGTTTGAATGGTGGAAATCTTTCTTGATGATGTGTGATTCAACAATTCCGTCTATCAGTCGGTCCTACCAAGCCTTGGTGGTAGCTCTTTGGTGGACCCTATGGAAAACTAGGAATGACTATATATTTATAAAAAGTGGTAAACCCATTAACGCCTCTAGCCCCGTTCCTTTATTATAATTCATGACAAGAAATCAGGTTGTCTGAGAATTCAGAATTCGTGTCAAGAATTCTGTGTTTCATTACCAGAATTCCTAGGCATTTGAAATTCCAGGCATTTGAAACCCTAAAAAACTCAGCATTTGAAAAACCACTTTAACAAAGAGGATTTGAAAATCTCACTTGGCACAGGAATTCCGGGAGAGAGACGACGGCATTCCGGGAGCTCAAGCAAGAATTCAGGCCATGAATGAAACAACGAATTTAGAATTCCAGAATTTGGCAGCATTTCAAATATTAGCATTCGAAATTCCCAGACAACTACCAGACATAAATTCTATGAATTCTAGTAAAAGAACGGGGCCTAAGAGTTGCATTAAATTTAATAAGTCATCCTAGATATGAAGCTAAAAAAATTCCCAACAATGGTGGCTGATCCTATCCAAGGCTTCAAGTTGAGCTTCTCTCATGACATAGTCTATATTTTTTCGGATGTAGCTTTTAGTGTCGGTAATGGAAAGGCAGGATTTGGTTTTGCCTTTTGGTGTAATGGTTTTTGGTTGGGTGCAAGAGCTGTGGATGGCCCGAAGGTAGATTCGTCCAAAGAAGTTAACACAAGGGCAATCCTTATTGCCTTGATTGAAGCTAAAGCTCGTGGTTTCCGTACAGTCCACATTTTGTTTGATGCTTTAGAGGTGGTGCAAGCCATTAAAGGATCATATGATTAGTCGATTGAACTGATTTTGAAATACATTATTACAACTCTTACATTTCATTTTGAGGCGGTTGATTTTTCTTTTATTCCTAGAAAATTGAATTTTGTAGCTCATAATTTTGTTAAAAGTATGTACTGTAGGGCTGGTGAGATATGGAATGTTAGGTATTTTGTACCTATGTCTCCTCCCTGATATCTCTCTGTTGTTGCTTTGTTTGCTCGTTCTTAATGTTTATTCTTTGCCAAAAAAATTATGCTCATGGGAAAACTGCATCTATTATGTAATGTAGTATATGTTAATGATTTTTTATTAACCTTTTGCTCAAGTGGAAGTTTACGGGATGAAGTAGCTACTTAACTTAAAAAACGCCCTTTTGCGGTTGTTTTTTCCCAACTCTGAAAGTGTCGTTATCACCCCAGTACTGTTGTCTAAGGTTTTCCACCACTTTTAGTGGCAGAAAAACAATTTCCGCTGCTAAAAATGGGACTCTGATAACTTTTAGCGGTGAAAACTAATGTTGTTAAAGGTAGTTTTTTTTTTTTTTTTTTCCACCTCTAAAAATCACTTTTTTGTTATAATAAAAGCATATGATAAGCATAGAAATAGTACAAAAATGTAAAAGCATGTATAAAAGAAAACCAATCCTCTAGTCTCGATATCGATCCATACCCATAACAGCCCTTTAGAAACCGAGTCCAATTCCAGTTCCAGTATGGCTCTGGCCTAGACCCAATCCGTTTTGCATCCCTAATCTCGTTTGCCACTCCTTCAACCCATGAATTGTCTTATGAGAGAGAAAAAAAAAAAACATACACACACATACAAAAAAAAAATTTATGCGCATTAATTCAGTCCATATGAAGGATGCAAACAGGTTTAAAATAGGCCAACTTTGTCTCAAAATATGTTTATACAAAAAATGGGCCTTATTTTAATTCTCAAACAGGTTAGTGTATGGGCTGTAGATGAGTCTAAAGAAATGTCCGAACCCATTTAAGAAGCAAATGATGGTCTTAGCCCACTTCATAAAAGTGAACTCAATATCTGGGCTTGTCTCCTGACCCATCCAACTATATTCGCGGCACGTCAAGTAACACTTTCTTTGAGACGAGTTCCACCCTTTGGATGGAAAACAATAAAAAAAATTTCTCAACAAACCCACCCCTAGGCTACAATGGTCTTCCAGTTGAAATCAGGTCGGTCACTTAAGTCTGAATCAAAGACTCCAAATTGTAGCTTAGGCAGATGCAGCGATTGAGTTTGAATGCAAACAGAGAATGGAAGCAGATATAACTTTTTAGTTAGTGTTGTTCCATTGAAGTGGGTCATACATGTATACCACTATCCCAATGAGAGTGTCCGCACCATGGCTCTAACTCTATGTAAAGTAAATAAAATTCAAAAACACAAATAGATCTAAAAAAATAAAAATAAATTTTTCAAAAACACAGAAAGATTCTTTCAAAAACTCAATTAAAATTTCCAAAATGGAGATAAATTTGTTATAAACTCAGCTATATTTTTCAAAAACTCAAATAAATTTGTCAAAAACTCAGATAAATTTGTTTAGAATTCCGATAAATTTGTTTCAGAACTCAGATAAATAGCCAAAAACTCAGATAAATTTGTCCAGAACTAAGATAAATTTGTTTCAAAACTCAAATAAATTTGCACAAAAATCAAATAAATTTGATAAAAAATCAAAAACTCATAGAAATTTTTCAAAAACTCAGATAAAGTGGAGTCATCGTTCCCCTCCATCACCTTCATCCACCTCCCTCCCATCTCCCTCCCCATAAACGACTCCACCTACGAGCTCAGTGGAAACTGACCCAACTAGGTCTTGTCTTCTCCCTTTTGTGTTCTGTTCTAGAACTCTGCAACCAGAAGTTTGGGAACGGTAGTCTCCGTCTGTTCTTCTCGATCTCCGGCGACATGGGGCATGGCGCGGTGGTCTCCGACTGGCAAAGAACGACGGACGGCGGTGAAGTAGTCCGAATCTGAACTATTTTCTCCTGCAAGATGGAAGCCTGGAGCCTTTGTTTGCTCTGCTTCCAGTTTCTGCACCAGCGGCCGAATAAAAAATCCCTGAATACTCTTCTCTATTCTCCTTTACAGAAAAGAATATAATCTCTCTTTGTGCCACAAAAGGACAAAAGTCCTACCTTTGACCATGTTAACAAAGTTTCAACTCTTTCTTGTTTCTGTTCCTAGAAACCAGACCGCTTTGACCATGTTAACAAAGTTTCAACTCTTTCTTGTTTCTGTTCCTAGAAACCAGACCGAGACCATTGTTGCAGCAACATAGGTGTTGACGATGGTCGCATAGAAATAACAGAGGGAGAATACAAGATTTGAAATTTTATGCCTAAAACGATCGAAATGGCAAATCTATCACGAAATATGTGATTGTATGAATGTAGGGACTTCTGGCTGCAAAATGTTTAGCTACGTAGACCAGAGCCCTTAAACAGAAATTGCGTGGACCAGAGCCTCTACTACAAGTTTCACTTCAGAGGCCTATCGCTAATTCACTCTAAAAAATTTCAAAACCTATAGTATAAGTGGTTCTTTATTGAAGGCCTTACTCCATGCAATGTGGGACTACATTCCCACACTTAAACAAAGCAAAACCATTCCCCAACAGAAAACAAAGGGCCAAAGGGCCTTTTGGATGATTTCAAACACAACCAAACCCAACGAAAATGAGTGGTGCACAATTGCACAATTTCCCAATTGTACAATTCTCCAAATTCTGAAGAGGATGATATCTTATACAGGATAACAGATTCTGGTTTAAAGGCAAATATAGAAACTACATTGGGGGCTATTGCTAAACATTTAGCACAATTTTCTACAAATAAAATGAGTCTAAGCTACAGAAAAAGCAGAATAGAGGAAAGTATTAGGAGCTGATCCGACCCTCCATCTTTTTCCTGAATGCTACCATTAACCAGTTTCCAATGTATGGATTTTCATGAACTGAGCATTCATATGAAGAAATAATAAGACCACAAAAACCAAAAATAAAAACAAAAACAAAGAAATTCATACATTAGTGGGAATATGTTGATGGCCCATGAGCTCCAACATGAACATGCCATCATAACACTACTAAAACAGAGTATGATCCACAAACTTTTGCTTCTGAACTAAAACAATCAAACCAACAAGAGAAACATGCTACTGAGGTGCAGTAGTTAAATGTTCCAAATACTTCCAGTGTTCCTCAAACAGATACATTTTGCGTTTGAGCTACCTTTTATAGAAACACAGCTATTGCAAAGGGGATAGGGCAACTTGCATTCAACTTTCTCTCGCATTTCGAGAAACTGGAGTGCTCAGATTGGATACTCTGATCATGAGACAAGAGTAAGTAGTCTCCCATTGTTACTATAAACATAAAAAGATTTTCAACTATATACCAACTAGTTACTTAAAAGTGACGTGTAAAATACATGCTGAGTTACAAGGTCATATAATCAACATTGGGGTTCAAAGGATTCATAGGTAACTCATCATTGAAGATTTAACTAATGTAAGTGCAGAAACTAGTAACTGTACTCTTCAAGAAAGAGTCGCAAATAATTGATATTATGCATACAGCATCAAACTTGGAAAAAAATATATTTGCTATAAGTTATGTTGCACCAATACTTGGACAGGTATTACTGTAGCTTGGACTGTCAAAATATTGTATAAGCAAAGAACGATGAGCCATGCTTGTTCTACAGCATCAAACTTGGAAAAAAAGATATTTGCTATAAGTTATGTTGCACCAATACTTGGACAGGTATTGCTATAGCTTGGACTGTCAAAATATAGTATAAGCAAGGAACGATGAGCCATGCTTGTTCTTCCTCTAATAATTTTGCTACCTGTTACCGTTTATGGTGATTGTTGAAACCAAAGAAGAAATTCAAAAGAAAAAAACTCAGAATATGTGACCTTATGCTGTTATAAACAACAAAAGTTTAGATAAATAAATCCTAGCCTTTTAAAGGAATCCAACCAAACGCTTCAAGTAGTCCATCTGTAATCTGATTCTGGAGAGAGTTGAGCAAAGCATGGCTTGACCCATACTGCTTTCACGTGAATCTTTTCCATCGATGTGTCCACCTCCAGCTCCCAATCTTCCTGTTCACAAGGAATTACCCGATGATAATCGCTGCCTATCATGCTTGTCCCACAAGTAGCAAATGATATAGATTGCTTCTTCTTCTCATTGGACTTGGAATGCTTCTCATTGGACTTGGACTGATCCTTCTCATTGGACTTGGACAACCAACTTCTCAAATCAGGTCCCCCATTCATCATCAACTTGAAATGATTTCGGTGCCTTCGAAATGGTAGGAACTTCATATTTTTGGTGGTACTATCTGGATAAACAATCTTGTAACATTTGAAAATGCTATGTCTGACATCGAAACTCACCACTTGTATGCCAGGGTCCATAATGTAGAGCAAGCTTTCACATTCACTAAATGTAGCACATGTAACGGTCTTCACATAGGTGGGGAGTCCATCCCAAGTGTGCTTGGTCCATTCTTTATCTCCCCAACAACATGTACTCACTTCTAGTGTCTCACGATCAATTCGACTAATGACAAAAACTGTGCAGTCTTTTTTCATGGGAAGCGATGAAAAGGTGGCAACTTCACAGGAAAGTACAACGTAAGGAAATTCAGGAAGGTCAATTTTCGCCCTGGAAAAAGGATTGAAGAAGAAAACATGCCCATGGCAATGAACAAGCAACCATCCTTCCTTGGAAGCAATGCATGAAGCACCTTCCAGCTCTGGGATTTTGACTATGTAAGTCTTCTTGGATGATTCATTGTATAAGCAGCACCAAGGACTAGTATCAGGATCATCACTGTCTCTGTATAACAAAATCCAGGGTTTTTGTTCCATTATTTGAGCCATGGTAGTGTAGCAAGCAGAAGTAGCCAGTCGCCATGCCTTGCAGACGCCTCGGAATGCAAGAAATTCCACCAGCAACAACTGGTTGAAGATCAGTTCTAAGATCTCAAGAGGTAGATCAGTCCACTGTCTCACTTGCATCTTCAAACAGTTGAATTTGGTGTCAAACTCCTTCAACATAATCATCATGTTAGTAAATAATAGGAGCATAATTTATTAGCTATGAAAAATTTTCAGGAGAGTAACAATTCCTTATTGAGAAAAGAAAGAGAGAAAAAAAATCAATTGCGCTCACATATGTTTAATCCAAACCCTCACGAACACTTACACATCCACTCAACCCAATTTGACAGTCATGGGACTAACAATAAACTGTTGGATATGAGAATTAAAGAAACCATTTTATCCATGGCTTGAGACGTTAAAGCCCCTAAATGAAGTACTCGGATGATTTGAATTTTAACCTTTTTTTTTTGCCACCCATAATAAGCAGATGTTAACCATCTCCACTTGTGTGCCACTGTGGGCATGTGTCCTTGTAGGCTCCACAAAGAAGATCCTTGTTCCAAAACAAGGAACTGTTTCCTCTGGAATATTGTCGGAGTTGGGATGAACTTCAGATTTAAGGTGTTGTCATCGCATTTTTAAAACTCAGGACCAAATAAACTGAGTCACCCCTCATATTGTTACGAGTTTCACTCCAATCAGAGTTGTGAACACTGTTTCATTGATTGTATATAGACATACAATAAAATTGAAAACCAAAGAGACTGAGTGAGATGTAAATTATCTAGTCTGCACTTCATCAATCTAATGGTGTGATAACAAGGGAAGCAAAGCAGCGTAAACTTGATTATCTGCAATTACTCACTTGCTTGGGATCTTGGGAAAGCTGAAGACAAGGTCTCAAGATGTAAACAACTTTCACCAATTCTCGTCTTTATCACCATTCTATTTTATTATTTTATGTACACATAAAACATCCTAAAATAAAACTCAGTATTTCAAGTTTTCATTCTCATTTAGAAGATCTCTTTTAGAAAAAAAGAAAAAAAAATCCAAACCACAGGTTTAAAACACAGTTTTGATACTTAATCAGCAATTGGCGTCCACTAGTGCACTGAGTAAGCCTCTTCAAATGGTGGTCTAAAAGTCTTAACTTGCCTGAGAATAAGGTCCCAATGCTGCAGGTGATTTTTCTGTTTGAATGGCCTCCTTTTTCCCTAAATTAAGAGCAAGCAAGGCCATCCTTAATAAAATCACATGAATATCATGGAAAACAGGATTAAGGATTCAAGAATAAATTATACTGAAAAAAAAAAAAAAAAAAAAGCTAACAAGGGGTTCTACAGCCTAGGAGAGGTCGGTAACAAGGCATAAATTGACTTATTCCATTCTTCTTCTGCTGAGATGCTATGGACGTCACACACAATCTAGACAATGACTCAAAGTGCCAGTTGTGAACTCAGACCTTGAGAGAAGCCTCAGTTGACTGCTATTTCGGCCTAGATGATCCTTAGACGCACAAGGTGCTTCGAATTGTACCAGTCATTCATTCCTGGAGCTGTTTGAAGCAGTGCAAGATGTATGAAATGGCTATTCCTCATCCTCATAGGAGCTCAAGAGGCAGCAACACAAATGCTGCTGCAAATTCTGGGTTTATGAGATTCTATTTACTCATTCTTGTGTTGATTTTCATCTCCCGGTGGTCAGTTGGCATTTGAAGGTTCCTATCATTTTCTTAATAATATATATATTATTTTCCACCAAGTTGTATGTGCGTAATTCAAGTTTTCACCCCATTCACCTTCGGGGAAGTCTTATCTACTTTCGAGCAATGCATTTTTGTTTGTTTTATGCTAAAAAAAACATTTTAAGAATTCGAAGGAAAGTACAAAAATATTTTTAGAACCTTTTTTTAATTATATTTTTCATTTTTTCCAGATTCTTCTCACGGTGTTTGAAGTATGAAATGTTAATCCCAAAGCAAATCGAGAAAAATCAAACTAATGTTCATGGGCTGATGAGATATTGTGGATCAATTAAAAGCAGTTTGTTTATGTTTGTTTATGTTAAAGAAGGTATTCAACTTCAGCTGGGCCAAACCCAAACCTGCATGATTGAAATTCTGGCTGGACTTGGGATTGAGCTTCGGGTACACATCAGGCCAAAGTATCTAAAATTATATGTCTGTTTCGAAATTGAAAATCCTTCAGCCAGGTGTTTGAAATTAAAGAGTAATACAATTCAAGTTTCAAAACAGCCATTAGATATGATCTTTTAATGCAACTCAAGTTTCAAAAGGCAATAGAGGCAGTTGTAATACCCACTATTCCTTGAGCATGTGCTGAGGCTTGGGTTTTGAACAAGGATAAAAAGAAGCAGCAGTTGTGAAGGGCATATCAGCTGGCCCCTAAAAACAGCAAGCATCGGAAAGTAAGAATAAAGAATACTTACTGGATTGGGAAATTGGATTGCTTAACATACTCTTTTTACAAGTGAATGTGGAGAACATATTTATAATACTACTCTATACAATCAATGGTCATGCCACTCATTCATTCAATGGATGAGAACTTTCTCCACTTTACACTGTACTCTAGAAACTTACACACTCTAAACGAGTACAATTGAAAGTTTAAGTCCATTTGTGATGACTAAGCTGCCATTGGCAAGCCAGTCTCCAACTGGAACAAGGTGTTTGGCTTCTTCAAGGACTCAACAAGGTTATGATTATGAAACCTTTTGTCATTGTTATGCTTAAACCACTTGTTCCCACTTATTGAGGTGTGATACAACTTCTCCAAAGCCCTGAAGTATGAAATAGCTTCATGGCAATAAGATTTTATTTTTTTGGTGACCCAGATATGGGGCTGGGGACCAATAGAACCCACACCAATGGGAGAGCCCTCGGATAAGGGAAGGGGGTCGTCAGATGAGGGAAGCAATCCTTGGGTGAGGGTAGGTGGCATGCCCAAGGTTCAAACCCAGGGCTGCCAAGCGAGAACTGACCCCTGAGGTAAGAGGCCGTCCTCATGGCAATAAGAATTGTATACCATGTTAGGATTTGTGTATATTGCAATTTGATGGATGCATGATCATCTTAGCACCATTGGAATTTCCACAAATGCATTATGTTTGAAAATCTTGAAATCTTGAAGTTTCACATGCATAGTTTTATAACTTTCAAACTTTGTCCTTCATGCATGTTTTGGTTTTCTATCTTGGATGCACAACATTATAAAAAATTGTTTTGATCAAGCTTGTCTATGGCCTTAGAATTTCAAATCATCTTAGGCATTGATAGGTTCATGTTTTGAAAAACACTTTTGAGTTGAATTAAACATGAATCTAAGCTTGGTTTCCATGGACCTTTTAATCCTCATTGATATTGGAAAATTTTACAGGATTTATTTTGTTCACCCTGTGTTCGGTGAACGATTCGGTCCATGTTCGGTTAACAGAACTCGGTTAACTGACCTTCACGGAACCTACTTCGGTTCAAACAACTGGATGTTAAATTTCCAGCATTTCTGAGTTCGGTAAAGACGTCTGTTCATGTTCTGTTAACCGATAAGTGAACCGAATTCAAATTTTTGACCGTTACAATATGATTGCTGGAATTTCGGTTAACCGAACTTGGAAGGGGGTTAACTGCCAACGAGCCATTGGAAAACTTTTCCTATATATACCAGCTCATCCCAAGGTCAAAGTAGAGAGACTTTTAAGGAATTTTTGAAGGGTATTGAGGCCAAAGAATGGGAGATGAGCTAAGGACGGCTAGAGGTCATTTGGAAAGCTAAAGCTTGGATGATTAAGTTAAATCTCTCTTTAGGAAGCTTTGTTTTTTACATCATATGTTACATTCTTTGTTTAAATGTTTGGTAAATTACCTATTAGCATGATAACTAATTGAATCCATTACATGAATTTTTCTTTGAATTGTTTTAGTGTTTGGATTCTTCACATGGATTCATACCAAGTTGAACTCTAATTTATATATCTTTGAGTCATGCTTTGCAAACATCTTTGAAATTATTTGTATCATGATTCCCATACTTGGGTGAATATTTAGCTTGTTGTTTTCCACACTTTGAAATATATAGTTAAACTAAATTTGTTTTGGAAACAACGTGCTCATGATATATCACATGCTTTGGTTTTTGAAATTTCATACAACTTGTGAGCATTTGATTAGTCATATCATTATCAAGTTGATTATTTGAAACTACATGTGATTTGCATTTTACTTTAATCAAATATCTTTTTATGATAAACTTTCAAATGCATTAGGCATACATTATTGAGCTTTCTCTTTCAAACGTGATTGAAGTGTATGTTTACACTTCATGGAGTGTATGTTTGAGTTGTTCTTTCATGTTCATATCAGCCTATCGTAGAGGCATTGTAATGAGCTGAAATTGTATTTCTTAGAGTGTATCTTAGACACATTTGAGAGAGAAGATCTTTTAACTTATTAAGGTTATTGCTTAGCCTATAAAAGCATAGTGTAAAGGTTATTGCTAAGCCTATAAAAAAGTATATTGTAGAGGTTATTGCTTAGCCTAGAAAAGCATAGTGTAAAGGTTATCGCTTAGCCTATTGAAAAGCATAAGATAGTGAAAATCCGTTGGGGTGTAGGAATACAAGTCGGTAGTGGATGTAGGCATTGAGGCCGAACCACTATATCGTTGCATTGTGGTGATTGCTTTGCGGTGATTTATCTTGATAGCTGCCACACATTAGTTTATTAGTCATCACTTGTGCCTAATTATTTTAAAAAGTTAAAATTTGGCATAATAGGCATAAAGTTAAGCTCACCCTATTCAAACCACCACCCCTTCGGATCCCAGACTTTCATATGACTCAGACGACTTTCTTTGGACACAAAGAAGGAGAAAAACATAATAAAAAAGTGCAACAGCAAAATCAATTTAGTTCTAAGGGTAAAGGATTTTGTTGAGGTCAATGTCTACACTCACTCCTAAGCGGTCATAATCATGGTCGAGCCGTCGCTCACACCATAAAACTATTATTGTGTTGTTTTCTATCACCAATTGGTTTTTGGATAAGTGGTAGCTCAATGGGGTGTAAGATCCTACAGATTTATACAAGGTAGAGATTTTTCAGAGATTAAAGGGAGTGGTATAGTAAGTAAAGTGCATGAATTCAGCACAGTAGACATTGTCAAGGCCACAATCTATGAGAAATGAAGGAAGACATGAAAACGTCAAGTATCAAGTATGTGGTATGCAAAACCAACCAGCTTTCAAATGTATCAATAGGCTGAAGATGGAATTATCAATATATAGACCAAAGTCTCTTCATATATTCAGCTTCTATCTTGTATATATCTTTATCACTGTTCTCTGTCCAAATCCTTCCGTGCATTCAATCATGTATGTCCCATAAGCCAATTTAAAAATCCTATACTTACTCTTTAAAAATAAGGGAAGGAGTAAAACATGAGTAAGGTCACTTAGTAAACAAAGTTTACGAAGATTATGTTAAAATAAAGATGATTTACTAGAAGAATTCCCTTAGATTCATTATAAACCAAAAAGGACCTAAAAGATATGAATCGACCGTAATAGTCTCCGGGGCCCTTTTTGGTTCAGTTTCTTTGTTGTTTCGCCAAGCAGCGATATCCCTGCTCGTTTTTTCTTATTATTCGCATTTAAGCTGCGATATCTCCACCCAAGTCAGATTGAGAAAAAAAAAATCTTTTTGGATGGTGGTCGCCTGGTGATGGATGCTCGATCGTAATGATGAGTGATGGAGGCTAGATGATGATGATGGGTAAAGTTGAAGATGATTGTGAAAGAGAAATGTGAGAGATGGGTATCAGTGACAAGTGTAAAGCTAGTTTAGGTGTTGTGCATCAGATTGGTGGGGAAAGGGGATGCCTAGATAAATGTGGGTAGTGGTGGTTGGGAAATGGGTAGTGGTTGTGCAGGGAGATGAGAAAAAGATGCTAAAAAAGGTGGGTTGCAGAGAGAGGAGGAAAAAATGAAAGAAAAAGAGAGAAAATGATGGGTGCAAGAAAGAAAGAGAGACAGTGAGTTATGTGAGATGGGGATGAAGTTTCATACATTTGGTTGGAAGAGGATGAATGGGTTTAGATGGGTTTATTTAGGTTGTGGGAGAAAGAAAGATGAGGATAATGATGGATTTAGAAGACTATATGTGATACTAGGGTGTTTTTGTAACAAGCTCCCACCTCCCACCTGCACTCAAGTCCATTGAGGTCACCATATCATGAAGGGAGAATGTTGTGCGGGTAAAGGTTTAGTTGGTAGAGGTGGAAGGAGTTGGATGAAGAAGAAAGAGGAGAAAGAGGAAGAAAAAGAATAAACGAGCAGGGGATATTCGTTTATATATGCAAGTGAGCGGGGATATCACTTAAAGTATTTATTTTTTCTGAATTTGACTTGGGTGGCGATATTGCCACTTAACTGTGAAGAAGAAAAAAATAGCAAGATATCCCTGCTTGTATATGCTGGTGACGGAGGAGCAGGGATACCACTTGAAGTATTATTTTTTTCCTGAATTTAACATGAAGAGGTTAAAAAAAAAAAAAAAAAAAGAGCAAGGATATCCCCACATATATATGCAGGTGGCGGGGGAGCGGGGATATCGCCATTCGATGAAACCAAAAAAAAAAAAAAAAAAGAACCAAAAATGAGCCCCTAAGACTACTAGGGTAGATTCATATCTTTTAGGTCATTATTTATGTACAGTAAATCTGAGAGGATTTTTCCGGTAAAATCCTGTATTACTTATTAATAACTAATGTTGCAAGCAAAGAAATAATTAAATAAAATAAATATTAAACAATGATAGTAAAGAACAACGGTTCTTTTTTATTATAAAAAAAAAAAAAAAACTCTTTTTGATGGAGCTCTAGTTTATATGCTTATTTAAAATTAGATCGAACATCAAATACTAACTACTCAATTAAAAAAAAAAAAAGAACAGATACATATATCAACTATAAACAAACTGATCAATGGACCCAATGGAAAAAAAGAAAAGATTACAAACTTAAACTTAATAATTAATAGACTGAATGCCAAAAAGAAAACCACCGCCCGCCACCCCCACCCCCGCCCCCCCCCCCACCCCACCCCCCCCACAACCAAAAAAAAAAAAAAAAAGAAAAAAAAAAGCCAATAACAAACTAAAACACAATCTGTAGAGGCCTATTCTCAAGCCATGTAAAAGGAGCCAATAAAAATTAAACTCACCTCTCTTTCATCTTCCGGTTGGATAGTGAAGCCTTTTTTACATTGATTGGGGGGCACAATAAAATCATCCACCGATTTCATCTTATCTTGGTGAGATCCTTGCTAACTGCTAAGGCCACGCCTACATATATTACATAAAACAACACAGTCAAGGGATGATATATGAGAGAGAGAAAGAAGAATCTCTTCACTTTCTAGGAATGAACTAGGGTGATATGCGAGAGAGAGAGAGAGAGAGAGAGAGATGTTCCTTGCTCAATGACAATTTAATGAAGACGCTTTCCTTATAGAAAAGGAACTCCAAATTTGTAGGAAAAAAAGATAGATATAGTGATAACGTGTATTTCAAAAGGTTTAAGAAAAGAAGGGAAATTTTCAAATGAGGTTTTAAGTTTTTGTTTTATTTCAAAAAAGGATACAAGTTTTAAAACTTACTAAATTAGTCCTTAAGTTTTTCAGTAAGTTTTCAATAAATGATATCTAAACATTTAAAGGTATTTTCTAGCGATTGTTTTCATTAATATTTTGAAAACACTCAAATCACCCTTCATTCAAAACCAAGACATGGTTTGGACAACCACTACATGCAACTGTTGCTCTGGAAACATTGGTTGTCCTTAGTCACCATAAGGACGCCAATAAAGAAAATGAGGAGAATATAGTGGAAATGGAGGATAATTTTATTTCAATGAACGGTCATTTGGATATTTTAAAAAATATTGAGGAAAAAGTTGCCGAAAAATAGCTTAATATGAATGGATGTCCTGAATTGGAAAACTTCCAAAAAATTTAGGTACTAATTTGAAATTTTGTTAAACTTGTGTTCTTTTTTAAAATAAGATAAAAACTTAAGGGTTTTTTTGAAATTTTCCCAAAAAAGAAAAGATAGATGACAATGGATAGAAAAAAAAATAAGGAGGGAAGAAAGAGAAGGCGGCCATATATACATGCCATACTTGACACTAGCTCCAAAGAATTCTTTTTTAGTCTGTATTTTGAGAAGACAGGAAATCGTTTATATTTGCATGTTTGGAAGAGATTTCTCAATGGCAAGGCAAAATTTAGGGAGGTATTTCTTCTCCTAATTGGGCTCACCTAATGGTCCATCAAGTAAACCACAAAAACCCCCTTACTGTTCACAAGGCTCGGGGTTAGTACCCATGCAGATGGATTGGACCATTGGAATGACTGTACACCCCATTTGACTAGACTCGTGGGTCCCAATTGAGGCTAATGTTTTGTATACACGAGGGCCCATGTAGATCTTGAAATACCTATATGACTATGATCTTGCGTGTGCAACTCCATGCGCGCCACACTATGGGGCCCACCTGCTGGCCCACCTAGGGATGGGACCTTCGGGAGTCCATTTGCATGGGTTGTGGTCAATAGAAAGGTCAAGTCCATTCGCAAGAGTGCAACCCACGGTGTACGAACTAAGATGGGTTTTTTTGGATTTTTTTTTTTTTTTTTTTTTTTTTTTTTGTGCGGGGTGTGGGGGCCAGGGGGCATTGGGGAGTCCATTCGCATGGGTTGTAGTCAATAGAAAGGTTAACTCCATTCGCATGAGTGCAACCCAGGGTGTATGAACTAGCTAGGAGCGTGCACTATGCAAAACGCAATGCTACAATCAAGATTCGATTGAGCTCACACACCAATCCAGACTGAACTATAGTGAATGGACAATATATATATGTATTAATTAAAATATATATATATACCTACTTGGGATAGAATTTGACGGAGTGGCGTAAGGCGTGGGTTTGCGCTCTATATTTTGTATTCAAAAGTTTCCTAGATTTAGTCAAAGACCACATGCATTAGAAGGAAGTGCGATCAATACATATGTAGAAAGATATGCTTCTATGAGCGGACTGAATGCATAGTCCAACTTGGGCCCAACTTTGAATTTAGTCATTTTAAGATTTGGTATCAAACTTAATTTTACGATCATTAAACCTTTAATCATCACTGAATTGAATTTTTTTATAATAGAATAAAAGGATCTATAATTAAGACGCCGTTAAATTTGAAGGCTATTAAATCAAAGACTAGGATAATTTGGTGGGGCTGATTTTTTTTATTTTTTTTTGGTCCCCTTGTCCATAAAGAGACTTTCCATCTGCCCTCTTTCCATTGATATATGTGAATCTAAGTGGACCCCACCAGCTAAATTGCACATAGTTGATATGGAGTCTTGTGATATGAGAATATTCTCCAACATGTGAAGGGATGCAAATGGATATCTGATTAACCAACTATTCAGAGTTTCTTAACCTGTTATAAATCGGGTTTGGAACTTGATTTTGTTCCTGATTGATAAGGAAGCCCATGTCCATAACATAAATCTGGACGCGGAAGTTAAATGGGTCCAGTTATACCTGGGACCCACCTCGTTTGCGTTG
This sequence comes from Camphora micrantha, assembly GCA_003546025.1. Lineage (NCBI taxonomy): Eukaryota > Viridiplantae > Streptophyta > Magnoliopsida > Laurales > Lauraceae > Camphora > Camphora micrantha. The sequence goes on from QPKB01000010.1 coordinate 25,994,759, forward strand.
TGTTTTGACAATGGTTTGTTTGGATGTGGGGTCTTTGAATATTTTAAATGGAGGAGAAATGATGGGAGAAGTGTTTATGGTCTGTGACTGTATGCTTCTTATAACTGTGATCATGGGCAAACTGCATTTATTCTGTAATTGATCTGTTTAACTGAAATATTTTTATTTTTTTAATTTATTTGTTGCTTAAGTGGAAGTTTATTAATGAAGTAGCTACTTCATAAAAAGAAAAAAAAGAAAAGTGATTTTTAGCGACAGGAAAAAGTAAAATTTCATTGTACGTTGTACGTTATACTTTATACTATGTCTATAAGTGCTTGTTAGGTAACAATGATTCAAGTTTTTCATTTTCATTGATGCCAATGCATGTGAACATGGGATTTCCATTATTCCACGAACTAAAAATGGGATTTAGCTTACTTTTAGCGGCAAAATGAAAAATGTTGCTAAAGGTATTTTTTTCTGCCGTTAAAAATCACTGTTTTTTTAAGTAATCAAGGTATACAATAGACATAGAAACAGAGAGAACTACCAAAAAAAGGATCCTAGATGGCCATTAACTGAAAAACATGTTACTAGTCAATATTGCACGGAAGTGGTTCCCTGTGACCACTTCTGTTTTCTTTTTTTTTTTTAAGATTTAAACGTGTGACGACATCGTCGCGTTGAAACCCCATTTTCCTCTTCTTTCTCCCATCGTTTTCCCCCTTTCTCTGGCGGTTTCCTTTCACCCTTTCCTAGAGAAGAAATAAAACAGTCAGTCACATTCAAATGTCTTAAATGTCCATCAATGAATTGGTCATAGGGAAATACTTTCGTGCAATATTAACTAGTGGCCTGTTTTTCGGTTAGTAGCAATTTATGGTCCTTTTTTTGATAGTTTTCTCTATAAACAATATGAAAAAGCCAAAAAAATATTTATAGAAAAAAAAAAGTTGTAATTGGACCGATCCTCTAATCTTGATTTCAATCCATACCCATAACCACCCTTTATAGAAACCTAGTCTGATTCAAGTTCTAGTATGGCTCTGACCTAGGCCCAACCCGTTTTGCATCCCTAATCCTGAATGCCACTCCCCGAACTCATTGATTACTATATATATATATATATATATATTTTGCCATCAGAGGATTCTCAATCCTTTGGGCTAGACTAATCCCTTCGGGCCAGAGGGAAGCTAGATAAACTCTCATGTAACCCCAATGTGGTAGTGAAGTTTCAATCCTACAACCTCCGGGTGCAAACCGTGGTCTTAGGCCAACTGAGCTACCCCTTGGGTTTTATCAATTACTTTACGAGAAAAGAAAAAACAAACATGAATCATCTAATGAGTAATGACTCAATGAGTGACTCGGAGTACTATATCGTTTCGGCACGTGCAGCCGCTCGCACGTGTCACTTGAAAAACTCCCGCCCTTTTCTATTTTCCACACCCTTCCCTCCAAAATCACTCCCGCCCTTTTCACCTCCCTCCAAATTTCAATCTCTCTCTTTCTCTCTCTCTCTCTCTCTCTCTCTGTGTGTTGAGGTTAGATTGGAGAGAGAGATGGATGGTGTTGGAGATGGGAAAGTGAAGGAAACAATGAAGCATCAGAAATCTAATTTACATGGCGATACCAATGCTAAAGAAGTCGAGAACGATTCTCCTTGTTCGGGTATGCACAAATTCATATATTTTTTCCCCTTCTTCGTTCTTGTTCTTGTTTGATCTTGATAATCACAAGCATGGAATCCATACCTAATAGGAAAATCAGGAGAAAAGTGGAGATAGGGAAAGAAGAGAAGTTTTCTTCTGTTTGGCATTTCCTGAGCGAACCACTCCATGACAAATGGGAGATTTAGGGTTTCCAGCAGAAATCTAGATTCCCCCAATTTTTTTTTTTTTTTTTTGGGGAGAAAGAAGCCATCTTTTTCCATTGAAGAAGGAAACCCTAGAGCGGTGGGTAATTTTTCCCTGGTGTATGCGTGAAAACCCTTTTTTGGGGCGTTTGTATGGGAAAAAGATAACAACTTTCCCTTGTTAAGTTTGCCATAGAAACCTCTGAATCACAGTCTATGTGAGTGATGATGACGCCGCTCCCACTTGGCATTTTTCAGCCTGACCGTCTATTCCCTTTTTACAGTCTTACACATGGCCAACTTGATGATGTGAGAGTGGTTTGGCTACGTGTAAATCTCCTTGTAAAGTGATCTGGGTTTTCTTTGAAATCTGTTACTATTGCATCTTGATGTGTAAATTTTTATTTGTACTTTCTACGTTTCTCAATAATTCGACTGATTGGGCGTTCTTGATTTACAAGAGTGGTGAAAATATCTTTCTTGTTTTGATTGAAGTTGCTTAAATAAAAGAATGAATTATTTTCAGGGGAAGTGAAATGATAAGAAAAAAAAAATCATCCCTTAAAAAAAAAAACCATTCATAGTTATCGATCAGTTTGTGAATAATTATCAAACTGCCAAATCATACTCCTATACATTCTATTCGATGCCAACCCCTTTTGCCTATGTTTATAGGCTGCCACTTCTCTCCATAATCCTTCATTGGTCTTACTAATTCTCCACTACTCTTTGTTTTCTGTTTGAGCTCCCTGTACTTTAAGGAAAAAAAAAAAAAAAAAACACCCTTTCCAATGTATTCACTATTGAGATTGGAATCTTAAAGAAAGGTAGATATAGAACTGGCAGGTTAGTAAACTTGTCTTTAAAATGGGTGATTCTTCCTCCTAAAGACACATGTTATCTTTTCCATGTGGATAACCCTTTTTTGTTTTTTCAAATTTAAACACCAATGGGAGGTTTAAATTTAGTCCTAAATTGAAGGGTTTTTTTTATTAGTTCATGTTTCTTGTTTTTTCTAAACCCAGGTAAGAAAGTGAAAGCCGGGGACACCGAAAATCTCCACCTGTTTCAAAGTTTTATGCAATTTGATGATACCCTTCTGTATGAGAGTGACTGGCTTGAAACTGAATTGGCTGGGGAACAAGTGGATCCAAGTGGTGGAACCCAAGTATTAGAGTCTCTGGACTGCAAGAATGAATATGAGGGCAGTGATGTGGATGAAATGGAGAAAACTGAAGTCCTGAGCAATGATGATGACGAATCGGATGATGAAACTAATGTTTGTAGAATTGAAAATTTCGACAATAATAGAGAAACTGGACATGAAGTGATGGAGAAGAAATGCTTGACTCCTCTGTGCTCAGATGGTAAAGGCATAAAACATTATGTGATCAACTCTGATGCATCAAAGGATGGAGAGTACAATTCAGGTGAGTCTTACATTACACATTTTTTTGTGTGATGTGATGTATTACTATTTTCTTTCCTGTATGCATATTTATGCTATCACAGTATGGGTCAGGGTTGTATTTCATGTCCTCTTGCTTCTACACATCCACTTTTACTTGTTCCTTCAGAACGTTCTAGGCATTTGATGCGGAATGAAAATCTTCTTTTACGTTTAATGAGAAATTGAAGTAAAAGATCTCGAATTGGCATGGAATAGCATTTGATGGAAACTGCAAAACCACAATGGTAAAATTTACATGAAAGTTAGTCGTTTTAAGATGTAGATAAAATTAATGGGCCTGCAAAGGAAGTGAGTTTAATTGTCTGCATGGAACGTGGGTGTTGAATGTTGATGATGGATGCATCGGAAACCCGGGCATGTCTAGCATAGAAAGGCAATGCATGCCTTGTTTTCTTGGCTCCCTGGGATATTCTAATAGAGAAAATTATTAGCCATAAGGGCCAGGGCTTTTCCCCTTTTGGACTGGGAGCTGACCGTGGAAGGAGATTTACTCTGGTAAGCTGGTGTGAGCAAAAGGTAGCATTAACTTGGGTTGCTCAGGGGAGGTGTTGCATATGGACCATTGTCAAATTGAAATTAGTCTAACCACTCTGATTTTACTTTGATTAATGAGCTTCGTTCAATTTCTACAGAACTGTTTCTAGCTGTACATTGTATTTTTTTTTTACTCATTAGAACAAAATTGCAAATGCTGACAACAGCCAGTTGCACAGTTGGAAGGTGCTAACTGTCACATCCACAAGGTTCCAAGTTCAAGTCATGTTAGCATTTCAAAAAAGTATAAAAATTAAATTACAAATACTGCTTTAAAAGAAAAACCAAATGAAGGTGAAAAGAAATTCAGAACAATAAGAAGTTTAGACCACTTCTGGAGGCATTAAGAAGTTCTTTTGATACCTCTTTAGCTATTACATTGGCAAGCCAGATACCTCACCCAAACAAGGTAGTCCACCCACAAAGACATCACCCAATACAACAAATTGGTTTTTTCATGGCATGGTAGATGTTACTCTTTTTGAAGAAGGATATATTGTGTTGGGAAATCTAAACAAAATTAAAGAAAATAAGTAAATAAATAACTGGATGAAAATCTTTAAACGTTTTTGAATAGTTTTTACCTCGTCTACATTCTGATCTCCATCCCACCAACACAAGAAGAGCCATTTTAAGTAATCATCATTTTCATTTCTTAAAATCAGTCTCGTGGATGCCCGCCCCCCTCAGTTTCCCTTTTTAGAAAAAAAACCCTTTTGTTAGTATTTTCATGCTTGTTTTGAAGATTGATATTCTACCCCTAAATGACCATTCTGTGTTGTTTGTCATCTCCACTCAAATTATTTAACAAGAAAAAAGTAATGGTTGATTGTCACTTCGTTGTTTGTGGATTAGCACCCTGATTTCAACTATTCTAATTTAGTGGCCTTTGCCTTTGGCACCTCCGCTTGAAGAATATTCAACAAGTTCATGCATTAATAAAAAAACAACTTGATTCTATAGGCAGCCTAAGTTTTTTTTTTTTTTGAACAGTAATGGAGACTTAATTAATAGAAAGAAGATTACAGAAACCACTTAACTAAGTGGTTTTGACTTTTTATAACAATTCTTGTCTGTACATTGGACCACATTTATTGTAGACAATTTTTTTTTACTCTCCTTGTTTTGTGTCTCAAGTTGTTAAATGTTGAGTTATCCAACCAACTTATTATTTAGGCTTACTTTATAAAACATGTCATTTTTTAGTTATTTAAAAATTTTCATTTTTATTAAGTTGTCATTCTTAAAATTTCTCAAGATTGGTTGAATGAACATTTAATTTGACATTTACTCCAATATTTTCACAGAATATTTTTAATATATTTCTAATTGAGTTGTTATCAATGCATAATTGATAATTTAATTTCTATCAATTTGAAGTTTAGTTTTTACTGTCTTGGACATTTTATTTTCATAACAACAACTATCTGTCTACCCACTTTGTCTGTTTAGTACAACATTGTGCTGGTTTTTCTTCAGTTCTTCACCAAGGCAATGCCGAACTAAATTCTGGTAATATTTTTCTTCTGTGCATGACCAGTACGGTCTTGTTTTTTCACCAGCTCCGAATTACTTAGCTAAATCATCTTGTGACTTTCAGGAGAACTTCTTGGCTGGTCTAGTTAATTTATGGAAATTTTGTTATATTAACTTACAGGTCTCTTCCATTTGTTGACTTAGGATCTGTGTGGAAGAGCTTTACCTCAGTTCGTACGGCATCATTGCGGTCTTCAGGTCTTGTTGCTGCCTGCAGTATGACTCGTGAGGGAAAAGGTATCATGCAAAATTCCACTTCTGGCATTAATCAAGCATCACAAAAGCAAGGCAATATTGAAGTCCTGCATCCACATCCAGCTGTTTATGGCATTGAGCATGACAACATCTGTAGTTTAAAGGACCCAACAACTTTTACTGCATCTGATGTTCATGAGAAAATTCATATGCATGATACTGAGAGCAGGATTAAAAATTCAAGGGTAAGGAAACTTTTTTTTGAGCATACACCTACCGGAAAGATGGAAGAAATAAACAAGATTACAACAGGAAAAGTGGACTCACCTAGATTCCTTAGTAATGAACATGCAGTTGCAGGGTTAAGCTATGTTGGGTTGCAAGAACCTGGCATAGAGTCACAAGCCAATGCATTAGACATGGTGGATAAGTTTCTGTTGCTTAATGACGTGGACTTGTCTGGAGAAGTGAACACTGGAAAACCCCTTGGAGAGAAATCATCTCTCATCCCATGTGCGAAGGGGGCTCAAAGTTTGGCCAAAAGAGCCTGTCACAGGAGTCCAATCAGAAATGCTGGAGTCTATGATTGGGTTGATAGTCGTGAGGATGAAACTGGGGGAGATTTCTTCAGCAAAAGAAAAGATCTATTATTGGCAGATATCCAATCTCAAAATCTCAAGCATCTAACCTTTGGAAGAACTGAAATTCCAGTTGGTAGGTGCAGAGAGTCTGGGCAAGAAAGAGGCACAGAAATCCATCAGAAAAAAAAGGGTTTAACTAGTCCTGACACAAAGTCAATCCTGCAGAGTTCAATAGAAAGTGAGAGCATACAAGTAACTGAAACAATGACGAGGAAGAATTTATCTACAGAGCTTCCTGAACAGTCAAATGTGGATGACTCAGGGGAGCAACTGGATACAGTTGCTCTTGGCAGCAGCTCACAAGGTACAGATGACATTGGTGTTAATACTCAGTTGGCTGCTGAAGCTTTGGAGTCCTTAGTCTGTGGACCTCCTGCTAACTATGATTTTGCAGACGAGTTGCCTATAAAACAACAAGCAAAAGAAGGTTCTAAAAGTGGTGCAATGAAAAATAAAGGAAGTAAGAAGCATGCTTCTGTCAAGAGAAGTCGTATTTCTGATTCAGATGGAACCATGAGAAAATCCACGCATAAGAAGATGCTTCTTACCAATTCATGTGAGGGAAATTCCATTTCTGAAAAACACTTGACAAGCACAGGCATGAGAATGTTGCGGAAAGAGTTGCCTGTAAAAACAAGAGCAAAGAAGAAAAAGCAGAAGTATGAAGAGCACTTCAATACTGGGAAGTCTGCTGGTGGCAAAGAATATTTGGTTGAAAAATCATCTAGATATGTTAAGAGAAGGCAGTCTAGGGGAGCATTGACTGAGACATGCATTGAGGTGGATAAATGTCACACTACATTGATATCAGACAAGCAACTTTCATTTAGCAAGTCTTCCTTCAAAGAGGAACTTCTCCATAACATTGTTGTACCAATTGCACATCGAACCAGGCGATCAATGATGAATTCATTGAAAAGGACTAATATTCCATCCAATGATCATATGCAAGGGAAAACTTACTCAAGGGACAATGGCATCCTTCAGAATGAAGGCAGAGGGGTAAATTGGATTGATGATGCACGTGGACCATCGAAAACCATACAGAGTAGTTCCAAGTTTGGTCCAAATCAAATTTCAAAGATCGGAAAGGATAAACGTCAATTGCAAGATAGGGTCATTGAGGGAGGATTGCGAGATGAAAGGTCCCAAATTAGCTATCAGAAGAAGGATGCTTCAAGCCATACCAAAAATCGGAGAACTAGGACTATGTCAGATATCATTGACAGCACTACTAATTCCAGTGTTCCATCTGATGCACTTGATGGTGTTCGGGAAGCTGATGCACAGATATCTACAAGAGAGAAGAGATTGAAAACCAATCCCACAAGTACTTTTTTGAGCTTTGATACAGTGAAGAGGAAAACAAGATCAGCTACTAGATCCAACTTGCCATCGTTACACTTGTCCATGGCTGTGCTGCCAAAACCTGATGTTACATCATGTTCACCTAATCCAGCCACTGCAGGAGACAGTTTTGCTAGTGAGCCATGTGGACCTTCTATGGACCGGTTGACTACTGGTAGAAGAGAGACCATAGTATATGGTATCAGGACACGATCATCTGGAATATCTGACCCATTTATGCCTTCTGACAAAAGGTCAACAGAGGTTTTGATTAGGGATAAGATACGCAAACCTGGTACAGTAGATGCTGCTGTTAATTGTTTGATGGATACCAAAAATGATGAAGCGCCTACTGAACATTTGATATTACCAACATCTGGTGTGCCAACAGGCTCTGGGTCAGAAGGTGGTGCAGACAAATCTACTTCACCAGTCCAAGGGTCACCAAAAGAGAAAGGTCCTTGTGAAGGGAAAAAAACTCTTTCCCCTGTTTGTACAGGTAATGACCCAGAGAAGCTACCAGGCAAGAGATACTTCCCGAGATCATCTCTTATGAGAGAGCTTGTTAGATTAGATGCCACTGAAGCAAAACAAACTACTGCATTGAAAGATACGCGACGTAGGAGAGATATGGCCAGTATCTGTGTTCTATTCAGCCATCACTTGGGTGAAGATATAATTAAGCATCAGAAAAAGGTAGCACTTCTTCCTTCTGTTTCTATATAGATCGTCACTATTATGGCATCTTTTTTTTTTTTTTTTTTTTTTTTTTTTTTTGTTTTTTTGGAAAGTTAAGAATTTGTATTTCCAAGTTAAGAATTTGGCATCTATTATGGCATCTTTGTTAGTCCATAGAATAGAAGCTAGGTGGAATTGTTTTCTGCCCAGATTAGTATGTGTGCACTTCAAGGTAAGATTTGATACACAGGATTTCAATTTGGAGTAAAATATAAGTAAAAATGCGCCTGCTGTAATATAACATTTTCTAAACCATTTCATATGCGCAAGTTGTATTTTCACCATCAATTTGGGATGCTTCCAAATAGACCCTGGCACTAGAATATCTAAATCTTGGAACTGAAATAAACAAGCAGATATGACAGAATGTCTATCCATCATTTTGGATGAGATTAGGGGGGGGTTTGTTTGGAGGAATTTCTGACCTGGATTCCATTGGGAATTTTTCACAGCAATATCTGTTGTTGTCTATAGAGCATTTTAAATTCCTTGTTTGATTGCTAGAATTCCAAAAATCCAGCCTTGTGAATTCTTACTTTTGGCCTTTCAAATTCACAAAATTACATCATTACTAGTGGATATGGGAAACCTGCTGGGGAGCAGCATTAGGAGAATTCAGAATTCTCCCAACAGGAATTCTCTGAATTCCAGCAAAGAAACAGGCCCAAGACATCTGTTTATATAGACCATTTTCCCCAAGTCTCTGGCTGACCAGAGTCCCTTACTGAGGGTAAAAATCTATTACAAAGATGCAATATAATCTCTAAGCTATCTTTTAATCTGCATCTTTTTTAATATACCAATGGTAGATGGAAAGAAAATATATAGTCAAGTTTATGCTGAGTTTCTCAAGCTGAAGCTGAAGCTAAGCTCGGGCTTGTGATTCTTAATTCGACCTCAAGCTCGGTCAAGCTTGACTCTTCTTGGCTCATTTACATCCCTGCATGTAAGGAAGTAGAAGGATCAATTTGAAGTTGAACATCAAATTCTGAAGCGTAATCAGACATTCTAAATAAAACTTGGAGATATGACTGATATTCAGCTTTTGCATAAGATTGGAGACCATTATGCTGTTTTATTTTTCAAGTAACTCGAAGAACCTAGAAACATACACTAGCATGTAGTCAGTTATTTTGTGACAAGGAGACTAGTTGAGTCAAAATTGGCATGGGAATCAACTGTTGAGAAGAAGATGAATGGAAGAAACCCCAGCCATGATGAGGTAGATAACAATATTACAATATAGTGTTGTTTTGTAGTTTGAAGGTCCGTTTGAGTTTTAACCACATTAGAACCCCATCCTGGTAGTTATTCTCCCAACAAACTATTGTATTTAAAATTTTCCCTTGTTTCATAGGACTCTAGTAACAAGTTCCCAACTAAGGACTATAAATAGTAATGACTCCAAACTTCCTAATATGACTTCTAGTGGAATATAAATATGAGCTAAAAGTTACAATCTTTCAAATTTGTAAATAAGATTATTATAAACTGTAGTTATCTAAACCAACAAAAAGAGAAAAAAGTTGGCAGCCCACATGTATGACCTAATGGGCCCCTTGTTTGGCTTTATCCTTCTCTCAATAGGAACCTGGCCTTAATTTTCAAATTTTTGTTGTTGTCCACGATTAGCACAAGACGACCTTTGCAATTTATCATTATTCATTATTGATATTCATCAGTAGCAGCTGTATAATTTATGCTGGCTATCCTTGGTAGATTCTATCACGGCTTGGAGGTTCCATTGCATCCTCTTCTTTAGATGCTACACATTTCATAGCAGATAAGTTTGTGCGAACAAGAAACATGTTAGAAGCATTGGCTCTTGGTAAACCAGTGGTGACTCATTTCTGGCTCGAATCATGTGGACAAGCTAGTTGTTTTATTGATGAGAAGAACTATATTCTGAGGGATCTCAAGAAGGAAAAAGAGATCGGCTTCAGCATGCCAGTGTCATTGGCTCGTGCATACCAGAGGCCACTCTTACAGGTAGTTGCAATGTGCATGTGTTTCTGTTAATTAAATTAAATTAACTTTGTTACTTGCGCATGTATGTAGACTACCAAAACGGCAGTTGCACCTTTTTCTTTATTTAGGGTTCAATTTTATTAGTTTTTAATGCATCTCTTTAACTTGTATCCAGGGTAAAAGGGTGTATATCACCGCCAATGTAAAACCTGATAGAGAACTTGTTGCAAGCTTAGTTAAGGCAGTTCATGGCCAGGTATGTGTTTTGTTCTGTTATCTTATTATATGGCCAAAAGTTTACCCATGGCAGAAAATTTTTTAGTTCACAACACATTATATCACTATGCTGAGCAACACATACAAGCAAAGCACGCTGATCCTATTCAGGCAACTTTTTCCTTATCCAATATAATGGTGATAAAGAAAAATGATTTGAGATTATATGACAACATCAGAAGGTAAAGAAAAATGATTTGAGATTATATGACAACATCAGAAGGTAAAGAGAAATGATTTGAGATTATATGACAACATCAGAAGGTAGCTTTTTTGTTTTTTTCAAAAAAAAAAAAAAAAAAAAAAAAGACACCTCTATTGTTGTTTGTAGATTGTTTCTTTCATTTGCTTTCTCCAATAATTAGAGGAATTCTTCAGGTTAAATTATTTAAAAAATAAGTCACTAGTCATCTCTCATCATTGAGAGGTGTCTTTATTCATGGACTTGCATTTATAGTTAGAATACTTCTTGAGATTGCTTTGGTTCCTTTACAAGTGGTTGTATAATGTCCGCCATGAATTATTTCTGTGGGACTATGCACATGGAGGATTTGACCTACATTTAGCTTTTGTTTATGTAGTTTTTATAAACTTTCTTTGCTTTGGGAAGACAAATTTAGTGAAACATAAACCTGCAGTCTCTTGTTTTTGGTCATTTTGTGAGTCAGATGCTCTCGAAATCCTCTGTAGAATTTCAGAGTTTTGTTGGGGAAATTAATAAATCCAACACTGCAGAGTAAACAATCTTTTTTTCCCATGAAAATATAAACCTGTCACTACTGCTGATTATAAATTTTTTCATGTCCTTTCTAAAGTTCTAAACCTCAGCTAGGTGTGACCTTTATAATACCAAAAGAAGGATAAATTATGCTCTGGTCCAATTTTATATTAATATTCAAGGTGCATTTGGATTGTCCAAAATTGCCACTCCCAAGCTGTTTGCACATTTTTGCAGAATGGATGCTTGTCCATTCTGCTTTTGGTTTTGGTGGCACTTTGCTTTTTAAGTGGGAGCCTGCAAGGTTGAATCCTATTTTGGTGCTCTTTGCTTTTTCTGTGAACTAGAATTATCAAGGTTGGTGACCTATTTTGATTTGGTTAGATGTTGGAAAGACGGTACCCATCTAATATGGTTTTCCATACCACAGCACTCAAAGTGCACAGGAGAACAGATAGCCATTCATTTCTCAAATGTTCAAAACAAGTTCTTATTTGGGTACATTTGAACACAATGTCCAGTATGAGTATGTCTCCTGTTTTCAAGTGTTCAGGTAACTTAGCAACACCCTTCCCCTTGTGATGCTAACCAGTGCCATTGGTATTTGGTGATCACCATGACATCCTTGATGGTCACATTTTTCATTTAAGATCTCTCCCAATGAATACTTGAATCTGTTATCTTCTATTAAGTTTTATATCCGCAGAAGCATCAAAGTCTTATTATCTTTTTCAATGAATTCCAATCAAATTGCTTTTCAGGCAATTGAAAGAATTGGAAGATTCACAGTGAAGGGTGACAAAATTCCTGATGATCTTTTGGTTATTTCATGCGAAGAAGATTATTCTCTTTGTACTCCCCTCCTTGAGAAAGGTAAAGCATCCATCAATCATCATTCAGTTTTGTAACTGCAATCAGGAATAATATGCACAGTAGCAGAACTCGTGAATTTGATCAAAGTTCCATGGGTTGATTTTTCAGGAGCAGAAATTTACACTTCAGAGCTTCTACTGAATGGGATAGTTATTCAGAAGCTAGAGTATGAGAGGTTAGTAAGTTTACAACACAACAATCTTTGCAAATGCCTAAGAGGAATCATATATATACTATAGGCGCGTTCGGTTGGGTGATCAGGTCCATTGATCTGAGGGCCTGACTTTTGAATGGAAGATCGTAATGATTCCTGATCTATTGGCAACAGGTCCATTAGATCAAGAGTCTGGGCAAAAGTATGAGCCAAACTAGACATGAGGTTCAAAGATATGCTATGCATATCCTCGGTCATAATTCAATTCCTTGTTGCCAGTGGCGGACCCAGGATTTTCGTTTGAGGGGTGCGAACCCTTAATAGGTAGTTTGGTTTGGGGGCAAACTGAGGATTTTCATATGGATTTTGAGCGTAGAACCCTAATTTTTATTGGATTTTTTTAAGAACACCTTGGTTTAACGGGTGCGGTTGCACCCACGTGGTTGTGCCTAGGTCCGCCCCTGCTTGTTGCTTGTTCCTTGTTCCACATGATTGTTGGAATGGGCCTCTCCTCCCAGGAAGCATGTGTAGTACCCTAGTTGTCTGTTATGGGCCCTTCCATGCTGGCCCTTCCATGCTGGTGCTCTAGCTCAAAAATTGGGTCAGACAACCCAAAAAAAAAAAAGGGTCTGACAATAAATCAAAGAGGAATTTCCTTCTTTTTTTTTTTTTTTTTTTTTTTTTTCAAAATTGTATATCTGATCCAAACATTGAGGCCACCTGATTAGGCAATCTGGTACCTCTTTTCATTTTACTGTTGCTTTTGTCAAGGGGATGCCATGTTGGCAAATGCATATGCATGGAGACAAGCTTTTTTCCACTAGAATGGAGAATCATCAATCTTCACTATCTTTATAAACATTATGATTAATTTCTTCACTTATGGATGACAGGCATCATCTTTTCCTGGATCATGTGAAGAGGACACGTTCCACTGTATGGTTAAGAAAGGAAGCCGGCACTCAGTTCATTCCTGTCACCAGACGTAGATAGCTTTTACTCCTCTCATTTGTCTTTGTTTAAATTATGAATGCAGTAGGGGATTGGCTGATGTGTAGAATTGTTTTTCTTCTTGTTGGGTTTGAATGAGAATGTCTTTTGTTTTGTATTTATGGTGTTGAATCCTCTACCCTGGCCAATGGGAAGGGCAACCCAAATACTAAGGTACTAGACAAACTAATGTGAAAAATGTGTGAATAGTAAGAACAATGGAAAATTGCAGTTTCTGTTGATAGCCATTGCATCTCAATCAAGTACTTGGATGCTATAAACTGAGAATATGAAATGTGTATAAGCAGGCAATAATTACTAAGGATCCAGACCGCTGAGACAATGGAACCCCACTTAAGACCAATCACAAAAGAACTTCATCAGATATCTTTGGTCATGTAGACCCCTATTGAATGCAGACCAGGGATGCAACTTAAAGAGTGTCTGTCTACTTGCTGGCATCCAATTTAAGGGTTAGGGTTGGATTATGGCCCTGAAATCCCTACTGAGGCTTGGCCTGTTTCCATGCGAGTTCAGCTCTTTGAACAGCTCTACTGAAACTTCTAAAACCGACTTTTACACACTTATTCTGGTGTCTTGAGTGATATTTTTATGTGCATATGCACTTAGGCAAGTGATAGGATAGCAAGACAAAGGGAAGCTTCTTTCTCCAGAATCAGACTGGACTGTTGTTCGTCTGCGTCCAAGGAGCCTGGTTTCTCCAAGCCAAAAATACAACCAGTGAATTGACACTTGCTGCAGTCCCAAGACCCACTAGTGAGGCAAACAGAATGGCATAGACAGCATTCACTTGTAGCTGCACGAGAAAGGAAAGATCCATAATTAATAAGCCATGGTAAATATCATGATGCAGTGTCCCCTGCTCTAGCTCAAGGGACATGGTTGTGTGTGCATGCACACAAGTATTCCATGCAGGCTCCAACGGAATGGACTCCAAGCAGAATCCGAGTTGTTGGGACCAGTAAAGGCCAAGGATTTATGTGTCGTTCCTGTTGCAACAGGAAGCATTCCCACTAAGCTGGGGCAAGAATGGAGATTATTGAAAAACCATTAACCACATGTGCAATGTGGCAAAATGAAATTGTATTTTCATTTATTAGTGGTTGAACCATATATCATGTGCCAAATTGTGTCTAACTGACACGAAATTGGCGCATGTGATGGTTTCCAATGAGCTCAAGTTTGTGCAACTTTGACTATATTTAGGGGCCATTTGTTTGCACTCATTTACATATGTAAATGATGCACATGCAACAGTTAGGTATGGTCATGTTTATTTGCTCTCATTTACACATGTGATGCATAAATAAAGGTGTGAAAATGATGTAAATGATGCTATTTTCAGCCTCTCATTTACATAACTGAGGTAGTAAACGGTTGATTATGTAAATGAGAAGTGGTGGTACATGTTGCAACAGGGGCGTCCACGAATGGGCTGCGGATTCGAATCCATCCAACCACTTTTTTTAACCACTTTTGTGGGCCCCAAATTGGTAATCCAAGCTGTTCATCCTCAGTATTGGTCTAATAAACTCTTACGATGTTTAATTTCAATTTCATATCTTAAATCTTCCTATTTTTGAGAAATTTGTGAAAAAACTCCAAAAGTCAAAACACATCTAAAACTGCTGGACGGTACTCATTTGCCTGTGAAAATGGTGATTTTGTTTCACATATGTAACATTTGCATGTGTAACATTTACATGCATAAAACCCATTCTTCTTTCCCATGTGTAAAAGGCAAACGCCCCTTAAAGATGTTATAACCTATTTTCTGAGAGGTAAAATAGGGTTAGGACCTTTTAAGATATTTTAATTGCCGGATATTATGACTAATGGAGCAATTAGAAGTGTTTGGTTGATTTTAAACGACTCCAAGTTCTGTAAAAAATTGAAACATCTAAAAGATATGTTAGAATGAGAGAATTAAAGAGTTTGTTTCAGGCTACGATAATAAGATATTTTTCCCTGTTCATGAGAGTACCATCCCATTGTCGAACACATTATTTTTCCAGAATTTGATTTGATTTAGAGAGATTTCTTGTTCTACCTCGGTCATGTGCTTCAGTTCCTAGCTATGGTCCGACTAGGAGTTTCTGTTCGATTTGCTGAACAGCTTTGGGCTACGAAGCTTCTTGATCAGGGACAGATTGTTTTTTGTGTAATGTTTGCTTCAATAGTTCAAAGGTTTTAGAAACAACTCTTCTCTGACTATTTTTGCATCAAAGAGAACCTGAGATTTCTTGATTCTGGAATCCCTACAGGCCTCTTTGAAATCTGCATCAAATGAGTTATTGTCACTCAGCCCTAAATTTCTCATCACCTGATCTTGTAACTAGAGGCTGTGTTCTAGTTGGGTTTTTTTTTACCTAGATAGTAAGCTGTGTTCTAGCTGGAGTTCAAGTCTAGGGGATTCCCTATACTTGTGCAGGTCTAGGGTTTTAATCTAGAATGCTATATTTTTTTCCACCTGTACCTTCCTAGAAATTTGGGATTTTCTGCTTTACAAAACCTGAATTATTGTTGTAGTGCTAAATTCTTTCCTAATCTGTGTTGGGAAGTCCCACATCCCACATCGCCTAAATAATAGGCTTGTCATGTCTTAATATACCTGTATGGGCCTTCCACCTATCAGCTTCATATACGTGAGGGGGAGTGTTGGGAAGTTCCACATCGCCTAAGTAATAGGCTTGTCATGTTTTAATAGACCTATATGGGCAAAATTTGGTAGTTTTTATTTTTATATTGGCACAAGTTAAGGTATTAAATTATTAATAAGGTTGTGACCCAAGCCTCATATTTCATTCGGAGTCTGATTCCTTTTCAAAAATTGGATTTCTATAGCCTATGCTACATGGGATAGTGTCCAAAACCCTAGAATTCCAATCTTCCCAATTTTTTCATGAATTGGGGTTCTCAACTGTTCCAAGAGGGTCAGTTAATCTTAAAGCCCCAATTCACTCAATCTTTGAAGTTAACTGGCAAACTAAGAAGACCTTCTATAGATTGCAATGTCCGAGTCATCGACGATGAGTTCCTAAATATTGCATTTATAGCGACAGTTCACTAAAAATTTCATAGTCCATAACCTAAAACTGAGAGACGCTGAATTCAATCTAGAGCATTATATGAAAGAAACATGTATGAGTGTTAAGAGTGACATGTTGACCCTCCAATCACAGTGGAGTTTCCTGCATCGATTTTCCATATCAGATTACATACAGAAGTTTAAGACTGTGTTTTTTCCCAATCAAAATTGAGTGATCATCCTTGGGATGGATCCTCTGAATATATAATATCCTTTCATCTAAATATAGCATGTACATCACTCAATTTTGATTGGGTGATTACAATTATATGCACAATTATTTACTCAACACAAATCTGTATATCAATACAGTAAACTCTACTACGATTGGAGGGTAAACATGTCACTCTAACAATGAGGACATCAAATGGAATGAACAAATCAAATGAAATCATATATCACTAATTTTTTTTATGGGATATTACTGAAATTTTCATGGAAAAGTTGCTCACCACAGAATAAAAGAGATGGAGAAACAATGCCACAAGTACAAACTGAAATGCTGAATATGGCCAAACATAATCCTTGCTTGCTGCACAAAATGAGAAAATGTTTGAGTATAACAGGAGAGTCCTAAGAATTAATGCAGTTTCTCTAAAGGCCCAGTTGTACCTAGGAAAATTGCAGAGATTGATGACAAAAGGCCCAGGCTGAAAGAAAGTGGTGCTGCAATATTAATTGCTTGAGAATTCAGGTCATCGACCTACAAAAGGAATAGAAAGCATGAGCAAACTCCTTGTGAATAACAGGATGGGAAAAGTGAAATGATATGCATAATCGGTAAGCGCATGTCTCACATACCAGAAGCTGCTCAAGGAAAAAGAAATAGCACATTGTGCTAATCAAGACAAGCATCACCACATCCTGCCAGGCTCTACAGAAATAAAATAAAAACCAATGTACTGAGATTAACAGATACATCCAACAAAAATAAAACATAGAAAATGGGTATATTCATATGATACAAAAAAAAAAAAAAAAAAAAAAAAAAGCAATTCTAGGTGATAGTTGCATGATATGAACACTGTTCTTGAAGCCGGACCAGAATGCTGATTTGATGGGAAATTCTAGTCTGGAATTGCATCATTTGTCTCCCAGATTAGAGGTTCATAAGTCATAACCCATCAAAGTTAGCATATTTTCTATCAAAGGAAGACCATTGGACTCATTTTTGTAGGCTCTGATCAATGTTAGGAACTAGGATACTCTTGAGGGGCCACACTTAAGCTGGGATTACCAAAAGTATGCAAAACAGTCACAAATGATATACCTCGGCAGACTGTTTTTTAGACTCGACACTGAATAATTTCCCTTTGATGATATCCATGTTTTATCACCTGGTCAATTGAGAACTTGAGTTCTGTCTGATGTGCTGTTGCCTATCTTGAGCAGAACTTTGAAACCGAAACAGAGTGACAGGCAAATTGAGAATTTCTTGTGCACAGACTTCACATTTCTTGTTCCCTCTGTTGCCAAACCACTTCATTGCACATTTTTCATGCAAAAGACTTAGATCACCTTTGCAACTGCACTCCAATTTTAGTGAAGAACGTCCACACAGTTCGTCGAGACAAATTCTACAAACTGCTTCATCTTCGGGAATCTCTTCGTCACCATCTTCCAAATGAGGACTCATTTGACCTGATTTGGTAAGCAACTGAGCACATTGCAGCATATCAAAGAGAAAAGACGTAAAGAAAAGCACTCATGTGAGGAGCATTTTGATGTACCCCCATATCATGACTTGGATGATTATGGAAGTGAAGACAAACCCGACTGAAATGATGCAGCATTTTAGGCAGCAAGAAAAGTGGAACCACATTACATAGGCTTCCACTTATCTGATGGGGGATAAAGCACCACCCCAGCTCACTTTTGACACCTCTATGTACCCTTAACCTCAAAGAGTAAGAGAGCAGGAACCACAATGGCTAGGCCTTATTTCAATGAGGGACAGGTCCAAGGATGAAGTTTGTTAGGGTGTACTAGTTCCAGTCTTCCCTCAACCAGGAAGGGAGTAAGATTGTATGAGTATTAATATAATCAGAAAAAATTTCCATGTTTAAATTACATTTCATTTCCAAAGAGTTTTTCAACTCCAGTTCTAATCTGATCTTTGGTGATGACAAAAAGATGTACCAGCAAACATCAAGGACCTGTAAGTCTATAACAGTATAGTAGGGTATATGTCTTTACCATCATTAGTATTTGTCTGCCCAAGCTCCTTTTGCATAGAGAAGGACGCAGATCGCAAGATAACAACATTCCGAACAGGCACAGACAAAGACCGTTGAACATTTCCTGGAATTGCCCTTTTCTGCACCAATCCACTTTGTGGTCAATTTCCTTTCATTGTTTATTAATATTATCATCGATGAATGATATAAACTAGTAGCAATCTTTTAGATACTAAGATAGAAACTAGAAACAACTAGAAAAATTATCATTATTTGTCCTCTGGATGAAATAAAAGAAAAGGCCTCAAAGGAACACAAAAGGGCATCAAAGGGTTTCAGTTCAATAAAAGAAAAGCATCAAAGGAAGACAAAAACAGAAAAGCATTGAAACCCAAGCTATGGCTCATGGGTGTTGCAAGTTGTTATGACTGAGTGAGGATATTGTTGGAAAAATTATGCTCTAAGCAAGGTGGGTCTATGATTCTACATTGTGACAGTCCATCAACGATAAATGGTGCAAAGAATCCAGTGTATCATGAGCAAATGAAACAGTTAAGAGTTGATTGCCATTTCATTAGTGAAGAAATTGAAAGAAAGGCTGTATAGCTAGTACACACAAGTGCAGATGACTGGTGCAGATTTTCTCACAAAAGCAGTAACTAGAAGACAGTTGAGTGATGTTTTGTCCAAGCTGTCCATACTAAACATATGTGCACCAGCTTGAAGGGGAGTTTGTGAAACAGAATGGGGATTAATTTACAAATAAGTAAACATTAAGGAGACTTAAATGTAATTTGGGAAACTACGAGGAGTTTTTTATAATTAGGAAAAGTTAATAAATATATGGTTAGAGAATGTCCTCCTAAGAGTAGATTGCATATTGCTCATATGCAGTCCGGCTCATGAGGCCCACTTAGATGCATGTCTATCAAGGGGAGGAGGGCATATGGAAAGGTCTCCTTATTGATTAGGTGAAGCCAAAAAATCAGCCCACTAGATTATCCTAGTCCTATATAGTTATGGTTGCCCAACCCTCCTCCTCCTCCTCCTCCTCCTCCTCATCATCATCATCATCACCATCATCATCATCAAAGCCTTTGGAGACGGCTACATGAATTCTGTTTCTCCATTCTGATCTATCCTAAGTCAAATCCTCAGATAAGTTGCACTTTTCCATATCTATTTTTACTACTTCCATCCATGTCCTCTTCGGCTTACCCCTTCCCCTTCGTGGGCTATCAACTTGCTTAGCCAAACTTTTCCTTACCGGCGCCGCTATTACCGACCTACATTAGACATGCCCAAGCCATCTCAAATGGATTTCTTTAATTTATCCCCTATTGTGATTGCCCAACCCTAAGCACCACAAATTAGCCCCACTAGATTATCCTAGTCCTATATAGTTGTGGTTACACAACCCTAAGCACCACAAACATATCGTTCACTCCCTTCAATTCTTCTTTTTTCTCTTCATTTCTCTTGTTTTCTACTCTGTTTTTTTTTACCCCTTTGGGAAAATCGTAGATTTCTCTAAATCTGGTTATCCAACTGACATTGATGGGTCAAACAAAAGTGCTTTGACTTACCGGTTCAGCATCATAACTGAAGCTCTATTTCATCTAATTGGGTCTGATTTTTTATTACTACATTTTTCATTCACCTCATTTGAAGTCATGCCCTCAGTACTCTGCAGCATGGCATATTTTTTATGACTTCATTCTGGATCATTATCAATCTTCCTGTGCTCTTAGGTCTCCAAACAACATTTTATTTCTTCATACTACAGCTGATCTAATTTTCTGTATGTGCACCCAAACCATCTAAAATGGCATTCCTTGTTTTTCTCTTCTATTGGAACCACCCATCCTTTTCCTCTTATGCACTCATTTCTAATTCTTTTATTTCTTTTTACTCCACACATTCATCTTAAGATACACGTTTCAGCTATATGTACTCAATCAAGCATCATATTATAGTTAAATTTTAAATAGAAACTTCTTTTCATAAGCTTCCCAAGCTTCTCCCAACGGGAAAAATTGGAAATAGAGTGAATAAGGCTGAAAACCATAGGATTCAATACTCATGGTAACTTGAAGGGTGACTTGACTCGACCAAATTCCTGAAACCATGCACTAGGGGAGCAGGTCTTGGGGTTGAGTATGTTAGGCATTTCCAATATTTCCAGAACTGAGATATAACGACTAAAGAAAGGGAAATACAGTCATTCCAAAACTCGATGTAAAAAAGTAAAATGAATAAGAAGAAAAAAGTAAATCATTTCATACAACTACAAGCCACTATTTCTTTCTTAGCAGGAAAGAAGGAAAATAACAAACAGCTCCTTCAAAGAAAATGAGAACTTGAAAATTCTACATTAGAAGACAATAAATATTATTTGCAGAGCTAAGATCCATAGAGTGCACAAGAAGGCTTACATGAGATGGGTGCTGCTGGCCGTTGTATGCTGTTTCTCTAGAAGAAATAGAAACTGAAGGGGACAAGTTTGACTTGTGTGTGACTGGAAGTGACACACATCTTTTCCAAGAGAGTGCAGCAATATAATTTGCCAGGCTGGAATTTTCGGGAACTATTGGGTCCGATCCTGTACCATGATTTGGCCGGAGGAGAGGTGTCCTCTCATTAAGTACAGGTACCTGATTCTTGAAACTTGGGCCCCGGAAGAAACCTCTTGCTAATGAACTTCCTTTATTAGAGTAACCATCCATGTGGACCGGACCTGTTCCATTGGGGTTACTGCCATAAATCATGGGTCTCGGGGGTATATGAAGTGAGAGATTCACCCGCTTCGCATTATGTTGCAAAGGCATAACTTCTTTGTATAAAGGCTCCATGCTTTGACAGGAAGACTGCATGTAGCAAAAGCATTTAAACCACCTTGCAGAAATAAATATCGTAACTTCTAATATATGCAGAGGGCAACATATAGAGACAAGATATAAAATGTTTAATCAAGAGCGTGCTTGGCCCTACTTATTATTAGTATGCAAGAAAAATGACAATAATGTAGTGAATGTCTTACCACAGACAGTGGTTGACTGTTCTTGTTATAATGTTTGGGAGAACCCAATTATAGCTACAAGCAAGTTAATTGGATTGCAATCAAAACAATAAAATCTTCTCTCTATGATTCTATCTAAATACAACTGGATATTAATCCTAATTTTCTAGGATCACAACAAATATTTAGTATCTCCTAAGACATTTACATATGAACACATCAAGTGGGGCCTTTTGTGGTCCCCACTTCTACACTATGGCTTCAGTTAAATATTGTTGTGTGTATGTGTGGTTGGAAAATATTGTTGTGTGTATGTGTGGTTGGGTGGGTGGGTGTGTGGGTGT
Source organism: Camphora micrantha (assembly GCA_003546025.1). NCBI lineage: Eukaryota > Viridiplantae > Streptophyta > Magnoliopsida > Laurales > Lauraceae > Camphora > Camphora micrantha. Next base: position 26,016,689 of record QPKB01000010.1, read on the forward strand.
GTGGGTGTGGGTGTGGGTGTGGGTGTGTGGGTGTGTGTGTGTGTGGGTGGGTGTGTGTGTGTGTGGGTGTGTGTGTGGGGTGGGGGGTGTTTTGGTTCATGGAATGTGTCTTTAAGAAGAGCCTTGCATTTGTCTGAGTATGAGTTTGAGTCTTTGATCAGTCTTCTTTCTAACGTATTCATTTGCAGGGATGTATCGGATACTCGTATCTGGAAGCCTACTCCTTCTGGTGTTTTTTTCCTGCAAGTTTTTTTACAAGGTATTGTAAGGCTTGACAGAAGTCAATGTTCCTTCTAAACTAGTTTGGCAAGGTTTGGCTCTGCCTAGGGTGGAGGCTTTTGCATGGCTTGAAATCTCCGGTCAGGTTTGTACAGTGGATAATCTAAGGAGGAGAGGCTTCGCTTCCGATTTCAGACTTATGTGTGATGTGTAGGAAGGGAAGGGAGACGGTGAACCATTTATTTGTGCATTGTGAGTTTTCTCATTCTTTATGGTGTAGGCTTCTTGTGAAATGTGGCATTTTTTAGTGCAGCTCAGGATCTTTGGCAGGGATGATTGAAGCATGGAGGGGTTCTAGTTTTTTTTGGGTGTGGGTTGGTTTCTTGGAGACCCACTCCTTTTGCTATCTTATGGTCGGTGTGGAAAGAGAGAAATGACAATGTTTAAAGGGTCTTCGTCTTCAATGGAGGAGTTATCGCTTTTGGTGGTGGCGCGAATTGCCAACTGGGCCGCTTTTAAGAGTGAATTTGACAGTTTAAAGGTAGATGGTATGTTGTATAATTGGGAGGCTTCTTTACTTTGTGGTGTCAAGAAGGTGAAAAAGGAGATTTTTGGGCTCTCCCGATGAGAGGTGTGCTCAAATTTAATGTAGATGGGGCGCCTAGGGGAAAGCCTGGCCGACGGGCATAGGTGGAGTGCTTGAAGGTATTGTGTTGGCATTGTTCTCGAAGCATGTGGGTTGTATGGAGTCTAACGAGGTGGAGGTTCCAGCTATCTTGGAAGCTATCCGAATCTTCTCTTCCTCTTATTTTCACTCGAGTTTGGTGGTAGAAAGTGATTCCCTTATTGCTATGTCGTGGGTGTCATCTTAGACTATGTTTCCTTCGAAGTTTCAATTTTACATGAATGAGATTAGAGCTCTATCGTCTATGATTCAAGTTGTCCATAAGCATGTGGGTAGGTCTGCCAATGGTTTTGCAGATTCGTTACCTACGCAAGGAGTGGATAGGTCTTCCGATTTGGTTGCTTTCACTTTGTAATTTTGTTTGTTGATATAATGTTTTTAGACCTTTCTTTCCCTCTTCCCCTTTTAAGAGAAGGCACTTTGTATCCCCCCTTTCTCTTTTAATATACTTCATCGTTACCATTTCAAAAAAAAAAAAAAGATTAAATACATTCAATAATGAGTTGATGACCATACCCAGGAGAGGGGGAAAACAGAACATGTGATGGGCTTTAGAGATACCCCAAAAACCTTGGGCACAAAGATCATCCTCATTCTCTTTTTCTCCCATGTTAAATATGGACTGCTGGCTGAAAATCTTCATTGGAGTTACTGAATCGACAGAAATTCGACAGCTACATTCATTAAACAGGGGAAACACTAGAGCATGGTTCATTGGATGATGGAGCCCATCAGATGAACGGATTGGATAATATAAAGTTTGGCCCCACTTATGATTGATGAAAGGATAAGACAGTTTCTCTAAATTACCATCTTCATATAGCATGGGCAGGATGTGAGTGCTGCTTATATGTTTGAAAAAAAAAAAAAAAAAGATGCAGCGTGGATACATTGTCTACTTTGATCATGTGGGTATCATATGAATTTAATCACACCAACTTAACTGAAGTAAAACTTCGGACAAGCATTATCATTCTTTCAGTAGAATCCTTTTGGGCATGCACTATATTGAATCTTAGAAAATAAAAAGAGTAATCTGTCACAGCCATTTAATGAGATTCCAGAAAAAATGGAAAATTTCCTTGAATTATGTTTCAATGATTTACTAGCTCTATTTTTCCGATTGTACTTACTAACTATGAGGCACAGATACGGCATGGATACGGCAATGACACATCGTAGACACAACAGGGACATGGATTTTACACATAAAAAATGAAGCATCGGATACGATACGACCCGAAACGTTGTCCATTTTTAAGTATCCGTACGTCATACCTTTCTAATACAGTAGATACAAATATCATAAGTGCACTTCAAATTTCAAGCATATGTCATATAGTATCATCAGTCATCAACCTTCAAAAGGATGAAATAAAAGGACTGTCATATAGCATCATCCTGTTGTGTTGAAATGGGCGATTTCTCATATCAGATATGTAGTGAGATAAGAGTCCAACAGTGAGAATAAATCCATTATTAGGCAATGTTCATCAAGATGTTTAATGACTTAAATCAAAAGAAACCTACAATAATCTAAAAACAAAGAAGCCCTGATAAGGTAACTGATGCCCAACTGCTATACTCCTGAGTCCCGAGTTGCGACCACTAAACTTGTCAACATGGCACACGTTTTCTGATATTCATGTCATGCATCAGAAAGGCAGAGGGATTTTGAGAATTCTTATATGGGGGAGAACATGAATTTTCAAACTGCTGTCCCCCAAGTGGTTTCACAATGCTCAAGTACAGTCCAACATTCAAGAAGCTGGAATTCTGAGAATTTCACAGACCGAAAGTGACTTATCAGGAGGTTATAACCCACTCACTGATGGAATTTCTTTCACCAACCAGAAAAATATGATCTTATGCATGAAATCATTTGGAATGCCAAGATTAGTATTCATCTGTATACATCTTCCATTATAAAAACCCAATGCATAGAATTGCTTAAAACTACACTACAGGATAGTAATCATTGCAGACCCTGAAAAAAAAAATCTCAATTCCATGGCTGCAACCAAACAACCCAACAAACTTGGGCAAAATCCCAAATGGGAATCCCAGATAGAACTCCTAATCCCCATAAAACCTATGATAGACCCTTAATAATTTCAATAAAAAAAACAAAGTCTGCCTCCAAAGCTCCATTAATAAATCATAAAAAAAAAAAAGGGTGTTCGAGATGATGTCTGGACTGCACAAAATCAAAGTTTCTTCATAATCTAAATCCCATAGCAAATACTACAAACAACCCACAAAAATCTAAGTGATAAAAACAAATGGGGTAATCGAGATGACTCCTACATAAAATAAACTAGTCTAAAACACTAAATTCAAGGTTTCTTGCTCTTCTTTCTAAAAAAAAAAAAAAACCCCAAGAAGGGGAAGAAAAACTGCAGCATGAAATGAACAGAACAGAGTGGAACAGAGAATCAAGTGACCTTAGCTTGGACACCACTGGAGCTTTCTGGTGCCTGGACTGGCATTTGTGGAGGAAGAGAAGAGGGTGGTTGTTGTTGTTGTTGTTGGATTTCTGCAGCATTGGAGGAGACTGCCTTTGGTTGCATATTTTACACAATCTTTCAGGTGTTTGTTTGGGAAAATGAAGATGACAGAGAAGAGGCACAGGGAATCTATCTGTCTTCTTTCTAATAATGAATGAATGAATGAATGTAAGATAAAAAAAGGCATGACAGCCCATGAAAGAACAGGTTTTTTTGTCGCTGCCCACGTTAGTGCTTGTCAACCTCACTGCGTTTCTTAACGGGAGACACCCATCCTTGACCCAACCCATGTTTGGCTTTCAGCAATGGTCACGTGTGTGTACACACCCATTTCATCGTAAAGATAAAATTACGACGTCAGTAAATTTTATAGAAATGAAAACTTTAAAAATTTTTTTTTTGTAAAATCTAAAAATTTATATTTGGTGTAAAAAGGGTTTTCTCATTGAATTAGTGCTAATGTTATTTAGTACGGGTATAAATTCCTTATAAAAAATCAAAATTTCTTATTTAGTGATATAATTTTTTGAAGAAAAATAACATAACATGTATATTATTTATTCAATATTAAATAATAATTTATATAAAGAAAAATAAAATAAAAGAGTTGTATGGTTTTCGGGTTGAAAACTTGAAATGGACAAGAGTGAGGAAAAAATGGAAAAGTTTTTCAAGGAAATCCATTTCCCATATTCTCCATAGGAAACTCATTTCCACTATTATCAAGGAAAATGCTGACGAGGCAGGAAAGCAGTACCGCAAAATTGTTCCGCACTAAACACCGGAAAAATGAGTTTTCCGTGGAAAACCGTCTACTTTTCCGCGGAAAAATGTTAGACAAACATGCCCTTAGGGATGGCAATGGGTCTGGTTCAAATGGGACCCACTCCGTCACGTTTTTATTAGGGTCAGGTTTGGTAGTGTGTTGGTAGGATTCAGTAATACATGATTTTTCATGCATTAATCCGAATCAAGTTCAAGGCGAAATTGGATTTTTTTTGTTGCATAAACCTGATCCGCCGTGTACATCTTGACTTCATCTATTATCGAGTGCATTTCATTTTATTTGAGAGCTCAGTAGTACAATGGCAGCGGAGATTTTCCTAGAGTATACCTAGACCTGACCTCGACTTAGCCCATTGCCATCCCTTCCCCAATATGAGCTGGGGACTTGGGCATTTGGGTGCGATTGCTGATTGGACCTGCGGCTACTTCCTAAACCAATACAAGAATTTTTGGTCCGCTTTCAAATTTCACATAATAATCTCGTGTCTGGACAATCTTGGATTTGCACCCAAATCAAATTAATTATTTCGGTCTGCCCCCTCAAACGAAAATCATGGTCCACCACTGAGCCAAAAGTAAAGTAAAGTCTACTCTAATCCAAAGTAAAATATGAATAAAAATGGAAGAGGTTAGGTGCGTTACCACTATACCATATTTCAAAGACATACCCCTGTGATGTGAGATAAAATTGAAGGCTAGTGGAAGGTATATGAAGAAAAGTTGAGGACATCTTGGGCCAAGTGATAAAGAAATGAACACCAGTTTTGTGGAAATATGTGAAGCACGACAACGAGTTTCTAACTTATATAGTATCCACGAGGATCATGAGTTTAGGACTTATAAAAAGTGCAAATGATTAGAAAGCAGGACTTACATGTTTTTTTATTTTGGTGATTACATGCTTCTTGATATTTGTGTGGATTTAAGATATGAAACCTTATGTCTTGGTTTTTACTATTTATATGAGAATACTTAATATTTCAAATCATGAATTAGGAACCAAAGAAATACAAAGAATCATATCTATAATTTTTCTTTTGAGTGTCCACCCCCTTTTTTTTTTTTTTTTTTTCAATTTACGAAGATTTGAGTTATAAAACTAAACATCATCCTTTATTAGTTCAATAAAGAAAATTGAACGATTCTGATGTCAAATATGGGCCCCATATGAATGAAAAAAAAAGAAGGTTGTTGATGGGATTTGATCCAAAAACCTATTGCAATCATAAATGAGGTGGCGCATTTTGAGGTGGGAGGTGTAAAAACGTTGGACTAAAAATGATCCGTTCATGCACCATTCTCGCACTTCATTTTCACAAAAGTGATACATAAATGAGTAAAAACAAATGTGTGAGGGGGACATATGCAACTAGCGCAAGCAAACGACCTCATAGTTATGACAAGGAACCGAAAGAATCAATTGACGGGCATAACTTTGATGATGAAAATTTTCTTCTAGATAAGGTAAAAAACACAATAGGAATTTCCGGCTATTAAAGTTTTTTCCTATCTTGTTTTTATATGAACCCATTAGCATGGGTTATGAAAATGGGCTTTAAATATGTAAAGGATTAATATGTAAATTTTACATTTGTGAAATATATTATCATATTGGTTTGAAAGCATTGTTTTCACAAGAGTGGTAAAAAAAAGAGGTAAAAAATACATAGGAATTCATGTTATAAGTGGTAAAAATTGAAGACACAAAGTGAATATACAAAAATGACCATCAAATAACCTCTCATTCAATAAAATTGAATTAAGAGAAAGCGGAAAATAAGTACCTAGGGTAAACTCATGTGTAAGGGTCTGGGGGCTTCACCCCCCACCAAACACAAAAAAAAGCTCATAAGGGCTCTAAGGCCTGTCTGGCTAGCCCGCACTCAAAAGATCCCATAGATCCCCTCCCTTTCCCCAATTCCAAATCTCCTTTTCTCTTTCAAAAACCCCTCAAATCGGTAGAAACTCTCAAATCACTCTCTATCTCCGACACCGGTATTGACACACCTCTAGACTACATTAAAGTGATTTTTAGAGGTGGAAAAAAACACCCTTAGTATTATTTTTTTTTCCCTACCGCTAAAAATTACATTTGTTGAGATTTTAGCGGGTGAAAATTTTTATTCCATTGCTAAAATGGGTGGATATTCTTATATAGGGGTGGGGGGGTGGGGGGCAAAAATGACACTTTTAGTGGCAGGAAAAAAACTGCCACTAAAGGCTCTTTTTCCGCCACTAAAAATTACTTTTTTTTAAGTGTCTCTCTCCCCTTAATGAGCCATGTAAGAATGACTTCACTTGAAGGTCTTAACTCGTGACCAACCCTCTAAAAAAAGAGCTAGGCTATATCTTTCAAAAATCTAAACTGCTCAAACACATTTATAATGTTTGTTTTGTGCTTGAACTAAATCTCAATTGAATTGGAGTGATTCTCATTGTTGGGTTCTTGGTGTCTTATACTTTTTATTGAATCTTTTTTAAAACTTACACATTTTTCACTTTTTCTGTTAAAAATAATGTCCCAATAGTATCTGAAAAGCTGCATCACGGGTGCGCCACAAATCAAGAGCTACTTCAGAGCCACCCAACAAGTTACAATCCAATGAAAGTACTGTATACTTTATAGGGCAATAAAGAGTATGGCCAAGGAAAGAGGCCAATTGTTCCTGTCCACCATCTTTTGGCATGATGGGTCACATCTGAGAATAGTTCTGAATTCAAACAAGCAATGATGCCATCTTATTTTATTGGAATTGGGTTTTGGATGGCTAACAAAAGTGGGGCCTGTTGATTGAATAAGCCAAATTATAGCAAGCTGGATTTTTTGTGGTGGCCATTGAGAACTCTTTATTATTATTTTTTTCTTTACTACCCTTGTTGAAAGTGGAGTGCAACCTTTTTTTTTCTCCCTTTTCTATGGTTGTAGGAAGTGGCGTGCGCCTTATTATTGTTGGAAAGTCCCACCTCACACATATCACTTAAGTAATTAGTTTGATATGTCTTAATGCATCTGTGTAGGCCTTCCACAAGAAGATTTTGATCCCGTTGTTCTTATATAGCTCATGTGGCCATTGTTCTTATGTAGCCAACGTGACAAGCCTGTTCATGAAATCTGTTGGACATGCACGTGAGGGAGGTATTGGGAAGTCTCACATGCTTTATTCATCATTCTATATATGTGAATGTTACTTCAGAACATGTTGCCAACATGTATTGAATGAAGCCCGAAAGTAACTAAATATGTGTGTTATGAATCTGTGTAATTGCACCGTTGTTATGTATTTAATTGAAACTATGTAATTGTGGCATTGTTGAATATGTGTACAATGTGATGGAAGGTAATTTCAAAAATATTCTATAGATTATCGCATTATAAAATATATGTACTATTCCATATATGTCATAGGAATACCTGTAATGTAATCTATCAGGATTTTGGATTTATTGTAATTTCCTTGTTAAAGGGATTGTAATTGAGAAATAAACATTATAAAAGGGAGGATCTATCCATATAATAGATCACTCCAATTCTCCCATCATTATCTTCTATTATCACAATTCTGTTATGCAGGATCACTCCAATTCTCCCATCATTATCTTCTATTATCACAATTCTGTTATGCAGTATGTTCTATGTACAGTTAAGGCATGATGGTTTTTTTTTTTTTTTTTTATAATCTCAGGGGTAGCTCAGTTGGTCTAAGACTACGGTTTGCATTCGGAGATTGTAGGTTCGAAATTGCACTACCACACTGGTGCTATATGTGAGTTTATCCGGCTTCCCTCTGGAACCCTTTTAAAAAAAAAAACGAAAAAAAAAAGACAAAAAGGCATGGTGTTATAAAAAGCTGTGAAAATTGTCAAATGGACTATGTCACAATGACCCAGTGAGTCCAAATCGCATTAATAGAGTTTCCTTGGGTTGAGAATCAGTTTCCAGTGTTGACTTTGGGTTTAGAAATGAGATTGGCAAGTCATCAGCTTTAAAAGATCAATTTTATAGAGTTTCCTTCTGTTGATTGGCAAGTAAGGTTAATATGGGAATAATTTGAATTTGAGAGTTAAAATTAATTGAAATAGTCAAAATTAAAAATTGAGATTTCCGGTGTTGCTGTGGATAGCAACACCCGTTCCCAAAGCACCCTTCTGGTATCGATCCTCTCTAGAGGGGCAGGTCTCCTTCCTTGTTCGTGGCCACTAGGCCAACTCAGCAAAAATAATAAATAAAAAACTGAGAGGTCAAATTTAAAACTAAGGTGATAACATTAGTGCCTTTGTGTAATATGAACCATTGAATTATCTCTGCTTTTCATTCTCAGCATTTTTTTGCTAAAATTGTTAAATTCTTGAAGAAACGTACCCTTGCAATTCTCCTGTACATCTCCTAATTTCCTCCACGTGAAGAAAAGAACCAGAACCATATCTCTTGTACATCTTAATCCCATATTGGAACCCCTGTAAATCTCCTCTTCTTCATCCGTAGGAATCTAATGTCCTATTCCTTCTTCCTCCGTGGGAATCTAATGTCCTATTCCATCTTCCTCCATGGAAATTTTCGTATTATCTAAAAAAATCATCTCTCCAAATGCTTTTACGCTTTCATTTGGTCTTCCGTCTTCCCCCGTTGGATTAGGTTTGGAGTGAGAGTAGGAAGATGGTAGAAAATTGTTTTTTTCGTGTGCGGAGGGTCAATATCTACACTTCCCCGGTGCACATCTCATTTCACACCCAAAAAAAAAAACAACAACCGGAGTGGTCACTTCCGTGCTACCACAACTAAAAGCGCATTTTTGGTATAGTGCGCATCTAAGGTAATTTTTTTTTGGTAAAATCCTCTTTTAAAAATAATCTTTTCAAATAGGCCAGATCAAGATTGGCAAGTTCCAACCGTCAAATTTGAACCCTCCCTGTCATTTTATAACCGTCGATTTTGTAATGACTGCTCGATAGAATCCGGACTCGGAAAAGAGGCATGGAGTTTATGGACAGCCAAATCCAACTGGTTGAATTGCCAAAGGTGATTAGCCAACTCTGTGAGCCTGCTGCTTATTATGGAAAGTCAGTGAGGGTAAATTAGTGGCCTGAATTTCAAAATGATCCAATGATCATATCTGTTGAATCAAGAGCAAGCAAATATAAATGACTATTAATTAACTTTTCCAGTGGTTTATGTTAGGGATGTAAACGGGTCGATTCCAATCTGGGTCCACTATCGAAACCATTAAGGAGAAGGTGGAACCGAATCCGGACCCAGAACCGTTTCGGAACCGGTTTCTTGGCTCGGGAACCAGAACCAGAACCATATATGGGATGGGTCTGAATCCGGGTCCGGGTTTAGATAGAGAATGATATTTTAAAAAAAAAAAAAAAAAAAAAAAACATGATTTTTAAGAGAGATTTTAGAAAATTGATGTAATATGTCGGGTCTCGAGTCCAAACCGAAGGTGGAACCGGACCCTGACCCATTTACTTATCGGAGCCTAAATAAGGACCCAAAACCTGATTTTTAACGGCTCAGAACCTCCGGGTAATCGGAGAATCGGAGACCTATTTACATCCCTAGTTTATTTAAAGGTCCATCCTGATTTAGGGGGTACTGTCTTTATCCATATGCGATCAAATGTGATCACTGTAAACTACAACTCATTCACATACCAAAGAAAATAAACAGTTAAAATGCAGAGAGGACTTGATGATTCAGTGCCTTCTGCTTCAACTGTAGCCTTCTTTCAGCTGGCCGTTTCATCGTCAATGGCTTTTGATTCAGCAGACAAAATTACTTATCTGTGAGCACCAGAAGGCATGGACAAAGGATCAAACAAATGATGCTGTGAGGAAAGATCTTATGGGTGATACAGATGTGCCACTCTTGTGCATGCATGCAAAATTATGCTCCTGGATTCATAGTGCGTTAAATGTACACGGAATGACTTCCGATAAGTACCTCTAGCTCAGGGCACATTTGTATAACATTCGTGGAAAAATAAGAGTTATATTTGGGAAGTGGAGCAGGCTGAGTAATATGAATCTCCCAACCCCTGAATTCAAGGATGCCAAAAGTAATGTTTTTTTAAGTGCATATCTTAATTTGATTCATTCCAATGATGGATAGTGGTCAAACCAGTTCGGATTTATCGCAGGTAAGCCTCACAGTATGGCATAGCCAATTAATCCTCTCTCATAAACAACCAAGGCAAATGAGACCTCCAAAATGATGATGATAGGGACCTAAAGATCCCAAACAAGAAATGAGGTAAATATGAATATAATTGGATTAGTAGAGATCTCTCATAAGCATACAAACGAGTTGCTTAAGTTGACACAGGTTTGAGAAACAACACACTTCATTAACGCATAGCATTTCCAATAAACACAATTACAAAGACACTTGATTATGATGGCAGCAATAATTGGATCTATTAAGTCGATGTAGAAACAAATGAATATCTTTACACACAATCGATCCAAGTGTAACAAAATCCAAATCAAGTTGTGTGGCAACCCACGAGCCACAAGGGCCATAACATCTGTAAAATCAGATCAGATGCCATTGCTAGGAGGTTAAGCAGAAGCTAAAATCGAAGAATCTGCATGAGCTAAAATTCCATTTTAGAATTACTGTAACAAAGATGAATATACACAAGGGAGAACTTATTCATAACGAAAACCACAAGTTCTTGAATATGAATGTGTAGGTCACATACATATGCTATGGCAAATTGATGTCTGATTTCTCGCCAGTTTTCCTCCAATCAAGCTGGTAATGGTTCCTCCATAACTGCAAATCATGGTGTTCAGCACAAGTGGGTCATTAGGGGAGACACTTTTTTTTTTTTTTGCTTGAACATTAGAAATCGATACTTCCAGTTCAGCCAATGTTATTTCACCATATCATATATATAGAAATGGGGAATGCTGAGAGGAAATATATATTCAACCGTGCACGGTGCGTTAATGACAGTCACAAATAACATGTGAAATTCAGAGGTGGCCCCACCTCTGGATGTCCCAGATGAATGATGTGCATACACACCATGCGCAGGTGAATATTATCTGTGCTGAGAGAAGCCTAAACATTTCCCATATTTTAATCTAATACTTTACAGTGTAAATAGGCGGCTGTTGAGACACCAATGCAGAAATTAGCTCAACTGTGGACTTCCGTCTCGTGCCTGTGTGTGTGTGTGTGTGTGTGTGAGAGAGAGAGAGAGAGAGAGAGAGAGAGAGAGAGAGAGAGAGAGAGAGAGAGAGAGAGAGAGAGAGAGAACCTTTTTCTTTTGTTGATGTTCGAGTTTTCTTTTCCTCTCTATCTCCAACCACAGTAGGGGCAACTGGGGCCTTGGTTGGTACATCTGGAAGTATCAAACCCTCATCGATCTCATGTTCTTGAGATGCCACAGGAGCAACAGGAACATTTGGCAGATCTGGAAGATTGATCTAGACAGCAGACAAACATAAGTTTCCTTTTATATATGCAAAAGTCAAATGTTCCCATTCCCACAACACATTTCAAATTCAAAAAGTATAAGCACATGTTCAACCATATACTATTGAATCATAGAAGGAAACCTATTCAAAAATCAATTCCAGGCAGCTAATTAGGCAGGATGAGGAAACAAAACATCCTTTTAATTTTAAAAGGCTCATTAAATAATATGCTATACCATATAAGAAGCAGCAAAATACAAAACTCTATAAGTGACGTATACTATAAAATATAATAACTGGTAGTCTGACGCACAAAAGTTGACCACTCTCTAATAAATCACATCTCAACTACATTTATCTCCCATTAAACAATCTGTGAATTCATCAGCAATCATGATTCATGACTAAACTGGAAGTGAGATTTTAAAATCATCCTCAAAATGCAAAAAAATATTGCAAACTAATGTTTTAGTCTAAAAGGTTGATATGGCATGGACATACTTTTAAAAACAGAAATGTTGGTTCAAGCTGACACTTTGTGACTAAATATCTTCAATGATGTCAAACTAACAAATACCATAGAGCCAAGTGAGACAACCAACACTATATCTAACAATTAGAAACTACTTAAAAACTTGTGCAGGTGTCTCGAATAGTGACAGGTCTAGGTTTCATACCCAACTTGTTTCACATGGGGCAAACTATGCACTGAAGATTGTAGCTTGTCTACTTCTAGAATATATATATATATATATATATATGGGAAATGTTCATGTATATATATATATAAATATATATAATATTTCCTTACTACTTGAAATTAAGATTCGCTTTTCTCAACTTGATTATCTTAATTTCAAGTAGTAAGGAAATATTATATATATATGGGAAATGTTCATGTATATATATATATATATATATAAAATATTTCCTTACTACTTGAAATTAAGATAATCAAGTTGAGAAAAGCGAATCTTACATGGGCATCACACTCATATCGAGTCATTTTTATATATACAATGGCTACTCTTGAGTGGCACGAGGATCTAACTAGTAAGATTGGAGACTTGATAGCTACTGCACCACTATCACTTCTACCGTACCAGCTTTTGTCAAACCAACTTTGGAATTGCAGTGTTTTGGCCTAGGTGGAGTAGGTTCAATTAGCGAACAAAATGTAAATCTAAGAAGGCAGTAATTTTACTAGTCTTTTTAGATGATATCATCTACTAATAGGAAGTTGTTGGAGACCGAACCTTGATACCCACCAGTTCTTAAGAGTCTAGACTCACATGTGAAAAGCATGAACTATTAAAGCATACCTCTGCTGGTTTACATGTTTGCCTTGTTTCTGTCAAAACAAAAATAGAAACTGCATGTATTCCAGTGTTATAGTGCTGACCAAGAAGCAGGACCGACTTGTTGATGGTTCTAACTTCTAACCAGCAGCACTAAACCTTTTGCGAAACAATGACTATATGCAGACATGATATTACCCTCAAAATCTAGAATGTTATCTATTGGCTTCAGCAACTTCTGTATTTTAGCAAACACAAAAAAGGAAAGTTGAATGAAGTTCACTGCAGTGAATTCTCACTAACACAATTAAAACATATACAGAGGCAAATTGTATCAAAGAGCTTGAATCAGAAACCATTCGAAAAAAAAGGGGGAATCATAAACTATAATACCCAGATACAGAACAGCATGGACACGAAAGGGACATGCTGTGGATATGGAAGGACACAGATTTTACCCATAAAAACAATAGTCTTGGCTAAGACACAACACGATACATTGCCTCTTTTGAAATATCCAGGTATCATAGATCATAAATAGACTTCTTAGTTGAGCGGAAAAAATGAAGGAATCTAGTGGAGGAGATATTCTGGTAGTCAAGCATACCTCAGTTTCCAAGTTCTCGAATTCTGCAAGAACAGCTTCTTCATCTTCAGCTGATAGTTGCTCTCCTAAAATTGCATTAATTTCCTTCAACACCAGAAGTGGATAGGAGCATAAGTTAGCAAATAAATAAATAAATAAATAAATTTCTCAAATGAAGTTAATTTCTCCAAGCAGCAACTTGTCTCCCTGAAGTGTTGTGTTGGAAACGTAGAACAAAGAAAGCACACACATATGAACTATATGAAGAAAATAAATAAATTGAAAATCTCCAACTTTGATCAAGTGCAAGAATTCAATAGAGAACGTCATATCAAAAACAAAAAAAATAAACTTCCATAATTTGAAGGAGCAAAGAGCAGCAACAAAACTCACGTCTTGATAAGCTTTGGCCTCAGCTGTATCATCCATTAGCTTCTGAACATCCTCCAAATTGATCTCACTCTGTATAGCTTTGATCGCATTATTTCCTGTTTTCAGGCTCTCAAACACAGCCTTCTGCTTGCTTGCCAGCTCAATGTCTGCCAACTAAAAGGAAACATCTTATCTAGATTATACAACCCATACAAAAAGGTAAAATACCAGTCAAAGAGTGCCGCCAACAAAGGCACACAATTTAGATTTAAAGATTGAGCAAAGTAAAAGAAAGTTGTAATGTAATGGACAAATTTCACCACTATGAGAGCTACATACTTGTTGCTCAACATTGATGAGCCAGCCATCAACTTGCTTCAGTAACTCTTCTTGGGCTTTCTTCTTCTTCAACGCAAGCAAGGCCCTCTCTTTCCTTTTTGCTCGAATCAAGTCCCTAGCAGCTTGCTTCTCAGCTTCAATTACCTTATCTAGCTGAACATAGATGGGCGGATGCTATGTTTAAGTAAGTGTATACAAGGTTGGGTAAGCCCACAGTAGCAAGCAAATTGCTGATGTGCCAATGCCTAACAACAGGAGTTTATAAGGAAAAAACAATTTGAAAAGTTCTTGGTCTAAAGAGAAAAGAAAATCGGAAATTTTTGGGCTCAGACAGCCTAAACTTTGAATGTTACACTATCATTTCCATAGAATGCGTCCTAATCTTTCTGGAACTTCTCCATTTGACATTTTGACTGCCCCCTTTGCAACAAGATTCTAAGTTTCTGAGCATGTGGGTATCTTTTCCAGTTCAGTACTTAGAAATGAGTATAAAGTGAAACAGATATATAACATGAAAGAAACCTATAGTGCATGCAAACTGCATTCAAGAAAAAGTATACTAAATAAAGCTTAGTTAAGTGTCAAATCAGTTTAGGCAAAGGATAATCAACCATAAATGAATAGGATAAGTACAAAAGCTTTTAGAAAATAAGCATATTCCACTCAACGGCAATATTTAGAAGAAACTGCAACCTAGAGTGAACTAAGTCAAACTAGAGAAGAGGTTGATGTAAGAACAAGATAAATATGCAATTCATTCTAACGGCATGCATATTTTAATCCTACAAATAAAAATAAGTAGGAGGCGCAAGGGTGGTCACTTTTAGCAACAAAGAAGAAAAATTGGCGTAGCCCCGGATCCTCAATCGAAAAATAAAACAATCTCCCAAGGGATTCGGTCTAATTAGAACTCCACAGTAGCAATTCGGTCTAAGTGGTCCTGTGGACTGAACCCAATGGGCTGGGTTGACCAATGGGTCAATGGTTAGTCCAATTGACTTGGATCCAGTCCGTATGGCATCAAAAATTGTGTCTTGCAGATCCAGGACACTTTCTGAGACATTATTGGTCAGTATTTAATGTCAAAAGATGTTCGTTCTATTCTTTTGGACTTACAAGTCTTCTCCATTTTTTCCCACTAGAAGGGCCCCCACAAGTATGAGTCAATGTGAATAGAATAATGCAATTTATTAGAGCTGGTAGGCAAACAACTAGTTTGTGCACAAATGAGTTTTGGGTGCAATTTTTCATATGCTGGGTAATATTCTGTCACAGACTATTGGTCCCATATCCTTGGACAATGAGCATAGGAAGTAGGGTTAGAACTTACAAGAAATGGATTTAGTGCAATTCCACACAAGTCAGTGTTTCTCCCCTTCTTTGTTTCTTATGCTTTTATTGCAAGTTGTGATAGAGAATTTGAACTTTTGTCGAATGTCTTGTTCCGTTTACTCTTATATACGGTACTTCTATTTCTCTTCACTCCACCTTTCTATGTCTCTTTCTAGTTATTTCTTCTCTCTTCCCACATCTCTCTCATCTCTATCTACACAATTTCCTCCTCTTTCTTATTTCCTGTAGGTCAACATTCAGGCCATTATTTGACCGGGCAGCAGTGTTGTTTTTACTTCCTATATTGTTTGTAGCTTCTGCCAAGCTCTGTTTGGCATTTACAAGAACAATCAAACAGAAGCTAACTCATCTGCTTTGACTGCTGTTGCTGCTTTTTGCAATCCATACCTAGTTTCCATGTGGTCACTCTCTGTTAGCTCCTGCCAGAAACTGATTAACAGGAGTAAGTATTTTGTTAACCATCATTTTTTTTAAATGGTTGTTAACCATCAATTATTACCTTACGCATTGTTAAAAGCTGTTACATCTCTTTCAGCTTTCAACCCAATTTGGCACCTGTATCATCATCTTCATCATCAAAGCCTTACCCCAACTATGTTGGAGTCGGCTACACGAATTCTTTTTCTCCACTCCGATCTATCTTAAGCCAAATCTTCAAATAAGTTACACTTCTTCATATCTATTTTTTACTACTTCCATCCATGTCCTCTTTGGCCTACCCCTTCCCTGTGGTGGGTCATCAACCTTCATAGCCAAACTTTTCCTTACAGACACTATTACCGGTTTACGTTGGACATGCCCAAACCATCTCTAATGAGTTTCTCTAATTTTATTTCCTATTTTGCTACCCCTATATGCTCTCAAAAGCACTCATTTCTAATTCTATCCTTCATAGTTTTACCACACATCCACCTCAACATTCTCATCTCCACTACATCCATTTTGTACATATGCTTCTTGATTGGCCAACATTTTGCTACATAGGTCATAGTTGGTCTAATCATTGCCTTGTAAAAATTTTCATTCAATCTTGTTGGCATTCGTTGGTCACAAAGCACTCCCGAAGCAAGTCTCCACTTCAACCATCCCGCTTTAATCCTATGTTCGACATCTTTATCAATCTCCCTATCCTTACTAATTATAGATCCAAGGTAGCGGAAAGAATCACTTTGTGGTATCATATGGTTTTCAATTCTCACAGTTGTTTTAGCCATTTCCATATGCACACTGAAGTTCCAAACCATATATTTTGTCTTTGTAGGGCTTATTTTAAAAAGCCTTTGGATTCAAAAGCCTCTTGCCATCTCTTGAGTTTTGCATTCATACCATCTCTTGATTGGTCTATCAACACAAAATTCTTGTAAGATGGCCTACCAAAGAGAGGGTTGGCCGAAGAGGACGTGGATGAAAGTAGTAAGGCTACATATGAAGAAGTGCAACCTATCCGAGGATTTGGCTCGGGATAGACCGGCATTGAGAAACATCATTCATATAGCCGACCCCAACATAGTAGGTACAAGACTTTGATGATGATGATGATGACAGTCACTTAAAATTCCTGGATTTCACTGAATCTTCTGACTGCTGATTGATTGTTACATTTTCTGAATTTCTGAACGGTCTTAGTTCCCATTTCTACCTCAGATTTTGAAAGTATTTTTTTTCTCAGTAGCAATCTGAATGCATGGATATGTTGTCTTCTGCATGGTTCCTTGACATGATACATCAAATACATTCATCTCAGCATTAAGTGTGTGGCCCTACTTGCAATCTTGTATCGTGCATGATGTAATTTAGCAAATACTACTTCCATTACTCCCCCGACTGTCATTTCATACTGACAACCTTTTATTTGCTCTATTTCCTTGCTATCTTCCATTATGCATGTAGAGTTGAAGCATCAATACCAGAAAGTCTAAGATGCTGTAGGAATCAAAGTACTATCCATTGACTATTATATCCAATGCAACAGAGCCAACCAAAACTACAAAGTGGGAGCAATTGAACAAGAGAGTATACACCAATGCAGTTGAGAAAGCTGTTAAAACATGAACAGCATTAAATTTGATGACTACATAACCATGTGTGTAAATTACTTTGATTCAGTTCTCCATCATTGTCAATGGTTCTCATTACGGGCTTATGTGAGCTCAAGATGCCTACACCAAGTAGAGACCTTCTCTACCCTTTGACTGTGTTGAGCTAGACAGGCAATTCTAGTTGGGGAGTAAAGATCTGTAAATATTCAGCTTTCCACCGCCACTTATTTTAGTGATGCATCTTTACCCAAATTAAGATGCAATTAATTTATTCAAAAAGGCTTTCAAGTGGTATTCAGAATAATGTTCGCAAAACACAAGGATTCAATTTAGAGAATGGAATGAAGATGGGATTAAAACGTTAAGACATAATTGAAGCATTTAAAAATGGGTTCAATAAAATATCAAATAATGCCATTCAAGATAGAGATTCTTTGGGCATATGGTTAAAGAATGGAGGCAGTCTCTATACAAAGAATTGTAGTTTTTTTTTTTTTTTTTTTTTTTTTTTTTGGTTTTGAATGGTAACTTTCATTAAAAAGAAGCTATACTGGCAAGCTAAAACACCAAAACATGAAAGGACCAAAAAAACAACTACATCAACTACAAAGAACTTTAGTGTTGCGAGTACAAAGAACTAAGATAAGGGAGAGATGAATAGATAATTGGAATGAAAGAGTCCAAAGCAAATTGCTACATTGTGGTGTTAGAAAGAACACAACCCTAAATAACAATGAGTCACAAAAACTAGAACCCTGATAAAGATAAAGCTTTGAATATGATGACAATGATGATGACAGTCAGCAACATTTGATAAGTAGTATAACCAACCCATGCACCCATGGCTTCCTAATTCCATGTCATCTAAGCAGAAGTAAGATGCCAAATGCTTTCCTATGTGAGGAAAGCCAATTTCCTTAGTTTAAAGAAGCTGTTCACACACACACGCACCCATCAAAGCCAATTCAATGAAATTTAGATTGGGGTTTACCACAAATCAAAACATTTGTCCATGATTCCTATTGAGTTCCAATAACAGCATGGACTGCTGAGTCCTAAGCACAGGATAGAACCTGTAACTATATATTCTGCCCAAAAACTGGGACAAAATTGCATTCTGGGTCACATCCAAACGCAATCCTATTGGACCGGTGTCCCCTTTGTCCTTGAAATTTTTCAAGGGATAAGCCGCAACATCAATATGATCTGGGAGACTGCAAAATCTCATTGAGAACAAAAGGTTAAATTGATTGTTGATCCAAACCAAAGGGCGTATGAAACTATTAACTGCTCTTTCTACTTGTAATTGAATGAGATCATTTGTCATCAAACATGAAAACAGAAAAACAGGGGGGGGGGGGGGGGGGGGGGATGAAGAAGAGATGGGTTGTTGGGACCTGTTGCTGGTATTGAGCAAGCTTTCGTCTCTGGGTCTTGAGAGAGAGTATTGCCCGATCCACTTCTGTGATCTTCGGCTTCTTCACAAAGAGATTCCCCATCTCTCTCTCTCTCTCTCTCTCTCTCTCTCTCTGTTTGATTTCTGTTCTTGTTTCCTTGTCACTTTTCACTTCTGCTCTTCTTCTCTTACTCTGATTAACTCGACTTGGATTGAAGTGAAAAAAGATGAAGACCGAGTAAGGAGAAAGGGGGAAATGTTATTAGTCTCCGAATCCAGTTGTGAGCTCATGAGGGTGGCCCAATCCTGGTCAACATTGATGAATGTTCAGGATTGAAATGTGGGACCCATTTGGACCCATTTAACCAAATTATAATATATTAATTTAGGAGGTTTTCGCTTCAATTTTGACCGTCCGTTATGATTTTGATTGATCAACGCAACAGTTATATGCAACACTTACTCATTTTTCCATCAAACCACTCATTTTTCAGTTGTTCCTATGTAACTAAAGGGTCGTTTGTTTCCTATGAAAGTGATTCACATGTGGATCAGATTCCACTATTTGTTACTAGCATAACATTTCACATGTGAATCTATGAATATGTTGTATATTGTTTGATGATATCTCAACGTCCAAACAACATCAATGATTGCAAATTAGATATATGACCGTGTTTGAGCTTCTGAAGAATATGAACGGTCTTAATTTTACAAGTGGGGCCCAGAACAATAAAAAAAATCATAAAATGCAGACTGGGTATATTAGTAACAATAGGTTGTATATTGTTTGATGATATTTCAACATCCAAGCAACATCAATGGTTGCAAATTGGACACATGGCTGTCTTTGAGCTTCTGAAAAATACGAACGGTCCTGATTTTACAGGTGGGGCCCAGAACAATAAAAAAATCATAAAAGGCGGACTGAGTATGTTAATAACAATAGATTAATCCAACGGCTGTAATTATGTTGATGATATCTCAACCTCCATGCATCATCAACGGTTGAAAATTGGATGCATGGCCGTGTTTGAACTTCTTAAGAGAATGAATAGTCCGGATGTTACAAGTGGGGCCCAAAAAAATAATAAATAATAAAAGGCGGACTGCTCATTGAGGCATTTTAGCACTTCGCTTGGTAACAGTGCCATGTGAAACTGTTTCACACCTCTTTAGGTAAGAAAATGTGCTACCTCTTTTGCACATACTTTACACAGCAAAAGTACATATGATTCACACACCTAGTGTGTAAATGTTGTAAACAAACATAAATGATATGAATCTCTTTCACATATGTAAATTGGGATATTTACATATGTAAATTGGGAGAAACAAACGACTCCTAAATAATTTTTGGTCTAATTTCGCTATTTCTATTTTACCCAACTTGTACTATAAAAAAATGGTAATTTTTTAATATATAATTATTTATTTTGTAGTGCACGGAGATACCGCACTGAGCACTGGTCATTGGGTTAATTTTATATAAGTTTAGATGATGAAGTGCATATACTTGACCAAATCAAAAGAAATTGTTTTACACCAACCATCCAATCAGATGCTCTAATCAGACGAAGATGAAATTGTTGGGAGAAGAGAGATCAAGTGTGGGAGAGGGAATTTGATGAGGAGAAACAAGCATATGAGAGCATAAGTGGGAGGGGCCATAAGAAGGCTCCAAGTCTGCAACCGGATGTGAACCAATTTGACTTCAGTATCCAAAATGCATTTCTTTCATTTTCCGTCCCTTACCAATGGAGAATTGCTTTGGCAAAATGAGCCAAGTATGTTTATACTTGCATTGTATTGTATGACATATTCACTTTATTTTATAAATCTGTAAAAAGTGCGAGGCTCTCCTAAGCTCAAGTTTAAGATAAAATCTCATAAGCTCATGCTTGTGGGGCCTACCTTTGGTCCATCCGAATGGACCAAACATATGACCTCTCTAAATTGTACATGTCCACCAACTTTCGGTCATATCCAAATTTACTGGACCATTGGATCGACTATTTATCGGTCCAAATGAACTATTGACCATTAAACTTGTGGGCCCATATGAAGATGATAGAAATCACGGTTGGGGCTGATTTTTTGCTGAGATGAAGATTTCAGGGAGTTCTTGAAATCCCCCAAATCTCCATCCCCATGTGGGTCCCCAGGTGGGTCTCACTACATACTTAAGCTTATCTTATTTTAAACTTGAGCTTAGAAGAATTGGCCCCTAGTAAAAATGGATTGCATATGATGGAAAATGCTCTCGTGAGAGTTAACTCACAGCTTATCTTGAGAGACGCTATGACATGGCATAATTGATCTTGATCACGAGACTAGGGGAATGAAAAGAATCGTCCTTGATGGACCAACTATAAGTTTGGGTTGGTTCGTTTCATCTCATGTCTCTAATCCCTTGATTTGTGACCCACAAGCTTGATGACTTATTTTAAAGAAATAAAATCTAGCTTTGGATCCAAAAGGCTCCCACGTTATTCAAGAGAATCCCATGTGCATGGATGAGTTTCAAACCTCAATGTCTTTCACCACAAAACAGTGAGAGCTAACTCTCAATGGAGATTTCCCATGTATAAATGGGAACCAGATCCCCTCTTTAGACCAAACAAGAAACTGTGTGGACCAATTAGGAGGTGACACATTATTTTGTATTTAAAAAAACAGAGTTATCTTTTAAATACAACACGTCCCGTATTTTAAAAACAACACCCATTTTGCTCATGTGTTACCCCCTGAATGATCAAAACAAGGAATCTGATTCCTACTGAACCCATGCACCCAAACTAGTCTGAGTTTTGTCAGGTCCAAGGAAACTTCAAATTAAAACCTTTTCATTTCTTGATTTGAACCATTTACCTCACTTGACTTTACTTTACTGGTAAAGTTACCATAACAGGAATCCAATCCTCTTTCCATCACGTCAGAATCCAACTTGAATCCCATTCCTTGAACCCCTCGAACGCGGATTCATACCCCACAAGAAATGCAAAAATAAACCAACCCCTCACAAGTCACAAGTTTAACTGTACACACACCACCAACAACCATCAGAAGCAGAAAACACAAAAGACAAAAGACAAAAGACAGAGACAGAAAGAGAGAGAGAGAGAGAGAGAATTGGCGTTCATGGCGGAAGGCCAAAATCCACCAAACACCAGCAGCGGCGGCGGCGGAGATAGCGTGAAGCTGTTCGTGGGTCAGGTGCCCAAGCACATGACCGATGCTCAGCTCCTCGCCATGTTCAAAGAGTTTGCTCTTGTCGATGAAGTCAACATCATCAAAGACAAGGCCACTCGAACCTCCAGAGGTAACTGTAACTCTAATCATGCACTTGTTGTTGTTGTTGTTCTTCTTCTTCTTCTGAGATCGATCCTGTTCTAAAACCCCTAATCAATCCTTGTTGATATTGCAGGTTGTTGCTTTCTGATCTGCCCCTCCAGACAGGAGGCAGATAAGGCGGTCAGTGCTTGCCACAACAAGAAAACGCTCCACGGGGTGAGTCCCTCCGTACCCTATCTCAGCTTCTTCTTTCTTTTGTCTTTTATTTGTTGGATCTGTTCAATCTCCTGCATGCACATTAAAAAAATTAGTCCTAATTTTGTCCTAGATCCAGCTAATGCGAATGCAGTATTTGAAAATGGAAATGTAGAATGAATGTGTCTTGGGTTTTTAGTGGTTGAGTGAGATTTTAAAGATTGGTGATGCAAATTGTTTGACAATGTGGGATAGCCCAGGTAGTGCAAATAGATGAATGTGTGTTGGTTACTTTATGTTGAATTTGGTCCAAATGAGAAGTTAATTAGGTTGAGAAGATTGGAAGTGTTTTGATGCAGTGGGGGCGCTTTGGTTCATAGAGCATGAGATGTGTAATGTTTGATAATGGACCTCTCTCTCTCTCTCTCTCTCTCTCTCAAGTTTTTTTTTACTGTAAAAAAAAAAAAAAAAAAAAACCACGACATTTATACTAACATTACCGCACAGATCTAAACATCAAAAGAAAGAGAGGAACGAAGAACTCCCTCCTTGGCAAGAATATCCGCCGTGACATTTGCCTCCCTTAGAGTATGATGAAATTGAGCATCCAGCTTAATATAAATATCAAGCACCTCCTTTGCGTAGCAGAAGCACAAAAAGAAACAGATCACCATCTTTGACCCAATATCAACACCTTGACTCCACAAGGAAGAAATAGGGAAACCCTAATCAAACTGCATTTCATATTATTCCATAAAAAGAAGCATTACATCGCTTTTATAGAGTCCCGAAACCCTAAACTATCCGAAATAGCAAACTTACTAAAAATAGTAAAAAAATAAAAAAATTACATCAAAGCCCCTTGACCATTCCTAAATAACTTTCTAAGATCTTTGACAAAGACTCAAACTCAAACGGACTAAAACATCCCCTAAAATAAACAAAACGACGACTTACTATAAATAGTAAGTTTTGCACAAAAGCTGCGTTTTGACCCTTGAAACGGTGTAATTTGGCCTCCAACAACTCCATCCATCTTGGATTGCGTAGAGCTCGTCGATAGCTTCAAAACGCATGGTTATAGGTCCCGTGACAATACCCGGGTCAAAAGTTATGGCCGTTTGAAGTCGACACTATGAATTTAACCTTCCGGCTTGACTTCTTGCAATCTTCTTGTTCTAGGAATGCTTATGCGACTTGTTCTGCATCTCTCTTCCACCCAATCTGCGATCCTCCATGGGAAATTTCCTGAACCCCATTGATTCGCCAAAAAGGGGTCACCTTCAATAAGAGCTTTATAACCATCCAATCTTAACAGCTCCCACTAACCAATTGAGAGAGCAAAAACTTCTGCTTCATTTGCATCCTCTCTCTCAAGTTTTTCAAAGGAAAAGGAAAGAAAGTCCATTTGTTGGCGCGTATAGATCATCTGTATTTAGATGAAAGGAATTGGTGAGCACTTGTTGGAATGGATAGAACTAGAGTGGTATAAGATGGGGATTTTTTTTTTTTTTTTTTTTTTTTTTTTTTTTTTTTAATATGTGCAGCTGAAGTTGGACAATGAATAAGATGTGAAAGTAACCAAGAAAGATATGATGACTTGATGGACATGTGGTATCATAAGAACCTTTAGTGCTAGGAATGAGTGCATAGAGGAAAACAGTTGACCCAATGCTGTTTAATGTGGCTTGCATAGAAGACTGAAAACACTCCTTATTGAAGTTTTGTGTTGTTACACATCCAGCCAAGAGCCCCAACAGCCCATGAGCTGCTACTGCTCTGTTGGCCCAACCTGAGGCCAGTCCCAGGGACGACCCTGCTCCCAACCCATTTACTTGCTGGTTTTGTTCCTTTTTTTAGTAGTTTTGGCCCACTTATCTTATGGGCGTTTAGACCTTTTTACTTCTGTTGTGTTTCAACTGTCTGGATTGGATTTTGGGACTGGGATGATTCAATGGTTCAGATTTGATCTAGGGTTATAATATTTAAGGAATAAAAGCCCTAGAGAAAGGGAGCTTTTGGAAAAGAATGAAGTGCTGTGCACCCCCCTTTTTGCAGTATTGACTGTTGGAAGAAGAACCAGTACTTCTTCTCAGTTCCCTTCTGCACACACTGCTGGACAGCAGTTGTTAGTAGCGTCTTTTCCTCTAAAAAAAATAAAGTCTTCTGTAATGTTGTCTGGGTATCTGGATGTATTGGTATCACTTTAGACACCTGCCACTGTCTCAGGAGTATGGAGTCAAATCAAGCCTCTGTATTCCTCTGGGCAGTAAGCTGCCTACAGATTTTAGGGCCTGTTGAGCAGGGGCGGAACCAGGGGGGGGCTGGCAGGGGCCAATTGTCCCCCCAAAATTTCAAAATCCCCCCTTTTCTTTACAATATTATTATAAATTTTTACATATGGGCCCCCAGTAAAATTCAGAAAAACCCCTAATTGTTTTAAAAACTACATTTATTTTTTAATTGTGGACCTCCCAAAATAATTTACTTACATAGTGGCCCCCCCAATGAAGAATTTTTGGGTCCGCCCCTGCTGTTGAGCACGTATAAGCTGCCTACAGATTGCTGAAAGAACCTGCAGTGCCACCAGTTTGAAACAAATCCTTTCAATAGTATATGGGGTGGATAAGGGCAATCAGAAGGTGAGGAGGTGGCTCAAATAAGCTACATGTTCCTTGGATGGTCCACTGACTTGTGAGGTAGAAGCTTGAAGAAAAACACAAAGAATATGCTTGACAAAATTATGTGTTCGCCAGTATCAACTAAATTTTCGCATTCCAGCAAATATAGGTTCATTAAATAAATATATTCTAAAAGACTTCTATATCCAGATGCTATAAAGGATGAATTTATTAAAGAATCTATTTCAACTAAAACTTTAACTGCAAGAGTTCACTGAAATTATCAAAGCATCGTAACTACTAAACATTGGTAAATGCTTAACATACACTTGAAAACCCAAAATCTGCCAATATCTTTGTCATTAATTTCTAGGGCTAACTTTAACATGTGAAGGATGAAGTCTTGCAATGATATATTATTCAAAAAAAAAAAAAGAAGACTTGCAATGATATAGAAATATAGAATAGCATCATGGTGATGATCATTGTCATAATTGGAGCCTTATCTCGTCCATCTGGAGTGGGCTATGGGAGTTGCCGCACATTCTCTTTTTATGTCAAAGTTGTGACTATTTATTGGTGTTCATTCCTCTTTGTACCTATATGGGAAAGCTTTAGTTCATCATACGTAGGTCATTTCTTTATTCTAAGCACATGTCTAAACCATCTTGGATGACATTCCTTGATTTTGTTTTTTATCATATTCAACCGTACATTTCCAATTATGCACTCATTCCAGACATTGATCTTTGAATTTGGTCTCATGTACTTTCTCTTCTTGCCAACTCTCTGTTGTCCACCACTTGGCTACACATAGCAATGTATATTTTACTGTTATGCTCCACAAAAGGATGTTCAACAGTTATCCTATGAAAATGCCCCATGAATTCAAATGGTAATTAACCATCACATAACATCCGACTAGCTTTTCTCTACTTAGTCCACTCTACACCAATCCTTAGTTCTCTAACGTAGTGAGTTGACCAAACTTGACCAATTATTGGGTCAAGTTGACCAGAAAACTCGGAGGGTTGGCCAGGCAGGAATTTTTCTATATTTTACTATTGATATACACTATTTTAGATCATAATAATTGTTCAAAGTATGTAATTAGTATAAAAAATATACATTTCTACTAAAAGTTTCTACATAAAATTCATAAGAATTATAGTTTCTATTTTCATTTCTTGCTAAGTATGATTTAACTTGTACCATTTGACTAATGCAGTTAATATTTATAACATCAATTTAAGTCAAGCCAACTGACTAGGCTTCCAGGAAGAGTCATGCCGAGATGAATTTACCAGATGGGTTGCCTGTGTTTTGATGCAAACTCATCCAAGTCAAGTTCAACCCAACCCATTCACCTGAAATATGCTAGTTAATCTGTCTGGTTTGAAAACTACAATTCTGCTAATGATTTCTTCATTATGCCCTTCAGTTATTTCTATAGTTGCTCCCAAGAATTAGAGCCTATCCCCTCCAGTACCAAGTCATCTTCATTTTTAACCTGAGCCTTCCCCTACTCTCAAAACCAATAGAACTTATATTTTGTCTTGTTCAGGTAATTCTTAAACTATTCAAGCCAACTCAAAAGATTTTCTCAAAATAGCATCACAACATCTGCAAAATAACATGCACGAAGGAACATCGTTCACGATATCCTCTGTACAAATATCCACCAATACTCCATATACTGTCTTTGTTCTGCTAATTTCTAAACCATTTGCCTCAACAGCATTTTTAAAAATTTTTAACTGATCATTTCCTTGCACTTTTATTTGCTACATCATCTTTAAACAACATACATCAAAGAACCTCATCCCGGATGATTGCTGTCAAGTGTTCATAACTATGCAAAACAAATGGGGGGCTCAAAGTGGATGCTAGTTGCAACCCAATTCTAATTCAGTTGCTTCTCCATGCAGTCCCTGACACGAGCTCAAAAAGAGAAATATTGGATTTGTAATTCTCTGTCTCTATTTGAGATTCCCATTCATTATATAGACATTACATGCCATGTTTAGGCTATAAATCAGTAATCACAATCTAATTTACATACGGATATGATCTGTACAATCTTTGATTATATCCTACATATATTACAGCTGGGCTGGATATAAGTGGGCCTGGATTTGTACAATAAGAGAGCTGAACTGGGCTTCTTGACACCCCCCCTCAAATTGATGCTGTTGAGTTAACAAGCAACAATTTGCCAACCAAGAACTGATGACGTGGTCTTGGCAGGCTCTTGGTAAAAATGTCTGCAACTTGAAGTCCGAATGATATATGTGGAAGAGTAATGGTGTCTTTTTTAAATTCGTCCTGGATATAATGACAATCCACCTCAATATGCTTTGTACGCTCAAGAAAAACAGGATTTGAGGTAATCCAAATGGCACTAGTATTATCAGCATAAAGGGGTGTTGGAGATGTTTGAGGAAAGCCAAGCTCAGACAGCAATCCACGAAGCCATACGATTTCCGAAGAGGCAGCAGACATAGCACGATATTCAGCTTCGGTGGATGATTTGGACACTTTATCCTGTTTTTTACATTTCCAAGGGAGCAATGAGTCCCCTAAGAACATGCACCATCCTGTCATTGATCTCCTGGTATCCGAAAAACCAGCCCAATCGGCATCAGAGCATGCTGTAAGAGATAGTGTGTTGCCAACAGGAAAGAACAAACCACGAGTCAGAGTGTCAAGAATGTAACGAATAATGCGCCGGACAGCAGTTAGATGTAAATGACGTGGTTGCGTCATAAACTGGCTAACAAGGTTGACAGCATAAGAGATATCAGGGCGGGTAATTGTGAGATATACCAAGCTGCCTACTAATTTGCGAAATAAGGTGGCATCTGAAAGAAGATCTCCCGTATCTTGAGACAATTTAACATTTACTTCAAGAGGAGTATCAACTGGCGTAGAATTCTGTAGACCGGCTATCTCGATGAGGTCCAATGCATATTTATGCTGATCAAGTATTAAGCCTTTTTCTGAGTGATGAACTTCTAAGCCCAAGAAATAGGTAAGGGGACCTAAGTCCTTCATATGGAATGATTCATTCAGTGAGGCTTGAAGCTCACGAATCATCGAAGAATCGGTTCCAGATATGATGATATCATCCACATAGACCAATAACACAGTAATCCCAGCTGACGTGCGATGAAGAAAGAGAGAAGGATCATATGGACTCTATTGAAAATGAAGTCGAAGAAGGGTATCTCAAAATTTTTCGATCCAAGCTCTAGGTGCTTGTTTGAGACCATAGAGGGATCGACGCAAGTGAGCAACTTCATCACTGGAAGAACTCGAAATGCCAGGTGGAAGTTTCATGTAGACTTCCTCTTTTAGATCGCCATGCAGAAAGGCATTCTTGACGTCGAACTGATAAAGAGGCCATGACTGTGAAGCTGCAATTGCTAACACAAGACAAACCGTAGTCATTTTTGAGACCGGAGCAAACGTCTCATCATAGTCAATACCATATTCTTGGCGATTACCAAGGGCGACGAGGCGTGCCTTATGACGATCCAATGAGCCATCAGGTTTAAGCTTGATCGAAAAAACCCATTTACAGCCAATGGGTTTTACATGAGATGGACAGGACACAATATCCCATGTGTGATTTGCCCGAAGAGCATCTAACTCTTCCTGCATAGCTTTCTTCCAACAGTCATGTTTCACTGCCTGCGAATACGAGTTAGGAATAGGAACAGTAGATAAGGCAGCAAGTAAAGAAGTGTGAGTGAAGCCATATTTGTCTGGGGGACGAGTGTGGCAAGTGGACCGCCGAAGTTGAATCGATGTTGGAGCAGGAGCAGAAGAAGGATCAGGTGCTGGTGGCGGATCAGGCGGCGGGGAATGATCCATACGGGATGGTAGTTGTGGAACATCTATGTGACGACGCCTTTCATAGACGATGAGAGGTGGAGCAACATCATCAGTAAAATTGGGTAAGAGGGAGATAGAAGGAGATGAATCTTTGTGATTTGAAAAGAAAAGTTGATTTTCCAAAAAAATGACATTCCGAGAAACTCGGATGCGATGAATGATTGGATCATAACAAAGAAAGCCCTTTTGGTGAAAAGCATATCCTAGAAAAGCGCACTTCGTGGATTGAGCTGTTAGCTTTATCCGTTCAGTTGGAGGAAGATGAACAAAGCACACACAACCAAAGGTGCGCAAATGAGTGTACGTTGGCTGTGTGTTGAAAAGCCTATAATATGGAGATTGATAAGATAGCCTCCGTGAAGGGAGACGATTGATTAAGTGAACTGCAGTAGCTAATGCTTTTGGCCAAAACTTAGCAGGGACCGATGATTCTAAGAGAAGGGAACGAACAGTATCAAGAAGATGCCTATTTTTCCGTTCGGCAACTCCATTTTGTTGAGGAGTATATGGACATGATCGCTGTGATAAAATCCCTTTGGTTTGCAAGAAATTTTGAAACCGTTGGGACATATACTCCCCCCCTGAATCAGAGCGAAGAATCTTGATACTTGCAGAAAACTGATTCTGAACATAAGCAAGGAATTTTGTGAAAACATCAAAGACTTCCGATTTGGAATGCAAAAAATATACCCATGTGAACCGACTATGATCATCTATATATGTGACAAAATATTTGTAGTTAGTATGAGAAATTACAGGAGTAATTCCCCATACATCACTATAAACAATGTTAAAACATGCAGAAGCCACAGAATGATGCATAGGAAAAGGAAGTATCTTACTTTTACCAAGTTTGCAAGCTGCACAATCAATAGAACGAAAAGAGACTTTATTATTATGAATGATCCCATTATTCAACATGAAAGATAACATCTTAGCCTGAGGATGGCCTAATCTGTTGTGCCAGAGCCTCCAAACATCCTGAGAAGATAAACTAGAGAAAGCAAAAACATTTTTATTAGGAGCGGGAGAAGACAAGTGAATAGGAAAAAGACGACCATATTTAGGCCCCTTCGCGATCACTTTCCCCGACGCTTGATCTTGCACGACACAACCAGAGCGAGAAAAATGGACATTACAATCATCATCAACAAGTTGTCCCACAGAGATAAGATTGGTGGTTAAAGATGGAGAAAGAAAAACATGTTTTAGAGGCATAGAATTTGAAGCATCACCAACGGCAATAATGGGAAGATGTTCACCATCAACAGTATGAATTTGGAGATCACCAGTATACTTTTGAATATTAGAAAGATTAGCGGGAGATGAAGTCATATGATTGGAAGCACCGGAATCAAAATACCAAGGAGTGGATGCAATTGGATGATTATCTGAAATTCCAAGAGCTGAAAAAGCATTAATGATCATTTGTTGGATAGCCTCAGGAGTGATCGAAGGAGGGGGGCTAGAAGTAGGTGGTTGTGAAGACATGACTGGTGGAGAAGTACCAGCATCGGAAGAGGCAGTTGCAGTGGTAGCATGATAGGCTCAAGAAGTGCGATTTTGTGGCCTCTTTCTGCATTCAGCAATGACATGCCCATTGGCTTTGCAGTAATTGCAAATTTTCTGTTTGCACTGTGATGCATAATGACCAAACGACTTGCAACCATAGCACTGAACTCTGCTTAAGTCGCGTCCCTGAGAGTTTCCTTTAGCAGCATAGGCCACCTGATCTGAAGAGTGGCTATTAGTAACATAAGCAACCTCAAGAGGAGTAGTGGAGACATGTTGTTTCAATGCATGTTGAGTTATTTGGCTCTGTTCTTCACGCAGAAGTTCATTAAGGCATTCATCTAAGGAAGGAGAAGGGACCCTGCTCATAAGACTAAAACGGATAGCTTCATATTCCGGTCTTAATTTCATAAGAAACTGGTCGCGATGACTAATGTCCTGTAGTTGCTGGATCTCTAAAAGTGCCGCATCAGACACTTTAGCATATTTTATTTTATCATATTCAGCCCACAAATTCAGAAAACCAGAGTAATAATCTTGAATGGAAAAAGTGCCTTGAGAATATTGAGCAATCTCAAGCTCAAGTTGATACTGACGAGCAGAGTTCCCTTGATGATAGACTTTCTTCAAGTACTCCCACATACCCTTGGAAGTTTTGTATGGTTTGAGATTGAGTATGTACTGAGGTTCCACAGATCCAAGTATCTAGGTCTTGATTTTGGCATCTTTAGTATTCCAAGATAAAAATTTTTGTCATCATCTTGGGGCTTCGGATCTGTTCGAGAGATATGTCCCCACATTTCCTTGCCTTCCAAGTAAACTTGAAATTGGTAAGACCATGAGGTATAATTTTTCCCATTGAACTTAATTAGTGTAAGTTCAGATTTCTCCATTAGTCTCAATAAATTAAGAGAGATCCACAATAAACAATCTAAACAAGGGAACCAAGAGGCTGTAGATATAAATCTGGCAATTGAAATAGCAGCAGCAGAGCCAAAAAATTCCACAAAACAGTGCAGAATATGAAGAAGTAGAAGAATGCACAAAACTGTGCAGAATACCCAAAACGAGCCTTGTCGTCAGTGGAAGAAATTCCACGTGGGCCCCACCAGATGATCTATGGACAGATCAGAAGCTGGGGATGGAAGGGCTGATCATTTTTGCAACTATTGGAAGAAGTCCCACTCAAAACGGATCAAAATCCACAATTTTGAATGGCTGTGATTAAAACTTTGAGACAAAACTGAAATACCAAAAAAAATGGTAGATGGCCTACCTCTAATGAGCCAAAATTGCTGGAAAAATCACCATAAGTAAGAGGAATACCAGGCGACCCTGACTAGCTTATTCCGCTGTTGCCGTGAGGTCGATCTCAGGTGGGCAATGTTTGATCCAAGATGAATGGAGATGATCAGCGATGATCAGACTGATGAGAGGCTTCTTCGGAGGCTTCCAGAGATGGAAGATGAACTAGGAGGGATCTATGGACCCTTATATCTTGAAGAGAATGAAACACCATACCATACAAGACCATACGATTGTTGTCGAAGATGGCTCTGATACCATGACACGAGCTCAAAAAGAGAAATATTGGATTTGTAATTCTCTGTCTCTGTTTGAGATTCCCATTCATTATATAGACATTACATGCCATGTTTAGGCTATAAATCAGTAATCACAATCTAATTTACATACGAATATGATCTGTACAATCTTTGATTATATCCTACATATATTACAGCTGGGCTGGATATAAGTGGGCCTGGATTTGTACAATAAGAGAGCTGAACTGGGCTTTTTGACAGTCCCTACACTCATGGTTCGCATTATCGGTCATAGCAGATGAGGCCGCTACGGTATTTTGAAAATAGCAGCGCTATGGTCTAAAACCTAGTAGATCCAAGCAATTTTAATTTAAAATTTTGTTTTTTCTTATTTCTTCTCTTCAATAGCCTATCCTAAAGTTGTCTCTACCCTTATATGGTTCTAAATCACTAAAAAAACACAAGATTGGTTACTACACAAGATTTGAATCCTTTTGACAACTTAAATTTTTCACACAACTAAGCCACTACGTATTGCCACAACCACTACATATCGCTCACTATGTAGCGTTTTGGCCACTAGCCGCTATTACCGCCGCAGCTGCTATTTTGGTCCTTTCCTACACTTGTTATTGCCTCTTCATACCGGAGTTATCAATCTCGAGTTATTCGGCTGAGTAGATTGAAACTATTTGGTTTGGTTAACTTCCGGACAATGTTTTCGGTTTCACGTCCTGCAAGAAGCAAATAATTTGAGTATTGTATTATTTATGAATTGTTATTCTCCATGATAATTTGTTTCTTTTTTGGCCTTTGCGCGTTATCCAAATTTCAAAATATGAATCATAACATGGATCCCCAGTAAGCGATGATTGTGTTTTTTTTTTTTTTTTTTTCTGTTCGACTTTCAAACTTGATATAATTGAGGTGAAACTCTTTCCAGGTGACCTTTTCAAATCAAGCATACGTGATCTTGGCTGGTATCTTTGTTTCTTTTATTTTGCTCAGTTCCATTGCCAATAAACAAACATAAAAAATCCCATTTGCATGTCTTTTTGTCTTCTTAAAGAACACCTTGCTTTCTGTGATTCATAGACTTATATTTCATTTTCTTTTGGTTATATTTTTAATTTATGCACACGTGGCCTCTTATACTGGTGTTGATATTAAACAAATTTGTATGGCTGTATTAGTGTATTTGGCACACATTGTGTTTTCTTTATGGCACACGGGAAGCTTACTGTTTGTTACTCACTTTGATTCATGGGCATTCCACATATTTTTGTTTAGTGCAGGCTTCTAGTCCACTGCAAGTGAAGTATGCAGATGGCGAGTTGGAAAGACTAGGTGAGGGATTTATTTGTGCTTTTATTTTCCTTGCTATGATCTTTATTTATTACCACCATTCCTGCAAATGGTCTAGGTAGGAGTTCTTGGTGTGGTGTAAAATGTCTGTCAACTCTTAAAATGAGTTTAGAAATATGAGTTTGATTGTAGAAACCTTTTTGACTGTCATGTTACTTGTCTCCAGAACACAAGCTTTTCATTGGTATGCTTCCAAAGAATGTTACTGATGCTGAAGTTTCTGCTTTGTTTTCTAAATATGGAAATATCAAAGATTTACAAATTTTAAGAGGTTCTCAGCAAACAAGCAAAGGTACTGTTCTCTTTCTACTGCTGTATCATTGCATTACAATCCTATCCTGTTTTGGAATGTAACCTAATGACTGGTTATAACTTACTCTCAGATTATGTTTCTTACTTATTGTCTCTGTTTCATTCAACATAGCAGGTTGTGCTTTTTTGAAATATGAGACAAAAGAA
This sequence comes from Camphora micrantha, assembly GCA_003546025.1. Lineage (NCBI taxonomy): Eukaryota > Viridiplantae > Streptophyta > Magnoliopsida > Laurales > Lauraceae > Camphora > Camphora micrantha. The sequence continues at coordinate 26,050,584 of QPKB01000010.1, forward strand.
CAAGCACTGTCAGCACTTGAGGCAATCAATGGGAAGTATAAGATGGAGGTCTGTGTTTATAACATATCTATCACCAAGCAATATTTTGAAAGTTGTTTCTACTTTACCAATTTTGAGCCACCATTTGTCATTCATTTTCTTGTAATAATTTTGCTGTGATTGACATTAAACAAGTGTTGTATGATGTTTGCAGTTTTCTTCTCTGAAAAGATCAAGCTTTTTAGTCTCACTTGTCACTACCATCTCAAAAATAATTAGAAAAAAGAACCTAGATTGTCGCTAAGTAAGCAATGACATGCAATATGAAGCCCTATAAAACCTATTACTTGGGCGCAGGCCCAACAGATTTTATGGATGGGCCTTGCCGCGTGGGCTAGACAAGAACTACAGGGACCAACCAGCTTTGATACCATATAAGATAGCATGTACCAACCCAAAAGCTTAAGCTGATAGGTGAAAGGCGCAAACAGGTATATGAAGCCCTGTCAAACCCATTACTTGGGCGACGTGGGATGTGAGACTTTCCCAACAGAACTATCTTCCCCTGAATGCCTTGACCATTCTAATAAAATCTCTTTTTGTTGATTTTCACAAAATTATTTATTAATTGATATTTTTCCTCTTACAAATGAACTGATTCTGAGTTCCATTACTTCTAAATCCTTGTTTTGGCCTTTTCAGGGTTCAAGTGTTCCTCTAGTTGTTAAGTGGGCTGATACAGAAAAAGAAAGGAATGCTAGAAGAGCTCAGAAAGCTCAATCTCAAGCTTCTAATGTGACAAACACTGATTCAACACACCAACCTTCATTATTTGGAGCTTTGCCAATGGGATATATTCCTCCATATAATGGATTTGGTTATCAGGTCTGTTTCTTTATTTAATCTCTAGCTGTTGGCTACTATTCACTTGTCATGCACACTCATCTTTTCAATGTTTGTCATTTTAGGTCTCTTCTGAGCAATAACCAGAGAATCCCTTGGTTTAGAAACCCATATGGTTGCCTGATATGTTTTTTCCTTACCCACTCCTTAAGTTTCTGCTGGAAGGATCATTTTTATAGTTTGGATGCTTGGATTTCTATAAAAGTGTACCTTGTTATCTGGAAAGATTCATTTTCATACCAATGTATTGTTGAAAAGTTCATTTACTTCATCTCATTTCACCGTATTTCTTGAGTAGAGAAGTAGAAAACATGAAATTGGTGTGTGCTGAGAGGGTGAGTGCAGGGCAAAGGGTAGACATGTGGGGGATAGGAAATTTACTTGACATGGAATTGGACATCCATAGTCCATGATCCAGCCACCTATTGCTTTTTGTATTACCTAAAAAGATGGAACTTTTCTATGGAATTGGAAATTGGAAAACACGTCCTACATGCAGTAGTTAATCAATGACTTTAGAAGTGCCCGCCTATGATGCACAGATACTTCAAAATGGGCAAAGCATCATGTCGTATCATATCTGATACTTAACTTTTTATGTGTAAAATCCATGTCCTTGTTGTCATAGTTTCCAAAATTGGTATCGTATCGCAAATTGTTCGTACTCATGAATAGAATCGAATCACAAATCCTATCGTAAATCGTAGGATTTTTTATTTTTCTAATAAAAATGAAAAATAATTAACAATTAAAAGAAAAATCCTACGATTTTTGTTAATTATTTTTACACTACGATTTCATTGATATAGGGGTTTCCCGGGTAAAGATCCGTTGGGGAGTTAATTCCCAACGGATACGTGCATTTAGAATGCGCAACAGATATCCCAACGGATATCTGCAACAGGTAGCAATTATTCCGCTTTAAAGAGTAGAGGAAAAGCTATCTCTAACGGATACGAGCTATTGGGCTTCGCATATCCAGGTCAAATACAGGTCGGCCCAAACCCAACCCAGCTGAGACTTAAAAATAACGCACGCACGGCCCGGCCCTCCTCGCCATGGACGGACGGCGCGCTCGCGTGTGGTCACCACTACCTTAGCATTCTACTGAGACTAACACCATAGTGATATGTGAAAACATTAATAAATGACACTAAAGAGTTCTCCACAACCAATGTAGGACTCTCTAAACAATAAAGAGAAAGCCAAAACACTTATAACAAAGTTCTTTAATGCTCTAAGAGACCAACAATCCCCCACACATTAAAGCACTGAAAAGAAAGTACTGAAAAGGAAAAGTTGATGCTGCAAGACAAGCCGAGAGACTATGCATAAGTGTAGGTGAACTAAGTCTTGAACCTTCATGTAGTGTAGTAAGTTTGAAATACCAGAACTCTATGGTGAGCTAGGATCTTGAACCAAGAGTTCATTTAGTAAATCGTACTTATTACACAGTCTCAGAAATCAGGGATTCCTATAGAACCGTGCACATTAACGGTCTTATGCTATCCCGGTTTCATGATCGCTCTAGAGAGTAGCCTAATCCTTTCATAGGAAGCGGCCTGACTTCCACACTCATATATGTCTTCTCTATCAAGGATGCTCCTGGACAACACCCTTTTTTTAAAAGACAGAGTATCACCGACTAATATAGAGGATGTGAACATTTCACACCATAGGAATGGGTATATACACAAGTAATGAGAATTTCGAAATGTTCCACCTTTGCAACCCAAAGATAACTTTGTTTTTTTTCCCATTGAACCCTCATGGGATCTCCAATTAAACGGGTTGGGTGTCCATTATTGGTGACTTGTCCTTTTTAGGCTTAAGTCCCATTCCCCTCGATGTAGAGGTTACTCGCTCTCTAGGGAGTCCCTTAGTTAGTGGATCGGCTAAATTATCCATCGATCTCACAAAATCAATTGTAATCACTCCTTGCTTGAGTAATTGTCTCAACAAATTGTGCCTTAGACGAATGTTTGGATTTACCATTATAGGTCTTGTTACTTATCTTACCTATTACAGACCTTGAGTCGCTATGGAGAGATATGGCTGGTACCAGCTTATTCAACAAGGGAATGTCGATCAATAGGTTCTTCAGCCATTCTGCTTATTCTCCAGTTAAAGCCATACCAATGATCTCCGAGTCCATAGTGGATCGGGATATACACGTTTGTATTTTAGATTTCCAAGAGACAATTGTGTTTCCTAAAGTAAACACATAGCCGCTCATGGACTTGGATTCTTCTGAATCCGATATCCAGTTAGCATTGCAATACCCTTCTAGTACCGCGTGGTATGTCTCATAATGCAAACCATAGTCAATGGTTCTCATCAGGTATTTAAATACCTGGATAACAGCCATCTAGTGCTCACTGCTGGGATTGCTTGTATACATGCTCAACTTACTTATTACATAAGCTATGTCAGGTCTAATACAATTCATAATGTACATTAAACATCCAATAGCTCTGGACACACTATCTCCTTTGGTCTTAGTTAATTTGACATTTGGATCAAAAGGAGTGGAAACACCATTCCCTCCAAACAAGTTAAATCTCTAATTACTTTCTCAATGTAGTGGGACTAACATAGAATAATTCCTTCAGAGTGTTTATGTATTTTTATCCTAAGAATCACATCAGCCTCACCCATATCCTTCATGTCAAACTTAGAACATAGGAATTTCTTAGTGTTCTCTACTGAATTTAAATCAGTACTGAAAATAAGCATATCATCAACATATAAACAGGTAATGATGCATGAACTACCAATGAGTTTAAAATAGACACACTTGTCTAACTCATTTATTTTAAAACCATCGTTCAATCAAACTTGGTCAAATTTCTCATGCCATTGCTTAGGGGCTTGTTTTAGACCATACAAGGATTTAATTAATCTACAAACTTTGTTCTCTTTCCCTGGTGCAAGAAATCGTTCGGGTTGCTCCATAAAAATTTCTTCTTCTAAATCACCATTTTTAGAATGTAGTTTTTACATCCATTTAATGGATAACCATTTTATGGATGGAAGATATAGCTATTAGGATTCTGATGGTCGTGATCTTGGTTGCTGGTGCATATGTATCAAAATAATCTAACCTCTTCTTTCTGTTTGAATCGTTTTGCAACTAGTCTAGCTTTGAATTTTTCTATAGACCCATCAGTCCTTAACTTTTTAAAAATCCATTTGCAGCCCAAAGGTTTAGTACCCGGAGGAAGATCTACAAGTTCCCAAGTATGGTTGGATAAGATAGATTCTATCTCACTATAAAGGGCCCTCTTTCCAAAAGGCAGCATCAGGAGGCTGCATGGCCTCTTGATAGGTTGTGGGTTCGTTTTCCAAAATATATTAGGACCAAAAGAGGTTTCCTTTCTAGGTCTCTTACTCCTATGGGGTTCAACATCTGCTGAGTCCTCAGATCCAGACTCAACAACTTGGGTTGGTCTACTATCAGTACCACTGGTACCAGATAAAACTTGTTTGAAAGGAAAGTAATCTTCAAAGAAAACTGCATCTCTGGACTCAATGATGGAGTCTTTATCTTGTCCAGAGATAACATGGAACATATAGGCCTTACTATGGAGAGCGTATCCTATGAAAACACTCTCTTGGGTTTTGGGTCCAAGTTTGGTCTTTTTAGGGCCAGGTACAACCACATGGGCTAAGCACCCCCACACTTTTAAGTATTCTAAGTTAGGGGTTCTACCTTTCCATAACTCATAAGGAGTTTCATTGGTCCTTTTAAAGGGTATCCTTTAAGAATGTGACAGGCTGTAAGGAGAGCTTCCCCCCACAAGTTCTTGGGTAGGCCAGAACTATTCAACATGGAATTTACCATTTCCACTAAGGTCTATTTTTCCTTTCAGCCACACCATTCTGTTCTGGGGAGTAGGGGGCTGTCACTTCTTGTACAATACCTATGGTTTTATAGGTCTCTACAAACTCATTGGAGAGGCATTCACCTCCTCTATCAGACCTCAAAGTCTTAACCTTTTTCCCTAATTGGTTTTCTACTTAAATACGGAAAAGGTTGAATTTTTCAAGAGCCTCAGATTTATTTTTAAGTAAATATACATAAGAAAATCTGGAAAAATCATCGATAAAAGTTCTAAAATATTTCTTACCACCTCTAGTGATAATATTGTTTAATTCACAAATATCACCGTGGATGAAACCCATAAGTTTAGAACATCTTTCAACACTTTTGAAATGTTTTCTTGAAAACTTTGATTGAACGCAAATTTCACAAGAATTTTGTTTGAAATCAATTTTTGAAATCAGCCCTAAGTCCATCATGTTTTTCAAATATGAATAATTTACATGTCCTAATCTAGCATGCCATAAATCAGGAGACACAATAATATAAGCAGAAGAAGAGGCAGTTTTATTACCAATAGTATTTTTATTCAGCTTGAAAAGGCCTTCAGATATATAGCCTTTCCCTACAAAAACTCCATTTTTTGTAACAACAAATTTATTTGCCTCAAAGACTAATTCGAACCCATTTTTGCTCAACACCGAACCCGAAACCAAGTTCTATCGCACTTCGGGCACTTGGAGCACTTAGGTCAAAGTCAGAGACTTGTTGGATGAGAGGTGAAGAATGACTTTCCCCGGACCAATTACTTGGGCCATAGAGTAGTTACCCATGTAGAGCTCTTGTCCATCTCCAACGTGCTCGTAGGAGACGAACGCACTTCTGTCACTGCAGATGTGCCAGGTCGCTCCTGTGTCAACCCAGCATTCTCTACAATTGCTAACCAAGTTCACCTCTTTCATTACCACCGCAAAATTTTCTTCCACGAGATTGGCTTGATATTTGCCTTTAATGTTTTTCCTGTGGCGGCATTCCTTTGCATAGTGGCCCTTTTTTCCGCAAACAAAACATTCTATATCTTTTTTCTTGGCAATATCCTTGTGGGGCTTAAGGGCTTGGTTCTGATTTTTCTTCTGGAATTTCTTGCCCTGGAAAGAATTAGGCTTGGGCTTCCTCTGATCATTTTTGGCCTCATTAAGATTGGCCTTGCCCTCACGCTCAGAATCCTTACTCTTAGATTCACGGTCCCGATGATGTTCTTGGATTTTGAGCCGGACTATGAGATCTTCCTTTTTCATCTCCTTTTTCTTGTGTTTCAATGTGATCCCAAAATCCTTCCACGATGGTGGGAGTTTATGTATAATACTGCCAACTACAAATTGATCGGGTAATTCGATTCCTTTATTTTGGACTTCATGAATAATTTTCTGAAAATCTCTAACTTATGCTATCACTGATTTTCCCTCTTCCATTTGAAAGTCCAAAAATTGCTCAATGGCATACTTTTTGGTACCCGCATCTTCAGTGGCATACTCTTTTACTAAGGCATCCCATAATTCCTTGGCGGTTTTAAATTTAGAAAATACGCCATATAAGAAATTATCAAAATGGTTCAAAATCTCGTTTTTGCAATCAAAATCATCGGATTTCAGTTTCTCATTTTCATAGGTACCAGCTGGCCCATCTCCGTATGGTTCGGTACAATCAGTGGACAACACATAGGATTTTCATCACCTTGAGGAGACACTACATTTTCATTCTCCACATTTTAAAGTCCTTTCCCTCAAAATTAAAAACCTTAGGGTAATATTGCCGAGCAGTCATTTTAATTTATAAACAATTTTGCCACAAGAAATATGCCTAAACTGTTAGAAAAATGATTAGCGGGAATTGTAAATAAATTAAAACTTAGAAAATAAATAAGGAAAGGAAAGAATTGACCGAACAATATGGTAGCCGAATCCCGTCTTTAGAGACGCTTTCTTTTGCAGATTTCGCCCCCACACAAGTGCAAATGGATTTCCGGACATCTGCCCCAAGATAAGACAGCTTCCTGTCGGATGATCACCACCACTCATGCACTCGAATGGATGAGAATCTAGAATCCCCAAAATCACAGTCTTGGCAGCAGTTTGAAAAGAACTCAAAAGAAATTCTCAAAAAGAACTTGAAAAGGCTTGGAGAAAACTCAAAACTAGAGGGGAGATGAGAGGGCTTGGAGTAGGATGAGGAGACCCTTACCCAGACATCCCTTATATAGGGGTTTCCCGGGTAAAGATCCATTGGGGAGTTAATTCCCAACGAATACGCGCATTTAGAATGCGCAACAGATATCTGGAACGGGTAGAAATTATTCCGCTTTAAAGAGCATCGAAAAAGCTGTCTCTAACGGACACTAGAGCGCCCAACCCAACCCAGACCTACAAATAACACACACGCATGCGGGCCAAGCCCAGCCCTCCACGGCCGGCCGGCCGGCGTGCGCATGGTCACCACTACCTTAGCCTTCTACCGAGACTAGCACCATAGTGATATATGAAAACATTAATAAATGACACTAAAGAGTTCTCCACAACCGATGTGCGACTCTCTAAACAATAAAGAGAAAACTAAAACACTTCTAACAAAGTGCTTTAATGCACTAAGAGACCATCACTTAATTCATGCTAAATTATGACAGACCAATGCATCAAATATCCATGACCTATGAATGCTACATCTATACTAGATAAGCCAGTAACAAAGTTATACATGAACAATTTGGGATGCAGTTAACATATACTATAACTGGTTCTCCATAGAAGTTGTCCAAGCCACCAATGTTTCTCATCTTTCTGTTCTGTTTGTAGGCACCTGGAACTTACGGACTTATGCAGTACCCCCTGTCTTCTATACAAAATCATCAGGACTTCCATAATGTGATTCCCCCTGCTCAAGGAAATGCATACCGCGGAATCACACCTAATCTTGCCACTGGTATGGCACCTAGAAATTTTGGGGCAATGCAATCCAGCTATATGGGCTCGGCATATCCTGCTGTGCCTGGTCTTCAGTATCCTATGGCCTATCTGGGTGGCTTGATGAACCATAGGCCTTTAGTTGGCTCCCATGGTTCAGCTCAACTTGCAATGGCCAATAGTAACCCAACTACATCTTCGAGTGCCACTACTAGTTCTGCGGTTCAGACTGAAGGTTCATGAAAAGCTTTCTCATGGGCATGCTTTTATGTTAAAGGCACTTTTTGATGGTTACTGGACCATTAACTGCTTTATTTTTCTGTTGTTGAAATAGGTCCTCCTGGAGCAAATCTATTTATTTATCATATTCCCCAAGAATTTGGTGATCAGGAGCTTGCAAACGCTTTTCAGGCATTTGGTGGAGTGTTAAGTGCGAAAGTCTATGTAGATAAAGCAACTGGTGTTAGCAAATGCTTTGGTAAACAGCATATCATTTTATTTTTTCTAGGATTTAGATAACTCATCATTTTTCGTAAAAATTCAGCCATCAACATAACTCACCAGCTGCTTTGGTAAAACATCTATTTGTAGGTTTTGTCAGTTATGACTCACCAAAAGCTGCTCAAACAGCCATTAGTATGATGAATGGATGTCAGTTAGGCGGTAAGAAGTTAAAAGTACAGCTAAAGAGAGACAACAAACAGAGTAAACCCTACTGATGTTAGAAGATATGTTACATTGGAGCAGAATCATTCTCATCCTAAGATGTGACAGCTCAACTTCAGTAGTTGGGACTCAATGCAATACCGGCCTTGGCAGGGGGTGGACAGTGGATCCTACTGGTTAATATACTCCATTCCATCTTGTCTTAAAGGTTGGAGCTGGCAGTTGCTTTACTAGATTGAAATCCATCAAACTTGTCAGCTTTGGTGTATCTTGTACCAGTGTAATTTGTAATTTATGTACTATTGAATTTCTTGAAGATGTCAAATATTGATTTATTGATTTATTTTTCAATTCATCTCTTGGCGGTAGTACATGCTGGGGACAAAAATCACGTTTTGACACTGACATTAAGTTTTTGAAACTTGTGTGTTTGCTCAACTTACTGACCAACAATGGTTTTGACTACTAAAATGTGTGTGACATGCATATTTGTGTACTGCAGTATGTTTGAACTGTCTTTACAGTGCTTATGTTGTGTTACATTACGGTATGCTTTTATATATATATATATATATATATACATATATATATCTTTGATGTAAACCTTGGTTCTCTGGTCTGGATTGATGTATCTGCTATGTCGTCAGGGATTTGTAAATAGAAACAGGTGTGACCGTCCAGCGTTTTTCTTAATTTGGTCTTCCCAAGTCCAACAATATGTGACGTACTTTGTTCATGATGTTTGTTTCTGTTGAAGACACGTTTCAGCGTGCAGTGACGCTTGTCAGGTATTTTGAATTCTGCATGTTTGTTGTCACCTTGTCATTTTTCTGGGGTTTTTGCACTCTTTTTTTTCCAGTTAGTCATGGTCCAAGATTTGGTTAGACCACTTAGGTGCATGAGTCCATGACAGTGTTCTAGCAAATTTGTAATGTGTTAACCTCAATCTTGTTTTACAGTTAATGGACCTACTCCTTTGTCATGAAACTCACTGCTAAATGTTTTTGTTATTTAAAATATGATGTTTGTTCTGCTAAATATTTCAGGTTGATTGAAGATGCTTTACTTTTGCAGTTGTGGTCTAAGATTCAGTGCTGATGTTAGCGGGCACCACAATTTTATTGGTAATACTTGATCTTCTATTCCTCAGTGTATACCATTGAGCAGGACAACATAGTTTTATATAAGTATTGGATTTCAACACTTTCATTTTTCCTTCTTGCAATTTGTTATGCTGCAGATGGTGTTCCTTTGTCTCGTTGTTTGGTTTGAGGAGTGTCGGATTTTCCTCAGATTAGTGGCAGATCCCAGGTAATCTTTGTTCGAAATCAAGGACAAAATTCACAATATTAATGCTTTAAGTCTTGGGAGAATTGTTCACTTAAATCCTTACTTAGTTGTACCATAAGCTTTCATTATTTGAATGATGCAGGCCATGCATCAGCCTATGTACCATCCCAAGGCCCATTGGGCCTATTCGTGCCCTAAAGAAAGTCTGTGCAAAATAAGCCTGCTGACTGCTGAGAGGATAAATCAGTACAGATTATTTACCTTGAGTTTTATCTTGGCAAATCAATAGAGATTTACTGAGACTTTGGTAAATCAGGAGAGACTCTTCCTTGACAGGTAGTGATAATCTTAAGAGTCTTTTTACTAGAAGAGTCTTGATATAATCTTGGAGTCTTTTATAAGAAGAATCTTATCTTGGTAAAGAATCTTTGAGGAATGAGGGTCCATCAGGAGAAGTTCTTTCTTGCTTAGTTGTTATCTAGATTAAAGAGGGAGAACAGTGTGGATGAGAGGTGATATTCATTGCTGGATATGGATTGTGCATGATCTGTGTCACATCCATGTCCCGAGAATTCCTGGATTAGGGTGGTTTCCGAGGTGTGACACGCGTACTCCCGTGAACTCGCACCTATTCCGGACCAAGTCTGAATTCACCAAGGAGAAGATTCCACTTTGTACGTGTTAGGATTACTCACTGACACCTGTCAATGAACATTTATTTGCGGAAGCATATATATCAATAATAAGAAAACAATGAGCAGTTTATTAACCAATCCATTGAATTACAATTGTCTTTAACAAGCTAATAATTTAAACATCTTAATGCATAGTACACAAGTACTCTAATGACTATCTACCAGATGCTTATCTCAGATTGAACATATTTCTAATACAAATGCAAAAATAGAACTAATCATATGCATTACTTTAAGCTAAGTGCAAGATGAAATGGCTAATTCTTAAACTCATTAGTACCACTCTTGTACGTACTCTAGAGTCAAGCTAACCAATACCTTAATTGATTCAATTAATATTCTGTAGAACTATCGGTTATCCTCTTTGATAACCCGGGTCCCTGTGACACCACGAATAACTAATGAATATGACGATTTAGCTGAGTATAAGCAATAATTCATTTACACATATTGTAACAATTTAGAATTAATGACGGAAGATTGAAAGAGATCATATGAAGTAGAACTAGGCAAATTGTGCATTCAGATTTTAATCATGCTTAAAGAATCAATGATAATTGAAAACCACGTACAATCTTATTGGTAACCACATTATCTAAATCCCCTTAATGAGGGCATGTGTTTTGGGAATGTCACCAGTGACCCGGCCAAAGGTTCAACTGGCTACCTAGGTTCTGGAGTTCCGGTGCTCCAGACTGTTTACTGCGCAGTGACGTTCACAATCTAAACCAAGAGTCAACCCTGTCAGGTATCGTTCAGTCGAACCTAAGTAGTACCGACTCATTCAAATCAATATCAAATTAGACTTGAGTAGACTCCACTATCCATTCATTCAATAGAAACCAATTCAATCACTTTCCAATCACAATCTACTCAAGACTTCTCAATTATATTTAAACAATGTAACGACAATTCAGATAATAATATGAAGGGAGTGCAATCTATGCAGGTGAAGTCACGAGTATAGTAATCAATATGCACATGCATTATAATTTAAGAGAGTCAAGGTATATTACTAGCCCATCCTATTCTATCTATCCACCATCTTTCCCTATCCAATCTGATGTAGTTTTAGAAGGTCAATGTACTGTTATCTTAATTTGGTGCCACATTGTATGAAGCAGGTACATTGAATTCCTAAACCAACATCCATGCTGTGGTGATAGACTCATGAATAGTGTTCATGATCTGATCTTAGCCTTTAAAGAACATTCATGAGATTTATAATTTCCATTAGTCATGAGGGAAGGTTTGAGATTCCAAGCTAAGGTCTTATAAGGCCTTTCCATATCCTACAACCTTATTGGTTTAGTGTTTGTCTCACAATCATCCTAAGGGATTGATTATGGAAGGTCTTAGGCCTTTGAGGAGTGGAGTTAACTCCTCAAATAGTTAATGGGCTCCAATTAGGTTCACAATCCCTTTTCTTAAAGAGATAGATCTGGTTCATTGTTCCACATTTTCACTTCCTCACCCAACCTCTAATCATTAGGATAAGTGGACCAATGAATTCTACGCTTCAAGAGCTTTCCAATGATATATAGAACTCCAAAATCCGACCAAAGGGTCAAAAGCATGGCAGTTCGAAAATCTGCCAAAATTCAATTAAGTGTCTGCCAAGAGTTTGAACATTCGGGGTGAGAGTTCGAACGTCCGAGGTAAGAGTACGAACGTTCGTTCCAAGCCAATCACCCGAAAGGCCAAGAGTTCGAACGTTCGGAGTGAGAGTTCGAACGTTCAATTGCAGAGAGTGTTGTTTACTGAGTAAGTGTTGTTTACTGAGTTTTTTGAGTTCTGTTCATTCCAAACCATCTCACTTCCATTTAAACTTCCATTCTACACATGCAACCCATTTCACTATTTCTATTTCAAAGATACACACATAATAAGAAAACCATCTAAATAATTATCTCAAATTGAATTAAAGAGGCTAAACACCAACATTAGACTAGATTTTCATTCAAGAATCAAAATATAACATGCATTGATAAATCTTGCTTATACTTGCCTTGTTTCCAAGCTTTCGCCCACTCAATCTCTCAAAAAGCACAACCAAGTAAAAACCCCCAAATGCTAACTCTAACACAAACCCTACAATCATGAATGCAAGAATTGAAAGAACATTAATATGCATGCAACTCAATTGGGTCCTAATAGACATAAGCAAAAGAAAACATAAGTTGGAGACTTTCTTACCAATGGAATGGGTGAAGAAGAGATAGTGGAGAATGGATCTTGGGTTTGGAGAAGATGACGAATTTGGAGATGGTGATGCTTCCAACTCTTCAAACAAACATGAACAGCTCCTTGATTGGGTGATAATCTTGTCAATGGAGATGAATTGGGGAAGAGGAAAGCTTAAAGAAGATAGAAGATAAAGAAGATGGAGTTAGTGAAGAAGATGAAGGAAGCTTATAGAATAAGGAACCTGTTGTTGCAGCTGGTTCTTTAACATGCATTTGCTAAGTATGGCTTAAAAGAGAGATTGGAGGAGAGAGGTGAAGATGGAGAGAAAGAGAAGCAATTTTCCACAACCTGTAGAGGGAGAATGAGGAGGAGGTGAAGATGAAACTCCAAGCTCCAATGCCTCAACGTGCAAGGGTTCTTCTATCATAAATTGCAACAATGGAAAGGAGTGGGGATGAAGAAGAAGAAAGAGAGGAAGAGGAGCTGTTTTTTGTAGAATGGGAGAAGAGGAAAATGAAGGATCGATGGTGGCTGAGTTATTTAAGTGGGACTTTTGGTAGGTATTACATGCAAGTCCAGTTTTAGTAGGGTAATCTTAAAAAAGGGTTTCTTGATAAAATGGGTCTGGAAATGGGTCAAGTTGGGTCCGAATGATCTAGGTCCAAACATGCAGATGACTTATAATGAAATGCTCTATGCAATGCACATGAAAATCTATAAAAAAGCTATTAACATATAAGCGACCCTAAATTATTCAGAAGGTCAAAGTACTTCCTGACACGGTCAGAACCCCACTAATCTACCTAAATCCATTATAAAATCATCCATAACAAATATTAGGTACCTAATCAAGATTAAATAGGCGTAAAACAAACTTAGGCGGGGTCGGGGTCTAACAATCTGTTCTCCAAAGGATGCATTCTCTTCTCTTTCGGAACTCAATAAATGAAAATATTTAGAAAATTGAAATTCCCTTTTTCTAATTTGGTGTCAAATGAAGTCGGTGTGAAACTTTCGTCAACGTTGTTATTATCTTTGAGCGTTAGCTGGTCTTTTGTTATTCTTCCCCTCCCTTGCCTGCATCCTTTGGTATCAAAGTAAGTTCCTTCTTGGGAGTCTCTTCTGAAATGATTCCAGGAAGTAAATTTTAGGTCAGTCTTGTTTCAATCATCAGAATAAATGCTAAAATTTTACCCAATAAAAAAGAAGCTAAAAAGGTTTCCTAGATTTTCACCCATTCCTGTCCATTCTTCCAATACTTGAATTTCAGTTTCTGCAAGACACCCATTGGCTGAATTTTGCTCTCTTATCTTCTGAAAAACAAAAGCTACAAGAGTAGGGGCTGCTGTCAAATAATTAAATAACTCACAAGGAACAATGATATCAAATGCAAAAATTCCACAAGCAAGATAGTAGTGATGTTGCTGAAGGTTAAAAAGCAGCAGCATTGATAGCAGTTGGTCGAGGTACGTTTGACGACACTCTTTTTATGATGAGTTTTGTTCATTGGGTAGAAGCCTAGCGTGAAGGTTCTTAGCAGAATTGGCCCAGGATACAACGGCCTTTCAGTGCAGATCCGTCACACTCCAATTCTTGTTTGAGGAATCCAACTCGTGTGCATGCATAAGGTGTGTAGCAAAAGGCCAAAATTATACAACACCTATAATACAAGTGGTTTCTTATAAATGCCTTTTTTCTACTCTATCGAATGTGAAACTCCACTTCCATACTATAACCAAGCAAACCATTTCACAAGAAAAAAAAAACAAAAAACAAAAGGTATACTTTTAAGCATGTTTTGATGTTGAGATACAACCACACTCAACAATCCTGTGTCTGTTGCAAAATAATAAAACATCCATCTCAGTGGTAAGATGATAGAGTTCGAACTTCGCTGTCATGAAATATTTTTAAACCTTTATATCAGTTTAAAAAATATCACATTTTACTACTGGAGTCTTTAAGCTAGCACATTAGGTTCATGTGCTTCATCATGGATTTTATGAATGCGATAGAGATAAGCCGAAATTCTCATAGGAAGCGCGTGGCTCCACTTCCACACTCATATAGGTGAGTCTATTGAGGGAGCTTCTATAGTGATGCACCCTATTTTATTGGCCGTAGTACTCATTAAGGATAAAATCTGACCTCTCTCACTACACAATATGTACTAACTATTTAATCATAAATACCTAGAACCCTGCTTCGGCGGGACTACATTGGATGATGATCTTTTTTTTTTCTTTTCTTTTTTTTTTTTTTTTTTTACAAAATAACACATTAGGGACAAGTTTAGAGAAACACATTCTTCTTACGATGGCACTATACATCATTTGCATGGCTATTTTTTCCCATTAAACCTAGATTTTGGGATCTTTGATAATGAGGTTGGACTCTTGCTATTGATGATCAATGGGCCTTAGACCTATCTCTTTAGTTGTTTCGTTTTATCTTCTCCCTTACTAGGCTTTTTGTCAAAAGATATTTCAAATTGTACTAACTATTTAACCATAAATACAATTAACACAACATGGATAAGTTTAGAGAAAGGCATTTTGCTTATACATCATCTGCATGGTTATTTCTTCCCATTAAACCTAGATTTTGAGATCTTCGGTAACTAGGTTGGGTTCTTACTATTGATGATCAATGGGTCTTTGACACATTTTTTCTCTTTTGGCCTTTTTGTCATAGGATTTGTCAAATTGTCCTTTGATCTTACATTATCAATTGCAAATGCACTTTTTAATATTTATCATTATATGGTATTATGTGCAGTCGATGCAAGACGGAATATATGGAATGCAAGTTTAGTCAAAGTAGGACCTGGTAACATAGAAGTAAGTTTGGGCACACAAAAGATAGCAGAGAAAGAAAACTTTAGATACCTTGGATCTATGGTGCAACAGGATGGACGGATTGTTACTGATGTAAGTCACAGGATTCAGGCCGGGTGGACCAAATGGAGGAGTGCTTCGGACGTCTTGTGTGATCGGAAAGTCCCCCTCAAGGTTAAAGGAAAGTATTATAAGGTGGTGGTATGCCCAGCGTTGTTATATGCATTAGAGTATTGGGCAGTAAAGCATAATCATGTTAAGAAGATGGAAGTTGCGGAGATGAGAATGTTAAGATGAATATGCGGGATCACAAGGAGAGATAGGATTAGGAACGAGGAGATTATGGGCAAAGTAGGAATAGCACCGATTGAAGATAAAATGAGAGAAAATCGACTGAGATGGTTCGGCCATGTTAGAAGGCGTCCAACGGAGGCACCTGTTAAAAGGTGTGAAAGCATGGAGATTGCCATGAGTAGGAGAGGGAGAGGGAGACCCAAGAGAAGTTGGAAATAAACTATTAAATATAACCTTGCCTACATGGATCTAACGGAGGACATGGCCCTAAACAAATTTGATTGGCGTCGTCGAATCCATGTAGTCAACCCCACCTAGTGGGAAAAGGCTTAGTTTGGTTTGGTTTGGTTTGGTATATGGTATTATGTGCAATAGAAGTGGCCAAAATGCTATCACAATGTATGATAATAAGAGAAATAGCTTTAGCCTACAAAGGAATATCAAGTAATAAATTTCTCATCCATTTGGATTCCATTCCAATAGCTCCTGAAGCTAGAAACTTCGAATCCATGATATAGTGGGAAATCTCTATTTATTTCTGTGATTTTTGGATAACTTTCTCCTAAGAGCAAACCATATGTTGTTCATATGTGGTCCAATTCGTGGAGCCTGCTTTGATGCATATCTGCTAGTGGGGGCAGGGTAGATGGAAATGTCTCCTTATGAATGAGGGTGAGCTAAAAAATCAGCCCTCATCAGATTATCCTAGCCCCGGATTTAACAACCTTAAAAAAATGGTGTTTTGATCATAAGTTTTGTTTAGATTCAATCCAATGGGTAGTGAAGGTTTGATGAGTGTAAAACCGGTCCTGGTGTTGGATCATGGGACGAAGAGAGTGTGAAAGGGGTTGCACTTATCAAAAGTAGACCCAGGTGGGCCCCATAGAGCTCGACCACACATGCAATTCGCTCATAGGAGAGATTTTTTAAAGTAAATTCATAACCACTAGCTGACTTAGAGCCACCTAATCCTGAATTCCAATTAGCATTGTTGTAACCCTAAATTACAGTTACATAACTACAGTAGCACAACCCATATTCTATGGTATGCATTTAAATGTTTTAGCACTCTAGATATAGGAGGACAGATCCCCTGCACACCTCTATCTTGCGCGCTACATGTTGTGGAGTCCACCCGGGGTAGGGAGTAGGGGATGGAAAGATCTTGATGGGCCCTACTCCTAGATAAAATTTCAGGTCCATTAGATCATCCTAGCCCTTGATCTAAGTTTAATAATTTTATATTAATTTGTTTTTTTTAGTCAATCCAACAGTCCAGGCCATTTGGATTGGGAAGTGCACGGGATCACCAAACCTAGGTATAGTGTTCTAATACTCTAGTCGGAGATTACTAGTGTATTTATTTAAAGCATAAGCTTAGGGTGACCACAATTCATGGCTTACATTAGATTTTTCATCACATTAGCATAGTAAGTTGAGATGCACTATCTACATCATATTCTTTACTAATTTAACACTTGGATCAAAATGAGTGTAGATTTACAATCAAAGTGATCAAATTTTCTCAATGTGAGTAAGATAATTTTATTCTAGCATAGTTTCTAAAGATTTTAATTCCCAATATCTCATGTGCTTCTTTTTAAGTCATTCGTATCAAAGATATTGGAAAGGAAGTTTTTATTTTATTTTATTTTCACAAAAAAAAATGGCAACTCAATTGGTGAGAGACGTTGGACTTCAAGTAACAGAGTGAGGGTCCAAGTTTTCTTCAAGTAATTTTTCATATTTCTTTATATATTTTTATAAAAAAAGTATATATTTATATAATTGGTTCGGTTCGGTTCTGTTTGAGCGGTTTAACCGCACATTCAAACCGAAAATCGAATGCTTAGAAAGAAATCCGAATCGTGACCGAGCCGACCTACTACAAAATCGATCCTCGGTCCGGATCGATTTAGCGGTTTTTTTGTATACCCCTACTAAATACCCAATAAAAATGATAGCGCTCTGAGGAGGGATTCACATAGAATAAGCGTTTATGTTCCTATTATATTTGCGTTATTCAAATCTATCCTATATTTGTATAGATCTGATTGAGGTCATGTTGGTCAAAGATCAAACAGTTCAAATATAGTGTCTTGTATCTTTCTATCCTTCAGCCACTTTAGCTTCTTTAGAAAAGGATAGGAGAGATTAGCATTCATATCCATTGGTTCTAAACATTGATTAACAAAGTCTTCTCTCTCTCTCCCTTCCTTTTTTATATTTTATATTTGTGCAGTTCCTACTGGCCTTTTTTCAACTGATGGGAGTCCTTGTTGCCTAACATTCCATTGACTCAATTTCATCTTTATTTGTTACTTTAGAATTCCAGGTGATCTTGATATCGTCACACATGGTGTCCAGAAATGCTGTTAGTTAGCTTAAGATCCTTTTTCACATTGATACCCCAAGGATTTCTTTTAATGGATTTGACATATTGGTTCACCTCAAACTCTATTTTTCAATTTCATGACCCAAATTTAGATAATGTCACCGAAGTTGTTTGACTCGGGTCCATGTATTTCTTTTAACCTTTTTGCACCAGTCAAATTTCCTGGTTCTGTTACTGACTGCAACTTCCATCCTGATGTTATTATTTAACCAACCAAAGCTTTCTGTCTTGGTTTTTCACATGACAAGACATTGATTTCTACCATATCCTAATCCATGAGATGGGATGTGATATTATGAGAGGTGATTCAAAAAGTGAAAGCTTATTGCACTTGTAAAAGTCAGTTGCTTGAGATGTGTTTGATGGGATATGCTTTCTTCAATAGTTGGAATTAGTTTGAGGCTGTAATTAATTTTCTGGTGCAGGTCCATTTACAGAGATTCCAACAATTTTGAATGTAGGTTACATTCAAAACCACAAATCAACTAGGAACCCATTTTATTTGAACATGATCAAGTGTTATCCTCTGTATTACATCATGATATTTCCAAAATATTGCTAAAACTAAAATTAATGCAAGAATATCATTTTGACATTGAGCCCCTGTGTGGGTTCAAGTCATGTTGCCAACCAACAAATAAAAAAAAAAAGCAAGAAAGTCGCGATAATATGATAAGAACGTATAAATTTATAAAAAAGAAAAAAATTATAAGAAATTTAAAATATGATTTTCTTTATGAATTACAGTGCTGTTTATATTCTACTTAAATTTTGTTTGGTAAATACTTTGATGTAAGGTACAGTAACACAAGTAGTGATATGTGATGTATACCATTTTTCAGGTAATTGACTGAGTGCCCATGCACAACATTAGTATTCATTTTGTTTGACCCAACCCTTATGAGTCACGAGGCTGCCATCCGGTAAAAAATAATTGAGGTCAGTCAAAATTGAGCTCCCAAATCAGCCTCTTCCATTATATATATATATATATATATATATATATATATATATATATAAAATAGGAATTAAATATATAAAAACTCAAGGTCAAATGAGCACGACTAATGACTTTTAAAGAGGTGAGGGTTCAAGGAAATGAGGTGAGGAGGGAAGGAGATAATATGGAGATGCAGATGAGACCTTGGCTTTCCTAGGTATTAAATTACTAGAGTGATGGTTGAGTATTCATTTTCTATGTTCCCTTAATTCAGTTTTCATTGAGGGGGAGGTTATTTGATGGTCATTTTCGGATATTTACCTTTGGTCTTCATTCTTAACCACTCATGACATGAATTATCCAACGCCTATGTATTCTAACGCAAACAAACAGGACCTAGGTTACGGTGCAAAAATACCTGGGGCCTACTTTGCATCCCTAGAGCTTGGTTGCCTCATTTACAGATAAATCAATAATTTATGCTTGTGATAATGTGATGAATGATCAAATGTCAACTGACCATCTGATTTAACTTGTTAAGGCGCAACTTTCTTTGATCACAGCCAATCATTTGCCACCATCTATCTGTACATGAATTATTTATTTTCATTTTTCCATTTTTTGAATGGCCAGATTAAATTTCAGTGATTTGCATATCACTTCCACTTTGACCTGATTTTACACTACAAAACCAACTGATTCATTCATGTAAGCCATGGAAATGAGAAAGTAAAAAAAAAAATTTTTTTATTCCATTGGGGTTTTGACATATTAGATCTCTTTAAATTTGGTTTTCTCAATTTTATGACCAAAATCCAGATAATATCACTAGCGTCGCGACTCTAGTTAATATTTTTTTAAAACTTTTTTGCTCCACGTCTCATGATATCATGGAAATAGTGAATGTCAGACAGACACGACACTGAGAAATCACATAGGATTGTCCCATGATGTCATGACTTTTATACAAAGTCTTAAGCCCTGTTTGGTAACTCTAATCTTTCTAATAAGAGCTAATTAAATTAAGGTCTAAAATAAAATGTCTAATTTTTAAGTTCAAATTTATAATTAGAGTGTTTTGTAAAATTATAAAAAAAAAAAAAAAAAAGAGTTATTATTTTATAATTGAGTGTATGATAACCATCTAAATAAGAGCTTATTAGAGGGGCAATTTATTTATTTATTTTTAGACAAAAAAGGAAAGTCAGTCTAAAGGACTCGTACACTAGGAGATCATAGCACTCACAAATACTTGTGATCATTCTACTCTACTCACACTTTCATTGACTCTCTCCAACACTAAAAAAAAGTCTCATTAACCATAAAAGCCCATCACAAGAACTATGAAAAAAAATCAATCAACTTTTGACTTTATCCAATAAGTTTCAATAGCTATAAAATCTCATTATAAGGGCTATGTAAAAATCAATGAAAATAAAACATAATCAAATCTATAAAATCTCTTTATAAGGGCCATGTAAAAAATCAATAAAAATAAAATATAAGCAAATCATGATAGAGAGATGGCATCTGCAATTAGCTTCTCTAATGGCTGCCATCTTCGATTGTTCATTCATATTTACTTCTTCATCAATTGCAATGTCGTGATCATTGTTATGATTCAAGGCCACATCTGCAGACTCAAACTGAAGAAATAGCTCATCGGCAATGGCTTCTTTCCGAATAAAATTGTGCACCACCATCGCCGCGACCACTATATTTCTTTGTGTTGGGAACAATTATGGAGCCATTTTCTTCAACATGAAAGACCTTGATGTTCCTCAAAGATGAGTGATGGTTATTGAAGGCCTCCTGCTTGTTACGAGGCAGAACGTGACGATAGTCTGGTAGCCAATATCGAACATTTTCATACGGTGTAAGGAAGCCTCACATGAGAGGATATCCGGCAATCGACGACATAATATTTACCTAAAAAATAAAATATAAAACTATTAAATAACATATAAAAACATGCAATAATGAATTGCTCTTGTAACTATGATTTACCTGGAGAAGCATGTGGAAATTTGTATTTTGGATCACGAACTACATCCATTAATATACGTGAATCATGCACTGCACCCTCCCAAACGGCAAGTACATAAGTAAATAACATGTCAAAAGAACAAGCAACCCTGAAAAAATTTGAGCATTTTATTGGCCAAAGTAAAATGATTATTGTAATCAAAAGCACATAAAGAAAAAATAAATCATGATTGTACCTTTAAGTATGGATAAAATCGCGGGTTATGCTGTATATACTCTGGAATTTTATTATATGAAGGGGGGTGTTATTATCTCTATTGAAAACTTCAACATGGCTGTCAAGACGATGTGGAAATATTGATGTATTGTCTCTCCAGAGTGCTGAAATCTATCTTGCAAAAATCTGTTTATCGTTTTAAGTGAAATTGTCATTAAAAAAAAAAAAAATAGGCATTTGCTCTTCCACGCACAAGTATCGACTGTCTTCAAAGAAACCCTTCTCTCTAAATAAGAGACACAATTGGCGAAAAACATGTTTCTCCATCCAAAATAACTCCATGCTTTAGGCGAATAAGCTCTGGAAAAAAAGGTTGCCCCGAGCAGTGTATATTTAAGAGGTTAAAACCTCTCATTTCTAAATATAAATTCTAATTTTAAATTATGATTAGAGTTTTATCAAACACTCTAATTATTAATAAGCTCTGAATCATTTAATAAGCACCTATTTTTAGAGTTACCAAACGGGCCCTTAGGAAAAAAAAGTTTTTCAAATGATAAAACCTAATAAATGGTGGTCAGATGTGTCTTTTCACAAAATGTCATTTTTGTATTATGGAAAAGCTAAATTCGCTTGCTTGTTGTAGAAAGTATATGATATAGAAACTTATAATCCCCATGATATCATAAAAAAGTTAAAAAAGGAATGTTGGCCTGGTGACATTATTTGAATTCCGATTATGACATTTGAAAAATCGGATTTAAGGAGGACTATTATGTCAAAACCCATATTTCATTTAGTGCGAAGCTAGGAAATATATGCTGATCTTGATCTAGTTTTCTTTGATTGTATGAAATTCTCAGTTTCAGATGGGGTATTAAGGAATTTCTGTCTTTCATGAAACCCGTGACATAGAAGACTTTGAATTCCAGGTTTCCAAGAGCAGCAGCCCTCATAAAGGGCTGAGGAACACCTAAGTTTTCCCTCTGAAATGGAGTTCAGGACTCCATGTGGTATGAAACTAAAAGTTGGACAAAGTCCCCCCCTAATTAAACAATAGTCATGTCCTATTGAGAGAGACTTCAAAAACTGAATGGGGCTTTGTTGCGTATTCTCATTTGAAATGCTTATTGTATGGTGGGTAACAAGTGCTTTCAGGTTTTACCACATGAATACATGATGTTTTGGCTTATGGGTGAAAAAGGTGGGTTCAGCCCTGGTTCACATGGTGTACTTTTTTTTGTTTTTGTTTTTGTGGTACAACACACGGTGCACTTGAGGATAATCTCAAAATTACAATAAGAACTTGGTGTTGAAACCAAACCTGATAAGGGTTTATCTACATGCGACTTGTATATGCTTATATTGAACCTGATATTTGACCAGAACTTGGGACCTAAATTTAGATTCAAACTCTTATATGAGATATAAACAATATCACGTTAATATTGGACTCCCTTTCATATTCTGTGCACATGATCATCTAAGCAATTTGCACACAGCCATAGGGGGCCTGCCTGCTGTCATATCAATTCATGGGAAGGTGGAAATTCAAAGATATGGGCGTGACCCACTTGTAGGACAGCATTCGACATCACACTGGCAAGCCTGTTTTTAGAGTGGTCACATGGAGCGGTTCTGTGGCACACCTCTACCCAATAATCCCCCCCTCACGATGGCGTGTTCCCGCAATTTGACTACTCGAACTCGTGACCTGATGCTCCAATACCGCCTTGAAGGATCTTAAGCACTCACTAACCTACCATTCCTTCCAAAATCAATAGGTGATGGAAGATATACACAACTCAATGTTTTATACTGCATTTGACATTGCGCACGCGTGGCTGTTTTTATAGCGATCATAGGGAGCGGCATTGTAGCACGCCTTTGCTCAACACCATCAGTAAACAAATTTTTATGTCCATCATACAAACATACAATGAAAAAATATAAGGAGGTTTCCAAAATAAGACGTGGGAAGCAAACTTATGACTTGTGCCACTCCACCAACTCCTGGAATATATGTCTTCCAATTTTAATGTGCATATCATTTATTTTTCTGAGAAGATCTAAAATGTAAGCCGCGTAAGGGAAGACTCAGGCTCCGCTAAAAGACGAAACGTGTACAGCACCAGATGTGCAACCCCTGTAGATAGAGAAGAATAGTGTCTCCTTGCCCATTCCTTTATTGAACGTGTTTAATGACCTTCTAGATGACACACATGTGCCATCTTCTTCCCATCTTTTCATTCAACCACGAGACCGTTCTTCAAAAAGACCAACTCCCCTATCAATGACTATCCATCCACTTTCTATCTTCCAATAGCAGCTCTGAATCTAACAAAGCTACAAAGAAGAGGACGGGAGGGTGGGCCCCACATTGCTTGAAGAGCAATTGGATTCAACAACAGCACTAAAAAAGTGGTTGTTTCATTTCCCTTTTAGGGTAAAGCTACCATACAGCCGCGTTGTATCTTAGTATCATGCAGCCCCTGACATATGCAAGTGGGTGAGGTTCATTTTTTAAAAATCCAATCTGTCCATTGTCTTTTACACACATCCTCTTCTTTGCATCTATAACTTTAAAGTGTTTCTCGTGGGGCCTACTGTTAGATTGACATATTGATTTTAAATTATGTGCCAAGAAAAGAGAGAGAAAGTTAATAAAGTTGAATCGTGTGTTTAGGATTTAGTTAATCCAACGGTGTGCATATTGCTGATTTGAATAATATTTTATATGTATATCCCACAGTTGGTGTTAGAACCAATGAATGGATTGAATTTCTTAAGAGTGGGCCACACCTACTTGTATATGCCAAGCGCTGTATCAAAGTACGATGATGCAACTCTGTTGTATGGTAGCTTTGCCCTCTTTTTTAAGGTTTGGGTTTTAAGTAGATGGTCCCCACAAAAGTTCAGTATTGGGAGAATCCCATATTTCATATATGCATATTTATACCACATGCAGCATATAGATATATGGATGTAGAGAGTGAGCAAGGGATTGGTTGGCTCTCTCTAGGCCAATGGATTGGAGTCGTCATGTTCCTGCTGTGTCTCCTCCCTTTCCGTTCATACATGAAGTCACCGGCGACTCCGACGACGCCTGCGATCGCATCGTTACAATCGCAAGTGGCAGTGGCACGGCCTATCCATGTATAAATGTGGCCACAGCTGTTGATGTTGATGGTGATGATGATGGTGATGATGATGATGATGCCTGTTCTTGCAGCCATGAGTCATGGTACATCATGGGCGATGCTAAGACCAGGCATGGAAAAAAGAAAGATGACGACAATGATGATGAGGACGACGGAACTGAATATGATTGTAGCCGCTATGGCTGCCGCGATTATCAATTCACTCATCGGGAAAGAGGTATTCCAGATATCATCTTGGATTCCACGCCCATAGACCAAGAAGCCATGGAAAGTAGTTATGAAGTTGTGAAAGGTGAGGTTGACATGAGAAGGATGGAAGACAAGGTTTTTTGGGAGACTTGTTTGGCAGTTGGGTATCCATGATCACACCCATCTTTTAGCTGTTTGTCTCAGTTTAAATTTAGCTGAGATTTAATTTATAATGCAAATATACATGACAGTTTCTTTTGCTCTTATATCTAGAAAACAAAATCCAAGAAAATGCATATTCTTGGTGATATATATATATATATATATAATATTTATATGTTTTATTTTTGTTAGGATGAGATGTCTGATCCTGTTTAAACCTTCATTTTTGTGGGGAAATTCTGTTTTTGTTAGGATTGAGATGTCTAATCTTGTTTAGACTTTGGATTTTGAGGGAAATTATATTTTTCTATGGATTAAGAAATCTAATCTTGTTTGGAGTTTTCTTTTTTTTTTTTTTTTTAGAGACATAATTAATTTATTCAAGAAAGATTATTACATGCTACTTCATTCGAAATAGACAGGCAATCACAATTTGAATTTAAACCTATTTTTGCAAGAGCATGAGCTTTGACATTGTCAATTCTCTAGAAAACCCAACTTGTTTCGAGTTTGGAAAGCCCAACATGAATCCATATCGAAGGGTAAACTTTAAGGGTATTCTTGATGAAGGAGGAAGTATAAAATGAGAGAGAGAGAGAGAGAGAGAGAGAGAGAGAGAGAGGTGATTCGGATGCAAAGTGAACCCTTTGTTAGGGACTCTTCCATTCCTGGAATAAACTGTTGAGATGAAGTTTCCGAAATGCAAGACAGCTACCTCATTTTTCATTTTTCTTTTTCTTGTTTGCGTAAATCTCGAGTTGCAGCTCTAAATCCATAGAGGTTTTGGCCATAATATTAGATGCTAATTTTCTATATTTAGAGCTTGTTTGTTAGCATTATAATATGTAGCAATTGAATTCATAGAATTCTTAATACAAGTGGTTAAAAATAAAAATCAAAGTAAGTTTTCAAAAGAAAAGGTCTACATAACCCCGGCATTTTGGGGGTAGAAACTCCCTCTTCAAATGACCAAATCCAATCCTCATAGAAAGAGAGAGAATAGCGATATATATATTTTTATATTTTTTTACTTTGGCTCGCTGGCCAGGAGGAAGGAGTTCAAACCTCTCACTAGGTATCAATCCCTGGTGGGAGGGATGGGGGTGAGATTCTTTACTAATAGGTCATCTCTATATTCCCGAGAATAGCGATCATTTAACAAGAGAGAGAGAGAGGAAAGAACAGGAATTTGAATAGTAGAAAGCATTAAAATTATTGCTGTGATTCTAGAAAGGGGTGCAAATTCCCCTTTTTAGAGGGGTATTTTAGAGAATTCTCCTTTTTAAAAATGAGCATTAAATGAATTTTTTTAGGGAAATAAAATCAAAAGAAGATGGAAAATGGACTGCCCACCATCACTCTAGTAGTTAATTTCCCCAACTTCTTTTGATTCTACTTAATTATGCAAAAAACGATGTTATTTGTTGTTTTTTTGTTTGCTCTAATGGACTACTGGTGAGGAGTGACACTTTAAACTTAAAGACCTAGAGATCAATTCCTGGACATGTATGTAATACTAGGATGCCAACAACGTTCAACAATGAGTATGTTTGCATTTGATGCTTATTTTTAAAAACTCACCTTTAATCTACATTTGTAACTACTAATGGTATAAAACTTAAAGTATATTCAATTTCTATGTATTTTAATGCAAACAAATAAGCCCTTAGTCTATTTCTTTTGAAAGTTGGTCCAAAACTAAAAAGCTTTTAGGTTTGGCTAGAATGAGTACTCTTTTTCTACATGTTTAGTCTGAAACTTCACATATATTGAAACTTGATTTCACCATCTTTATATTATGTATTCTTATTTTAGAGGATTTTACGGGAAAATTCTGAAATTTAGCCATTTCTCACAAAGGGTCCCCGCATATTGTACAGCACAAACTCGGTCTTCCCGCTGCTTTCTTTAAAAAAAATTGCACTTTTTTTTAAGCGACGATAGCGTCGCCCAGAAAAATTTGGGCGACGCGTCGTTCCTCGCGTCTTCTTCTTCCTCATCTCCTTCTTATTTCTCCATATCCCCCACTCCATTTCTCGCACAACCCACCACCCACAAAACTTCCATCATCCTCAAGTGCAGGGAGAGGATGATTATCGCCTCTTACCTTTTTGTCCTAATGTCTTAAAATCTCTTGGTCGCTCGATCGAACTTTACCCCTGCAGGCAGCCCTGGCAATTCATGAGTTCCCCCTACATAATTCAAAAACCAAATATTTTTTCTTCTTCTTATTTTTTTCTTCTTCTCATGCAACAAAGAAGAGGAAGATGGTATAAATGATAGATAGAATCATCAAAAAGGAAGAAATAGGAATACCTATTCTCATTGGATTTGCTAGCTGCAATTGGAGCAAGTAGTAGTTGGGTTATGTTTGGATCTTTCATAGTAGATCACTGTATTAGTATTGGAACCATTGTTCCATATTATGTCTTTCATTATTTTTCTTTCCCGTTTTTCACTTTTCAAGACAAATCTTGAGAATATGAAAAGAAGAAAGGACGAAACTGTATGTCGGTAAATAGTAATCTTTTTATATATATGAAGCCCGTGATATTATTTTCCGAAGATAAATGGGAAAAAATGGAGTGGGGGAGATAGAGAAATAGGTAAGAGAAGAGGAAGAAATGAGAGGAAGAAGAAACAAAGAGAATTATATGTTTTAAGAAAATCGTGTAGAGCAACGCTAGCTAGAGTGTCGTGTTACTCCTATCAAACATGAGCGACACTAGCTAGCATCGCTCCCTCAACATTTAAAAAAAAAAACAAAATGGAAGAGGTTCTGATGGACCCTATTTGTGCTACGCAATCTGCAAGGCCCCTTCACGAGGAATGGCCAAATTCCGGATTTTTTCCTGTAAAATTCTCATTATTTTATGTATTAAAAAACTCTAAAATCAATTAAGATACATTTATAATATTTAGTTTTTCTTATCATTTTTAGAATCTTTTTAATTTAACATGGCAATGAAACAAAACCCATAAATTAGTAACATATCATTAATTAGATGGTATGGAAAGTTTCAACTTTGTTCAGTATAATATCCAAACCATTGTTTAAAACCATGCTGTACGGTTTTAGAACACAATTTTGAACATAAGAAGGCTAAAATCACAACATTTACTTCTTGTTGAGTATATCCATCTTTGAATGATACATCTTTATCTTGGCCTTTCTCTAAATGAAACAAAATAATTAAAATATATGAAAAAAAAACGCAAAACTTCATTTTAATTATTTTGTGGCTGAAATAGAATATTGAGGCAGTAAGAATTGGGTTCCAACATATGTAGGGTTTGTGATGGTCAAAACCCTACATAAAATTATCTGACTTTGTTACAAATATTCAAGTTTTTATCATTGTAGCCTCATGTGCTCTACTAAATATTAAATGCCTAGTTTCTTTCTACTAAATATTAAATGCCTAGTTTCTTTGTGCCAAAAAAAAAGAAATTTTTTTTTTTTGCTTGAATTCCCATGTGCATCTGTTTGGATATATCAAAAAAGGTAGATTTGCTCCTTCTAATAGTAATAGAAGTGGTTCTCTCATTGGCAAGCAAAAGTAATGGTGGTTTTGATGTAGTTTGGATCTACATCACAAGGCTATATTCTTCTTCATTATTTTCTTCGTCTTTTTTTAAATCATAAAAATAGGACATATGACAGAGTTTGTAGTGCCTATTGACACTATCAAATATAAGAAGCTTCTGGCTCTGGGATATGTCTAACTCCAAAAGAATAAAGTTTATCCAAGATTTATATAGCTTTCAATGATGTTCATTCAGCCTAACTCTTTATAAATAGGTGATCCATAAAATTCCTTAACATCTGATGTGCAATGAATTCCAAGAACTTGTAATGTATCTTGATTTTGGAAAGAGGTTTCTTTTCTGAAGGTTTTTTTTTTTCTTTTTTTTAAGGATGATTTTTTTTTTTTTTTGGAGAAGTTTTTTTCCAGGGATAAATTTTTTTTTTTCTGAAAGATGATTTCTTTGAAGGATGAAATTCTGGTGTTATAGTGTTTTCTTACATAAACCATATTTAGAAAAAAAAAAAAAAAAAAAAAAAGAGACAAGAAATGCCACTTGGAGATCTGGTCCTTGAAACTCTCCCATCACTGAATTTAAAAGTCTTGCAAACTCTTGACCCAAAAAAGTCTTGCAAACTCTACCAAAAAAGAGAAAAGTCTTGCAAATTACACCCGTGTTAGGCGCAGTAACAGGATGTCAGGATCATTAATTTTGAAGTATCATGATATTTCAAAATATGCCATAATTAAAGCATTGTTAAAAAATAATAAAATTGCAATAAAAGTGGAAAAGAAGGAAAGATAAAATATTTCGGTATCTTATATTTGTCTGTCCTCCCTTTTTATTTATAACTAACAATCTTCTCAAAATATTCCTCTAGGGACTAGGGAGGTTGGGTCCTGAGAGACTCGTACATATAAGGAGAAAACACGCAAACATGAAGAGTAAATTCATTCATGTGAAAAGTGATAACTCGTACATGTGAGAAGAGAAACTCGCACATACAAAAATTGGGGGAGGCAAAGGTCGAACCCCAAACCTCCCCATGAGAACTTCGGCATCATTTTTTTTTCTTTTTTGGTATCAAACCAAAGGGGTTAGGTTCTAGGAGAGAGGCTACTACACATGTGGGAGAAGAAGCAGGAACAAAAGCCCACACATGTGGAAAATGTGGCATATTTAGGGTTCAAACCCGAAAAAGGCCTAAGAGAATTGTCTCTCCTTGCTACTTTGGTAAGGATCCGTTATCAACAACCGCATCTTATCACGTGTATGGAACCATAAATTTAAAAATATTCTATATATATATATATATGGAAAAGTATATAAATTTGAAAATATTCTATATACTTTTCCAAGAAAGATGATTAGGAGAATGGTTAGGTGAGGGCCAACCAATTCACGTGGGAAAAACCCATAGGGAAAAATCCCAATTACAAAAAAAGCAGTCAAATTGAACATTGGTGACATTTAGTGACTTGAATTTGAATTATTTTCTATTCCTCAATTCCTCATGTTAGGTCGTTCAAAAAGATGACTGACTTGAGTTGGGTTGAACCGAGCCGTTCAATGATATACGGCCATCAACCCTTTTGTGGGGCCCAGTGTATGATGGTGATATTTCTCAAAATTCTGCTCCATTGGTCAATTGATGGTGGTCCCACAGGTGTCAAAAGTTTGACTCACATCTTCCTGACTCAGCTCTTGACTCGACTTGAAGGGCGCTGACTCAGTAACAAAATCTCAGTGAGACTCCCTTGTTACATCTCTCTCTCTCTCTATCTCTTCAAAATAAACAAAATATCTTTTAAGTACAATAAACGGATCCTTATATGTCCTTTTCTTCTTTTTTTTTTTTCTTTTCAGCAACATCAAAGGCATTTTTTTACTTTTTAGCAGGGGTGGGGTTTATGGGCCAGGCTGAGGCATATCCAGGTGCGGTTCGATTATAAAAACCTAAGCTCGGGCAGGGCCGGGCCGAAGCTAAAATGTATAGTAAAAGTCAGACCCAAGCCCGCCCATTTAGTCATTTGGGCTGGGCCACATCGGGCTTTCTTCCAATTGTTTGGATAAAACACACTAAATTACAAGTGCTCATTAGTCGGGCCGGAACGGGCCAAGCTTTGAGCTTTCTGCTACTTAATCCAAGCATGGCCCAATTACTAAATGGGACCAGATTCTACACCCAAGCGTGGCCCAAATTGGGCTGGCCCGGTTCATGAGTACCCATACTTTTTAGAGATACATCTTTTTTTTTTTTTTTTTTGCAAGTTAAGATTGGTACATAGAAGACAAAGACAAAAATACACAAAAGGAAATATGTTTTTAGGTAATGTGCGCACAACACCACCCACAACACCAGAAAACAAAGCAAAGAATAATAGGAAGCCTACAATTGGCTAAAACAACAAACCCACAGCCTGAGCCAACAAACCCGCAAAGCATTTGGTGAGGCCGCTGATGATTGCAATTGTGGTTTCTTAGATGAGCTGCAAACCAGGACCAAGTAGAAACTTCTTTGTCAAAATGAGAGTAGATAGTTAAGTTGAGACTAGTGAAAAGGAGAGCCATGCTGCGTTCTTGAAACCTATGTTTCCAAAGAGAAAGGCTTTGGTTGGTAAGAGAAGTGCTGATTAATTTCCTGTCTGCCAGCACCACTAGAGAGTTCGAATACTTGGAAGCTTCTTTCAAAAGAGTAGAAGCTGCATTGAAAGGATCACTATTAGCAACAATCTTTGTCCAAAGAATAGAGTTTATTTTTCTCCTGAAGAAGCCCACCGTAAAATTACCTCTAAAGAGAGAAGAATATTCCAGTTTGAAAAGCTATATGGGCTAGGTTTAATAAGTATTTGTTTTGAGTGTGCAGATAGGTACCAAGCTGCTGCAATGTGAGAAGAAACCTCAAGATTGAGGTAATTTTCTCTTGAACAAATCTGGGCTTTGGTATCATGGAGGATAACTTCCCATGGCTTCCAAAAATTCGATAGTTGCGCTCATGCCATACATTCCAAGTAAATGCAGGAAAACATAACTTTGCCATAGTAATATCATCTTCATTCATATGGTTACATTTAGAAAGGAAATCTCACATCTTCTCAACAATTGGCTTATCTCTTTGGGCAGTAGCACCAAAAGAAGCAACTATAGAATCCCAAATGTTCATGTTGTAAATGCAAGCAGTCAGGATATGTCTACTACTTTCAAGAGAGCAATTGCAAAGCACACAGATCAGGTCATGGAAAATCTGCTTAGTTGCTAGAACATCTTTAGTCTTCAAGCCATTATGAAAAGCCAACCAAGTGGTCATACAGTGCTTGTTAATACGCCCTTTGAACCAGAGAAGATTGCACCAAGAAGAGTTAACATGCTAAGAAGTTTTATGATAGGTGGACTTTAAGGTAAAGTCTCCTAGCGCAAAGGAAGACCAAACCACCTCATCACAAAAATCTACTTCCATTACCTTCCCTTATTCAAGGAGTTTTCAATCTTAACCTTTGGGTTAGAGGACCTATTGTAGAACTAGTTGATATATATACCCTGTGATTAGTGGCGGAGCCACATGGAATCGAGTTGGGACAATTGCTCCTACTCAACTTTTCACCTTCTTTAAAATGGGAGAAAGAAACTAAAAGTACTTCTCAGCAGATTGGTCGTTCGCCTCTTCTCCACTTTTTTTCCTTTTCTTAGCCCCTTTACGTCTTTTTCCCTTCTTAGTAATGAATAGAACTTTCAAAAACACATAAAGACACTTTCATCTTTTTTTCAAAGACGCATTAGGACACTTTTATCTCTTACATTCATTCAAAGGACAATACACCAAACCACATTCTGCTTCCTTCTCTTAGACGTTCCTATTGCTTGAGGAACCTATGGTGCTTGATTCTTCTTTTTTCCTTTTCCTTTTTTCTTCGCCCTTTATTGATTTTAGTTACCAAATCCTCTTAACTTTGACACTCATAATTGGCATATTTGAAACACTTGCCCATTGAAGTTATTATCAAATTTTGAATTTTTGAGATTTTAATTCAAATTCTGAATTATACTATATCAAAATCTAATTCTTAAGTAAGATTTCATATGCCTATAAATAAGAGGAGCGTAAAAAAAACTCCTTGGCCGTTTTTCACAAGAAAACACCCCTTCTTTAAGCCTATAAAACTATAATACATGTCATCTTAAATGCAAATAAGAATTTTAAAGTTTCAAAAATCTCCTTTTTTTCCCAATGTTTCCTATATGACGTGGCGAGATTTCATTGGACAAGTCAAAAGGGGCAAAAACTCCCCTTTTCAAAATGGGGATTTTTTGAGAATTCATCTATAAATAAAGGTGTTTAAAAGTTCTCTATACTTAATTACACGACCAAAGGTCCCATCAACTTAACTTTTTTTATTAAAGTAATAGAAGGGTTTGAGTTCTAAACAATGGGCTCAAGATCAAGACTTTTTGTGAACATCAACCCTATATTATGATGTTCACAAAAATTATTTAATATGGCCTTTTAAACTATAAACACATTCTCACAAGCAAATATGATAAAATTATGCAATTTGTAACTCTTATCTAGTCTTTTGGATTCATTATTGAATTCTGTCGGATATGAAGAGTAATACCAGTCAATCATTTTTATCATATTTGGGGTATAATTTAATAGCTAGTTTAAGAGTTAAATTAGGTTTTACAAATGATGTCAACCATCCGATATAATATTAATATGTTAATTTCTTTTTATTCTTTCTCAAATTCTTGTTAAGAGAAATTTTTGTCCCCTAAAAGAAAATCCCGGCTCCGCCGCTGATTGTCACAGGGATATGGCTTGGAAGTATGGGTTTAGATAACTTGTGGTGGAGATTCCATGGTGGGGAGATGGTGGGAAGCTTGGAGTGATCCTGTGGAGGGTTGGAGAGATCTATGGCGGGGCTGCCATTCAAATTTTGGGACCACACCACAGTTACAAGGAAGGGAAATGGCAACCAACTACAAAATCTATCCATGCATCCACTGCCATAATAACAGCCCCACCAGCCCCACCTCAAGCTAATCTTAGCCTTCATGTTTAAGTCTTAGGCTCTTAGCCCCACTAACAGGTAAGTTAGGCTTAACCCCACTGAAGGTCATCTCAGTCCCATCCATAACGTCCAACTTGAAGGCTTTAACTCATACAAATCCTTAGTTAAAGGAGTGAAACTCTACACAATGGGGCCTGCATAATGAAATCCGAACCGTTCAAAATAAACATCACCCTGGTGTATGGGATATCCTCAATTTCTATATCAACTCAAGTTCATCCCACCGTTGGATTGACTGCTTGATGAAAAACGTGATAATGAATATGCAAAAGTGTGTTAATCACGTCTTTCTACAATTGTCATAATGAATATACAACTTGAATCGACATAAAATTTGGAGACACCCCATATAACTAGAGGGTGTTTATTTTGAACAATTTGGATTTCAATAGCAAGGCCCCACTGCAAAGTTCAACTTAGGGTTGTAAACGGGTCAGTTCCAGTCCTGGTCCATGGTGGACCCGGAACCGAAACCATTAAGGGGAAGGTGGAATCGGATCCGGACCTAGAATTGTTTCGAAATCGGTTTCTTGGCTCTGGAACCGGAACTAGAACCATATATGGGGCGGGTTTAGATCCGAGTCCGGGTTTAGGTAAAGAATGATATTGAAAAAAAAAATATGATTTTTAGGAGAGATTTTCAAGAATTGAGGTAATATATTGGGTCTCGAGTCCACGGGTTCGAACCAAGATGAAACCGAACCCGGATCCATTTACTTATAGAGACCTAAATAAGGACCCAGTTGCTAACAGGTTGCAACCTTCTGATAATCAAAGAATCAAAAACCCATTTATATCCCTAGTTCAACTCCATTTTTAACACAGGACCCCTGTAATAATTTTATGCCTCAGAGAATTCGAATTCTACTTTGGCACTTTGGACAATGGTTTTGGAGGGCCTTTAAAATCAGCTTTTGTCTAGGCCTTTGGTTGGGGCCTCATGCTCTCATGGTACCTTTGGAAGGTAAAAAAAAAAAACTCCTACCTGTTCAGTAATCATCTCTGCACCCTCTCTCAATGCATAACAAATCATTGAATCTGATTCACCAATGAAACACAATGCTCAAATTGAACATTGTATCTACTGTTACTTTACATTTGATGCACTAACAGACTTTACAAGGTTCAATTTCAATTTTTTCTTCATGTTTGTGAGATCAATGCATCATATTCAACTAAAGCAATTCTCATTAGCTTCAATCCAACATCACAAACAAACCATCATCCATCTCCTGCAATCTCCCTCCACAACAACCAAACAGCTCAAACAAATCCATGCCCAGCTCCTCCAAAGCCCATCTTCATTCTCATCTTTCTTCCTCTGCAATTCTCTGCTCTTCGCTTACGCCGCCTCTTCGACACCCACCCATGCTTTCTCCTTCTTTGCAACCCAGATGGGTCACCTCCACCCCAACAATTTCACCTTCCAGTTCCTCCTCAAGGCTTCTTCCAAATCCAAATCCGTCTTTCAAACTGTTCAAATCCATTCCATGACATTGAAGCTTGGTTTTGGGTCATATACCTTCCTCCAGAATGCAGTTCTCCATTGCTATGTGGTTTGTGGCTGCGTTGTTGACGCACGTCAGGTGTTCGATGAAATGCCTCACAAAGATGTTGTCTCCTTTAATTCCATGATTCACGGGTATTGCAATTCGGGTGAGATGGACGCTGCATCTCGGTTGTTTTCGCAGACCCCGGACCCGAATGTCATTAGTTGGACTGCCATGGTTGTGGGGTACTCTAGCATTGGTGACGTTGCTGCTGCGAGGCAGCTATTTGACCGGATGCCAGACAGAGATTTGGTCTCATGGAATGCGATGATCTCGAGTTATGTGCAAAACCGGCATCCGATAGAAGCCTTGAATCTGTTTTGTCAGATGCAAGCTGAGAACTTTACGCCGAATCCAGTAACGGTTTCCAGTGTGCTATCAGCTTGTGCAAATGTTGGGGCTCTGGATACAGGGAAATGGATCCATGTCTTCCTAAACAAGAAACATTTTCGGTTAGACCCATTTTTAGGAACTGCACTAATTGATATGTATGCCAAGTGTGGGGTTGTTGAACTGGCTTTGGAGGTTTTTGGGAGGTTGCAGGAGAGAAATTCATGTACATGGAATGCTATGATAAATGGGCTGGCCACAAATGGCCATGCAAAACAAGCTTTAGACTTGTTTAGCAAAATGCAGGTTGATAGAAGTGTTAGACCTGATGAGGTTACATTTGTTGGGGTGCTTCTGGCATGCAGCCATGGAGGATTCTTGGAGGAAGGAAAGAAGCATTTTTATTGTACTTTGAGAGATTATGGAGTAAACCCATTAGTGGAGCACTATGCTTGTATGGTTGATCTTCTTGGGAGGTATGGGCTTTTAAAGGAAGCTGAACATGTTATAAGAAACATGACAATCGTGCCTGATGTCGTCGTTTGGAGGGCTTTGCTTGGAGGATGCAGACTTCACAAAGACGTTGAATTGGCAGAGAGGGTTGTTTCTGAAATGGAAGCTCGTGATAGCGGAGACTACGTGCTTTTGTCTAACTTATACGCTTCCATTGGAAGATGGGATGATGTTGAGAAAGTGAGGAAGATAATGAAGGATCAGGGAATTCAGAAGATACCTGGTTGTAGTTCGATTGTCATCGAGAACACCATCCATGAGTTCATCTCAGGTGACAAGTCTCATCCAAGATATGCAGAGATAAATGAAAAATTGGAGGAACTAGGGAGGAAGATGGCTGCTGTTGGGTATTTGGCAGAGACAGGGGTGGTATTTTATGACATCGATGAGGAAGAGAAAGAGCAAGCGCTTGGGCATCATAGCGAGAAGTTGGCAATTGGGTTTGGCCTCATCAGCACGGCTGCTGCGACAACTATTAGGATTGTAAAGAATCTTCGGGTTTGTAATGACTGCCATACTGTTACTAAGTTGATATCAAAGATCTACAACCGTGAGATTGTGGTTCGTGATCGTGTTAGGTTCCACCATTTTAAAGATGGGGAGTGTTCCTGTAAGGATTACTGGTAGTGGAAGACAGCTAACACAATTCTTTGACAGATTTTTATACATGGTGAAACATGTGCATGCGAAACATGTAGAAACTTGTCATACCGAAGAAATACATAAAAGCTTGGCTCGAACAGAAGACATCAAAACAGAATTTTGCCTGGGAAGCTGAGACAACTCATAACGGCTCTGTGTCATGTCCCATACATGATGCTACATATCATAGCTGGCAAAAAATGGTTTGAGCCTCTGAAAGATAAGGGTCATCTGTGTGGAGTGCTCACCGGAATGAAAATGACAAATATTGGACCAAGCATTGTGTAAAATATGTTCTCATTCAAGGTTCAACTGAAATGTAATACCTTCTCATTATTTTAATTTGATGACAACAATATGGCCTGATGTGAAATATGTTCTTTTTTGAAATATGTTCTCTTTCAAGATTCAATTCAAATGTGATACATTCCTGTTATTTTAATTGAATGGATGTCTCTCTCTCTCTCTCTCTCTCTCTCTCTCTCTCTCTCTCAATTAGCAGCAGTAGTAATAAAATAAATAAATAAAGAGGTACACCCTGCTGTTTGGGTCCTGGGGGAGATGATGCAGAAAACTTTGTAGAGGCAAGAGGGAGAGGAGACTTGAGGGAGAAGAGTGATGAGAATTTGCTGCGTGCATGTGTGTACACGAGAGAGAGAGAGAGAGAGAGAGAGAGAGAGAGAGAGAGAGAGAGAGAGAGAGAGATTTCTTGCTCCTGTAGGAGGTGAGAGAGAGACCCATTCCGTGTATTGAGGCCAGCAGCATTCTCATTTAAGAAATGATTTATTCAGCGGGAAGAGTCAACTTTTCTTCCAAACACAGACTGTTAGTTTTTATGACTTGGGAATGTAGAACATTCCCACATAATGATGCCAAACGAGGCAAGTAACTAGATGGCTGCATGGTTTCAGTGTGAAGCATAAGTTCAAAATTCAAATAAGAAATCAATCATCACTGATAAAAGACAAGCATAAGTTCAGTGTGAAGCTGAACCAGGTCAACCACACAATCCACAACACACTTCTTAATCTTTGTTTCACAAAAGCCTGCTTTGATGAAGTACTTTACAGATAACTATGGCTGTGGAAGGAAATCAAAACCTGCAACTATTTCCAATCATTAAGAATGCCTTTGTTAATTAGCCAGACCTGGAGGCAAGTGAGGCAGAACTAGAAGTCCATGCAAGGACTCCACAACTCTATCATTTTGACATCCTTTAGAAGGGCTCTTCGTTTTCTTATCATCCATGGAAACACTTCCTCCTGAGTCTTCTGTATCGCTGGTGCTCGGGCAATTAGTTTTGCTGATGGATGTAGAAAGACTAGTCCCAGAATTTATGTCAGAGCTGCTCACTGGCTTTTCTTGATCACTGATACAACTTCTTGGGCTGATGTTTTGCACCTCAAGATTCCCATCCGACTTCTTCTGGTCATCATTTGTGTCCTCTTCCTTCTCTTCCAATTGCTTAAGGAAGCACTCTTCTATTTCATTCAGAGAATAAGATTCATCTCCACTATTGTGACTGTACTCAGCATCATCCTCATCTGAAGTGTGTTCCCTTGAGTCACAACTCATGTCTACCTCATGCTGGCTATCAAAGTGATCTTCATCAGCTTGCTGATCTGATGAAGTTGAAGAGACAGGTGAATTTCCTCCTGTTGCGGTCTCTTCGCGTTCCCTAAGTGTTTTCAGAATCAGGGTCTTCAGCAAATTCATTACTTGAACAGCATGCATCAGAGCAGTCAATGGATCTGCCATCTGGTTAAAAAAAAAAAAAAAAAAAACTTTAGCATAAACTTCAATTTTAGAAAGGGGAAAAAGACTGCTGTAAAGGGGTTCGAATTATCTGTTACTACAATAGCTTACTACTATTTACATAACTACGATCTCCTGTAATTTTCTTCCATTTTTCCACCTTTTCACTTATCACTAACTCGCATTCATGATTGGTGGTGTTAACGTAATTAGTCCTTCTAAAGGTGGGAGTGGGACTCATCCTGAAAACCACATTGGACAGATGATTTAGACCTTAAAAAAGAGGATTTTTTACGGAAACCCATTTTTTTAACATCCATCTTTATTTCTTGGAGAGTCCTCTGATCAAGTCTGGGCCTTGAGTCTTGTCTGGCATCAACATATGATAGTGCTGTAAATACGACATACAACTAGCTGACTAAGATGAGGTGTTTTGTGTTTGGATTACCTGAGTCATGTTGGGAGCAAAAACCATGGCAATGTTTCTTGCATTCATTTTGTTGGCTTCCTCCTCTTCAACGACATCAGCCATTAGATCAATAGCCCAATTCAGTAGTGCTGCCTGAGTCGGGAGTAGGAGTTTCACAAGTTCAACGCTGTCCTCTTCTGTGTTGCATTGGAGAACTTGCTCAGGGGAAAGGCCATCCAGCACACCTGCTGGTAGCTCCCTGAACCAGGCCTGTAAACAGAAAACAATGTTATTTTACTGTTTGTGATTTCTCATATTATTTTGCTTGATTCTTTGTTACTTTTGGCATTTTGGCTTTGATGCATTTTGTATCATACTTTTAAAACAGTTTACCATGAGAGAAACCTATATAGTATCCTCAGGTCGAGGATGTGCAGAGTGTCCAAGTTAGAGTCCAATGTTTGATGACCCACATCATTGATCTGTAGGGCCTGTAGGGCCCTACGTGAAGTTGCGAATAGAAAGCTCCATGAAACCATTATTTCTTGACCATCTACTTCGGACTATGAATTGGAGTGGTGGGGTTGAGCATCGGCGAGAGCGAGAGTAGGTAGCATGATCCATAAATCAGTTTACATCACAAAGCCATAGGGCCACATGAGCTATATGAAAAGTACCATGCATCCTTAAGGCTAATGATCATATGACTCAAGGAAAACAGTAGACGAACATGCTGAGTAATTCTTTTTGCTTTCTTCTTGGGCCCTTGATCTTTAATCATTCATCAGGTATTAAAGAACCAGCAGTTAAATTTGAGGCAAAAAAAAAAAAAATTCTTAAATGCCTGTAGCAGCTACTAGAAAGATCACTTGACGACATCATTAAGCTGTCTTTCGGAACAATGGCTGTATCCTGGCTGTTTCTTCTTGTTATCTTTGATATGACATTAGTGGTGTGAAACAACTTTTTCAAATGGACCCTTAAAATTATTTTTGTCTAGGTTACTGTAATTCTGTAAAGTTAAAAGGTTCCAAAGGTGTATGAACATCATTATTACTATTCCCTCGACATAGGAATCTAGAGCCCTTTTAAGCTTTCCATGATCATTGAACATAATGCAGAAAGTAACTGTACCAAGAAAAAAAAAAAAAACTTGTTACTGAAATATTCTTGTACACAGTGCAGTCAAATTTGATGGCTTCTTATTCTTATGGAATGTTATTCACACATTTCTATGCACAAATCCCCAAAATGCTCGCATAAAGTTACAAATTAGTTCCTTGCATTAATCTTGAAGAAGTTTATTGTTCAACAATTCACCAAACCATGCATGGTCATACCTTAATGAGACCAGCCAGACAATGAACGTCAATATCCTCAGGCACAATTCCTTTGTTCAGCTGATCTCTCACATGTTCTTCTTGGCTGTTCTCGGGATTAATCCGAAATATTCCTTCTGCCTGAACCCAGAATTCACAACAGAACTGATGAGAACATGGTTTTTGATATCTAAATAAGAACTAGAAACTGAATTAACATGCTTATTTTGCCATGTGAGGTAGGGATCTCATAATACCTTTAAGCCTCCTTGGGTGTACAGCCGTTCCTGCATAAGCAAGAGAATTGTAGGAACACTGTTTCCTTTGGAATCATATGAACATTGCATGGATTCTGCAGAGACGCCGAACACACTAGCACTATACAAGAATAGACACCATGTATGAGTGCAAACCAGAGAGGCACATCCCTCCAGAGTCCAATAATTCAGAACTCTAAGCAGTAAAAGTAGTATATAAATGAAGCAAATTATGTAAAAAGAAAGAAAATAAAGCATTCAATGCATCCATCCTTGATAATAAAGAGTCATCAGTGGGATACATGCTGAAGAAAATGGGAAGAACTCTTCCATTTAAACATTACTATCACATCCTAACATAAAATCTTTCACAAAACTAAGCACAATCTAATCTAGTTCCATTATTTTATGTGTATTGAATCCATTTTTTGTTGGATGAGGTAGTTATTAGGATTTAAAGATTGTCTATTATTCAGGGGATTAGGGTTAGATTATAAGATGTTTTCTAGATATTGTACGTCTGCATAGTGGAAACTTTATGGTTCTCTCCATGTAGTGATGATACCACACCACTACAAACTTCCTAGATCTGTGTAATTTTGCTTGCTTTTCTTCTGTTGGTTTCTCAGTTTCCATGCTTTATATCTCTGCATAATGAAGCCCTAATCGGTTCATGTTTTGACAAAAGCCCTCACTAATCTGAAGAGTTCGTTGTGTTGGGTTAAGTATCTGTCATCAAGATTAACCTAATTGGCTACAAATTGGGGTAAATTTCAATCCAGAACCAAACCCCCCCACCCCTCTGAACCTGCAACTCGTGGACGGAAGTTTCTTAATTGCTGGTAAAACCAAAGAACTAATTTACAAGTAGTTATCTAGAGGGGCAAAGTCTCATAGAGGTATCATGCTCTGTCGGTGTATCGGAATCTGTTCTCTCTTCACAAGCACAAATCCAAGTGAAGATCTGGTTTCTCAGGTCACTAATCTAACAGAATAATCACAAACTATACACCATCAAAATCTTCTTTTATTAAAGAAAGCCCCCTTTCTTGGTTCATAAAAAAAAAAAAAAAAAAATCTCCATCTCTGTGATTGAAGAAATAGTATTCATCTTAAAAGGGTTTATAAGAAGAAACACAAGAATCTCCAATCTCTATGATTCAAACCAAAGAGAAGCTTCTAATCACAATAAATCAGTTCAATAAACTCCCCCACTCAACCCCAAAAAAACACAAACCCCTAAAAACAAGAAAATAGGCAAATGCAACATCATCCAAGAAGTTTCAGCTAACAAACATTCAAATGCAACATCATCCCAAAAAGGTTCAGCCAACAAACATTCAAAGCCTCAAAAGTCAAAAACCCCCCCAATTTCTTGAATTTCACACATTGGGAGAAATCAAGGGTGAGAATCCAAACCTGGCACTGGGAACTCTAGTGGGGATCTCAAGCTCTAACTCGACCGGAAGGCCGAGGAATCCATTGAATCGGTCGAAGGTGACGTGCGCTACATGGCAGACATTGGTAGGCCATCCAATCTCCATGTTGCGGACGGCGGATGCTACTTCATCGCGGCGATCGACGCGGCAAGAGATCATGGATCTCCTCAAGGCAGCCACCATCAATGCTACAATGGAGAGCTGGTTTTGGTCATCATTTCTCTTTCTCCTCTTCCCACCACCCTCCCCTCTGCACCCCTTTGTGATCATCACCACCCCAGTCATCCTCCTCCAACTCTTATCACTTCTCTCTCTCTCTATCTATATATATATATATATAGCTCTTTGTCAAAGAAGAGAATCCTTCTCCAACTCTTATCACTTCTCTCTCTATATCTCCTTGTGAAAGCAACTGTTTTTTTGTTTCACTTCTCTGTCTTTGTGAAGGAAAGAAGAGAAGGGAGAGAGCTACAGAGGGTGTGTATATAAATGCAAGGGGGAAGTGTGTGTGGGGGGTTTTGTGAGTCTTTTGTAGAGAGTTTGAACTTCAAAGTTCAAACGGCTAACTATTTCAAATTCTAACGCCTACTTACTTTATCTCTGTCCAATGGGGTGCTTGGAAAAAGCTCCTGAGAGACTTGGAGAAGGCATAGCCATGGATGCTAGTGGGGCCCAGCAGATTTAATGATTTTGGAGTGATGGGGCCCTACAGTTGTTGGGGGAAACATTGGATTTGGGAAGGATCCAATGTGTGTTTGGTATTTTTGGCCTTTTTTGTTGTTGACCGTTACTGTGCTTTTTCTAAGCTGTCTATTTTTTGGGTCTGCTAGTTGGATTTCTTTCCATCTTGGCTTGGGTGTGCTGGATGGTTCTACATGTTTAGTAAAATCCATAGTAGGGCCCACTTTTTAAATCTTGTGTTCTAGAGAGTGGAAATCCATGGTAGGGCCCACTTTTTAAATTTTGAACTATTCAAAAATAAGTGGTCTATATAGTACATGGGGTACCTCTTAAGTTTTATATCAATCAGAGTTTGTCTCACCGTTGAATTTATTTTTTTGATAAAAAGTATGCGTAAGATTTAACCCAAGGGATTGGCCAAGTAGCCAGGACCATGGTTCCTCCCTCTTCCAGAGCTAGAGGTCTTAATATCAACTTCCGATTCCCTCCTCTTCAGGAAATGATCCGAAGGTTGAGTCCACTGGCAGCCTTCTCTCTCGGCCCAAAGGGATTAGTCCAACCCAAATGGTTGAGAGCCCTCTTTTAATAAAAAAAAAAAAAAAGAATATGCATAATATTTGTTAATCACTTTTTTTTTAATCGGACTATAAATTCAATGGTAGAACAAACTTAGATTGATGTAAATTCTAATAATACCTCGTATGTATGGAGGGAGGATGGTGGTTATTTTATATTGTTCGGATTTAAAGGTGGGCCCCACTATGTTGTTCCATTCCTTTTTAACTTAGTAATTTTCCTAGGTTAAAGCCTTGAGGGGAACCAGATTTCAAAGCAAATGTGTGGTTTTCTTGTTGGGGGCCTACAGCACCTTTACCAAGGTATGGTATTTCTTGTGGGAGCCACTTGTGCCTGTCACCAATTAAAATTATAGGAATGTTTAACATGGGTGCGATTTGACTGGAAAGATGAAATCGGGTAAGTTTTAGTTGATTACATCCAACGGTAGATATGACTTCAATCAGGATCGCATTGATTTCAGAGCATGACTTTATGACTAAATCGGATTAGCCATAGGTGGGCCATGCAGAAAGGTTGGTTGATGGCACGGATTGTCTTTGGAATTTGCAAGGAATATATACATTTTTCTGAGCTTCTAAACTTGAGATGAGACCGTTCATCTCAGGGCCCATGGCCCATGGGGGTTTTCTTTTTATTTTTTTGGGTCTTTTATGTTTTGGTACCCGGCACCGGAAAGCAGCCCACCGGAAGAAAGCCCATACAAATGGAAAATGAGCCTGTATAAGTGGAAAGAAGTGACGTACCCATAGTTCAAATTGCGGACAACCAGGTAAGAACCGACGCTCTTAACGCTCGGATAGGGAGCCGTTCTTATAGCGGTGTTTTTTCTTTATTTTTATGGCAAGGAACCACCGACCCCCTTGTAGTTGATCGTTGATAAAACTCTGAATACACAGCATCAACCACTAACACTGTGTATCGGGTAAAGCCTCAGACGATTAGAAGTCATGACCTCAAGCCCATTAGACTTCCCAACCAAGTGCAAGTAGTTTTGTTTAGCAGCATCAAACTGAAATATGTCAAATGTCCAAAGCTGGAAAGTATCATCCATCCACAGTTTCTTTCTTAACAAATGAAAATTGTAGGTTATTGTGCTCAACATTCCATCTATGACTGGCCCATGCAAGATTATAATGATCAAAATTAAAGGAATTGACTGACCCACTTCATATAGATATTCTTAAAAATCTACATCTG
This sequence comes from Camphora micrantha, assembly GCA_003546025.1. Taxonomy (NCBI): domain Eukaryota; kingdom Viridiplantae; phylum Streptophyta; class Magnoliopsida; order Laurales; family Lauraceae; genus Camphora; species Camphora micrantha. The sequence goes on from QPKB01000010.1 coordinate 26,094,533, forward strand.
ACAGTGAAAGACTAAAAGACATGTTGATTTTTAACTTTCTTTCAACTCTCTGATCAAAGCTCTGCACAGTATCCCAATCATAGTTAAAATTGTATGGAAGGTGAAACAGTGAAAATTTTATAGAAAGAGCTTCTCTTTTTCCATCAACTATCGACCACAGCCCACAGGTGCGTAGCCGCATGAAATTTCCAGGTCCACCCTCTAAAACTCACATGTAAATATTGTGTTTGCCCACAAAATCTAATTACTTATTTGGATCCGGCCCCCTCAAACGAAAGTCCTGAATCCGCCATTGATCGACCATGCATGTAAGTAGTGGAAGTGGGTCCCATTAGATACACAATTGAAATTGTGATTTATCAATGAAAGAAGGATAGTTTTCTTTTAATGGAGTAATCAATATAACTTCACCCTGCCCAGGTGTTAGTTTGTTGGCTTAGGACGTTGGTTTGCTTCTTATATCGTGTGTTCAACGCTCTAAATTTACAAAGTGCACATGTGTTGTGGGGTTGTGCATGTGCTCGTGGGATTAGTCCTATGTGTCCTGATTCTTAGCTAGAATTTTTGACAAAATGTTAGGATGTTGGTTTTTTTTTTTTTTCTTTTTTTTTTCTACATGATATGATGGTTTGTCCCTTGGCATTTGAAATGTCATATTTCTTTCACCAAAATTACAAATTTCAGTAACCTAAAAGGCCTCAAATGACCTTTTAAAATTCATAAAAATTCGCTCTCTATGCATTTTTATTGGAATTTCCAGTGTTCTACCAAGATATCGGTACAACTTTTGGAGAATTTGAGATCCCCCAATATGGATTTTTGAAATTCTAATAAAGAAACATGCCAATATAGTCAACACCCTTGTCATAAAAGAATAAAGAAAGGAAAAAAAAAAAAACAAAATAACTTGAGAAGTTAAGGAAGAAAAGAGATAATATTTTTTTTAGATCAACCATACACCATGCATATAACTTATCCGTGTGTTATCCAATACAACTTTAGAATTTTTGACAAGAAGTTAGGATATTGGATTATATATATATATGTGTGTGTGTGTGTGTGTGATATGATGGCGCATTTGAAATGCCATGTTTCTTTCACCAAAATTCTAAATTTGAGTCACCTAAAAGGTGACCAATGATCTTTTTGAAATTCCTAAAATTTCACTCTCTTTGCATTTTTATAGGAATTTCAAATGTTTTACTAAGAAATGGGATTTAGAGTTCCACCCAGAAATGGGTACAACTTTTGGAGAATTTGAAATCCCCCTAATACAGAGTTTTGGAATTCTAATAAAAAAACATTACAATATGGTCAACACCCTTGTCATAAAAAATAAAATAAATAAAAAAAAAAAAACAATACAACTTGAGAAACTAAGGAAGAAAAGAAATAATTTATTTTTTTTTAGATCAACCATCCACCATGCATATAACTTATAAGTAGTGGAAGTGGGTCCCATTAGATGACAACTGAACTTATGATTTCTCAATGAAAGAAGGACACTTTTGATTCAATGGATCAATCAATGTTAACTAATTCAAGGAAGAAAGGGAAGAGCAAAGCCCAAGGAGGAAGTGGGGGGTGTTCTTAGGAAAATGTGAGGGAGGAGCGGTTACAAAATGCCTTTTGTGGCATTTTTCTATTTCCTTGTGTCCACTGTCTAGTAAAAGCATGGGGATGGAATGGTGGCAGGCAAAAAACTACAATAACCCGGATCTTCTGTGGGCCCCACCTTAAAATAGAAGTCTCCCTCCAAAAGCACTCCTCTTTTGAATTTCAAACGCGTCCTCTGCCATTTCGTACATGATGATGATGATACCAAAAAAAACTACGGATCCATGTATGTATATTGTCATCATCTTTCTATCTGCCCTTGTTTGTTTGTTTCACAATTCACATGACAACTTTTTAAATTCCACCCCCGCTGCTTCTTCTCATGTTCATACCCACATTCTTTAATTTTTTTTCACAATAATGGTTGATCATTGATTATGAGATTGGGCCTGTCTTAATTCCCCTTATGATTTTTGAGAATTTCAAATGTTGTTTTTGGGTTGAAAGTTCAATTATAGGATATTTGAGAATTTATTTAATGTTGTTGTCTTGATTGGAATTATTAAAATGCTCAAGAGCCTTTGGATATTTTGAAAAATAGATAACCAAGAATTTTTATAATCTAGAAAACATCGAGATATGTGAGGGATTACAAACCAAATAGAGAATTTAAGAAAATAAGAAGGATGGCCGCTTTAGGGCTTGTTTGGCATCAATCCTTGAGATTATTTCCGCATTCTCGTACAAAAAAAAAAATGACGGAACAGTATGTGGCAGCAACAAAAGACCTGTTCCACCAAAAAATTCTTCCAAAAATATGCGCCATTACCAAAAGAAAATTAAAACGATCATATAGCTTTTTTTTTATTTTTCAAGAACAATGGGCCACAATACAGAAAGCCGACCAAAACTATCCTAGCATCTCAAACCATCGTTGTATAAATCATCTTGCTCCAGTCATGTCGTCTCCTCTGCACTTCTTCTCTACAGCTTAGACCGGAGGCCTTTTTTTTCTTTTTTCTCCTTCTTGATTTGATCTAAAAGGAAATTCTTGAAAACATTAGAGACTCCAAGCATGTTTTTTAAGTTCGATTTCAAGAATTTTGTAATCCTTATAGTCACAATCCACAAAATTGGATTTTTGAAATTTCACAAATCAAACAAAAATGCTAGGAAGAAATTATAGACATGTAGAGATTCTGTCAACAAAAAAAAAAAAAATTTTCTTCCCAAACAAATGCCTCCTAAAAATGGTTCCACCTTTTAAAAACAGAAGCTGTATATAATGAAAAGAAAATATTGTCAATATATCTTGGCAGATCTTTTTGTGTGTTCACCTCTCATCATAGTAAAGTGAGAAGAACTTCACAAGGATTTTCATTTGGGTGGTGCAGTATATGGTCAAATGAAGATATTAAATAATAAAATTAAAATTTTAAAGATATTATATAAGGTGATTTTCAAATCACGTGGGTGCGACTGCACCCGCATGACAACAATTGGGTCCACCCCTATACACGAGCTCTTTGATGGTCACCCGACTTTGTCTTGCACGCTTTCCTCACAGGAAAAAAAAAAAAAAAAGGGTAAACATAAGTTAATTTTTATATCGTGAGGATTTCATTTTTCCTATGCTGGAGGAAATAGTGAGCGGAATCCTCTTCCTGCACAAATTATTGTGAAATACCCAAGGGTGTATTTATGATTCCAACAAAGTATTGATGTCTTTGTAAATTACCTTAAATCATGTGATGCCTCGAGACCATAAAAATGGTAAAAGGACAAATTATATGCACATGTGGTTTTCTTGTTGGGACTTGGGAGTGTACTATACAGTGGGCCTTCTCATGTTGGGACCCACCAGCATTCAAGAGATACAAACCTGCATTTATTCCTCACATGACCCCTTCTATATTATGAAGATTTGTCATGTATCAATATCCCTTTCTCCCCATTTCAAGTAGTGCTGAGGAAGGACTTTACATAGTACACAGATGGCACTATCATGGTGCCACAAAATGTTAATATCAGGCCCATCATGCAGCCATGAATGTACCAATTGGCCACCCTGTGCCCATGCTGTCTGGATCCTCAACATAGTGGAATGTCTGTATGAGAAATGATACTGTGGATCACCACCTGATTTAACCTATGGGGCCTCCCCTTTTCTGCTTGATTTGAACTATTATTATCACAGCCTTTCCATTTATAAACAATTGAGTAGAGCCACCTTGTATATATGCTGAAAAGCACCTTATTCATCATGTGCACTGGCATGAGCCAAATTTCATTCTAACTTAAGTAGGGCTCAAAATCATACTTACCTAATTTGTAGTTAGATTAATTAACATTTAAATTTGAAATTTGAAATTCAGTACATAGCATGATTAAAATGTTGATCTAAGTAGGTTCATTTGATTCAGAGCTCAAGTTAGACAAGTTTGATGAACTCATTCATTTGTGCCCATGTTTTAACTCCATCATTAAAGCCCACATCTAGAGTCCCAACCACTCGATATAATTGTTTTTTTCATTTAATCTTAGAGGCCTTTTACTTCAATCATAATTAGGCCCACATTAAGTTGATTACATTAAAACACTGTTAAAAGCAAATTTTCACGTTTTACTTTGTCCTCAATCTTAAGGTGGGGCCTACTCTAATTAGAGTTTGATATAAATTAGCAATAATACATAGGTGTGCAATGCTTTTGGGCGGCTAATTAAGATTTGTATATAAAAGACTTACGTATAATAAGAGTCAACTTAAAGATTTACGTAAGATTTTTTTTCATTTTTCTTTCTCAAATTAAGATTTGTATATAAAAGACAAAGACAAAAATACAAAGAAAGGGGAATCTATTTTCAGGTAATATGAGCACAACACCACCCACAGAACCAGAAAATAAAGCAAAAGGTAATAGAAAGCCTACAATTGACTAAAACAACAAACCCACTACATGAGCCAACAAACCCACGAAGCATTAGGTGAGGCCACTGATGATGCAATCGTGGTTTCTTAGATGAGCTACAAACCAGGGCCAAGAAGAAGCTTCCTAGATGAGCTACAAACCAAGACCAAGCAAAATTACGTAAGATTAGTTTGCTAAATATTTGCAAATCAAATTATGAATTGTTCGAAATGAACTATTCACAATTCAAAGATCTACGCAAACTAGGTAACTATGCTCAAAATTGGATTGATTAATCTAAAGCACATAGTTAAGACTTACAATTGCAGGTGATCAAAGTGATGTGGAGTTGTGTCAGAAAACCGAACTACATGGCAACCACAGTAGAACAAGTGGTAGCAACAGAGAGGTCATAAGGTTTTCTTATTATTAAAAATCAAGCAATTTCTGGGTACAAAGGATATAAGTATTAAGTTTCTTTGGATAACTATTTCTATCAAAACATCTAGTGTTAGCAGAAGCTGCATAAATAGCACGTTTCCAAGCCAAGTCGCTTTTCCTGAGATTGAAACTTGCAACCAGCTGACTCTAATATATATCATATTAAACTTTTTCAGCTAACCGCTCCTACCAAAACATCGAAGTGTCACTAGAGACAGTGTAAATACTTTTCAATACTCCTCCTCGGATTGTGAAGCCCATTCTTCAACAGTAAGAATTATTAATGAGTTTCAAACTTCCCTTAAAAAAAATGTAGTTTAGATGAACTCCAAAGGTGGAGTGACTTCTAGAGAAGGAGGTCCCAAAAGAGAGTTTAAGAAAGAGAAAAAAAAAAACAGTGATTTAAGTAACCCCCTGGTCTTGAGTCATTACTATTACTTCATATCTAATCATCTTTAGGAAATTAGGATTAAAGTTTCATTTGGATCATCTGAAAGGGTAAAAATATATCTGGATAGTTTTTCCAATAGTGGAGGGACGCCAATAGCAGGCAAGGAAGGGAGCACATTGGTAGGGATAAGCTGGTGTGCATGTTAGGGTTGGTAGGTATGGCTACAATGTGGGTAATGTTGTGTTGAATTGCTGAAAATAGAAAGAGCTTCCCAAAAAAGGCCCCTATGTTTTCTTGGCTAATGGTCAAAGTTAGAAAAAGTAATCTCTACACTTGGCACTCTCCAACTTTCTCTGCATATTTACTCCTAGTAGAAAGATGAAAAGCATATATATATATATATATATATATATTTGTCTTTTTAGGCTTTCATATAAAAGTCCCACAATTGATTAATCCAACCATTCACACACTTGAATCATGGATTGGGTTTTTTTTTTCCTGGTACCCATTCTGGATTGGAATTGATTTCATTTTACACTCTTTCTGATATTATTCATCTCTAAGTTTTATTACAAGAAGTTTACATAATATATATCCATTAATCTTTGATGACTAAAACTGAAGGGTAGGATTATTTGATTAGCTTGCTATTACATATTTTCTTGATTCACATCCAAGCCTTTCATTATCATGCATCCAAGTGGGCTACATTAAAAACATACAATCTTAGAGGAGAGAGAGAGAGGGAGGGTACATATGTCTTTCCAATTTGTTTTGTTGAAGGGAGGGGTGAATCTGTCAAAAAGAGATCAGCACAATTAGGATAAAGCTTGGATGCTATAAGAGGTTTGTTAATTGAAAGCTATACAATTATAAAATTATGTGATATCCATAAACCAAATCACCAATTTCATATAAAAGTTCTGGTTTTTTTTCAAAAAATATTGTTATATTTTTGTTAGAATTTATTTTGTATTTAAAAAAAATTATGTAGACTTCTTACATGAAAAATCAAAATACATTAAATTTTATAAATTCAGGTTTGATTTTCAAATTATGTGATTTTTCTATACATCTTACTTTAAAATAAATCTTAATAAATGGAATTCTTAAAATGATAAAATGGTATATTTCTCCTTACTAAAATATTTCTATTACCAATAACAATATAAAATGGTATATTTGTTTGTTCTATATTTTTTTTTTTCTCAATAGTATCTCAAAAAATATTTTAAAATTAAAAATAATTTTATTTTTGGGTCTAAGCTTAGCACGGGCGTATTTTGCTAGTTCTTGATTAAGTAAATTGATCCATTGCCAATATCCACATTTCATGGCTTTTATGGAATGTCTAGCTGTTTCTAATGGGTTTAAATTTAGTAACCATAATCCCTCTTGTATGTGGTGAGGCAAGTGAGGCTCACATGACAAGTATGTGTATATATTCTTTTGTTGATCATAAGATATTTCTCCATTTTCAGCAAGTAGGGGTGTTCATGGGCCGGACCAAACAACACTGAGCATATTTAGGGTTGGATTCGAATTTAGAAACACAGGCCCCTATCCAGCCCAAGCCCATTGGGGATGTAAATTCGTAACCTGAGCCCATCCGACCTTAAACATGTCGAGTCCGCCCCATTTAGTCAATCGAGGTCAGGCCATGTTGGGCTTCGCTAAACTAGAAGCATTAAGCTTTGGACCAATCTTGTTCAAGCCAAGCCAAGTCAGGCTTTGGGCTTTCTATCACTTAATCCAAGCTCACCCAAATCTTAGATCAAGGCTTGGCCAGAGTACCAAAAGCAAAAGCCCGGCCCAAAGCAGTCACCCCTGCATTCCAGAGGATTTAATTACTAGCTACAAGGGGGGTTTATAGATTCAAGGTCTAATTTAAGCCTTTATAAAATGAATTATAAAAGTAGAAATCCTCCCCATTTCTATGAAGAAGGGGTTTCAATCCTTGAACCCTTAATCTATTTTGCATTCTTCTAATCATGCAATCATAGCAACACAAGGAAGATTGTTACAAATTCTCCCCTCTACACCAATGTATTTACTGTGAACTTCACACATTAAATGAAACAATTATCAACATTCAGTAGATCTGAGTTTTGGTTGATTGATGATTAACAGTCTTTTTTGTATTTTGTACGCGGTGGCTAATGGCCCAAATATGTCTTGTCTTAGTGTTTAATTACTAGAGATGATCCATCCCCAAAGTATAATGGTTCATATGTTAGTTACAAAACAAAATGATAGTGTAAGCATCAAACTCTCATGTCTGAAAAATGTATAGTTTTTTTTTTATGGCTAAAGATCTACTGGTCCTATTTGGATCCTCTGAAATTGAATTACCCTATACTCAGCTTATTGGTAGCTCCAACTAGCTGTTAATTTGTTTAAATCAGTTTGCATTATTGTTTTAGTTAAGCCTGCAAAATTTCAAACTAGCTATGCAACTGCAGGCTTTGTCTCACTAGGATACATGGGTACCAAAAGCCTTGTCTAATCTGAATCTAAACTTATTATCATACAATACTATAGATCTAATGAATTAATAGCAGTAAGAGCAAACAGGGCCAGCCTGTGTGACTCACATGGATATAATTTGGCATGCAACTGGGGGAGTGTGAAACTGATCATTTTATATATTGTTGTTTTACTTTGGATTTCATTCCAGTGTTGTGTATCTAACCCTACAATTAGAAATAGTGAATATTATTAAGGATTAACAATAACAACACCAGTGATATGACACATTAATTTCCTCCATCCACCCAATCCAAAGTCAACACTTTTAGTTCAAAGTTGGGGTTAAAATTTTCAACCCCATTAATGAATGGGATGGTTGTGGGTTGACATTACCAACCCAATTGATCCATGGTTTGATTTCTGATTGCAGCCATTAATGTCCTGCTACCTAAGAGGTAACACAACTGGACCCCTCCTGTTCCAACTCATTGTGACTCATATTTTACATTTAACTATGTGAACGAGGAATCTACTAAATATCATATAACACTTATATTTAAGTTGTTGGCATTGGATATGGATGTAAGGGCTCCCACTCAATTTCTCGTATAAGGTGAGAGATGTCTCTTATAGGAGCATCTCCCTCGTATAAATATGATTAAAGTGGATCAATTTTTATTTCTCACTTTCAATAGCCCACCTATCATAAACCCATGCTACTCATACTCTCCACTAATTGGCATCAGAGTAAAACTCACTCCAAGCTTACTGAGAGTCGGCGTTGGATTTATTACATGCAAAAACAAGATTTATTCCATCAGAATTATCAAGCATGTTGGTTCTCGATCTCATAAAATTAGGGTGGCAATGGGTCAAGTTAAAACAATGACCTTATCCGCCCTCCTATTAAGGGCAGGTTTGGTAGAGGTTACATTGGACTCTGGATGGGTCTGGGTGAAATCCTATCTCTCTAGTTAAACCCATTGATGGGAGAGGTGAAATTTCAGCTTCTGAATCTCGATTAATCGAATCTCCTGCTCCAGGTATTATTTTGAGACGTTCCGTATTTGAGACTTAGGGGTGTAAAAAAAAACCGGAAAACCGTATAACCGAACCGAACCGAACCGCGATTAATAACCGTATTTTACGGTTCGGTTACGGTTAGGGTTAGTAAAATCCAAAAACCGCACGTTTCGGTTTGGTTACGGTTTTCCGTAATAATTCACGGTTATTAACCGAACCGAACCGTATGATACGGTTTGGTTAACCATATGCGGTTAACCGTACCGTTTACAAATAAAAGATAAAATAAGGGGGTTGAATGAAATAGTTCTTATCTTATTCAATTGCTCATTATGTGTCATTTTACTTTCAATCATTCACATTTATCCCCTTATGTGAGGAAGGCATTCCACGGTTATTAACCGTAACCGAACCGTTTAATACGGTTAACCGCGGTTACGGTTTTCCACGGTTTTTGTGGGTACGGTTACGGTTACGGTTTTATAAGACAGAAAACCGCGGTTACGGCTCGGTTAACGGTTTTTTCAAATTGAGCGGTTAACCGAACCGTTACACCCTTATTGAGACTCTTTAAACGGGACTTATTGCTATTTATTCGATGATCCCTTTAGGACCCGGTCAGTGAGAATTAATTATTTGGTACAGACGGATCGGAAAAACAGCAGTAGCCACAAATAGTATTTTCAACCAAATAGGGCAAACTGTAATATGTGTTTATGTAGCTATTGGTCATGGTTTCAGGATGGGTTTGGGCTTCATCTTCCCGTCCTAATGGGTCATTATAACTATTAATTGCAAAGCCCATTAGTCATTCAAACCTTAAAATAGTACCTCATCCTGTTAGTTATCTTTTAAAATACATCTTGCCAATTAGTTAAGAAATTTTAATTGTGCTCTTTTGTGTAACCTTTCGGACCCAAGGCCCAAACCAACCCAATTCAAATAGATACAGGGTCAACCCAGTCAGGCTCAATAAATGGTGAAAAACAGGGCTTTGATTGGGACTAAACTTCCAAAGCCCAATTATAAAATGCACAGGGGCCGACCCGGCCCAGCCCTATACGAGCCTCTTCTGTGCCTGTATGATTAGCTCTTTTAACATTTTATAAACCCTCTTCCCAAAACAAGAAAAAGAAATACATTACAAGCATCCATGAGCCTAATCCCATCAATCAGCCCTATAAACATTTCATGCACCCATTAATCTAAGGTTAAGAGATTGAATTTGGCAGGTACACATACAATTGGAGAAACACACTGTGCTGCAATCACAAAGAGGCTTTACAATTTCAGTGGAGAAGGTGGTGCAGACCCTTCTTTTGATGCCTACATTTGCAGACTTCTTGAGGACCAAGTGCCACAACCCACCAGACCCTGTAACTACTGTTTTCATGGATCCTGGGAGCCTTTTTCTCCTTCCACCCTCCCATTACTATGAAAATCTCCATCAAAACAAAGGTCTCTTCCAATCAGATGCAGTGCTTCTCACCCATGCCGGTTCCGGCACCATCGGCTGCTTCAAGAACCTGAACATTTCTTTTTCAAATTCGCCCAGCAGATGAAGATGGGAGCCATTGAAGTACTCGCGCAGTACTGAGGAGGGATCAGGAAGCAATGCCATCTTGTAAATTCTTAATTGTAATTACTAATCAACATGTTGAATAGGTAATGATACTACAATTTCTATCTTATTGCAAATTAAAAACATGTTTAGTCAATTGCTTAAGTGATTCAGCTGGAATGAGACAACTAATAAAATGCTTTATGTAAGGCAAACAATTTCAAAAACAATGATGGTCTTCAACTAAACATCATAGTTGCCAAGATTATCTGCAATATGGGACTGCTTTGGATGATTCATATGTCAAAAATCAGTGTGTCTATGGGAGAACTACCCAATTGGCAAATCAGTGAACTACATAAAGGTAAATGCATCGGGAGTTGAAACCAAAAGAAAACATAAGATTACAAGAACAAAGATTAGGCAAGAATTTACCATAAGATCTCTCAAAAAGGACGCTCGGCTCTTAACATCTGAGTCTTAATGAATCCTCCATACATATCTTCGACTTCATACATTCCTATCCACCAAGAAAGTCTTACTTCCAATTGGTGAACACATGACAGGATAACAATGTAGGACCAAGAAAATCTTACTTCCAAAAATATCATCACTTCATATCATTTTAATGATTGCATAAAGTTATATAAATTAACTAAACAGCTTTTTATCTCCACCATTCTTGCCACTATTTAATAAACCAATTTCGCAGTCTTGGTCAAATCAAACATGCATGCAAAAAAGAAAACCTGAATCAAATTCAATGATAATACTATTGCTAGTTATATAATGTTACGTGTACAGTCGATATGAGGTTAGCATTAAAACAAAACACAAGGAGTGAGTTCATCATGTATATGGGCAGTGTCGATGCCGCTCCTTTTCTTTCTCATGGGAAGATGAATATGCGCTTGGGTATTCGCTGCGACCTGTAAGTCATAAACAGAGTAAGCATCCTTCAAAGAACTGTTACCACTGGACAAGTTGAAAAATATGAAAATCAAGTTGGTAAGTTGATATGCATACCTCGTGATGAATGATGCCTTGATTTCTCAGAATACCCTGCAAAAGGAAACTTAGATTAATACACCACGGCAATAAAATTGCATGAAAATGTGAAGGATCCTTGGGTTTTTTGTCATGAAATGAAGGTACTTAATATATAGGCTTCCTAATGGAAAAGTTACTTCTGAAACGTGCCAGACTGGAAGATAGTAACTTTCCAATGGGTAGGTCCCACATAAGCAGTTGCATGCCAGGAATTTGTTTGTAAGAGATACTTGGGACATCCTCTATCCATTGTGGGGCACAACACATATGTGACCTTCCTAAATGATGGGCCTTCTTTACCTTGCATGCACAGAATTGACAAGGGCAGCAAACAGTCTGGGGCAAGGACTTCTTATTCCTTCTATAACATTTGCATCAATAAATATGAATGGGTTTGTTGCCCTTACCTGAATCTTTCCCCTTTTCCTTGGCACGGTTTATCTCGTTCCCTCTCTTGCTCTTTTTGCTGTTCTCTTTCCCGGTCAGAGTCCCTACCCCTATCACGAACCTTTGCTCTCTCCCTCTCTTTCTCCCTGTTTCTCTCCCCATTTGCATCTGTTATATGACCAGGTTTGGACTTGACAGCTGTTTCTTCTTTTCCATCCCCTTCTTCGGGCACAGGTTCAATTTCATCATCACTCTTCTTTGACTCTTTCAGTTTATCTAGGGCCACTTTTATTAATGCATCCTTGAACCCAACAGCATCTTGGTTACCTACCACCTTGGGGGTCTTTGTTGCATTGGCTGCACCATTCAACAAGTTTTCCTAAGCAAGATAGAATCAATGGTCACAACCACATAATAAAACTATGGTTACAAACCTGCTATGCATTTCTAGTGAGGGAAAAAACTGGAGTATACCTTTGAAGCTTGAGTTTGAGAATCCCATTAATCGCCATCTTTACACACATGTACATATTGTGCCTTGGGAAGGCTATATAGGTGTGCAAGAACTCGACAAACCTCTTCAATTCCACTCTTATCCGCATCAAAAGCTTTCCACCAAGGTGGGCTTTCAGGCAATGGAATTTGGAACCTACGTGCAGCCGCATATACAACCCCACATGCCACAACTTCACTTTTGAATCGAACACATAAGCTTGTTCACAGACTGTTTGATAAAAGAGATGTCAAATATCCCAAATAAGAAATAAGCAGCTGAAGTCAAAGTGAGTTGCAAGCAAAGGATAACACAAATGTCAATTCAACACAAGGACCATCCCAGCAAGGTAAGCTACTACCTCAATTCCTATGAATGTTGTTCTTGCCAATTATGCAAACATGACAAACAAAATGAAATCTGCCCAGAAAGTCAAACAACAAAATTCTCTTAGGTCCCATTTGTTTGCATGGGAATTGAATGCATAGAAATTCATGGTCAAATGGGCTCCAACAAAAGCTTATTACAGAGGTTAAGGGTGAAGGATATAAGGTAGAGAAAAAGATGGGAACTAGACTTTCCTAGGCTGTGAATTATTAGGGTGATGGGTGGGTATTGATTTTTCATCTCCCCTAGATTGGTTTTCAATTAAAGGGGAGATTAGTTGATGGTCATTTTTTAATATTCACCTTTGTTTATTTATTTTTAACCACTTATAAGTCTTAGAATTCCTAGGAATTCAATTACATGAAACAAATGGACCCACAGGGTTTGGTCATAAGTAATCAACTAAAATGCCAGGTATAGCTAAGGTAATGGAAAAGGACATCAATACTGGAATAGGAAACCAAATTGCATTTTCAAAAATTCTAAAAATCAAGTATGTTTAACACAGAGGGAAATGCACATACTTCAATGAACAATGAATGAACCTTATACAATAAGAATGAGTTAAAATTATAATGCAATTGCAATATACAAAAATCCATGCATTATACGGTACCAACAGTTCATCAGCACAGTATGGTGGCAGCACCATAAGCATATGTATGTGAGTATCCTGGATAAACCTAAGATAGCACATGAATTGGCCAAGCAGGCCATTCCCATGAGCCCTTGTGTGTGGATAATGTATTTCCGTCAAAGCTATTCTCAAAAAACAACTTTCTGCTTTTCCATTGACATATGTACCAGGATGAATTTACCTACAAATAGGACTGTCAAAGAAACCACATTCACTCAACTAGCCGAAGGACCTGACCTAAGAAAACCAGGAATATGACTGTCAAAGAAACCCCATTCACTCAACTAGCAGCAGGACCTGACCTGAGAAAACCATGGGCCCTATTTTGGGCCTGTTTGACAATATTAGTTTGGATTTGAATCCAAAGCTATGGAGCTGTCAGGTAATTAGGTCAGGTCCAGCTCCATTACTTTAATCTTCAAATGGCTATCAGGCTTGAGAGCCCAACCTTTAGGAAAAAAAAAAAAAAAGAGGAGGAATGAAAATAGACCCGAGACACCCCCTCACCCTAGTTTACCCAACTACTAGGAGGACAGAAGAGGAGGGAAAAAAAGACCAGTATGGTGTGACTGTTGTCTCCACAAAATCTCCTCCTTTCTCATTAACTCTTGCAGTACCCCTTCCAAGACATTCCTTCCATCGATCTCTGACATAAAAGTGGAATCTTCCATTTGTTCCAACTGTGCTAAATCAGTCAACTATATTCTTCTTCCCACATTTCCAAATTCTGAATTCCTAGGCTCTCTCACAATTGCTTTAAGGCATACTCATGCAACTCCAATCTAATTTCCATTAAGAAGTGGGGGATACGTAAATGGTGGGGAGTAATGGAACTATAGCATTGTTAAACCATGCAGTTGATCATCAATTCTCTACAGAAAATAAATCTCCACCCTCGTCTATCATATGACCCACTAGCTCTCCACCCTTGTCCCTCCACCTTTCTTCCCCTTTCTCAAAGCCTCTACCTCTCCTCTTTCTGCAAGAAACCAGGTCAAAGATGCACAAGCATCTCCTTTAATGTATTTCAGTATTCATAAAAAAGTCTGCCAAGCCCACCTTTAAACTTGGTATCCAACCCACCAAAATTTAATGCATCAAGAGAGGCTTCTAGCCACATATTCTCAAATTTAAAATATGGTAGGGCCCTTTCTATCAAATTAACATTCACCAAAATAATATTACAATAAGATACCTCGATCAAGGTGCATTAAACATTAAAAACGGAAGGGTACTGATGAAAGAAGATAAAATAAAGATGAAGAATGTGTATTGAATGATTGTCAAACATAGACTAAAGATGAAAAATGAAAGGGTACACTTGAAAGAAGATGAAATAAAGATGTCGTTTAAATGATTGTCAAGCATAGAGTACATGAAGAAACTATACCATAATTGAAACCCAATCAAGGAATGATTAGAAACAGAAGTACAATTAAGATGATGAGAGATATAAAGCATTCAGCCCAAACGATATACCTATTTATGTAAAGGATTTGATGGGCAGGAGTGACATTGTTCAAAATTCTGAATGCAAGAATAATCAAAGAATTGCAAAATAATCTTGCAATACCTTCCTGTTGGAATAAATGAGATAAGAAAAATTGTGTATACTATCAAACTTATGGGTCATTCAATCAAACTTCAGAAGAGACTAATAAATATAAGTCTCGAGCCAATATTATAAAAAAAAAAAAAAAAAAGGATTCTCTGTTAATGCCTAGTTGTACCTACATCAGAAGCCATTTCCTATTGAGACGAACCATGGAAAAGCTTTAAAAGGTGAAAAGACTACAAATAGTTTGAATAATGCCTGTCACAAGGAGTCAAGAAAGCTAGAGGAAATGAAACCCAAATGAATATATGAAAATTATCCAAGAAATTTAAGCAGCAGTAATGAGTATAAGAGCAGTGTTTGCGAGGATAACTGTTTCCACCCAAAGTAGGGTTGCAATGTTGCACCAAGGGTCCACTTTGAGCAGCCATATATTTCCCTTTGTTATAATCAATTTGACAGCAAAAATCCATGATGAGATTGCTTGGTGAGTAATGTTTGCAGATGGTGCATTGGTAATAAACCAAACGAAAAATCTATTAAATGACAACCAAAATTCTGAACAAAGACTTCTGAGTCAAACATTTTAGAAATTCAGTAAAAAGAAGCCTGAATATATGAGCTGCAAGTTTACATGAGCTAATGATATTGAGGATGACAAAAAACTGAAAACCACCTAGTGTCACAGTTTGATAGATGTTAGTGTTTAATAACTATAGAACAAAGCAGATGACCTCAGGATGACATTTCAATGTTAAGGGGAAAAGTGAAGATAAGGTGGCAAACTGTTATGTGGGTGTCTTATGCCACTTCAACTATATGGACATTTTTATGAGACGACAATTAGAGATGAATTGCCATATAGAACTAAATGTTGCGCAACAAAGTCATAGCAAGAAAACAAAATGCATGTAGCTGAGATGCTGTACTGAGACAGATTAATGGATTGACAAAAAAGGAAAAAAATTAGGAACGTGGTATGATTAAGACTGGAAATAAGCCCTCTACGATGATGAAGTAAGAATTAAGAGAAGGGTGAGACCGAAGAGAATTTGGAATGAAATAGTGAGAAGGAACTTGTTAGACATCAAAGTGATAGAGAACATAGGCATTTATAAATTGTATACATTAACAGATGATCGAACATACGATAAAATCAAAATGGCTGAAGTGGAGACTTGCTTCGGAAGTGCTTTGTGACCGACAAATGCCAACAAGATTGAAGGGAGAATTTTACAAGACAACAATTAGACCAGCTATGACCTATGGAACAGAATGTTGGCCAATCAAGAAGCAGCATATGCACAAAATGGATGTAGCAGAGATGAGAATGTTGAGGTGGATGTATGATAAAACTAGGAATGCTAGAATTAGAAATGAGCGCTTTCAATAGCATTTAGGGATAGCAACGTTTAGGAGATAAAATTAGAGAAACTCGCTTGAGATGGTTTGGGCATGTCCAACGGAGGCCGGTAACGCTATTAAAGAAAAGTTTGGCCATGAAGGTTGATGGCCCACCAAGGGGAAGGGGTAGGCGAAAGAGGACGTGGATGGAAGTAGTAAAAATAGATATGAAGAAGTGTAACTTATCATATGATTTGGCTCAAGATGGATAGGAATGGAGACACAGAATTCGTGTAGCCGATCCAATATAGTTGGGACAAGACTTTGATGATGATGATACATTAATAGATGAAACACTTAAACTCATAAGCTAACCACAAATAAATGGATGATGTGATCAAGATGACAACAAACATATAATTTAGTGACAACAAAGACATAATTTAAGGAACAAATAGCATCCAAATGGCCAACACACTCATGGTTGAGTGGTGTTGGCACCTCGGTATCACACACATGCCCAGAGATTGATCTTCGGGTCTTCAGGTTGATGGTATCACTCCAGCCCAGCAATATATATATATATATATATAGAGAGAGAGAGAGAGAGAGATGCTCCTATGAGAGTTGATGAGTCCTGAAAAGTGCACATTTTCATACACATTTTGGACTATTTTAAGGGCTTATTGATATTTAAGAGCTTTATTTAATGTCAAATCATGTTTTTATACATTTAGAGTCCATTATAGTGCATTCATGCATAATTTGCTCAAAAATCACAACTTTTGCATAAATTCATGAAACCTGCCATTTTTGGAGATTTATTTTGGGAAAATCGGTAATTATGGGTGCATCAAGTAGGGTCCCATGCATCGTCCATTTAAATTCCTCACATAGAATTATTCTTGAATCCATTTGTTTTAATTTGTGTAGGAGAAATTAAGAATGGGACCCACATTGGTGAAGTGTGAGAGAAATCAAGGGAATGACATCTTTCATGGTGGACCCACATATCTTGGTATTTTTGAAGAGTTTGACGAGTCAACAATGAAAAGCTAAATTTGTAATTTCAAATTCAAGAAAGGAAACTTCAGATTTGGTAAGATCTAATTCTTACAAAGTTTGAAAACTCAAAAATCAAGAAAGATATTCAAGAAAGGAAAGTAAGCTAAAAGAGTTGATTACCCAATCAAAGAAGCTTGGAAGCAAACCAAAGATGGAAGGAGAGTCAAGAAACAAGGAAAGAAAGATCCCAAGATCTCTTTGGATGTCCACATGGGTCCCACACACCCCATTGCACAATTAACATTCCATATGTGCACAATTATTTTCGGATTTTTCAGGGGCAGCAAGATTAAAATGGCCATAACTCTTAATCCAGCCATCAGATTAGTGCAATCTATACACCGTTGGAAAGCTCTTTTCGAGTAGATATCTTTAGAACCCAAGATTGTGTCAATCGGAGCTAAAACGAGGAAGATATGGCCTCTGGAAGTTGGTGCTATAATTTCTACTCGGGATTGCAATTTTGCACATGGAAAGCACAAAAAAATCTCTCACTCACCTTGCTATTTCTTTGAAGACTTGTTGGCCAAGGAAGGGACTCTTCATACAAAGAAGATTGCATGCTACAAACTTGGAGCAAAGAAGGAAAGAAAGAGAACCAAAATCTATAAATTGAAGGCAATAGCATCCATCACCTCTCATGGGAAGATAGACCAACTCTCTCTAGAATTACTACTACACTCCATCTTCTTCCTCTCTCTCTCTCTCTCCATTGAAGTCCTCAAGGAGATTTGGCCAGAAATCACACTACCCCCTTGGGTTTTTTCATCTAGAAGAGGCTTCTCATCCTAGTATGTAATCGTCATTGTTTATTTTTTATATCTTATGTAAGACTTTGCATATTAGTAAAATTGTTTCTTACTCTTTCAATTTTTTTCTTTCTTGCCCTTGGGTGATTGGTGCTTGTTTTATGTTTCTTTTCTTGTTGGTGTTTGGATTGACGACCCAAAGGCCCTAAGAGCATGATTCAAATTATGACCCCGCTTAGAAAAGAATTTTGAAAGAGGAGAATACACTTCCACACATTTAAATTTATGTTCTTCCATACATTTAAATTATTGTTAAAACCACACATTTACTTTTCTTGTTTTTACCACACATTTAAATTCTTGAATTTTTGTTTATTGTCTTTATTTTTATGATCAATTCAATTTTATGTTTATTTTGTGCATAGTTTATGGTTGAAACTAGTTAGCATTGCATGCATATTCATATTGGTGGAGTTTAGACATGTATAAGTTGCTGGAATTGGAGTTTTAAATTGAATAAGCAAGAAAAATCAGAGGTTTGAGTCCATAATCTCAGCAAAATAATTTTTGGAAATTCGGATCCCAATATAAAGTGCACAATTCAGCACTTTATTGCAGGAATTTCAGGACAGATTTTGTGTAAAAAGTTTGCAATTAGAAACCTGATCAAAACAAATTATTTTTCGATGAAACTAGGGGAAATTAAAGTTTGATCAGTTTATTTTCAAACCCCAGAATTTCAAGAAAAAATAGTTTTGGAAAGATGGTGATCCAGTGGCTTAAACATGGCTGGTCGGACCCACCTGTGTGCAGAATTTCTGCACAGTTTTTTTTAGGTCATGTTCATACACTCATATCTCATTCGTTTTAAATCGTTTTTCACTTCCGTTTTTTTTATTTGATTCATGCATCATTGTAGTTCAAAACCCAACCATTAAACTCAGTTTTAGGTTGCATTAGATTAGGAAAAATCATGCATAAAAACAGTCTCGCATACTAGTTTTCTAGACTTAGAATTTTCTAGCACCTCATGGCATACATTGCATTACTAACTTTCTAACTTTAGGATTAGTTTCTAATTTTTTTGTTTTAGATTATTTAGATAATTTCCAGAAATAAAAGATCTTTCTAATTTTTGTTAATTGAAGATTTTAACTTAGGAAGTTTCTTAAGATTTGGAAATTTTTGGAAATTCTAACATAAGGTATGATTGGCTTAATGCTTTCTAAATTTGTTATGATTTGAAAATCTTTATTTATTTGGAAAGTCCTTAACTTTAGGGAGTTGATTAACTCAATGCACTAACTTAGGAAATATATCAACCGTAATTGACTAACCTAGTTTCTAATCTAGGGAACTAATTTAGTAAGGTTTTCATGCTAATTTTAGAAAGTAGGTTGTTTTATTTTTGAGTGATTTGATTTGTTACTGATCTTTGTTGAGCATGTTTTGATTGATTTGGTTTCTAACTTAGGTTTATTTTATTTATTTATTTTTTATTTAGCTTCTTAGTTTTATTTTTGGAATGTTTCTAATTTGATGTTCTAATTTGTGTGTTATTTTGTAGCAACTCGTGATTCATTTTAGATTTGGTTTTTAGATTTAGGAAATTTTATTTTTGGAAATATATTTAATTTTAATTTAAAGTAGGAATGATGAATGTACTTTTCTAGATTGTAGGCTAAAATTAGATTTTATTTAGGGCAGGTGACAAAGTTGGAAAGCCTTATCTCTAAAGCTCCCTGTGGATCGACCTGGTCTTACCAGTTTTATTACTACAATCGCACCCTACACTTGGGTTCGATCAAGAGTAACTCTCACAGTACTATAAGAATAAGGGTGGGGGCCCTCACATCCATATCCAATGCCAGCAGCCTAAATGCGAGGGCCCCCACCATTTACTTTCATAGTACCGTGAGAGTAACTCTCAAAGGAGCATATATATATATATATATATCCAAATGAATGAGATCATGGAAGCATATCATATTCTAACTAGTAACTGAAATCACCATTCAAAAAAAAAAAAAAAAAATCTAGTTCATGAAATCATCATGGAAATGTTCAAGAAAATGACTAAAAGGCAAAACAAAATGCACAACAAATTCAACCACACAACATAACTAGCAACTACATAGGAAGTTTTGTTTGTACCAATCATTGGCTAGATTCCAAGCTTCCCGTCTCAACTCTCTCAACTCTGGAGAGATCTCAAGGGTAGCTAGGCAATTAGATATGAACTTGTGAGGGTGCTCCACTTGACAGATAAAGCCCATTTCTCTAAGTAAAAGCCGCTCTGTTCTACTCAAATCCATCTTCAATTCTGAATATTTCTACAAGGAAAGAAAATGGAAATAAAACTAAAAAGTTCAACAAATTTAAAGTGAAACTACAACTAGAAATTATAGGACTAAGACTGACCAAAGTCTCAAAATTAAAAAATATATATTTTTGACAAGTGAGTGAATATAAACCCTTGGAGAGAATGGAACGCAGATAATCACTAGAGGTCGGTGTAGAAAATATTGCAAAAATATATTGGCAAATTCTTACCTTGGAGAAGGGATCCAAGTTCTCTATTGGCAAATTCTCCCTCCTACATTCCATTCTATGGAAGACCCTGAGAACATGCTTAGCTTTTCTTGGATTTTCCTCCAGCTTTGATGCAAGCCAAACACAACTAGCAGCAACCCTCTATGGTGGAATAAAAAAAAACAAGACCATTGTCAATAAAACAATTATTTAGTACAGAAGAAAAGAAAGAAACAGATAAATATTAATCCCATATTTCCTACAAACTTGTATTTTTATAGATAAATATAAATCCCATAGTTGCTACTTAAAATAGCTCTTACCTGATCAAGGACTATTACATTACATACCATGGTACAAGCAAACAATGTCTAACAAATACAATATAAGATGAACAAGAAGAAGATGGATCTGACCTTGACATTAGAGCCAGCAAATGATTTCTTGCAATAGAATCGGTGGAACAGAACCTGCCCTGTAGCCATTACTGCTTGAGGTCTGTTTATTAATCACAATTAAGATAAATCATAAAAGCAACAAAAGGACTTCTTATTAAAAAATTCAAAATATATTAATAAAAGTGAAAACAAAAGGATGAAAAAATTTAGTAAGGTAAAAGTCTAAATGGACAGAACTTTGGGATCGGTCCAAAGACCGGTCCCAAAGTCTGTCCATGTAGCACAGCTCTTTAGTAAGCAACCAAAGGATACAATCTGAGCAAAATTCCACTTTCTTGGATGAGATCACATCCATAAATCCGAAGTGTTGTTTCTATTGATTCGTCTATGCCATCTTTCCTAGAGGGTGAGTTCTTAAGTTGCGCATCCGTCAGGTAGAATGTATCAATCGCTGTGTAAATCATTCTTCACCACAAACATCAAGCAACAGCAACTGGCTGGAATTAATTACTGCCAAAGAGGGGGAAAACCGAATATCAAACAACCACCACAAAGAATTTAATACATTTTCAACAAGAACGTTCACTAATCATACAAAACTCAAAGAGACCCACTTACAAATATCACAAATCTGAAAGGTAAAAAAAAGATGAGGAAACCAATATTAGATCAATCCTACGGTGCGACTAACTCCTATTGGAGTAAAAATTGGGGATAACCCATATACTTGGAGGATGTTCATTTTTTAGCAGCTCAGATTTTCAATAAGTGGGCCCCATTGTAGAGTTCTACTCCTACTAAGGATTTCTCCAAGTCAAAGGCTCATTTTTATTAGGGGACTTATTTTAATTGTACCTGCTAATATGGCTCGCTTACAAGAAATTCTAAACCACTCAAAATAAATATGCGCTCCTAAGTGGTCCCTCCAAAAATTTTACTCAAATAATTTTTGGTCACTTATAGAACTTGCAAAATGAAATATAAAAATAATGTTTCATGGTAGTCAATTTAAAGATGAGCACAAGTCTTATTGGTTATTTTTCAAAAAGTTGATATGATGGTGATTTTAAGTGGTCTAAACTTTAAATATGGGCTACATTAATAGATTTATAAATTGTAAGAATTGGCCCAAAAATTAAACACTAAACATATTCAACAGTTAAAGACCAAACGGTGATGCAGAATGTTATAACTTAGGGGGACCAATATCTTGGTTTATAGTATATACTAATGAAAAGTAAAATATATATATATGGCTTTCTAGCATTTTTCCAATATTCTTGATTTTTATGATATTTCTTCAATTTTTTGGGGCTTAAAAAAATTCACTCCATGACAAATTGCTACACAATGCCGTGTCGTATCAATTTTTGGGGTCAATCGCGACAACGACTAATATCACGATTTTGAACGATAGTTGGCACACGCCCCTCACCTCACACATACGTGCAGCTAATGAGTTCGCACTCGCCCTAATTCAAACTTCTTTGACTGTTGCTGATGAATTGAATAAAAAATAAAAAAGAAAGAAACATTTTAAAGTTTTAAAATTGTCAAATTGTGGCCCTAGTTTAAGGTTTAGGATGAGTTGATGGGAATCATTTTTGGCCAACACCTAGATAACAGCAAAACTTCCACACACCCCAACCCTCCCTCTCTTCTCTAACCCCTCATAAAAAAAAAAAAAAAGAATATGGTAGACACAGAAAAATGTCTACTTCCTGTACAAAACCCAATAAATCCTCTCAAAACACGGCCTACTTAGATAGCATGGAAATCAATTCATCTTCTATGAAAATTACCACAAACAGATATACTAACCAGTTCTTCAATGAAGCATAGTCCCAACTAATCCAATAAAATCATTGACAGAAAAGGGACTAGAACTTTAAAATGGGTTGAGGCAAAAAATAATAATAAATGAAAAAAAAAGAAAACCACAGCTGTCATGGACACAAATAAGAAAATTAGGACAAAACTCTCAATTACTCCAAATCCTTGACATGTCCATAGATACAAGTACTTCAATCATAACAAGCCATTGATATTAATTCAATGAAACAACCAATGTCTACACCATTATATGAATTTCAAGTATTTCAAAAGGGGAAAAAAGGATTTCCTCAAAACATTCATTTCTTGGCATGTAATGTGTGGGAGACTGGTAACATTTTGTCATCATCACATGATATGTAACTGTAAGCGTATAAATTCATAAAAACGAGAGTGCATCAAATAGGTTTTGGTTTCACACAGAATGAAAGGAGAAATGCATGACACTAAGAACAAGATCATTAAAAAAACATAAAGAGATATTCAATAAAAAAATTATACAAAAAATATATATAAAAAATATTTGCAGCTGAACACAAGCAGATCAAGTTTAAAACAGGTTCTGGATGTTGCACCGAAAATGGAGATAAAGAAATGAGGATAAATCAGGTCCTGATTCAATAGATATGGATTGGGGAAAGGAAGAAGATATATAATTCAAAAATGAGGTTCACAATTCTGTGGATTATCCAAATTAAAAGACAAAGAAGGTTTTGGGCATGTTAGAGTCAGGATTTCAAAGAAAAAGACCAAGAAGTGGAAGAAAAAGGGAGTGGGAGATATAAAGGACTTACAATCATAATGTGAACACTAGAGGACTTACACCTTCATTCCCGATATAAATGGGTTCTGTATTACCTTGGAGAGATAATCATGTTGAGAATTTTCAAAAATAGATCTAATTTTTAAATTCTAATTTACAATTAGTGTCTCCCAGTAGAGTGTTTGGCGAACATACAAATAAAAGCTTATAAGAGGGGGCATTTTTCTGTCTTTCGCGAAAATTTGGTTTTTAATAAGATAAAAGGCTTGCCCCCCTTTCATCATTTATACTATCCATAAAACAACCATTATAGACTTTTTCCTGACATTCAGGAAATTCTTTATCAACCAATTTCATGATGTCACAAACCCAACAACACCTCTAATGGAGTATGAGAATAAAGGGCTTAAATTTATGGTCAATGCCAATTCAGGCATGGTTGATGCGTGTGATGGAATTGAATTTATCAAAGCTGGGCCCATCTGTACAGAAACCCATTTGGAGTGCTCATCAATCACTTGAATACATATTCACCTCAACTTAAGAAAGCACAACTTTGGTCATTGACTTTGGCAAGTTATTATAGTTTAATATTGTCATAAGGAACATATCTAGTTGCAGACTGCAAAGACATCATAGATTGCTCCTTATCAAAACCTATCTAGAGACAACAACCAGGTCATGATCCATGGCCTAGCCATCTTTCTCCTGGATGATAGTGACTCCCCAATGCTTTTGTGCATATTCAATGACCCCCTTCAACTCCAAGCCATTGGTCTCTTCAACCAACAACTCAACAGCTCCAAGGGGAAGATTGAGAGTCCCCTTCTCTCCTCCTACAACTTAACATCTCGTCTTCAACCAACAAATCTATATACATGAGAGAAATTTTTGCCTTTTTCACTCAATTGCAATGTGGTTGTGTTCATGGTGGAGAGAGAGATCATTCAGACTGGAGTTGAGGCCCCATCTCATGTGTGAAACCCAAATTGGCATTGATTGCATATTTACCAACCCCACCATGTAATGTGTGGCACTGGCACCACAACCTCCAACCCTCAATGTTTCCAAACCACCCATCAACTGGGTCCCACAGTTTCCTCCACCACAAACTGCTTCTCTCTGTCTTCAAAATTCCCTCTCCTCCCCTCTATATTGATTACTACAAACAAACACTAGAAAAAAAAAAAAAAAGTAAAACTTCCCAATCCATTTAAAAATCCCCTTTCTCCTAATAATCCTTTCTACATTTCTAGATTAATCAATTCTCAACCCCCACAAGCCTCTGAATTGAATCAATCAACCCCCTTTCCCTCTCCTACTCCTTTACCAAAATCAATCAAAACAATCATGGATTTATAAAAACAGAAACAGAAGAAACCCCAAAACAATTCTTCCTCTTCTCTCCCCTCAAACACCACAAACAACGCAAAGACACAAAACCATCATAGAAAGGAGAGGAGGGGTAGAAGAAGAAAAGGCAATGTGAAGGTTTAAGCATACCAAAAACCAAGAAAGCTCAAAACCCTAGTACCGGTGGTAGTTGATGGCAGAAGGCGAGGTGGTGTTGAGCGTTGACCAGATTAATCATTGTGTTAAGGACCCAAAATTGACAAGAAATTCGACTCCTTCTGAGAGACAAGATCCCTCTAAAAATACATGCAACTTTCTACAATCGAAGTTCCATATTATAGAAAAAAAAAAAAAATATATATATATATATATATATGGAAATTTTCACATCGTATAAGAATTTTGGCTTATTTTTTAAAAATTAGATAAGGATTTAAATATTTTAAAGAGGATTTAATCGAAAAAAATACTTAATGCGCACTTGTGACGTGATCAAACACTTTAAACGGTGGTGCACCAATTATAGCAATTGGGCCGAATTTTCATTTTTTTAACATATTTGGCACACGTCGGTGCCGTCCTTATTTACACAAAAAGTTATAACTTTTTCAGGTGTTCTCGAGAAAAAATTCTAAGTCGTAGTGTAAAATAAAGTCATCACCTACGCAGGCTTTCTATTTTTTTGACCAAAAGTTGTGACTTTTTCACGCGTCCTCGGGAGAAAATTCTAATTCAAGGTCGGTGATAACCTTAGCAGTGTAAAATAAGGTCATCACCAAAGCAGTCATCATCGGCGCAGGTTTCCTATTTTTTTTTTTTTACCAAAAGTTATATTCTTTTCCAGGCATTCTTTGAAAAAAAAATCTAAGTCAGGGTCAGTGATGACCCTAACAGTCTAAAATAAGTGATACAGCATCGATGATGACGTTGTATAAATTTGGAAAAAAAAATCCTAAGGAAGGGGACCGATACATTTACATCAAAATCCCCCTATGTGCTTCAAATACAACATTTATGAATTTAAAAACAAGCAAAAACATTTCATGCATTCAATTGACATTCAATCAATCAGTCCATCAACATCTTATATACATTTACTTAAATTGCATGCACACCTCCTAAGTTTAAAGTAATAAATTGACAACATCCACAACATAACCACTTCAATTACAAGTTACATTATGATCAATATACAAGAACATATATAGCACAAGAAATGTAAGGGAAGGTTCACTGCAAGTCGGGCGACAAGACCAGGATTGGAGAAAGATTAGGATAAAGCATTCAAATATAATCACTCCTGCGAAAAATGACAGTTTGAATAGCGTTAGCCATAGATCCAAAGAAAGTTCAACTTATTAGTGGTTGTATGGAAGAGGGTATACCAAACCGCATTCCATAACGGTGGAAATGTCATGCTCTTGCTTGCACAAATGTTTGGTTGATTGTGAATTTGAGGTACTAGCCTCGTTGCAGGGCAATTCATCCTTGCTTGTATTATCTTTAGAAATCTATGTACATCAAATTATGCATGATAGCATTAAATGTTATGAAGGCAAGCATACATAAAAACTGTTCACAAGACGGAGATAGTGAACACTACAAATTTTCATGCTTATATGGATTAGTGAACACTAAAAAATGTACATTTCATAACAATCCGATATTAGAGATAGATTACACCCACTTGAGATAAGAGATAAATAGCTTTGTCTAACACCACAATTGTTAAAGTTCATAAGGGTAAATTGTTGATTTTGCAAGTATAGGATGTATTATCGGTTATTTGCAACCAATTACATTTTTTAATATTATTGATTTTACTTATTAATTGCATTGTATAAAAAAATATGTACTAAAAATTTGGTGCATCTCCAATTTTTACTCTCTTTACAATTTTCGCATTACAAATTTAGTTGGCTGCTTGCCTGTGCTCAATACGGATTTCTCTTTGCTAGTAAAGTACGAGACCAATATCATTCTAGTTAAATTATCCTAACATTTTTATTTTATAACCCTCATCTTTGTATATGAACCATTAACCAAACTAAACCAAACCAAACCAAGCCTTTTCCCACTAGATGGGGTCGGCTACATGGATTTGACGACGTCAATCAAATCTGTTTAGGGCCATGTCCTTCGTTAGATCCATGTAGGCAAGGTCATGTTTAATAGTTTCTTTACAACTTCTCTTGAGTCTCCATTTCCCTCTCCTAGTCCTGGCAATCTCCATGCTTTCACACATTTTAACAGGTGCCTCCGTTTGACGTCTTCGAACATGGCAGAACCACCTCAGTCGATTTTCTCTCATTTTTTATTCAATCGGTGCTATTCCTACTTTGCCCCTAATCTCCTCATTCCAAATTCTATCTCTCCTTGTGATTCCGCACATCCATCTTAGCATTCTCATCTCCGCAACTTCTATCTTCTTAATATGATTATGCTTTACTGCCCAACACTCTGATCCATATAACAACGCTGGGCATACCGCATCCCTATAATACTTTCATTTAACCTTAGGGGGGACTTTCCGATCACACAAGACGCCCGAAATACTCCTCCATTTGGTCCACCCGGCCTAAATCCTGTGACTTACATCAGTATCAATCCCTCCATCCTGTGACTTACATCCTATTGTATATGAACCATTCATTTGATAAGTAGTCCGATTAAGAAGAGTTTCATTATTGATCGCATGGTGGTTCCCTGATAACAGTTTCAAACCTGGTTCAACTAAAATGTGGTTTCATAAAGAAACTAGTGACTATTTTTGGAACGCGAAGTGGCCTAGTTTTGAGTTGCTTAACTAAGACATATTTTCCACATGAATCCCATGCATTTGGGCTGCATCAGTGAGGTAAGTTTTGACAACAGACAAAAAGACCAATCAAATAAAAGAAAATTAATTAAACCATAATCTTAATTTAATTACAGATCCGACTGAACACCGAAAAACAAAATGAATCTGTTATTTTAAAGCTTTGGGACCAAAATCAACTCAATCCATTTTACAAAACAAGAAAAATGAGCAAGAAGAACAAATTCATTCTAACTGCCAAAGACAGTAACTGTTCCGGAACCATCATCTTCTCAACTCAAAAAACGATAAATTCTGAATCTTACAAACCCTAGTCCATTCAAACGAACAATATACAAATTCCACAACAACGTTGAAGCCCATGCACCATGCACTTCGATGTCATATGCGGGATGGCGAGAGAACCAAAAGGAAGGAAAATGCAAAAACATAGAGAAATGTTCAAAATTGGAAGGAGATACATACCACTACAGTCAAGATGGAAAAAACGGACGATGGAAATACCGATCAGGAGCAAAAAGATGCAGTTGAGGAAGAAGTTTGAAGCCTGGTGCAAGTGGAAATGGCTGCTACTATGCAAGAGCACTCATCCAAGGTCAGTCTCGGCGGTATACTGGAAGAGAGAATAAACGAATGAGAAGAAACAGGGTGTCACGCCCCGAGATCTAAGGCTCTTGGGACCCTCAAATTTTGTGACGCGACGGTCCAACTTCATGTATTGATTAAATTATGTCACATAAAAGAAATTAATAACTCAAATATATCATTACACACTAAATAAACCATCCATAAATAATATGGCAATCTCATAATGTCTTATATTTAAACTAGGAATCCAAATGATCCATGAACTAAATACTTTCTCAAATCTACTAGCTAATAAAATAAAGTGATGCGCTGCTCATGTCTCTGGCCAACCCTATAGACATCTTAAGGTTCCTTAGATTCTGAATCCACCTCAAAATCTGAAACAAAAGAACAAATCACACATTCGAGTAAAACTCCACAAGTAAACAGACTATGAACCTGTAGCAAACGATTTTTCAGTCAATTGATAGCAAATTTAATCTATGAGTCATTGATGCGCAAATATTCTAAAGCCCAAATGCCATGATCGAGGTAATCAAAATAACAAGGCGGATTTGATGGAATGATATCAGATTAATAGAGAAAAATACCCTGAATTAAAACCAAGATAAGGCACCTCCTCTGCAAACTAAATTAACAAAGTATGCTTGCTAAAATTGACCAAATCACAAAGGTACCCGCCACGTACACCCATTTCATAATCACAAATAACTGGCATGAAGCCAACGTTACCGGTAACCAAACCAAATCAAAACAAAAATGGAGCTAGTTGCAGACTAGTAATTTTCTTACAAAGGGGTTCCCAATTCCCAATTGCATACCCAAAAGGGCTAAAGTCCGCGTGTGAGCGTCCCCACGGTGTGTTCCCATACTTTAGAGGATGCCTTAGAGGTCAATAGTATATATTTTTAAAAGTTCGATAAAATGGGTTGAGGCAAAAAATAATAATAAATGAAATAAAAAGAAAACCACAGCTGTCATAGACACAAATAAGAGAATTAGGACAAAACTCTCAATTACTCCAAATCCTTGACATGTCCATAGATACCTCTACAGTCAAGATGAAAAAAACGGACGATGGAAATACCGATCAGGAGCAAATAGATGTAGTTGAGGAAGAAGTTTGAATCCTGGTGCAAGTGGAAATGGCAGCTACCATGCAGGAGCACTCGTCCAAGGTCAGTCTCGGCGGTATACTGGAAGAGAGAATAAAAGAATGAGAAAAAACAGGGTTTCTAGCCCTAATAGGGTTCGTGGACAGGGTCAACACCGACTTTATGAAGTGTAAATAAGGTCGGCACTGACGATATGCCAAATAGGTAAAAAAAAATTTGAAAATTCAGCCCAATTACTCTAATTGGTGCATCATCATCTAAAGTGTTCGATTGGGTCACATGTGTGCATTAAGTGTTTTTTTCGGTTAAATCCTCTATTACAAAAGAGTACAGGGCCTCGTGAGTTGAAAGAAAAAAGGAAAAACGGACTAGTGAGAAGTCATGTTGAATGCAGTTTTTTTTTTTTTTTTTAACTCAGCATATCTAGCCGCTCTTAGTTTTTCGTAATTTTCTCGAGATGTACACCAAGACATAGGCTAAAATTTGGACCTATAGCCATTTTCACTATTTCAAAGAGGATCAACGGTTCTAATCATGATTGTGGGACCCATAAAAGTCCAAAAAATGTATATCAATGGTACTGTGGTTTTTTGTGAATATCTCGAAGTCAGAGAAAGATCAACGGTTCAAATTTGGACACATGGTCATATTTGGTCTTTTTAAGATTTCTAACGGATTAGATCATCATTTATGATCCCAGAGTTTTAAACAAATGGTGATGCAGAAATCACCACATCATGTACCGTAGCCATGCACGTCTTTGTGCTTCAAACTTATAACTTTGTTTCGATTATCACCCTTTTTATTGTTTTCTGAAATAGATGTGTTCCGTCTTTATGCATTTTGGAATGGTGGATGCTGTTGAAGTTACCCACCATACCATCTTTTTACTTCTTTTTTTTTTTGCTATCGGAGGATTCTCAATCATTTGCGCTGGACTGATTCCTCCTGGCCCATAGGGAACCGAGTAAACTCCCTTGTAGCTGTAGTGTGATAGTGTAATTTTGAACCTACAACCTTCAGGTGCAAACTATGGTCCTAGGCCAATTGAGCTCCCCCTCGGGTTCAGTAGTTTTTACATTTTGAAACCTCTTTTAGACAATAAACGATGGATAGTAGAGTTGCAGGCACATAATCAATACAATACGAATCTTGTGTGTAACTGTTTGGACGAATCTGGGGTCGCCACATGTGGGACCGGAGAAAAGAAAAAAGCAAGTTCTCTTTCGCGCCCTTTTCATTGTTTTCTGAAATAGACGTGTTCTGTCTTTACGCATTTTTGGAATGGTGGATACTATTGAAGTTACCCACCATACCATCTTTTTACTTTTTTTTTTCTTTTTGTTTTTTGCTATCAGAGGATTTCCAGCCCTTTGTGCTGGACTGATCCCTCCCGGGCTGATAGGGAACCGAGTAAACTCTCTTGTAGCCTTAGGACAATTGAGCTCCCCCTCGGGTTCCGTAGTTTTTACATTTTGAAACCTCTTTTAGACAATAAACGGTGGATAGTAGAGTTGCAAGCACATAATCAATACAATACGAATCTTGTGTGTAATTGTTTGGATGAATCTGGGGTCGCCACATGCGGGAGCGGAGAAAAGAAACAACCAAGTTCTCTTTCGCGCCCTTTTCATTGTTTTCTAGAAATAGACATGTTCCGTCTTTATGCATTTTGCAATGGTAGATACTGTTGAAGTTACCCACCATACCATCTTTTTACTTTTTTTTTCTTTTTATTTTTTGCTATCGGAGGATTCCTAACCCTTTGTGCTGGACTGATCCCTCCCGGGCCCATAGGGAACAGTGTGATATTGTAATTTTGAACCTACAACCTTCAGGTGCAAACTGTGGTCTTAGGCCAATTGAGCTACCCCTTGGGTTCAGTAGTTTGTACATTTTAAAACCTCTTTTAGACAATAAATGATAGATAGTAGATTTGCAGGTACATAATCAATACAATACGAATCTTGTGAGTAACTGTTTAGACGAATCTGGAGTCGATACATGCGGGAGCGGAGAAAAGAAAAAAATAAGTTGTCTTTCACCACCCGAATCTGGAGTTGCGACATGTGGGAGTGAAGAAAAGAAAAAAAACAATTAGGCCCGCCCGCCCACCCCCCCACCTAATCTGGAGTAGCGACATGCGGGAGTGAAGAAAATAAAAACAATTAGGCCCAACCAAACCCAACCCCCCCCCCCCCCCCAACAAAAAAAAAAATATATATATATAGATACGGGAATAAACCCCACCCCACCCCACCCCCCAAAAAACAACAACAACAACAACAAAAAAAAAAAAAAAAGAAAAAAGAAAAAAAAAAAAAAGAACTAGATGCGAGAACCTAATTCCCCACTAGATGCGAGAGAACCTGATTGGTTTTCTCACTGTAGGATAAATCGTAGTCCTATAAGTAAACGATGCGGCCTCTAACCCATTGTTTGGGAAGGGGGGAAAATGAGAGGAGGAAAGGGGGGGGGGGGGAGGAATTTTTTTGGAGGGTGTTCGAGAAAGGGGGGAGGGAAAATGAAGGGGATCGGGTGGGGGGAAAATGGGTGCAAAAATTTTCCCTTCAAAACTGGGGGAAAATGGGGGAGAGGAGGGGAAAATGGCTAAAATAACAAAATTGCCCTTTTATATGTAAAAGATAATTTTAAAGTTTTTATAAAAGTAAGGACAAAACGGTAATTTTCTCTCTATCTCACAAACAAACAAAATCCTACTTTTTCACTTTTCTTCCCTCTATTTTTTGACTTTCTAAACAAAAAGAGATAAAATTAATTTTCTCTCCCCTCTCCTCCCCTCCCTTCCCCTCTCCCCTCCCAAACGGACCGGAACGAATTAAGGTCATAGTCCTGTCCCATCAAATTCAATTGAGAAGTGCATGTATATCTTCTATGACCCGTCACTGCCATGCACCTATCCATTTCAATGCCAAATTAAAAGTTGGGGTGGCCAATTTGTATTGACCGTCCATAAAAAGTCTTGGTGTCGGTGGTCATTCAATCTCCTCCACCCGTGATTCACATTTGATGTGATTTTGATTGAATGTATAAGAGGGGCCCACAGCCATTTCTCAAACGTGCGTTGGACACGTTGAAACGCATGTCCAAAGTGGGTGCGACCAATCATAGTGCAAAGACGGTTGTGATGTAATCACATTTCACATTTGTAGTGGCTGAAAAACGCACCACCTGAAGCCTTGAACCACATAAATTCAGCAAAAGTCATGTGTGGATGAGAGCTTTGATTTAATATGGGTCCCCACATAGTGCAGGGTTCGACGTGGCGTGCAAGGATGGGAGTCATGTGTGTCTCCACTTGGATTATATCATGGAGTGGAAGAATGTACACTGAAATCCATTTATTAAAAATGAAAGCCGGTCAAAATGAATGCCCTTCTCACGCATGAGATTTTTCTTTCCAGAGAATACGAATCCCCTGTTTGGATCAATAAAAGGGTGATACATGAACTTATTGAGTTTAAAAAACGGTGTTGTCTTTAACCCCCTGAACCTTGTTTAGACTAAACAGGGGATCCGGTTTTGATTCCGGTTCCAAGGCGGTTAAGTTGATCATGTTGTAAATAATGTGATTAATGAATACAATTAATAATCTATATTATTATGTATTTACATTGATCATGTTATTAATAATATGCTGATTCTAATGGTGAGACTAAGTGCATGTTTGGCTGGTCTAATTTTTCCCTCTATTTCTCCAAAATTGATAGGGGTTTTTAAACTCTATTTCTCCAAAATTGATAGGGGTCTTTAAAAAAAGAGTGTTTGGCACCACCTTTCAGCCTCTACCTATTTTAGAGAAGTAGAGGCAATGTCTCTACTTTCCACGGCCCCCTTGATGAGGTAGTTGAGAAATAGAGGAAAAAAAGAAGATGCGGAGCTACAATGTTTTGTGCATAATCATGCTCAGTTTCCTTTTTTCAAATTTTCTCCAAATCTGAGAGGGCGAATCAAAATTCAAACCGTCTAAAATGTCCACAAGGTCAAACACGGCCATGTATCCAAATTTCAACCGTTGAATCATCACCAATTTCGAGATACGTGCCAAAAATCAAGAGCCATAGGATATAACTATTATGATCTGTGGGCCCCAAACGCAAGATCAAAACCGTTGGATATGTTTGGGAGGCTGAAAATGGCTATGTGGTCAATTTTTATCACATAATACTTTGTGAATCTTGAGATATGTGCAAAACAAAAAATAGCCATTGATGTATTATGCTCAATATTGCATTTGTTCATGAGAAGTAAACTGTTTCAATTATTTTTTATTATTTAGAGGCTTGTAAAATAAGATCTAAACTGTTAGTAATATCCATAATATCAAACATGACCATAAGACCAAATTTCACTCATTGGATCATCGTCAATCTCTAGATATGTGCAAAAAAGTGAGCCATTAGGTATAATTTTGTGGACTATCTGGGCCCCAAACACAAGACCCAAACCTTGAGATATCTTTGGAAGATTGAGCACGTTTATGTGGTCAAATTTTCATGGCCTAATACCTTATGGACCTCAAGAAATATTTGAAAAACTCTATATCAATAATATAAAAATATCTATTTAGCATAGACCCTTGCATTACCAAACACCTCCTTTTATTTTAGCCTCTTTTTTTGTATGGGTCTATTTTAAATGGTCTTTAAAAAATAGACTAGACCTCTCAAACAAATCCTAACTCACATGAGAGTAAAGTCATTGAAAATTCTATATATAGAGGGACAAAGTAAAGTCATTGAAAATTCTATATATAGGGGGACAAAGCTACAATACAGCGCTGCAATGCCTGGCATTTGCACATGGGTGGGGGGCACCTTTAAAAAATCCAATAAGTTCATCATCTTTTACACCCATCATGTTATTTGCATCTATAACTTGAAAGTGTATTCCGTGGGGCCTACTGTTAGATTGGCTCATTGATTTTAAACATGTGCCCTGGAAAGAGAGAGAAAGTAGATAAAGTTGAATCATGCGGTCAGGATTTAATTAATCCCACGGTGTGCATAATATTGATTTAAATAATATTTTATATGTATATACCACTGTGGGTGCTAGAACTCATGAACTGATTAGATTTTTTAAAGGTGTTCCCCACCCATGCACATGTGTGAGGAGTTGCATCATAGCATGACGTTGTATGTAACTTTTTATGTAATTTTTACGGAGGCATTCATTTTAACCGATTAGGATTTTAAAGAGATGTGTCGAGTTTTCCCTTTCCACTTGGAAAGGAAAGAGACGATTGAAGAGTCTTTCTTAATTCTTGGCAAAGTGGCCAGCAATAAGCACGTGGGGGAGGGGAAAATGTTTTGTGAGCGAGAGGCCAGTGGAGCCTACCTTGAAGGACGAATCAAAATAGAAGATCCATCAAATGTCAGATGAAAAAAAGCCAGTGTCCAACTTGTGGTGGTGACAATTTAGAAGTATAGATAGTATATTAGGCAGGGCTTTGTCTAATAGGAGGCCTACTGAGTTCCAAATCCAAATGATCAAAATATGGGTCCCACAAAATCAATAGTAAAAAAAAAAACTCAAATCCAACAGGCTTGGTTGCAAGGATTTCAAGATTTCTTGTCATGAATATCTACGGCCCGTTTTTTTGCAAGAATTTAAGCAATTCTCGTCTAAAAATTTCTGAATTTCCAAATGAGGTAGAATTTCTGTATGCTCTATTAGACTTGAGCATACAGAAATTCCACTTAGAGCATACATGAATTCTACTAAGGCCCCAAATTTTTACTAGAATTCCCGACAAGAATTCTGGTTGTCTGGAAATTTAGAATTCCTGTCAAGAATTCTGTGTTTTATTACTAGAATTCATGAAAATTCCTTGGCATTTGAAATTTGAGGCATTTGAAATCCCCAAAAACTCAGCATTTGAAAAACTACTTTGACAAAAAAGATTCAGAATTTATGGGGCATGATTTTTTTTTTTTTTTCATCACAATGCTTAGGCACTGTTTGGCCCCCTCTATTTGGACAATATGGACAAAATGCAAAGAGATTTATGTGTATTCTCGAAATCATAGTATGCAGCAAACTTACTTAGAACTGCTTAATCTTCTGCACCTACAGCTAAATACCAATCCTAAAGAGTTATACTTGTGTTAAATGGCTACTCAATAAATAAATAAATAAAACCTCCACATCTCCAATTAATATGGGACTCATTATTATTATTATTTTTTTTATTTTTTTTTTTGCACTATTGGAGAGTTCCCAACCCGTTGGGCTGAACTAATCCCTCATGGCCCAGAGAAAAGTCGGGTAAACTCCTCTGTAGCCCCTGTGTGGCAGTACAGTTTCGAACTTTCAACCTCCGGGTGCAAACCGTTGTCCTAAACCAACTGAACTACCCCTTAGAATTAAAATGGGACTGATTGTCCTACAATTTAGATACCAATCTAAAACTTCTAACAAGAGTTTGATACTAATCCAGATTCTCCTAGAGTCATTTTTCGAGGTCAGTTGATCAAGAATCTTTTGAGGTTTAGATATGATTAAACTGTTTGACCAATTTATGATACATGAATAGGAGAAATAGATCACTCCTCGATTTAAATTTTAATATCATACTCTTGCTGTAACATTGCCATCAACAGTGGACCTTGATCAAATGCAACAGTTTACCAACATGCAAAAGTGCAACCATTCAATATTTCCACACGTGTAAGTTCTTTCCATTGAAAATAAATATAACCTCTCACCAGGCCAAATAGTATTGATTGATTTAGAAGACATCCAAAGTTCAATAAAAATGTAAAGTCTAGATGCTACTGACTATTATTGCTGATTACCACCTTTTTAAATAGTTGAAATCATCTCTTTGGCACTCCTATTGTAGGTGAAATGGATCTCAAATCCGACGAGATCAACACATGAAACTAGTCAAACAGCTTTTATGTGGGCCTATTGCACTGTTAAAACCGTCAAAACACATAGTAACAAGGCTCTTAAACCAAGTATTAGCCCCGGCTTCGAACTCCGGGTACGTCACCTCTTTCGGCTTATACGGGCTTCCTTTCCACTTAAGTGGGCTGCTTTCCAATGTATATGCGGGCTCTCTCTTGGACCAGCTCTAATAATGACCTCTTTATACGTTTCAACTAGGGCTGCAAAAAAAAATCCGGTATCACTGTAAAAGCGGATCGAACTGACCGAACCATGTGGTTCAGATCAGTTTTATGTGGACCGGTTCAGTTAACAGTTTGAAAATCATAGAAACCGTCATATATCGGTCGGTTATTAGTTTGAACCCATAGTTAACCGCCTAAACCTAACCGACTATATATATTAACTTGAGTATTGAGTTTTGACTATTTTAGCCTTAGAATTTTGTACTTTCATAGTTTTATACTTTCATTCGACAACTCACATGAACTCAATATTGCGATTTTACTTTTAGGGTTATCGGAAGTGATATGGCTTATGGAGTTGTTGCTGGAGTGCTGGTAGTTTGAAGTAAAGTTGTTGCTTCTTTGGTTATTTGCTTTGGGATATGTAATGACTTTAAATATTTATTATGTTTTATGTTGGATTTGCTTTGGGATGTGATAACTTCAAATATTTTTGTTTGGTTGTTTGGTTAAGACTTAGGGGCCGTTTGGCATCTCTACTTTTATAGTTTTATTGTCTTAAAACCAATTCATTCCACTTTTAGAGCGTTTGGTAGTAACTTTTCTTGTGTCCATTTGGAATGGCATTTAGACAAAACATGTCATTTTCAAGTAGTCTGCAAAAGGCAGAGAATAGAATTAGAGCAATTGGTCTTTAGCGGAAAGACATGTGCTGGAACAGTGTTTTTGACATCCTCCATGGCAATCCCTTTTTTTGTTTTTATTTGTAATTTCTGGGAACCTAAATCACGATCTAGGCCGTTAGATATATTCAAAAGGTCCAAAACGGTCACGTGTCCAAATTTTAGCCATTGTATCTTCCTATATTTTTAATTATTTGTAAAGAACTCCAGGCCCGTTGATCTACTTTTTTGTACTTTTGTGGGCCCCAAATGTCAGATTTGACCCGTTAGTTTCCTTCGTAAGGCCAATCACAACTATGCTGCCAAATTTTGATACCTGGTACCTCACAAATCTAAAGGAATTTAAGAATCAACATGGATCGTTGGTTAAAAAAATTTGGTGGCTAAGTTTTGAAGCGTCCACAAGCATTTAGTTTTTTTTTTTTTTTTAAGTTTTGGGACGGGCCTGTTTGGGGGCTTTACTAGTGGAGTTGAGTGGAGTAACGGTTATTTTGAGGAAATAATAAAATATAAGTGAGTTATGATGGTATTTTATTTTTAGTTGTTTGTGATATAATCTTTTTGACTTTTTTTTATTGAAAAGTGGAGTTTTTTTTGTCTTTTAGTGGAGAAATGATGTTACTTTTTTACTTTAAAAAAATATGGTGGGAAATTTGAATTAAAGTGTTTTAGTGAGAATTTTTTTATAGAAATTGGGGCTTTACCTTACTTCACTCTACTAGTAAAGCCCCCAAACAGGCCACCAAACCATTGGATATATTAAGAACGTCAGGCACGACCATGGATCCAAATTCTAGCCATTGGATCATCATGGATTTTGAGCTATTTGCAAACAAACGCATACATGTTTATCTATTTTTTAAAAATCTGTGGGCCCCGAATGAAAGATCCAAACCAGTAATTCTCTTTCTAAGACTAAACACAATTATGACATCAAATCTCAATGCTTGATTATTTATGGATCTCGAGATATTTATGAAAAACTTTCAACCATTGCTTTAAAAAGATCTATTTCAATCAATTTTTTTGTGTTGTCAAACAGACTATTTTAAAATATCTATTTCAAATGGGGTTGTTTGAAATAGATCTATTTCATACAGATCAATTTCAAAAAGATAACACTTGCCAAATAGGGCCTTAGTGAGTACTTGTGCTACTACTATTTGCAGGTATTTTGATGATTTCTCTCATCAATTGAACTGCCACTTTTTTATGAAAATAAAAAAAATAAAATTAAAAAAAATCGCAACCGAACTGAACCGAACCAGTTCCTTTTGGTTCGGTTTAAGTACATGGGCAGTTCGGTTCAGTTTTGAAAAATAGATATCCCTCCAAACCGATCCGAACCGTCCATGTGCACCCTTAGTTTCAGCAGTCATAGTCTATTACGAACTTGCCTATGAATGCTCATCCTTTTAGACAATCATCCGGGAATCCAAATCTGAATGCTCGACCTTTTAGACAATCATCCGGGAATCCAAATCCTCTATGGCAATTGACATATGCTCATCGTGAGTGGTCCACTCACAATGTGTTAGGTCACCACAAAGTCACGTGCAGTTCCACTTGATTTTCAAATGGAGTAGTTAGCACGTGGTTTTGTGGTGGACCATGAGTGATCTACTAACAGTGAGCCTATGCGAAATGCGATAGAGGATCTGGACTCATCAACGGGAAGTTCTTGCCTCCATTAAAATAGCAAACCTAAGGAGTCACACTTATATTATATAAGAAGATTACTTCGCTAGAAGCTCCCCATCTTTGATAAGAATAGAAGCACAGATTCAGGCTCCAAGTGAGAGATGAACTCTAATAGGGGTCAACTGTTTAATACAGTGTGGGCACTGTGCAGATGTGCCACACAATTTCTACAAATATCTTCTTCAATGATTTGCATTAACATCTAATCTTCCTCTAATATGAGCTTCTCCATTATTCATATGGCTTTTGGGAGGAGAACCAAAGATGGCATTTCAAAATCTCTGTATGGTACAACAATCTAATGGTTGGCCACATACAACATAACATAAGGTGATAGTGGACCCTAATAATCTTTAAAGAAGTTAAGAATCTAGAAGTCTCTTTTTCATAACCATCACAATTCACGAGTTCCTAATCAGTAGTGCTCTCTTCCCAATGTGCTCCCTCTTTCTTTTCTTTTTTCTTATTTTTTGTATTTTAATTCAGGTGAACCATGACCTCTATGCACTCACTAATGGCATGTAATTTAACAATAATATCTTTTATACATGATGTGTCATTGAGTAAGTGGAGGAGGTTATATGTTGTTTCCTCTCTTTTATTTATTTATTTATTTTCTTTCCATCTTTTTTAATATGGCAATGTGGTCCAGTTGATTTTTTTTTTTTGGGCTAATGGAGGGTTCCAATTCTTTAGGGTAGACTAATTCCTCCGGACCTAGAGAAAAATCGGGTAAAACTATTGTGGCCTCCAGGTGCTAGCACAAATGGACTCAACATTCGGTTCCTAAAGAGGAGGAAATCGGAGATCGATATTAAGATCTTTAACTCTCGAAGAGAGATGAACCGTAGTCCTAATCACTCGGCCAACCGTGCTCCAACTGATTAATTGAACTACAATAACAGGCTAACACACCGTGTCAAACCCATCGTACAATTTTGGGTACCTATAAGAAGCATTTTATAAAGTTGTAAACAATTAGGAAAATCAGCTTGATGACTAGAACCATCATTAGAGGGATCTTAGAAATGGTTGGATAATTAATAATAATTCTCATTAGTTGTATGGTTATCTAAATTTTTTAATTTTTTATTAATAATATCTCTCATCAAATACGTATACATTTTGTGCGATAAAAACTAATTCCATTCGTTTCATTTAATTCGACAATATATTTAATGGAATTTAAATTGACCCCTAAGGACTTTTATAATTAGACTCACCAAATTGTTTCTGATTTTTATTTAACTGATCTCTTCTTCTTCATACTATTATTTTTCTATTTCATGACATTTTTGCCTTATGAGTCATTTATTTGCAAGCATTTGCATTATGTTTAGTGGCAGAGCTGAAATTAGGCAAGTCAAACATCGTGGTGGGGACATATTTGAGAATCTAAATCAATCAAAATGATGGATTTAAATTTTAATGGGTTGTCTCTAAATTTTACTCCAATACAAGTTAGTCTTGTCACGAGATTGAGTATGTTATCTTCCTAATCATGGGCCCTCACCTAGGACTGGGACCTAGGGGATCAAAAGATCTCCTTAGAAACCTTATCATCTACAGCCGGACCCCATAGGTTTAACAAAGTACAGTCCATTCGGATGGGTGCAAATCCTAGTGGACGTGTAAAATTCAGGGCGGGCTAGGGGATCAAAAAATCTCCCAAGAAACCCTATCATCTCCATTTGGGCCCCAAAGGTTTAACAATATATAGTTCATTCAGATGGGTGCAAACCCCAGAAGAACCCCTTGAATTATGATACCCCCCCCCATTTAGGGGCCATGGCCCCCCTTTCTTACAAAGAACCCCTTGAGATATGATAAAAGTTAAAGCTAATTTTAGCAATGCCCCCCCCCCCCCCCCCCCCCCCCCCCCAAATCATGTCCCCATTTAGGGGCCATGGCCCCCCTTTCTTACAAAGAACCCCTAGAGATATGATAAAAGTTAAAGCTAATTTTAGCAATGGGCCCCAAGAGTTTATCCTGGTTCCGCCCCTGCTCATGTCCCCATTTTTGTTCAAGCAACGGTTATGTAAAATGGCCACATCAGTGGTTTTACTCTCCTTTTACTATTTTTCAATAAGACACCATAAAATAAAAGAGTCATTCATATCATGTATTTTTTATTTTGATTTTAATAAAAAAAAAAAGAGGGGAAAATGTTGGGAAGTCCCACATCCCACATCTACATGTCTTCATATATATATTTGGGCCTAAGCTTTTGGGCCGGTACATTGCTTCTTACATGGTATCATAATGGTATCAAAGCAGGTTCTGATTTGGTCATTTTTGTGTAGCCCATGTGGATTCTGTTATTCTTGTATAGCCCACGTGGCAAACCTGCCAATGAAATCTGTTGGGCCTACACATGAGAGGGAGTATTGGAAAGTCCCACATCCCACATCAACATGTTTTCATATATCTATTTGGGCCTTCCACCTATTATTAGCTTAAGCTTTTGAGTTGGCTTCTTACATAAAAGTAGGGTAAATCCTCTACTATATGTGGCATTTAATTTTACTCTCCTCTCCATATTTTCATCCGAACATAAATGAAGTGAAATAACCACAACACCATTTTTAACCTCATTTTATCACATTATGTACTCTTTCAATATGAATTTACCCCCTGTTCTGTTAAATAAAAAGACAGGCCCAACACTCAAACATTCCCACTCTGGCACGCTACACTATGAGCTTTTACTTTACTAGAAATTCTAATAAGAACTTGCAATTTTAGGATTTTTAGGATATGATATGATATCTTGTCCCCAAGGTCTTAAATTACCTTTGGAATTTTAGGAATTCCAATCCTTTTTACTTTGTGGGGGAATTTTTTAATATTCAAACATTAAGGGAGGATTCAAGAATTTTAATATGTATAAGAATATCAAAATCAAACAGACAAAAGTTTTTATGAATTCCAGTAAAGAAACATGTCATCCACAGAAGCAAAAGCCGGGGACAAATAATTGCATAATTATTGTTCAATCAAGAAGGGCTTCTCTCATTTTATTTAGTCAACTATTTTTCTATTCCATGTACTTTGAACCCCAGATGAAAACATATTGGGGATTTGACAATTCAATACCCCTTAGACACCGAATCTCCAAATTCATGATTCAAAGTAAGATAATGTCACCAGAGTTCTTTAACTCTAGTCTCCCTTTTTATTTTTTCTTTTTTACCTTGGATCCCATGAAAACTCATGATATCATGGATCCAAGATCAAACGACTATGGTGACATTTAATGTCTTTTAGTCATAAATTTGGCATTGAATTATCTTTTAGGCTTTGAATTGTGAAATCCCCAAACATCTGTTCAGTTCCTACAATTCTTATTCACCTGCAATAACCACGTCAAATTCTCAATGCCAATGAATATGAGGACAGATTTTTTGTTGTGTTTCAATGTGGTTCATGTACCCCACTGATGAATTGAATTATTAGGACCGGCCTCAACAGGATCCGGATTCCATTCGCCAAGACCCATCAATCAAGATCTGCAACATGCATATATCTGTGTATATATTATATAATGAATCCACCAATACCATAACAGAACAGATATAAAAAAGAAGGTGTGGATTTTTCATTCCATCTTCTCGTTATCTGTTAGTGATTTCCGATGACGTGGACCAATAAGGAAGTGCAACGGTCATATGGAGAGTATGGGGTTGACAAGGAGACAACAAAACCTAGTGGAGTTGCCGACCTTTGGACACTGCCAACAAATCTAAGCCATTCAAATCACCCATATATATATCTTTCCCCCACTACTGGTTCTTACATATATGTGAGCAAGTCCTTCTCTGACAGCACTTCAAAGCTCCAGAGACCTTAGTCTCCCTCTATTTCAACTACCCATTACTTGTTTTTGAGTCTTATCTTCATTCCCAACTTGGGTTTTGCGAGGCAGTTGTTTGTAGCTCCAATGGCACTTGCTGCATTCTCCTTCCCTGGTCATTTGCAGAGAGATGTAGTTTTAGATCCCCTGAGGAACACTTCTACCTCCAACAGTTTGTTTGGTGG
Organism: Camphora micrantha; assembly: GCA_003546025.1. Taxonomy (NCBI): domain Eukaryota; kingdom Viridiplantae; phylum Streptophyta; class Magnoliopsida; order Laurales; family Lauraceae; genus Camphora; species Camphora micrantha. The sequence goes on from QPKB01000010.1 coordinate 26,137,476, forward strand.
AGCAGATCTGCAATATTCATTTCACCATAGAATCCTCAAGGTTTGGATTTATCTATAGCTGTTTATTTGGCAAAAAAACAAGTTCTATTTATTTATCAGGTTGTTGTTCTTCTGAGCTTTGAAAGTGGAGGTGTTTGGTTTGTAGTATAATCCCAACTGCTGCAATACCATTGGTTACAAGAGTAGATTTGCCTGAATCTGTCTAATGGGACTTGCCCATTTACAGAGAAGTAGTACTACTGACCTTGTTTCAGTCTTTTTTAGTTTTGTGATGGATTGCATACAATTATTGTGCAGGTAAAAAGTTGGGATTTTGATGCTCTGAAGTCGGTTCTTGTTCTTTTTGGAAGTTTTTTTTTTTTTTTTTTCTGATTTCAGGTTACTTGGAACATGTTATATTTGGTGCTGTCCTGAAAATATCTTTTGTTATTAAGAATTAGTATTGTAGAAAACAACCCACCTGATGCTTTCCAATTTTCAGTTCCTTTTAAATGTTGAATCTAGACAACATGAAAGAAAAGTTGAATCATGGATGATTTGGAGTAATGTTTTGATCTTTTTGTCTCTTTTTGAAAAAATTTCTGGTGATTTTGATGTATTTTTTTTTAATCATCCTATTTAAGTGGAATACACTTGTTGTGGTTATAAAATAGTCTAGAACTGAAAGCAGCAGCCCACCAAGAACTCTTTTTTTTTTACTTTTATTTATTTTATTTTTTTCCATTTTGTTTTTGGTCACTTAGATTCAATTTAGACAATACCAGTTAAAGAAATGGGTTGTTTTGTTCTGATTACAGGGAAGGAAAGGGCCATGTGTGTCAGCATCTTTATCAGAGAGGGGAGAATACCATTCACAGAGGCCACCAACTCCTCTCTTGGACACCATCAACTATCCCATTCACATGAAAAATCTCTCTATCAAAGTAAGTAGATAGAATGATAGATATAAAGAGAGAGATTGTTTTTTTTTTCATGAATATCAAGTTATTTATCTCTCTATCAAAGCAAATAGTTATATATCAAATTATTTTTGGCACCTTCATCTATGTACTGGGCCTTTTCATTCAGGAGCTGAAACAACTCGCGGATGAGCTGCGCTCTGATGTCATCTTCAATGTTTCAAGAACTGGGGGTCACCTTGGTTCAAGCCTCGGAGTCGTCGAGCTGACAGTAGCCCTCCATTATGTCTTCAATGCTCCACTAGACAGGATATTGTGGGATGTTGGGCATCAGGTTTCCATCTTCCTTTGTTAGCTTCTCTCTCTTGCACAACTGTGTATGAAACTTAAAAAATATTATCATGTATGGAGAATTGGAGAAGCTCTAATTCATCCAACTGGTGTTTTTTGATGTAAATCAAAATTGAAACTGGTTTGATCATAGCAACAGAGTGAATTTTTATCCTATCCACTTGGCGCATTGCGAGGTAAGGAAATTTGAAACAAAATAGTGGAATGGTCTTTCCTTTTAATTGTTCACACCATATCTATATCAGCTCTGTTACTTATATTAATATGGGAATAGATTTGAACAGTATCTCACCTTATGTGTTTTCTGATTCCTAAGCTGCCCAAATGAACAGGATATGTTCCTCTACTGTTAAAAATCCATTTTGATTAAGGGTGCATCCAAGCACTTCTCTTTACTGATGTTCTCTCATCTCTGTCTAAATAGGTATATATATTAAGAATAAGAGAAAGGAATAAATTGAAGTTCCTAACAGTTTACTGTTTGTGCAGTCCTATCCACACAAAATCCTGACTGGAAGAAGGGATAAGATGTCTACAATGAGACAGACAAATGGGTTATCTGGATTCACAAAACGTTCTGAAAGTGAATATGACTGCTTTGGTACCGGTCACAGTTCTACTACTATTTCAGCAGGCTTGGGTATCCATCTAACTTCTCTATTTGTCTGTATTTCTGCTGTTTCTATTCATCAAGAAAGTAAATTTCTATCTATGGATGAATGTCAGGGATCTATTTTTAACCCAAGTTGATTTCTTTTTTCTCTGTTGATATGTGGGTAAGTTTGGGTGAACCCCTAATTGCAATTGGTTTGAATTTTTTCCAGAGGGTATATGGATCCATTTCGCTGTGTTTTTGCAGCAGGAATTGTTAATCACATTAGTTGACATGCCATAGACTTTCATCAATATTGGCAATCAGACTATCGATAATTTGGGGTGCAATCGACACAAGTGAGAAAAGCGAGTGTCCAGCCTAATGTGGTTTCTGATTTCTACACATACTGGAATAGGCAGATGTCCATTCTGCAAATATATTCAAATTAACTGTAAATTGAGCATACATCAAAGTTCACCATCTGGCTGTTTCTCTTTTTAAATATTTGGGATGTACTTGATGAACAGGAATGGCTGTGGGGAGGGATCTCAAGGGCAGGAATAACAATGTAGTTGCTGTCATAGGTGATGGTGCCATGACAGCAGGACAGGCTTATGAAGCCATGAACAATGCAGGGTATCTCGACTCGGACATGATTGTTATACTTAATGATAACAAGCAGGTTTCTCTGCCTACTGCAAATCTTGATGGGCCCATACCACCTGTTGGAGCTTTGAGCAGTGCTCTCAGTAGGTTGCAGTCCAGCAGGCCTCTCAGAGAATTGCGTGAGGTTGCCAAGGTAAGTAATGCATATGGAAAAGAACATGTAGTTTGATTTTCTTTTAACTTTAATCATTTGCAGCACTAAGAAGTTTGGACAGTAGATTTTGAAAGCCTGAAACTGATAGAAATGCTGCAGTGAGATGAACTTTTTAATGAAGTTTTTTTACTACCTGCATTTCATGGGCTTTGTAACCGTGTGAATATATATCTGCAACTGTCAGGGCAACTCAATTCTTTTTAATCCAAATTTCAGTTAGCAAACATTTACGTTACTAGTTTTATTACACCCTCCATATAGACGTATCAACTTATCTGGCCTTTTAGTCTCTTACAGATACCGTTATAGTATCCACTGTATTTGAAGAATTGTATAGAATTTGAACATTTTAAAACTCATGTTACTTGTTACTTAAGAAAAACGATGTAACAAAATTTTTGGTAATGGATAGAAATAGAAGAATGTAGAGAATGAAAGAAGTCGCAAAGCACTCAAATTAAGGCGATGTTTCAAAAGTAGCAATTTCCCCATTTGACAAGCACTTAATAATGGCTGCCCTTGCCTAGGACTTTAGATTTGAATATAAAGGTAGTCATACGTATGTTATTCACCCAATATTGTATCCAGGTAAACCCTATAAAAACTGATAAATGTATGCTTCAAAATTCCACAGTTTTTTATTTCTGTTTTCCAACCAAACGTTGAACTTTCTATCACTAGATATAGGTCTTTAAGTCAAGTGAACAGTTTTTCTTTTTCAGTATTGACAAATATAGCAATTTCTCAAGCGTGATAAGGTGAATTGAAAGGAGATATGTTCTTCTTTCTCATATTTTACACAAAAGGTTTTTGCATGTTATCTTCTCTTTATCCAGTAGTCAAGATTTGTCTTTTTCCTCTTTTTGCTTGAGATTTCTTAGCAAGTCTTCTATGCTTATGTACAATCCAAATTTGTGGTGGAGTGATTAGTTGTTCTTAAGCATCTCGCTAATCTCTTCGACTGGGGTTAGTAGAGATTAACACTGTAGATAGCTGTTGTGCCTATCTCTGACTTGGGCAGCTTCCTAATCCCTATCTCCAATGTTGAACTTCACCAATCCTAGTATGAGGGATTAGTGAGATGTCCAAGGTCTAATGATCACAACCCATAAAATTTGTATTGCACAGAAGAGTAAAAAACAGAAATCTCAAGTAGAAAAGAGGGGAAATGACAAAAATATTGTCTAAAATCTCAAGTAGAGAAGAGGGAAAATGACAAAAATACTGTAGTGGATAAAGAGAGAAGAACTTGCAAAAACTTTTGTAAAAGATGAGGGAAAATGAGAAAATCTGTCTTCCAATTTACTGTATGACACTTGAGAAATTGCTATAGTTTCTTCCAAAAACAAAAGTTAAAGCAATTTCACCTGATTTCAAATACCTATTTGTAGAAAAAAAAGTGAGTTCCGATATCTATCAAAACGGAAAACAATAATTATTCATTAAAAAACTTAAATAAAAAATACAAAGAGCCAAGTTTAACAATGATTTCAACACCAGACACTCCCTACCACTGTCCTTTTATTTTTATCTATTCAACTTCAATATATTACTATGGACAACGCTTTTATTATTGTTGCATGAAAAGTGAATCTCAATAATGACATGCCTACAACAGCCCCAAGATCTTCAAGAAATTCAACCATTGTTGCTTTGGCGCACCCATTTTCTTTTGTTTGTCTTCTATATTAACATAAATGATGGCCAAAGGCCAAATTACTTGGGTGACAAGTTATTCTAAATTACTTGGGTGACAAGTTATTCTAATGACATGCCTACAATGGCCCCAAGCTCTTGAAGAAATTCAACCAGTGTTGCTTTGGCACCCTTTTCTTTTTTTTGTTTTATCTTTTATATTTTCAAAAAAAGATGGCCAAAAACCAAATTACCTGGGTGACACAATTTATTCCAACTAGAGGTTTTTCTTCTTAACTAATGGTGTCTTTGAGGATTTATTAATGAATGCCTTTTAAAATGTTGCAGGGAGTCACGAAGCAGATTGGTGGGTCCATGCATGAACTAGCAGCTAAAGTTGATGAATATGCCCGTGGGATGATCAGTGGATCTGGTTCTACCTTGTTTGAAGAACTTGGCCTCTATTACATAGGTCCCGTTGACGGCCACAACATGGATGATCTAATTACAATCCTCAAAGAGGTGAAGAGCACCAAAACAACAGGCCCTGTACTTATCCATGTTGTGACTGAGAAAGGCCGAGGCTACCCATTTGCAGAGAGAGCAGCTGACAAGTATCATGGTAAATGCAGAAACCTATTGAACTTGGACAAGACTTTTCAAACAATAGGCCCCTTATATTTCTCATTTGCTAGGTTTAATGGGTGTTTTGTGTTTTAATAAATTTAGGACATCTTTTATTACTAGATATAGCTTTTATTGCTAGGTATAGGTATTTTAAGTCAACTGAATGAACTTCACTTTTTTTTAAGAGGGCAAATATAGCAGTTTCTCTAGCATGATATGGGGAATTAAAAGAAACTTTTTGCTCCCTTTTCCTTCTCTTTTGCACATTTTTTATGGTTATCTTTACTTTACATAATTAGACAACATTTTTGTCCTGTTTTCTTTTTACCTGAGATTTCTTTGTGAGCCTTCTACTATTGTATGGAATACAAATTGTTCGTGGAATGATCATTCAATCTTGTGCATCTCAATAGTCTCTCCGACTAGGGATAGTGGAGATTGACACTGAAGTTGGCCATTATGCATATCTTTTTCTCAGTGCGTGTTGGTAAAGGAAAAAAATGTTGGGCTTGAAAGTAGGACGCCTAACCATAACAACAATTTTGTTCCTGATAAAAAGGAAAAATAATTTTCCCCCTCTGAAAGCGTTGAGGTGTGTCCTAGACCCCTAGTTCAACTTGTGTGTCTAACATGGGTGTCAGATACGTCATGATTTCCAATAATGGCACGTACTTGCCAGATTAACAAAAACCAGAAAGAGTTGATTTGAAGAAGTGTCTAGCAAAAGATAATATATTATAAAAAGGACTTATTACAGGTTTTGTATTCAGGTGTTGCCAAGTTTGATCCAGCCACCGGAAAGCAATTCAAAACTAGCACTCCAACTCAATCATACACCACCTACTTTGCTGAGGCTTTGATAGCAGAAGCAGAAGCAGATAAAGATGTTGTTGCAATCCATGCAGCAATGGGAGGAGGAACAGGCCTGAATCTCTTTCTTCGACGCTTTCCGACGCGTTGCTTCGATGTTGGTATTGCAGAGCAGCATGCTGTCACCTTTGCTGCTGGCCTAGCATGTGAAGGCGTCAAGCCTTTCTGTGCAATATATTCATCTTTCTTGCAAAGAGCTTATGATCAGGCAAGGAAGCATATTCTTCTTTAGTACTGTATTCTTCTTTGCTAGTTGATATTATTGTTTATAGAGCCTCAAGTTTTAGTTAATTAAGGTCATAGTTTGGCGTGTATGGACTTCTAGTTACATACTTGCAACAGCAATGGTTTTTTTTTTTTTTTTTTTCTCTCATGGTAATACGATTAATGTTGGTTGCACAATGTTTTCTGAGTGTTTGCTTGCATCGCAGGTTGTACATGATGTTGATCTGCAAAAACTACCCGTAAGGTTTGCTCTCGACAGAGCGGGGCTAGTTGGAGCTGATGGGCCCACACATTCAGGCTCATTTGACGTCACTTATATGGCATGCCTCCCAAACATGGTAGTTATGGCTCCCTCTGATGAGGCTGAGCTCTTTCACATGGTTGCTACAGCCGCTGCCATAAATGACCGACCATCGTGTTTCCGGTATCCTAGAGGCAATGGGATTGGTGTTCAGCTGCCACCAGGGAATAAGGGTGTCCCTCTCGAGGTAAAAGCATCCTAGATCTTTTTTTGTTTCTTTATCCAACAGGTTAGAACATGTAGCAAGGACTTGATGAAATAAAACAATGCAACTCCCAATGAATTGATGAAACCTTGTGCCTAGTGTCCAATTATTGTGTAGTTTATATGAGTTTTTCATCAAGTTCAATTATTCTAGACTTCCTAAAGTATGATGCATTTTTGTTTCCTTTCAATTTGGGAAATGGAAAATTTTCTCATAATATTTGGATGATAAATTTTCACAAAATGAAGATTATCCATTCCCAGTAAATATAGCAAGCAGCCAAGATCAGCCTAAGAGTACGTCTAGGTGTATGATTAAGCATGGGAAGGTAGGCTTCCAAATTAACTGATGCCAGGAGCAAAATAATCCAAAAAATGATATATGGGATGAAGTATGCTCTCTCTCTCTCTCTCTCTCTCTCTCTCTCTCTCTCTCTCTCTCTCTCTCTCTCTCTCTCTCTCTCTCTCTCTCTCTCTCTCTCTCTCTCATATATATATATATGCTTCCTTGATCTATGTGCCCAAGGTTTTGATTATTGGGAGTTGAGTATTTGGTAGAAGCACTTGGAGTAGCTTAGGTATTATCGCTTCTTGATTCTCAGCAACTTTACATTTTCTTAAGAGTTCAATCATGTGTATATTAGGACATTCATTGACCCCGATTCCAGGTGGCAATGGGCACACCGAAAATGGTGGATGACCTACTATTCTTGCCCTACAGTTAATGGACTAGGAATAAACTAACTCAAATAAGGCTGAAGAACAGGATATATTTTAATTTTGGTGACTTTTGGGGCTTCGCTCAACCATGGTAAGAACCGTCACCAATAAATGTTACTAACCAATAAATGTTACTTACTGTAAAGTTGCTGAGGTTGATACCCTATAATTCCTAGTGGTCAAGTTTACATTGCATTATTGACGAGAATTTGTGTTGAAAACAGGTTGGAAAAGGCAGGATTCTAATTGAGGGTGAACGGGTTGCTCTTTTGGGCTATGGGACAGCAGTTCAAAGCTGCTTGGCTGCTGCTTCTCTAGTTAACCAGCATGGTTTGCAAGTAACCGTTGCTGATGCACGCTTTTGCAAGCCATTGGATCAAGACCTTGTCCGCAGTCTAGCTAAATCACATGAGGTCCTGATCACTGTTGAGGAAGGATCAATTGGAGGCTTTGGTTCTCATGTTGCCCAGTTCATGGCCCTCAATGGCCTTCTTGATGGTAAAACAAAGGTAATGATCTATGCAGACATATCACTAAAAGAGGGATTGGATGGTACTCAGATTTTAGACTACAAGAAATTGTTATAAACCTGTGGATATGCTAATCTATTTATATGGTGGATCCCATGATGAAATAGAAATGCCCTTATATCTCCTCCATTGGTTGAATTTAGCTACTTGGTGGTTTGCTATGGTGCAACGGCCAATGGTCCATCTTTCAATGGAGGAGATTTCTGTTACCATCCATTAATGATAGTGAGCATCATACCCACAAGTTTGTAGGAACCTACAAATTGTACAACCATGCATTGTTCTTCAGTGAATCCAGCAGTGTCTTCATGTAAATATTGCAATGTGCGATCAGTTTCTGTGTCTAATCCTAGCTGTTGGAGTACTAACATTGTGAACTGAAAACCATTTGTGCAGTGGAGGCCATTGGTTCTTCCAGATAGGTATATTGACCATGGATCGCCAGCTGATCAGATGGCGATGGCTGGCTTGACCCCATCTCATATTGCCGCAACTGTCTTCAACATCATTGGACAAACCAGAGAAGCTCTTGAGATCATGACTTAGAGAAATGAAAAAAACTATATTTAAAATAAAAGGAAAGCATTTTTTCCTCATCGGTGTAAAATTCAGAGGTGTATAAGACATTGAAGATTGTTTCTTCAACAATGTAAATACAGTTTGTAAGAATTCGAATTAGCCCTTCAGTCTAGTTATCATTGGAAGGTACACTTAGCTCTAAAGCATCTTTATTAGCAAGTTCTACTCCATTCCAACATGTATTATCATGCTGTGTGGGGATTCAAATTGAAATTATCAGATGGGCATTGCATATTCAAGCAACAGGCGAAACCAGCATCCCACAATCCTACATGGACCTCTGATACTTGTTCCGTCCTTATCGGCTGTTTTCAAAGTGTTTACAGAGTGTAATTATTGTTGACTTGGCATTTAAATGGATTCTGTTCCAGGTAATGGTATTCAATTTGATTTATATCTGCTTTCATGTTGCATTGGAAGCAAACTTAACCATTGAAAAAGGAATCTCAAATTCCATATTTCTGAAATCGTGAACCCGAAGCACAGATGCAGTGCCCTGTGATTAGGATGTGAAATTTATAATGACTTTTTAGAGCTCACCACATGATAATTGGATTGAAGTGCCTAGTGCCTTTAGGATTTTCGTAGGAATGGTTAATTAAAAAAATTTAATATGATATCAGAGCCAATAGATAACGAATTCGAATCCCAGGAGGAACTCTTAGACACTAAAAAAAATGTATCGCCAAAAGTGCACTGACCGGACCGGATTCCACAAAAGAGGAATATTGAAAAGTGTTTTTAGTATCCCTACTTAATGCCTCGTGGTTTTGGTATGAATGGTTAGCTAAGGAAATTTAATCAGCTACTCTCAACAACGAGCGTCAAAAGGAAAACTCAATCTTAAGGAAAATCTTTTCATTAATCTTTAAAAACTTGTACTATGGTGGCTTCATAAGATAGAGCCATAATGAGCCTCTCTTTGGTGGTTTTGGCTTCATAAGATATTGTGCAACAGTCCTTCCATAATGAACAAACGTGTATGTATTGTCACATGAATTTCCTTTTCTATTGTACATTCATGTCTATCAAGTAAAATATTCTCTGTATGCATTTCCATCACACCACACCACTCCTTCAGTAGGGGTGGCTAACAGGTCGGGTTTGCTCAACAGGTGGGCCACTGTTTGGACCCGAATCCATATCTGACCTGTTTTTAAAATGGGTCAGAATGTTTCAACCTGGTCCCATGGTGGGTCAACCCAGTCTGACCGGCCTAACTTGCATTTTGATGAGGGTCAAATACTGGTTAACCCAAGCTGGCCCACTTAACCCAAATCTTTGGCCCATTTCCTTTTTAATGTCATATGTATGAATTTACGTCCACTTTATTTATGAAGGTTCAAATGGGCCATGGTAGAGAAAAGATAGGCCCAGAAATTCTCCTTGAGGCAGTTTGGTAACTTCACTGTTAAAATAAAGTGAGGTGAATGTCAAATTAAGAGGCAAGAAAAGAAGAAGGGTTAAATAAATAAAGTAACGACTTTTTTCTCATTTATTAAAAAGATAGTGTAACTTCTTGACCTTTTCTTTTAAAAACAATGACGGTCTTTTGTCATTTAGTGGCATACAAGAATTGCTTTTTAAACTTTTTTTTTTTTTTTTTTAAAAAGTGTTTTTTAAATTACTGACCATTCTAAAGCCAAAAGTAGAGGTGTTCTTTAGGAAAAAGAATGTAACCTTTTCTTTTGTTGTATCTGGAAATGACCATTCACCCTATCTCACTAGTAAACTGAATTTAACAATAGGGCCTCACGCGTTGCAGTGTCAATACTCCGGCATGCGTATATAGAAAAGATGGGATCAAACTGGTTTATTTGCATATTTTCTCATCTGCACATATGCACCAATCAACCGGTACCACCAACCCAATCTTAGCCCAACAATTACATAAATAAAGAGGATTTTATGGAAAAATTCTCGATAGGTAGTCGTTGCACGAAAAAGTCATTCCTAACTTTAGCAGCACAAATGGGGTCCATCAGACCCTGATTAGGGATTTTTTTTTTTTTTTTTTTCTTTTTGAGAGTGAGCGAGCTAGCGTCCCTCGTCTTTTGATGGGTGCGATGCTAGCGTTGCTCCCCATCTCTTCTTCGTCAAAATTCTCCATTACCGTTTTCTCCGTTCATGACAACCAACGTTTGGACTCTCATTGCCGAATCGAAAGGAAAGAGTCCAATTAGATCTCAGGTGGGCCTCAATCACGTTTGCTGCATGGAGAGTTCCCAAACACATATCCTAAGGGTGGGCCACAACTCTGTTGGACGCTATCAGTCAAAGTGAACAAGGTCTCTTCAAAATTGTTATGGAGACAGAGATCTGTCCTTGCCGTTACAGGCCTGGAGAGGAAGACTGAGGCACAACAGGTGTTGCTGGCTCAGATCTGAATAGTTGAAGAAGCAGAAAGCAAAAAACAAAGGAGACTCGTCGTTGCCGAAAAAGGTGAGCCCCATCATGCTAGTTTAGATCTGGATTGCAGACAGAGGAAGAGAAGGGAAAATCGCTAGATTCCCTTTGGCACGTCGCTGCCGTCGTCGTCGGAGAATGAGAATGCCGATTGTTTGCAGTGTTGGGCCTCTCTGACTAAGTCACTGTTACTTACCTCTTTATAATCGTGGTTGTTATTTTCTTGTTAATAACATCCTAGTTCATAGGAATTGAATTGTTCTTCCTCTAGTTAACTACGTTTGTAGGTTATGGATAACGTGACTGTAGTTTATTATCATTTCTGTTTGTAAAAAAGGCTATATAAAGCCAAGGTTGATTTATTAATAAAATAAGCTTTTGAGCACCAAACTCTTGAGTTCTTCTGTGATTGAGTTTAAGCTTCCAACAAGTGGTATCAGAGCTCTACCACGGGGGCCTGATCTTGAGTGATTAAGAAATAGCACATTTTCTTAGAGAAAGAGTGAAAAATAAAAAAAAGGAGAGAGAGAATGACTTCAGAAGGCACTTTTGTGCAGCCTTCTATACCAAAATTCGATGGCCACTATGCTCACTGGGCCATGTTGATGGAGAATTTTTTGAGGTCAAAAGAGTATTGGCAGTTGGTCGAGACAGGCATCACAGTAGCAGAGAGTGGATCTGTGTTGACGGAAGCACAACTGAAGGCCATTGAGACAGAAAAGCTTAAGGATCTCATAAGTGAAGAACTATCTCTTTCAAGCTATTGACCGTACAATCATGGAAACCATTCTCAACAAAGATACGGCCAAGAACATTTGGGATTCCATGAGGCAAAAGTATCAAGGCACCAATAGAGTCAATAGTGCTCAATTTCAGAGACTCAGAAGAGAATTCGAAGTCTTGCAGATGAAGGAAGGAGAAAAGGCGGATGAATACTTCGGCAGGACTCTCACAATGGCCAACAAGATGAAGATACAGGGAGAAACCATGGAGCAGGTGGTGATTCTCGAGAAGATTTTGAGATCCATGACCACTAAGTTTGACTATGTGGTCTGCTCTATTGAAGAATCCAACAACTTGGATACTTTGACAATAGATGAACTGCAGAGTAGTCTATTGGTGCACGAGCAAAGAATGGTTGGGCATGAAATTGAAGAACAAGCATTGAAGGTCAGTTCAGAAGAGAAGTCTGGAACTAGAAGCAGAGGTGTGTTTCGAGGAAGAGGGAGAATAGGTTTCGGCAACAGTTCAATAAGGCAACTGTAGAATGCTACAATTGCCACAAATTAGGACACTTTCAATATGAGTGTCCTAGTTGGGAGAAGAATGTCAATTATGCTGAGCACGATGGAGATCAAGAACTGCTGCTCATGTCTTATGTTCAAATGCATAATTCCAAGAGAGAGGAGGTGTGGTTCCTCGACTCCGGCTGCAGTAACCACATGAGTGGTGATGAGAGGTGGTTTCTTGAGCTTGACGAAACCTTCAGGCATGTGGTGAAACTCGGCAACAACACACACATGGATGTCATAGGGAAGGGAAACATCAGACTGCATGCTCATGGAGCAACTCAGGTGATAACTGAAGTCTTTTACATTCCAGAACTCAAGAATAATTTGCTTAGCATCGGACAACTACAAGAAAAGAATTTGGCTATTTTGATTCAATATGGTGTCTGCAAGATCTATCATCCCGTGAAAGGATTGATTATGCAGACTATAATGTCAGCCAATAGAATGTTTGCATTGCTTGCATCTGTACCAACTCATGCTCCAGGTCTGGCTTGCTTTCAAATGACATCTGAGGACACCACACACTTATGACATCGGAGGTTTGGACACTTGAGTCTCAAAGGTCTGAGAACCTTGGCATACAAGAAGCTGGTGAATGGCTTGCCACCTCTCAACGCCTCCTCCAAGTTGTGCACAGATTGTGTCATTGGCAAACAGCACCGAGACTCAATTCCGAAGAAAAGTCTGTGGAGAGCCTCTCAACCACTACAGCTCGTGCATTCTGACATTTGTGGTCCGATTACGCCTGAGTCAAACAGCCATAAAAGGTACATAATCACTTTTATAGATGATTATAGTCGGAAAATATAGACATATTTCTTACATGCCAAGTCATAAGCATTCTCTACTTTTAAAAATTTTAAGAACATGGTAGAACAAGAAACTGGAAAGTTTATTTGCTGTCTTCGTACTGACCGAGGTGGGGAGTTTACCTCGTTGGAGTTTAACACATATTGCAGCTCAAATGGAATCGGTAGACAACTCACTGTAGCTTACACCCCACAACAAAATGGGGTTACAGAGAGAAAAAACCGAACCTTTATGAACATGGTACGGTGCATGCTGAGTTGCTGACTGACAAACAAATTCCCAAAGAGTTCTGGCCTGAGGCGGTAAATTGGGCGGTGCATGTTCTTAACCGATGTCCCACACTTGCAGTGAAAGACAAAACACCACAAGAAGCATGGAATGGACTCAAGCCTTCAGTAGAGCATTTCAAAGTGTTTGGCTGCATCGGACATGTTCACATACTAGATAACAAGAGGCAAAAACTTGACAACAAAAGCTTCAAGTGTGTGTTTTTGGGCATAAGCGAGGAATCCAAGGCTTACAGGCTGTTTGATCCAGAGGCAAAGAGAATTGTCATAAGCCGAGATGTAATATTTGAAGAAGAGGAAAAGTGGAACTGGGGTAAATCTGTTGAAGAAGTTCGATGTGATACACTTGAATGGGGAGATGAGGAAGATGGGGAAGAGACTGAGGAAGAAGATAATGAAGAAGAGGAGCAAGTTGAGCAACCTGCTGAAGGTGGAATTAGTGGTTCTGGTTCGTCATCTTCAAGTGAAGCAACAGCTGAAAACGTTGCCTCAACTCCACTCAATGCACCACATCATGCTCAAGGGAGGATACGAAGAGAACCAGCTTGGATGGGAGACTATGTAAGTGGTGAGGGTCTGTCCGAGGAGGAAGAAATGATGCATCAGCTTGTTATGTTCACTTCAGCTAGTGATCCGGTGACTTTCGAAGAGGCAGTTAAGAGTTCTACATGGAGAGAAGCAATGGACCTTGAAATCAAAGCCATCGAAAAAAATGGAACATGGGAGTTAACTAACATGGGAGTTAACTAAGTTGCCGAGAGGAGCTAAGAAGATTGGTGTAAAATGGATATTCAAGACCAAACTGAATGAGAAAGGAGAAGTAGACAGATGCAAAGCACGGCTCGTAGCAAAAGGATACACTCAACAAGCCGGAATTCGCTACACTGAGGTATTTGCTCCTGTTGCTCGTTGGGACACTATTAGAATGATTCTTACACTTGCAGCAAACAGAGAATGGAGCGTGTATCAACTTGATGTAAAGAGTGCCTTTTTGCAGGGAGAGCTCAGTGAAGAAGTGTTCATCGAACAGCCTCGAGGTTATGAAGTAGAGGGTGCAGAAGATAAAATTTATAAGCTGAAGAAGGCCCTATACGGGCTCAAGCAAGCACCACAAGCCTGGTTCAGCAGAATAGAATCCTATTTCATTAAGGAAGGGTTCGAGAGATGTTTGTGTGAGCACACTTTGTTCATTAAGTGCAGTGAAGGTGGAAGGGTTCTTATAGTCAGCTTGTACGTGGACGATCTTATCTTACAGGGAATGATGAGAAGATGTTCAAAGAGTTCAAAAGTTCAATGAAGCGAGAATTTGATATGTCTGATATTGGGAAGATGAAATATTTCCTGGGAGTGGAGGTAGTGCAAAGTTCATATGGGATTTTTATAAGCCAGAAGAAGTACGCCAATGAAGTGCTGGAAAGGTTCGAAATGGAGCACTGCAATCCTGTAAAAAATCCTATTGTACCAGGGTGCAGACTTGTGAAGGATGAAGGAGGTGTGAGAATTGATGCCACCACTTACAAACAAATGGTGGGCAGCCTAATGTGCCTGACTGCCACAAGGCCAGATCTCATGTTTGTGGTAAGCTTGATTAGTCGCTTTATGGAGACACCTACAGAGCTGCATCAACAAGCTATGAAGAGGATTTTTCGTTATTTGAAAGGAACAACTGAGATGGGAATTCTGTACAAGAAAGGAGGAGAGGAATGTTTGGTGGCTTATTCTGATAGTGACTACGCAGGTGACCTTGAAGATCTTAAAAGCACTTCAGGCTATGTCTTTAAGATAGGTTCGGGCGTTGTGGCATGGTCGTCCAATAAACAACCAGTGGTTACTCTTTCCACCACTGAAGCAGAGTTTATTGCTGCTGCCTCCTGTGCGTGTCAATGTGTGTGGATGCAAAGAATTCTTGGAAAGCTGGGTTTCAATCAAAGCAAGTGCACTACAATCTTCTGTGACAATAATTCTGCAATTAAACTCTTGAAGAATCCTGTCATGCATGGTAGGAGTAAACATATTGATGTTCGGTTTCATTTTCTTCGAGATTTATCCAAAGATGGTGTGGTTAATTTAGTGCATTGTGGTTCCAAAGATCAGTTAGTAGACACTATGACTAAACCTCTGAAGTTAGATGTGTTTTTGAGGCTGAGGGAGCAGCTCGGAGTGTGCATGATTTCTGGAGTAAACTGACTGCATTTCTTGCAGGTCAGTTTAAGGGAGGATTTGTTGGGCCTCTCTGACTAAGTCATTGTGACTTATCTCTTTATTATCGTGGTTGTTATTTTCTTATTAATAACATCCTAGTTTGTAGGAATTGAATTGTTCTTCCTCTAGTTAACCACGTTTGTAGGTCATGGATAACGTGGCTGCAGTTTGTTATCATTTCTGTTTGTAAAAAGGCTATATAAAGCCAAGGTTGATTCATTAGTAAAATAAGCTTTTGAGCACCAAACTCTTGAGTTCTTCTGTGATTGAATTTAAGCTTCCAACATGCAGGCTCTCCATTGTTGTAGGAGAAGAAATCCCAGGGCTCTCGGTTCTGTCTAGACGAACAAACTCTGGTGGTTTTTTTTGGCTGAAGAAGACAAACAGAGAAGGCAGAACGCAGAGGATCGGTGGTTGATTTCGGAAGAAGAAGAAGAAGCAATAGTCACCTACTGCAGTAAACAGAGGAACAAAGAAGAAGACCGGAGACGGAGACAGGGACAATAGGGGCTGCTGCGCCGCAACGAACGGAGAAGAAGGTAACGAAGGACTAAGGCGCTAGCATTAGAAACGAGCACGCTAGCATGCTCCCCTCAAGTGTTAAAAAACAAAAAACTTCGTTTGTGATATATGAGCGAAGAGGGATTTTTTCGTGAAACGACCACCTACCGTAGTTTTTCCCATAAAATCCTCACCCACTCTTAGACCAACAATTACATTAATAAATAAATAAATAAACTTGGCTCTAGAATATAAAGATGGTGGATTTGCATACTATGTTAAATTTGGCTTTAAAAATATAAAAATGTACTTCATCAATATTATAATATATATTATGGCTGTTTCAGGGTAAAAATGTCAAATTACATTCTAATATGAGAGTGGCTACCTACACATTGCAAGCAGCTCTCCACACACTGCATTTAAAAAATTAAAAAAAAAAAAAATCCCTAAAATACCCATATCCCTCTCCTTCCCTCTCTCCCTGACTCCCTACTCCGGCTGCCTCCCCTTCCAAAAATCAGATGTCGAGGCCCTCATCTCCGCCTGCCCCTTTGCCCCCAACTCCTACTCCATCCACCTCTCCGGCCCCGTCGCCGCCAAACTCGTCTTCCACTACCTCCCGCCAGCCATCGACGCCGTCGTCTTCTTCTGGTCCCACCGCCTTATCCTCGTTCTCGTCTCCCCCGTCTCCTTCCCCGCCGACGAAATCTCCGACCGCCCGAGCCGCCTTTTCAACTCCAAAGCCCACGATCTTCAGGAATTTATTATTATTATTATTATTTTCTTTAAATGCAGTATGTGGGGAGCTGCTTGCAAGGTGTAGGTAGTCGCTCTCTTCAATTATGTTAAATAGACAAATAACCCCACAATATGACCAAGACAGCCCTAATATAATGTACTTTATGTAAGGTTGTAAACGGGTCGGTTCCGGTTCAGGCCCACGGTGGACTCGGAATCGAAACCGTTAAGGAGAATGTAGAATCAGATCCGGACCTGGAACTGCTGCGGAACCAATTTCTTGGCTCCGGAACCTGAACCAGAACCATATATGAGACGGGTTTGGATCCGGGTCCGGATTTAGGTGGAAAATGATATTTAAAAAATGGTTTTTAAGAGATATTTTATAAAATTGAGGTAATATGTCGGGTCCACGGGTCCGAACAAAGGTGGAACCGAACCTGTACCCATTTACTTATCGGGGCCTAAATAAGGACCCAGACCCTGTTTTTAAAAGGTCCGAACCTCCGGATAATCGGAGAATGGGGTACCAATTTACATCCCTAACTTTATAGCTGTTGGGAGGGGGTAGAATTGTCCACAGCAGTCAAAAAGGCCAAATATGGGCCCAGAAGGCCGGGCCCGGCCCCCCAGCCCAGCCTGTGGGCCCAAGGCCCGGCCCCGGACCTCTTTTCTCTCTACTCCCAGTCCCAGCTATCATCATTCATCTCTCAGTCCTCACCCGAAGGAAGAACGAAAGGTTCCCAAAAAAAACCCAAAACCCCAACTTTCCGATTTCTCAATATTGAGTTCAAAAACCCTAATTCTAGTTTTCTTGCAGAGCAGAGGACGATCGATCGATCGATAGATAGATCGAAGATTGGCAATGGCGAGCACTGTGGATACGGTGGGAGATCCAATCCCCACATCAGCCGTTCTGATGGCTTCTTCGAAGCACATCGCCACCAGCTGCAGAGCGGAGAACGTCGCCTTCCTCCAATGCAAGAAGAATGATCCCAACCCAGAGAAATGCCTCGACAAGGGACAGCAAGTCACCCGCTGCGTCCTCTCTCTGTAAGGAAGATTTGAAATCTCTCTTCCATTTGATTGCTAGCGCATGTATATCGATTAATTGTTCGTGTTTGCTTGTTGAATTTTCTCTTATAGATGCATGATTTGGTCTACTGCGTATCATTTAGAGTTCTTAGGATTAAAGTTTGGATTTTGATGTGAAATCAATGAATGGGAATCTGACACTTGACATGAGTTTGGAAAAAAAGGAGGAAAAAAAAAAAAATGAAGGGAGGACTGAAAGTATGTACACTGTTTCACTTTGAATGCATTTGGGGAATGGCCCAAATCCCAGGTAAATTGAATGCTTGTTTCCCCAATGTTCATCCCTCCTTATTCTATACAGAGCATTGCGTTAGAGTCTTGGCTGAAATACAACAACATTGATCTCAGCAGTACCCCACTAGCTTGCCTTTTGTAGAAATCTCCTCCAACCACTCTCTTAGTTTTCAATGAAACTTATGTAATGTGCTCCCGGCCGATGAGCAATTCAGATGGAGCAAGCATTTCAATTAATATAGTTAGTTGTGGATGTTTGCACTGAATGTTGTTAATCAACTGGTGGAGATTGGCAAAGTTACATTTCTATACTTCAATCTTGTAATGGCATGACTCTTTTTTTTTTTTATTTCTGTATTTTTTGAGGGGCTTTTCCATGATAACATTATGCTCTTTGTGGTGTAAAACACTGTTTTTATCTATGATACCATATGCTGTTTGTACGCCATAGATACTATAAATGAAATTATATTTAGTTATGGAGTACATTGCTTGGATGTGATAGATGATGATGACGTTTGGTGGTGGGAACTACATAATAAATTTGGTGGGTGTGGGGAAGCTGTGCCCTTAGGGGTCAAGCTGAGTGGACATGGAAACACATGACCTAATCTAGGTCTGAGCTCGAGGTGGCCAAGTTTTCTCAGACTAAGCTTGACTTGAATAAGAATGTGGGAGAGCCAAGACCAAACTGTTCTGCCATCTCTTCTATTAATTTCGCCAGGATATGCCTTTTCATTTACATATAGCTGTATTATGTCATATCAATCTTTATTGAAAGAGATCAAAAGAAGACGAAAGTATAGAGAGAGGCCAAGCCGCCAAAGTAACAACTGACAAGATCAATGGGGGATATGATCCAGATGACAAAATATTGCAATAAATAAGTCCGAATTAGACATTGTTCTTCACTTTTTTTGTTTTTGTTTGAATGGAGACATTGTTGTTCACATACTTATAGTTTATCATATACTGTAGGACAATGCTGTTCTTCACATGTTTATTGTTTATCATATACTATAAGAATTACGGCATACTCCTTATTACTCATATATTAGCATTGTAATTGTCACCAAATTGGGACACCATTGGTAATATGTTGGACCAATAGCTTGATCTGATCCTGGCTTTATTCGTGATTGAATCAGAACTTTTGGACCTGACTGGTACTAGTGAGACTCAAACCTTGCACTGTTTGACCACTCAAGCCCAATCTGATGGGTTGACAGTTGACGCCCTGGCCCTACCCAATTGACATCAGTAGGCACGCACTGGTTTGTGTGGCATCTTACAACTTATTTTAAAGGTAGCAGGCTAGCAAGAAGTGCCTTTTTACGGAGATCCTTATTTTCCCAAGGTAGTTCTTGTAGCTAATTGTATTTGGAAAGCACCAATAAAATAATGTACTTGTGGAAGCTTCAACATGGTTTAAGAGAGGCAACATCATACGAGCTATGGCTATGACCTAATTTACTAATGCATAGTGCATTGGAGTTTTTAGTGCAGAGAAGAATTACTCGCATCATTAATCAGAAAGGCCAAACACATTGCAGGCTTGATCATTAATCTAGGCACCCATTCTATAACAGTTCTCAATTTACCTCAATTTATTATTATTATTATTATTTGGTCTTTAGAGTGTTTCCAGCATTTGCAATGTCTTCTTCACCTTTTCATGTTAAAAAGGATTGTTTATATCTGGCATAGAAAATTTTCATCAATTATTTTTCTCAGCACTAGGATTTGGATCAAAATACAGAAATCTGTTTCATTGAATATGGTACGGCATTCTCTTTTTCTTTTCTTTTTTTCTTAATTAGTGGAGTATGCTACAGCATGATTTTTTATTTGTTAGAATTGGAGAATGAGAGGCCTCATTCTCAGATGTTCAAGTAGACAATTTAGTGACCCACGTGTGCTTGTGCTTTGCTTGGCTAGCAATTGATGGTGATTTTTGTGGACTTTAAGATGATAAAGAATATATAACTTATTCTGGGAGGGTAAGGGAGGGAAGATAGATTTGATCTGAAGTGGATTGAGGTGAAATGACCCGATGGTGTTTGAGATTTGGTGATCGGGAATATTAAAGAAAGAAGAGGGCTCTATTAGCGAAGCAGTAGAGATTTGAGGGAGGCAACATCCTTTGTGAAGACTTGGGAGTGGAAATTTGTTCAAGACATGGCATAACTAAGAGTGTGTGGTAATGAGGGGTGTGGAATTTTGTGTTCGAAAGGAAATATCAAAATATGGGGACCTGAACATGAGATTTGGGCAAATAATGACTAGTGAGATCAATACATATATATATATATAGATAGATAGATATATAGATAGATAGATAGGGTGAGAGCATCTCTCATAGTAATGTGGGGGCCCTCACATTTAAGTTGTTGGGGTGGTGTGTGATGCTTCCCTTACCTCAAAATTTTGGAAACTTGACTTTGTGCTGTATTGTTTTAGAAGGTTGGGGAAGGTTAGTCTAGGACATTCATTGAAGAAGAGAATGCAATTTGAGATAGATTTGTTGCTTCTAACTTTTTTTGGAACTAAATGGTGTTTAGATTTGTTGCTTCTAACTTTTTTATGGAACTAAATGGTGTTTCTATTCCTCTAGATAGGGTTGATGAGCACATTTGGGCCTATAATTCACAAGGATGTTTTCATAGTAAGGCATTCTTTTACTTCCTAGTGTTAAGTAATTAATTTGCCGCACCTCTAACGCCTAGGCGTTTTGGGTGTATTGGTTAGCAACTTGAGATAGTATCAGAGCCAACATGTCGCGGATTCGAATCCGCACAGGGTAAAAAAGGCCCCATGCCTCGTCTTATGTGTCGGCGCACATGTGTAGGGCAAAAAGGCCCCATCCCGCGTCCTATGCGGATGTGTCCTTCAAATCTGAGCAGCGTCCCACCCAGTGTGTGTGTGTGTTAAGTAATTAATTTGCCGTACCTCTAACGCCTATACATTTTGGGGGTATTGGTTAGCAACTTGAGACCTAGTTCCTTCCACCTTATCCCCACCTTCTCCTTTGATTTTTCTTTTTTTTTTTTTTTTTTTTTTTGTGCTCTTTGCCCCTACCAAGGGGCAAAGAATTGTTGGGCAGCTACAATAAATAAGATCCTTATCTTGATCCCCTCAAACGCTCTTAACATTCATTTAATAGCTTGTGCCTCATGTGTTGGGTGGCTGAGGAAAATGTATTGGTTCAAGAGAAAGAAGTGACAAGCAAGGGATGGTGTTCAAGGTTGATATGAAGAAGCCTATGACCATGTGGATTGTTCTTATTCCATCTACATGTTATGTAGGATGGGTTGAGTGGGAAATGATAGATCTAACAATGTTCGTGTGTATTTTTCAACTTTCTTGAATCGATCCATGAAAGGCTACTAGTTGGGCTCTAGGGTATTGAGATGAGATACACTATCAAACACCAATTATGTAATTATGTTTACTATAGTTATAGAAGGATTGAGTAGATTATTGCAATAGGTGATAGAGTTGAGACATATGACACCCATATACTTGTACATGCCCAGCATGTCCGTATTAGACTGATACTGCACTCGTATAAGTACTCAATACTGCATTGATACTTCTAGGGGTACAGTTCTAGCATATCCTACTTACCAAGTTCATTATTTCACTTAGTTGTTTTAGTTTTCTTACTTTTCATCATAAAACATGTTAAAAAGGAATGTAAGGAATGTTATTTCCATTAATTCAGAAATGTTCCAAAAAAAAGAAAAAAAAAAGGAATTAGAACAGCCGATGTCTGTATCCATATCCTAGATTTCCAACAGTGTAGAGTCATATTTCACTTCGCGAATCAGTGCCCATACCCAGATTTGTATCTGGGCATCATAGGTCGAGCCTAATTCATAGAGTGTAGCTTGAGAGGAGGAGGAAGAAAATTTTGCATTTACACTTTATAGGTGAAACCAAACCAAGCCTTTTCCCACTTTATAGGTGAAAGTATCACCTTTCATGTTGCATCTATTGATTACCTCAAGATTCTTTCAGCAGTCATTCTTTGTTTTGAAGCGGGATTTTTATCTCAAAGCAAATTTAGGTAAATCTCCGCCACAGGAGTTGAAGCTTCCAACGGAAACCTTTTTCCCCTTGCTGATTTTGCCATATATCACTTGGTAAGCTTGTAATTCAAATACTTTGCCTTTTCTCCTTGGTGCAAGCTCAATGTTTCCTCTTCAGAACCCTATTGCTGAAATTTTTGAAAAAAAAAAAAAGAGAAAGTAGCTTGGTAGAAACAATGTCTTTCTTTTGGCGGAAAAACTACTCTTTTTCTCTTACTTTGTCAAATGTTCTAGACTTCATTGCATTTCTACTTTGTTGAAACTTCTGTACCATCTATCCTTATTCAAGTCATTGATGCTATGGCTAAAAATCTTGAAAGATCCAAAGGTATTTTATTTATGATGGAAAGGTGATAAGAAGCTTTATTTATTTTTTATATTTTAAAAATTACTTTTCTGATCAATTAAAAAAATTCAAGTGGGAGGATGTAAAAATCACTGATTGCAAATAGGGGTATTTGAGAGAGAAATATTTAAGAAAAATATTGAACTCTTTTAGTAAAATGGTCATATGAGGCTTGAAGAGTGGAGTGAAGGGTGGGATGTGGGAGGGAAAGCATTTGGGTTTAGTTGATGGTTTGGAAGGATATATTGGAATTGGGGGATGAGCTGAATGAAGTGGGATGGATTTTGGAATGACAGTTCTAAATTCGTACTAAGGGATGGGGGCCACATCTGGTTTTTGGAATGAGTGATTCAGAGATGGAGCTCTTGCACCCTTATAGCAAAGATTAATATGATCAAATTGCAAATAGATGCTAATTGAAGGATGCGTGTAGTAGATAGGAGAAAAGGAAGATGCAACGTTGAGGAAAACAACCTAATGTATTCCAGTTGTTGGATTGGCTTATGAAGAAGCTAAATCTACTGGTGTTTCCATTGGTTGGGGAAGATTTAGAAAATATTTGCACCAGCTTCCCTTGGGATGTCAAGCAACAGTCTTTATACTATTCTCACTTGTACAGGGTTTTAAAGCTCGGACTCAGGGTGTGACTTAATCAATTGCCCTCGAGTTTAATTGACTAGGCCGAGATGAAAGGGACCCAATTCACCCCAGGCCATAAAACTACTTAAAATTTGTTATATACATTTAAAAATCTAAAAGATGAAAAATAACTTTTCTTTTAGAATTTAAGGACTCACATTACATTTTAATTGTTTCTAATAAATTTCAATAATTGTAGGTGGTCACGTTATGTCTAGATGAATAGTAACCATGACCATTCTATCATTCTATCTTGAAAAAAGTTGGTTTTGATTTTTCAATACCACACTAGACCTTTTTAGAGGCCTTTCACACTCTATTAAAAAAAACAAAAAACAAAGAACAAAAAAAAAAAAAAACCCATAAATTTAAAAGAATCAGTGGAATATGTGAATCGGAGAGTGCCTCAAATTCCCCTTTGCCAAGTAGACTTGGCTGTCTTTTCACACTATGCACTCATCGTTGTTGTCTGCTTTTGTTCTAAGGTAGTGAGTAGCTCTAATGCATGGGGAAAATCTGAGAATCTCCACCCGGGTCTTCTTATGGAATGTTATTTCTTGTTTTTAACATGAAAAAATTCCTAATGAGTCTTTACCAATCGAGTAAGGCTTGCATTCTGCTCCAAACACAGAACATTGCACAAGGCAATGAAGAAAAGGTCAAATTTCATTGCATTCTGATTGTGTCAAGAATTGCAACTTTTATGCATTCAAATGTGTTTTGTTTCAATTCACCAATTCTAGGATACCAAAAATATTTAACCACTTTTTTCCCATTTGCCATTATTTCTAAAAGAAGCAATCAACTTCTAAGATGTTAGTCCCACTTGACTTGTATAACAACTTGAAATAGGAAACCACTAAGAATAGACCCCAGGATCTACTGGGATACTAATCTAGTCAACCAATATCAAGATTAGAAAGTATATTTAAATGCATGGGGAAATATCATGCACAAGGCACAATCACCCTATTGTGCTTGTTTGGATTTCATGTGGCACCCATGGTTTAGTTTGTGCCAGCCATACTGACCCCTCCTCCTTTTCTTTTAACTTTTTGTTCTCTAACATGCAATTGCAACATTCCTCTTTGGCTTGGAGTAACTTTTGTAGTTGTGGCCCAGATGGATCAATGGTCAGCTATATCTCCTCACAATCAGACGTCAATTGCTTTTATGTCACAACATTTATGTTGAACTTGAGTGGATCTTCTTTTTGCTGCACAAACTATGATACTCATATATTAAAAAATATGCAACATATTGTGTTGTATTGTATCCGATTCTGCACTTTTTATGTGTAAAATTTGCATCCCTACCATGTCCACAGTGTGTCCCTGTTGCATCCATGCCTTATCTGGGCATCACAGTGTACAACTAGGATGCAGGTATGGTCAATCTGGATCTTGTTAGCTCAATCAAACATGTGATTGACATGTTTCTTCATTTGACCATTCATAGGGTTTTTGATATCCTCTATCGGTATAAAACCACTTGGAATTGATGGTAGGACTAATATTGAATGCCCACTGAGTGGTCTCAGAAAGTGGATCACACTGTAACCCTTCTGATTCATATGACTTTGAATTGTCAAATGTAGCTTCTTGTGATGCGGGCACTATCTTATCTTGTTCTTCATTCGAATCTTCCTCAGTTGACTTATTGGTGGTTCCTCTCCACTAATCATTTTGTCGTGGGACCTTTCTTGCATTGGGTTCTAATCAGATGCATTTGATTTCATCACTGGACGCAATCCTTTCTTTGTTCATCTGTTCCATAATGCTGGATTGAAAGGGTACTATTGGCTCTCCTTGGATATTCTTCCTTCTTAGGATATACTGTGATTTGTATTGGCATAAAGTGATGCCATGTCCTTTTAGGGTGAACGTGTTACCTTGCTGTCAGTATACACCTCTGGGGCACAAAGCCAAGAACGACCAAGCAGAATGTGGATGTTCCTAGGGATCACGTCAAACCATATGGAATACTCATACTTTCCCATCCGTACCCTAATAAGGCACCTTTTGTTCACTGGAAGAGCTATATTATTGATCTCAGGTACTGACTGCATCAACTTTTTTTATCACTTTTTTTTTAGGCTATATTCATGCTGATACAGGCATTGATAATAAGGTTGCATACCTTACCCTTGCATCTGGCTTCCATATGTAAGATAATGGTGCATAGCCAATCATCAGCCTCTTCCTCTTCTTCTTTTTTAATCCTTTTTTTATTGGTTCACCTTTTCCTCTTTAGTGTTGTGAAACACTGATGAGAGGTCCTTCATCTCCCTCATATTTCCATCTTCACTACGAATTTTGTCACCCTGGCCAATGTTTTGGTCCTCCTGGTCAACTTCTTCCTTCTCAAAGAAGCTGTCATTCGTGGCAGCATTCACGTACATAATGTCTACTGCATAGTGAGACATGGAAACTTGGTAGTAGATTTTTATTCCATAAACATTTTCTGCTGGATTGGCTTTGTCATGAGAGACCAAACAACCTTGCTTGGTCAACACAATATTTAGGACTGTAAATCCTCAACAGAGAATCAGCAGGGTGTCTACCAATCTACAAATCTTCCAAGACTAGAGTCTGTTCAATTTCCTACTGAGTACTTAATTCCTGAGTCATAACCTTTGCCCGCCCCTTTCATATCATTCCCATATATTGGATCCAATTCCAAAATTCTCTTCAATCATCATGAATTTACAGTCAAATGTAATCTCATCAAATAGCCTACTCAGATTGATGAAATAACGCTAAGACGATGAGGTGATATAAATCATCAAATGTGTTTTTTTATTTTTAACCAAAGAATTAGAGACTCCCATGGGCGTAATTTTGTTCTTAAGATGGTCCAAAGCACCTATATGTTACAAGCAAAATACCTTGACTTTGAAGGGGCATGAGAGGCCAAACCACCTTACTTGATGTAAATGAAATATTTAGGGGAGATTATAAAGC